>CM060950.1:66589201-66786701 GCA_030765055.1 Mantis religiosa | reverse complement strand
AAATAGTTTTTTATATTTAGGTTTTTAGCAATGTCAAAACAAAAGCATCTCGCGGGCTGCGTCCGCCTTGGTAACGTGGTGGTAGCGTGTCTGCCTCACGTTCAAGAGGTCCCGAGTTCGATTCTCGGTCAGGGTGAGTTACCTGGGTAAGGTTCCCTGCAGGGTTTTCCCTTATTCTAAAAGACGAATATCGGGTAACTCTAAGTTCTATGGACCCCGGACTCATTATAGCATCATTTAACCCATTCCATTCATCGTCTGATATTACTTATCGTTGGAGGACGTAAATTACAAACAAACAAAAAAATGTCGTGAAATGCATTCAGTCCCATCTAAGCTCTATGGACCCCGGACTCACTTGAGCATCATTTCACCCATTCCATTCATTGTCTGATATTACTTATCGTTGGAGGACGTAAATTACAAACAAACAAACAAAAATCTCGCGGGATGGATTCAGTCCCAAGGTCAGAGTTGGGCA
The DNA here is from genome assembly GCA_030765055.1 of Mantis religiosa. Classification (NCBI taxonomy): domain Eukaryota; kingdom Metazoa; phylum Arthropoda; class Insecta; order Mantodea; family Mantidae; genus Mantis; species Mantis religiosa. The sequence goes on along the minus strand of CM060950.1, from coordinate 66,786,220 downwards.
AAACCTTATTTTATTATTACAGGAGTCTCTCTAATAAACACAAATCGTGTGTACTAAAAAGTTGTCCCGTGATTCTATTTGTGCATACACTGTTTCAAAGAAGGCCTGATGGTTCTAGCGGCAGAAAATGTGCAGATACTTCTGAGACCTTCCTAGTAAGGAGCTTACAAAATTATCCCCAACAGATTTTGCTTTTTCAATGACTTCATCATGTTATAGCTTTTGCTTTCGTTTTGACTATAACAATGCCTTTTTTGTAATTCACGTCCTACATCGTTAAGTCACATCGGACGATGAATGAAATGGGTGAAATAATGCTCAAATGAGTTCGGGGTCCATGGAGCTTTGAGTTACCCGACATTCGTCTATCAGATTAAGGGAAAACCCCGGAAAAACCTTATCCAGCTAACTCACCCTAACCGAGATTCGAACTCGGGACCTCTTGAACGTTAGGCAGACACGCTACCATCTACGCTACCGAGGCGGGCTATGACAAGGCTTGAAGAGGAGGCTATACACCTCGACACATGATACTTTTTGTGCTTATGCTCCTGATTTAGCTCCCCCACCGGGAGACAGGGGTGAGGTGAGAGGATTCTAAGGGTAGTCAGATCTGAGGATAGATGAAAGAAGAGTTCAGGGTCACTATAAGATACAGATATATACTACAGTCCGCTCCACTACCCCCCTGAGACTGACAGATCCCTTAGCTGTCTGTCTTCTGGGCCAGAGGAGGAGAATTTACACATAGGAGTTCTCAGATTTACTCGACGAAACTCCCGCTTAAACTTAGAATCCTGAAACAGTTGAACAAGGGTGGAAGATGAAGTGAAATGAAATGAAAAGTAAGATGAACTGAAGGGACAGGAAACTGACGGGGGAGGGTTTTAAATATCTTTCCCAGCAATCGATGCCGGCCCAAGGAAACCTCTGAAAAATCCATAGGTTGGGAAGGTTAGCTACAGGACTTCCGCCGTTATGTCACAGTTGGTTGGAAATCCTCTTTCTCTCAACTACTGTCCCGCATTCCCATGATCTGTGATATGTGTACGAGTTTTGATGCCATCGCGAACGATAGAGATGACGGACAACTAAGGATTTCTTGTTATGCCAAACTGATGTAATGGAACTTCCCATTATACATTTCTTCCACTATACATCATATAACCCCGGAGCCTCCACTGACCTGTATGCCCTATACAAGTACAGGTCACGGGTTCGATTTCCGTTGGACCAGGTGTTCTGACCTGCATGATGTTTCCCAGTTGGTAAGTGCATGCTTGGGTGAATTACATAATGTGGCAAATTGTCCTGTCAGGTCATCTCCTTGTGTTAGGGACTCATGATTATGCGTGTGGGTGGCGGATGAGAGTATATCGGGGAAGTTAGCTTTAAGGTACTGTCTGCTCTAGTGTTGTACGCAACAAGCACTTAGAGAGGCCTGAACTTGGGGAGAGTTAGGACTACGGTTTGCCTTCCGGTATCCGGATGTAATATCTGTAGAAGTTAAGGACCCCGTCAGCGCAAACCTTCTGTCCCTATTCTTGTTTCCTGAAGATTTCTAACCCCACGATAAGTGACTGTAAGCTTAGCTTCCGAGATTATCCTCAGCTTGCTAATAGTCATTGGCACAACTTCAGGAATAACGCAATCCGATATATTGTAATTTTTTCTCTCTTTACTTGTCGCGGAGAAGCCAACATAATAAATCCTGTGCTTTAGAAGCTAATGACATATTTCAACGTTGAACACAGATGTTTGTTGGAGAAAGGAACTACCTCTGGAATGCTTCCTCCTACAATGGCCTGTCGCCTGATACCTTTAAACATATTCCCTGATGATAACCCCTTCCCAAGTAACGGCTCAATATCTTTACTGAGTACCTTTAGTTTTCTACAAGATTCTCCATGATATTGCATAAGATCAATGTGCATCTTGTTGCATTCATTGTTATTTGCTTGCATTCATATTCACAAACATCTTTCCCATTTAGATAGGAACCCAAAGTGGCTTGATATTTCCAGATAGTACAGCATTAGAGCGTAAGGGCATAGCTATTTTAACATGTATAAAACGAAAGAAACATGCCTTTCAACATCAGGAAGTACCAACAGAAAGCTATGGCAGGTTGTGCCACTGACTGTAACTTTTCCTATATAGATTAGTTTTCTTAAAGCATATCCATTTTAGGACTTTAAATATTAAATTAAATTAAAACCGAGAGGGATGGCTCAGGCTTTTTCATGTGTGCCCCGCATTCGGAAGCTCCGGGTTTGATATCCCTGGCCAACCTACCTTACCCATGGGATATTCCGGTGTTTCCCGCGTCGTCAGACGAAAGTTGAATAGTTAATTACATCCCCCAAATTCCCTGTTTCTCCATTTAACTCCATTATTATTTCACACCATCTTATTTCACATCATCTCTCACGGGCACAAATGACCTCGCCGTCGACGGGCCTTAAAACACCACACACTCACTCACACTCACATCATGTCACATTTGGTGGTCTTCGGGGGATACTGCCCTCTTCACTGCCGTGACTTCCCGGGAGGGCCGCCCTTTGTCTCCTCTTACATCATCTTTCCTCCCGCGGATGCCACATTTTTGGCTCAGGTACAATAGACCAAGACTGGAACTTCAGTTGAGTCCTCCAATGCAATCCAAATCAAATTACTATAAGCATTTATATGCAAAGCTACCCAAAGTTAAACTAATTTCATTTGTAAAAAATATACCTTCTTTATTAAATGAGTTTAAGTATCTCATAACTAATCTTCTTATGTACAAAAAACTTCGAAGATGTAAAAATAAGCATTTGTCTATCCAACAATGTGTTGGGTTTCGAAAAGAATCACCTTCTACCTCGTAAAATAATACATTTTGAACATATTCTTGGTAAAATTAGAGCTTATTAAATTAAGGTACTGAGAGCAAAGTACATCCTTAATATATTTCCATGGAATAGTTGTCTGAGAAAATTAAAAAACTTAACAACTATATTTACGAACAACATTTCTAAAGTCTTCTTCTAACAGGCTCGAACTAATGGGATGTCTACAGTTTATTTTCACCGCTACCAGCCTCCCTTACTGGGATTTGTTTCCTTTTCTAGTTTTCCGCAGAAATTATAAGTGAAAACTCTCAGATATACACTCTAAAGACGAAGGCTTGGAACGTTTCCTGCATAATTATTATTTCATTTAATGTATCATCAGCTGCCACTGTCTATAGTGCTGTAAGCAGTAAGCACCACTTACCCACGCATGAGCGTTGGTGTTGAGCATTTTCAATTTAGTGTGCATCCTTTGATGTTATGCAAGGCCTTATCTGAAAAACAAGAGTGCTCTAAGTGCGTCTGATACTTTTAGAAGTAAAATTATGAGCCAGAAAGGGCCATATACTATTCCTTAATAGAAACCTGGTGTTCACTTTGAACATCCAAGGCTTCTTAGTCCAAAATATTACATAATTCAAGTGCAAAAATTTCTAAGGCTGAAAAGTCTTCCAAGAGAAACAGTCTGGAAAAAAGAAATGATGCTCTATGGATTTTAAATCCCTAAGATACGGCAAAGAGTATCCCACACTTATTTAAAAGAAAAAGAAAACATTTTAGCTTTGAATTGCTCATAAATAAACCTGTGATTTAACTTGGATCTAATATTCGATACATTATACCAAACTCATTAGAGGTCCAGGAATCTATGCTTGCTCAACAGATGTAAACTGAACAAAACTAAAACAGAATAACGCAGTTTTCCAAGATATAATAATGAACTTCTGTATGAATGCTGTCTGATAAGGAAAAACAAAAAGAAAAAAAAAAGATTAAGTAGAATGACTGACAGTACACTCGGGAATTTAAATGATAGTATTAAGGGAAAAATGTTTACACATAGGAAGAATTAAAATAAAGTTTTATTGGCGAAAACTACAATCTTAGTCTCAGCTTTCACTGCAATGACCATATCTGGTGTTAATTCGTATCGAGTGGTTCCTTCTTTCGGTTTTGTCGATCAGATCACACATATATTCTCACCGTTATCTACACTTCCAGATTCTGAAAGTAATAGGGAATAATCATGGTTTGAGAAAAAAGACCGCCTCGGTAGCGTAAGTGGTAGCGTGTCTTCAAGAGAAACCGAGTTCGTGTCTCGGTCAGGTTGAGTTACCCGGATAAGTTTATAGCGGGATTTTCCCTTATCCTTAAAAACGATTGTCGGATAGCTCTAAGCTCCATGGTCCCTGAACACATTTGAGCATCATTTCATTCATTTCATTCACCGTCCGATATGACTTAACGTTGGAGGACGTAATATTACATAAAAAAGATGGTTAGAGAAGAATTCCTACCATACAGCCGGGAATCCTTCACGAAGGCCTTAGGTGCTCTACTGATGGAATATCTTGTCCCCATTTATAAAGTCAATGACAGTAGATAATTTTTTGATAGCGAAATTGTTATCACTTAGTGACACTGCGTTTCCAGCAGACAGTTTTGTAAATACGACGTTCTTGATATGTTCTCTTCTTCTTTAAGTTACCTCTTACAACACTACGTGTTGTCAGGGTATTGTTGTTTCTCTTAACTCTTATGCGGGTTGAGGAACGGAATATCTGGATCAGAGAGGGAATCCAGTATGAGCGATCAGCTTGTTGCGTGGTATGAGAGTGAGGGAAGTGCATGGCAGAAGGGCGAGATGAAATGATAGGAAAGCTGGCGGGGTAAACTGTTCGAACCGGAGAAAACCCGCTCCAGCGCCGTGTTGTCCACCAAAATCTCGCTTTGTGGTTCCTGGGATCGAGCCCAGTCTGCCTTGTTGAGGGCCAAGTGGTCTAACCACTCACCCACGGCGCAGCCCTCGTTGAGGTGATCTCAATATAGATAACCGAGGGACTAGTACCAGAAAGTGACTGCTTCTTCCATTCCAGCGGATAAGACCATCACAGTTTACGATTTTATCCGTACGGTAACACATTTAGTATTGAATAAAAATGTTAAGATGGTTTAAAATATCTTCACACTTACGTGCGCTGCATGTCAGTTTTAAAAAGTTCAGAAATACGACTCGAACCAACCTTGTTGAGGTTATAAAGCGAAGACCAAGAAAAGAGGGCAAACACACAGCAAAGGTCTTGTGTTAAGCTAATATACTCAAAGGTGCTCTAGATTGATATTATTTATTAATAGCAATCAAAATAATGTTAAAGTAAGACTTCCTGAATCTTGGTTATTGTTAAAGAATAATTATCAATTTTTTATCCTAAACGCGAAAATCTTAGTTTAAGAATTAAACATATTTCACTTTATTAAAAGATTTCTCTCAGTCACTTTATTCAGCTTTTAAGTAACAGACTTTCACCAAATAGTGTCCTGCAATGCATTGCTGCTTAGCGGTGTTTATCTGAGAGTATATTCATCGTTCACTACTTTCCTTGTAACGGTATTTTAGGATAGAACAGTTAACATTTATCATTATACACTTTAATATTCTGAAAGAGAAAATAAATTAAAATGATTGACAGGAGTATATCCACTACGGAATACCACGAATATTTACATTTTCTGGATAAAATAAGCATTATTGCCGAAGCATGTGAACTTTATGGATGATTCGACATCTCGAACATTCTGTAAATTTCCTACGGCTATATAAATGAGGGTACTCGCACTTTCTTTTAATTGTTAGAACAATGAACACATACTTCTCATTTTGCTTGCTAATTTGCCAGCTTCTTTAAAAACAGGAAGTTGTTTCTGATGTGCTTTCATATTTTAATCGAAACTGATACTTGTTTAGAAAACTTTAATATTTAACTATTTTTATTTTATATGTGGATGTTGAAATATGTTGTTACTAAACTTACCTAAGTTGTACAGACGCGAACAAATGTATTCCGATGCGATCAAGACTGACCTACGGGACGGTGGCAGGTTTCTTATCAGTAAGTTGCGCCAGGACGCTTCGGTTTCCTTATACCTGCCCAGCAAGTTCGGCACATAGGAATTTAAGCCTCAATGAAAAATAAAAAGAATTTTTCCACATGAAACGTAGATTGTTTTGTACAACTCTCCATTACCAACTTCGGTGCTTGTCGATCCTTTTCTTATTGACGTCATTTTTTCACTCTTCCTCTCTCGCACACACATACCTCAACCATTTTAATCTCCCTTTCTTCTTTTTAAATGCATTTCCAATACTCAAACTTGTAGTTTTATATGGAACGAAATACTTCTACCTTCCATAGGTTAGCGATAATTAATATAATATTAAACTGCGTGTTACTTAAAATTAAGTGTATGTTGTTCCGAAAATATATACATTATTTCCTTTGTTACAATTCCCAAGAACAGATTATATGGACATACTACAACAATTAATATAGCCAGCAAGTTACCAAATGACTTGACTATAAATGACTTAACTATAAACGAAATAAATAAAATATTTATTTTGTTTGATAATGACAGTTCATATACAAATTCACATTAGAGTCTCCAGCATGTCGGAGATTTCATGGAGTAGTTCATTAAATGTCAGTAAAACTGATATTATGCCTTTCACTTTTAGCCTCCCGTAGAAACCATCGAACTCAACAGGGTTTAAACTCGCAACCTTGATATCAGAATGCCAGCACCTAAGTCATCCTTGTCAGCTTTTATCATCAGCATCATCATCGCGATGGCGATCAATTATTATTATCATTATCATCATCATTATCATCATCATTATCACTATCATTATCATCATTATTATCATTATTAATATTATTACTATTAATATTATTATTACTATTATTATGATTATGATGATTATGATGAATGAGTTTATGATGATGATTATTATTGTTGTTGCTGTTGTTTTTGCTTTTGTTTTTGGGTAGACTGCTAGGCAGGATAATTCATCGTCACATGCCTCCAATGGTCGGTGGAGGTTAACGTCAGTGTTGATGAGCAGGTAAACTTGACCTTTGCTTTCACTAGGCTAAACTAAACGATCATAGAACTTTGTTCCCCTTTTCTCTCCAGCCTCCTCGTCCATCGGAAATTTTTGCACCCGTTGGTACAATGTAATGCTTGCATGCTTGCATCATTAATAGCTTGATATAAATGTTTCCCAACATTTAAAAATACCCTGAATAATTTATCTTACCTAGTGGTATGCGGTTAAAATTAAGACACATGTAGATTTAAAACGATAGTAAGTGCAGTGAAACCAAGTTCTTGCTGAGTAAATAACAACGATGATCATTACATCAACCCGTTTCAGTTCTATGCTTTTCAACCTTTGGTAAGTGGAGTGATTCCGGCGGTAAAGTATTTGGCTTGCAAACTGTAGGACTCAGGTTCCGTTCCAAGTGACACATTTTCGATTTCTCATTTCTACTTTCGTACGCTTTCAATAACCCTGGTCTCTCAGGAGTATATAAGTATATAAGAGTATATGTGATATTCGCCAATGGATGTGATAATTCTGAAATTCGTTTTAAACTTGAACTATCCTGGAACAATATTGCCAACTGTCAGGGAGATACTCGTACTTGTGCAGAACCTGGGTACAAAATGTGTGTTCTATGAGCACTTAGGAATATTAGTGACCTGTCACATACATTGCAGCGAGTGATTCATTTCTGCAAAGACCCCCTGCAACTCCTAATATTAATCCCTTCCTAGCAGAGGTTACCTAAAATGCCCATGTTAGCAAAATAGAATTTTTTTCCATATTACCGTTTTTAAACTTCTAACGTATGCTCTTGGGAGAAATTCTGGAGGCCTGCTTGTTTGCTAGTCTCTAAACACAAGTCCAGTGAATACCTAAAGTTCTATTATTATTCCTTTATGTATATTTTCTTTCTCTCTTCTTTATTACTATGAAACGTATGATTTTGCCTTTAGAAATCATCCGGTAGGATTCTGTAGCACTGCACACTTTTTACGAATGTAAAAAACAAGAAAAATGTGTAAATTAGTTTTAAGCAATGTTGTTTTCCACGTAATACTTATTGCGTTCCACTGACAGACTCAACTAGTTTTTATCTGTAGTACTTACATACCAGGAAAGAGAAAATTGAAGCTCTACAGCCATCTCCTCTTGTATTTAGCTCAACTTTACGGAGCAATTCTCACTTTTAAGTACATAAGAGAAAGACTGCTCCAGAACTTCACAATAGAGAGAAAAAGATTTCAATTCAATCTGATTACAACTCCATATCGCCTTGTTCTGCTCACTATTTTTATTCTCTTCTTCCCCATTCAATCTGCTGCACCGTGCTTCCTGTTCAGACTTTCTCCGTCGCCTTTCCTTCTCTGAACTCTGCGTTCGCTAAATAATACATGCTTCTGTTCAACAGCTTCCACTTACAAAATTGATTCCTCTTCTCATTGGGAATACAAAAACAATCTAGTATCCGAGATCCGGAAATCCGCCTTGCCTTTGCCTCCGGCCACCTTTAGCAGAGCATAAATTCTCCAGGTTTCTCGCCCTCCATGAATTAAGGATGAGAGGAAACGAAAGCATATGTGGCCACGAGAAAGAACAAAAGAGCTGCAGATGGAAATTTCGCTGAAAATATTACGAAGGAAGAAGTGGGAAAACAGCATTTAAGAGCAATATATCTTGTTCATACTTACGGCATCTATCCATAATGGGACACTTCATGCAATTTAATTTCTGTATTCAAGCTTATCGAAACACTTCAGAGAAGCAGAAAAACTGGGGTCGAAAGATTTTGATAACAGCTTCCAACACACGATGCACAATTTAAGAAACCTTGATTGCAACAGGTACCCTCAGACGTTCAGATGTTTATACTATGTCCAACGAGAGAATAAAGTGGCATATCACTCCGCGTCCACATGAGTTCGGAATGGCAGTACTGTTACCGCTTCGTTAAGTATAATATTAATATGTATTAACAATATGCATATGTATTTTCAACACAAAAACACGTATTTATTCAAGCCAATCGCCTCGTTAAGTACAATATTAATATACATTTTCAACATAAAAGGCACATTTTTTTAGTTAAGTATCACGTAGCACACTATTAATATCCATGAAAATTAACTGCTACTTACGTATTTTTCGTACTCTTTAGCTCGAGACTTGACCATTGCCAGCAATTTTGGCTTAAAATTACCCTCATGGAAAATGAAATTTTACTCTGTAGCCACGTTATGATGTCACTTGTTTGCTATGCGTTCTAGCCCCACTCTGTGGTAGGGGGCATTGTCCATCACAATAAAGCTATTCGGTTGTAGTTTGGGAAATTGATGAACTTTTCGGCGGATTGCTGACCTCACAAACCCATCACAGACAACATCCAACACTGATCTGGCACGTGGTCTCTTCTTGCCGGAAGCTTCAACTTCACCGAATATAGCTTTTTGCCTGCGTGCACTATAAATGCTGGAAACCACCACACCGGTAAACTGAAACGAGCTTCACAACTTCATCAATAGCAGGCTTTGTAATTTTTTCACTGAACTTGTTAAATAAATTCAATATTATCTTTTCACCACTTCGTAAAGGCTTTCCGCTCACCCGTTTAAAACTAATCGCCATTTCCGTCATGATTCACAACTGGATACGCCTGTCAGCTTCAATATGCGCGCGCAGCGTGATTTACTTTAATTACAAACTAACTTAACTATCTATTAGTATATGTTATTTATAGTTGAAATATGCTTAGTATGCACTTTCTGTGCGCTTTAACAAAACGAACTCAAGACTCCACACCTCAGTAACAGTACTTCATCAAGGGACTATATACATGGCGTAGGCATAATGGAAATTGTGAAGAAGGCCCACTACGATAAACGGTCACGTGGTTTTGTTTACAGTTACTTTATTCTCCTGCTGCAAGCAGTATAGTTTTGTTCACAATGGTTGATTTTTATTTCAGGCACGCATGAAAGACTCAATCATTTTTGCACAGTGTTAGTTGGTCAAATTTTCAAATAAAAAAGAAGTGTACTATTCCGCATTCAAGTATAAGATTACAGAAGGCATAAGTCATAATAAAATTAGTTTAAACCAGAAACTTAAGTTGCAGAAAAATTTGCTACAGTATACACAATAAATTGCATTAACTGGGAACCAAACACTTTGATTGTCTTTTATACTTATACTGAAAACCTTTTAAGCTCTACCAAATAACATTTCAGTTTAGTTAAGTGTAGTGAAATTTATACTCTATAATCTTATTGATGCAAAATGTTTCATGCTGTTTTTCAAAACACTGCTTCTCCATCATGTATTCTTTCACGTTGCCCCTCCTTCCACTCTCCCATAACTGGATGAGCTACACTTTGGAATTTCGCCAAACAGATAATGAGGATAGGGGCAAAAACGATATAAGCACTATCATAGATGTAAGTGCTCTTATTTTCTTGGTTCTATATTTATTATTATTATTAATAATACAATAATATCCAGATCAATAGGGTAATAACAATAAGAGAAAGCCAACAAATGGCACTGAAAAATAAAGTTCCTTCATGTTTGCATAGTTTCCTTTACGACGCAATGCAATCCTATAGTCCGTAAGCTTAGATAATGTCACCGTAAACAAAATATAAAATTTGACTTGCCTCACTCAGATGACTTTCTACTCTTGTAAAGGTATATTTAATTCTCTATCTACTTTGTCAGTTAAACTTTAACTCATTACGCCCGCCTCGGTAGCGTAGTGGTAGAATGTTTGCCTCACGTTCAAGAGGTCCCGAGTTCGAATCTCGGTCAGGGTGAGTTACCTGGATAAGGTGTTTTCCAAGGTTCTCCCTTATCCTGCAAGACGAATGTCGGGTAACTCTAAGCTCTATGGACCTCGGGCTCATTTGAGCATCATCTCACCCGTTCCACTCATCGTCCGATATGAATTAACGTTGGAGGACGTAAAGTAAAATAAAAAAGAGCTAACTCATTACTAGTTTTCTTGTAGGTGCAAGATGAATATGTGAGTAATGTAGGCTTTAAGCGATAGTTGCTGATCCCTGTAATATGTCCCTTAAATTCTAATCACTTTACATAGACAGAAATTAAATACGCAATGAATAACGGGTTATCACTTGAGTTAAAGAATAAATATTGCAAAGTTCAGAGAAATAACAAAGAATGCCTCATAAATTGTGTACTCCACAGAAATATAAATCAGACTTAAACTGTGTGTTTTAATGAGATTTTCATTTATTGTGTAATTAGAATTACATACATCATTCGGTAACTTTTTCCGAGAAAATTGCAATTTTCAACAAATCTTTTTCTAAAGCATAGCCTGGTGTGGGAGGAATCTTCTGGAAAATCTTCGTGTCGCATCCTTGGAAGATGCTGAACTTAATATGAAGTTTGGAATTTAGCAAACTTTTTGTTTTTGAGTTACACTGTTCACAGGAACACTGATGGACATACAACCTCCCACATTCCCACCCTCCACACACAGACAGACCCACACACATATACATGGATCTATTTATAGACACACTTGTTTTCCAATTCAGGGGACCTCAAAGCTTGTATTTATACTGAAACCTAGACATCTAATTTCTGGGTGAAATGCAATACCCTTGCTACTTATATATAAGTATTTCCCAGCGGGATGGCTCAGGCGGTGTCGTCCGTGGTCATCCCGCATTCGGAATGCCCGGGATCGATTACCGTGACCGACCTACCAGACCCGTGGTTTTCTTCCGGAGATTTTCACGGGTCGCTAGGCGAATTCTGGTTATGTTAATTACATCTCCCAAATTTCCTGTACCTTCCTTTCATCTCCAATATAATTTCATATCATCTCATGTCTGGTGGTATCTTTCAGGGTAGAAGTGTCGGCAGGGGTCTCGGCGGTGCATGGCAGGATGATATGCTCTGAGTAAAGCGCTTTCCCTCCGGTGTGATGGCCCTCGGTCTCCAAGCCGGCCCCGTTGGCCGATTCAGAAGCGCGACAGGCGGGATGCCGTTTGTGAAAGACTGCCAGGAGAACCGTGCTGTGGATAGGTGGCCTCCGGTATCCGGTAACTGGCCTCGTGACTGTTTCAGGACCCCGGCAGGTGAGTTGACGATTGTCCTAAACCCATCGCCGATGACTTTCTATTTGGTAAAGTGTAGGGACCTCGCCCTCTGTACTGTAGTGACTCCTTAGTTTCAGCCGCTCTGTCTCCTCTCGTCTCATCCTTCCTCCCGGGGGTGCCCCCACATGTGGGCATAAGTACAAAAGACCAGTCCGGTCGAGGTGCCGAATCCCCTCCGAACAATCCAATCCAATACTATAAATATTTATTAGAGAAAGTATTAAACATTTCTCAACCATATTCCAGTCTAAAAGGAGAGTGTATTCTCTCGACAATAAATAGTTTATAACATAAATAATATGACCCGTTCGATTGTTTACCTAACTTGGTCTATTATCACGGTCTATACACGCTAGATCAAGCCTAAGAACTGGCTCCCGTCGCTCGGAGCAGAGCAAGTCACCCATGCCTCTGCCGTGTGTTTTAACTTGAATTGCCCCATTGCGTATATATACCAGATGGCCTAACCACCCCATCTTCACGTAAGCAGATATCCCTTCGTACGTTAGAACAGTTGCAAGACGCAGCGGGGAAATCTAGTTAAATGAACGGCAGTGGCATGACCAAATTTTGTTCTGCTGCGGACGACGAGGAGCAGATCTCATGCTTGTTCTATCGTATGCAGTCAATGATAATAGACATGAATTGTGTTATCTATTAAAAAGATTTAAGATTTCTTTCTACTCAGGTTACAAAATCTTTCTTTTTAGAGAATAATCTCACACTTTAGATTGGCAAATGTTTGAGGAATTTGTATTTGATTCGTCATTAGATAGCCATAACTATTTTTATTTCCTCTACTACGTATTTATTTTAAGTAGAGCAAGTACTGCATTTCGCCGAAAAAGTACATTCCGAGATTTCAGTGGAAATATAAGTGTTGTGGTTTTCTGATCCAAAAAAAAAAATATTTTTAGAATATGATCCACGTATGAATGTGTGAGCGTCTGATTGTCTGAACAATATAACTCAAAATGGAAAGTATGTTAAAACCAAAAATTGGTGTTTTAGTTCAGTATCTTCAAGTATGCAACAAGACGGTTTTCAAGAACCCCCTCTCCCTAACCAAACTACGCTAACACGGACAATTTTTCGATAATTGGCTATCAAAATGATTAATGATTTTATTTAAAGTATATTATGTTTAAAATATTTTCGTAATAAAATAAATCTATATGTTGAAATTTCTGGCAATGCCTCAGAAGTCCTCTACATCCTCGATGACTTCTCTATAACTGCAAAATCCTAAGTGATAGGCAAAATCTTATTAGAGGCTAAATTAAAATTTAATTAAATCACACAATATATGTGTGATACATATTTTTTGCATAAACAATTTTCAAATATTTATACCTTTATTCAAATGGGAAGCCTTTATTCATTATTTAACTCTTGTTGAACGAAAGTGAATGGAATTTCAAAGACATAATATAGCGATCAACGAACGTCAAAAGGGACCAGTTCTTAAAGAGTTGACTATCGTTTAAAGCCTCCTGCGTTCTCATATTAACTTTGCAACTACAAGAAAATTAGCAGTAAGGTAACGTTTATCTCGATTGACGTGAAAAATATACAGCAATAAGCATTTTCAGAAGAGTTTTGAATGCGTAGAGGAAATCATATGAGTGTAACACATAAGATCCCTTACGCTCTGCATACGATGCTATTATACAACGTTACGAGCTATACGCTTTCCAAAGCTCCGTAAAGAAAATCATGCAAACATGAGGACACCTGTTTCAGTGGAATTTGCTCGTTTTATATTATTGCTGTTACTCTATTATTACTGCTATTGTTTTATGTTTATGATTATTTCAGTTGCTTATGCTGTTCTTGTCTACTACACACGCAACTACACATGCAAGTTCAAGCCTGGGAAATGCCTTTTTTCCATCGCAACAGAACAGAATTCGTTCACGCCACTGCCGTCCGTTTAACTGAATTTATATATTCTGCAAATATTCCAACGCATGAAGGGATTTATGCTTACCTAAACGAAGGTGCAGTTGGGCCATCTGGTGTATATACGTGTGTGTGTGCGCGCGCGTAAGACCCAAACTGAGCACAAACTATTGAATACCATACTCTGAAAGAGGAGGTTCCTGGTATGGAAAATTGTAGTGATATGCGAATTTTAATGTCAAATACTTAACAGGGCTTCTATTAAAATACCATATATCTTACACTAAATATAACGATTCAGGCGTTGGCTTAGGTTGAACGCCCTTGTTGTGACCTAATTCCTCGCCGTATTTCTGAACATGAGCTGTTTAAGTGTCCCTTGTAAGTGTCTATAATGCATGAAATTGTGCATCCCATTTTTGGTCTGGAATGTTATTTCCTCTTCAATCTTGCAGGTTGTCTAAGGTTGAAGATGCACTTCATGACGGAAGTTTCTATCTCTTGATTTTAATCAGCAGTAAGTTCGTTAGAACCACCCTGCTCGGCCAATCGGATTAATCATTTGAGATAAAGTTAATTACAAGCGAGGAATCAGGGCGGAAGATATATCCGTCTTCTCTATATCTGTGCCATGCGCCTCATGAAAGACATACCAGCTCTTTCAAAGTGAATCCAACATAGAGGTGACTTTGATTTCTGTTTCCATCAATTATTGCTAATAACTCGAATGATTATATCAGGACTGAATAGTGTGCCAGCTTTAGAAGACGTTATGCTGCATTCATATCATTGTAGACAGCATTGCAGAAAGATAAGGAAATGCCCTCAATTAGGGGAAGGTAGAAAATTTCACAACTTTGTGCCTTAAAGAACTCAGTGACCCATATAGGTGTATATATTTCATAGTCATATTTTCTGTCTGATCATATAACCTAAGCAGCTAATTAAACTGCTATAGTCAATTGTCAATTGATTTGGTTGAACACTCAAAATCATATATAACATTATTATATGGTATTTTAGTTTTGTGATTCCATATAGTTAAATTTCCAAGGAATTAAACGTTTAAGCAATTAAAATGTAGTCATATGTGAAATTCACCACATGTTAACATTGGAAAATTTATTAAAACTTGCGCGTTGCATTTCTTGATAGTCAACGATTAAACTTCGTTTCGGATCATTCTGTTTAAGCGCTTATTAAAATCGTAAAAAATGAATTTTTTGTTGTATATATCTATCAGTCTAGCACATATTTGAACTTTCTTACAAAAAATCTAATAATTTAGTGATTTTAGACAAGTAGTTACATTGCATATTACAAAAGGAATATATTTTATTAAATTAATGACACTGCTTATAACTAATCACTATAATATCAAATATATACTATACTACATATTAGTTTTATTTTTATAGTGCTATGTATATGGGTTTGACAGTGTTGTGGCCAAGTAGTCAAAACTCTCGTCTCTCACCAAAGCGGCCCGTGGTGGGTTCGAACACCCTGGCCCGCATGAGGGATTTTGCAGAATATGAGGGTTTTTGCTCTAGGTTCTCCGTTTACCCAAGCCATTCATCCCAGCAACTACCTTACAATAATTATTCCTTTAATATGTTTCGCCCTTATTTCGTACTCTATCTTTCTCACTCTCATACCACAGCTTCAGGCTAATCAGCCATCTCTCCTTGTTCTAGAGATGTTCTGCTTCTCTATGGACATCTGACCCTAGGCGCCCACTTGCAGATCCAGGAAATTAAACATAAGAAGGAAAAGTAGTACATTGATACTGTACTTTGTATTTCTTTGGACTAACGATTAAATATCAACTTGCTAAATAAATCGTATGCTAACTTCGTATTCTCACTTAGATATCAGGCTAAATTATATCTTAATTCCTCTTCCAAAAGTAGGTAGGGTGTTTAAGGAAAACAAAATAAGAAATTGAAATATTTCATTATATAAAGGGATTATGGAAAAGCAACTTCATTTTATCATAGGATTGGTCTATGTTAGAACATCTAATCGATAAATATATAAAAAGCTAAATGCAGCTTCAATTAGAGGTATTGATTTACATATTCCATTTATCTAAAACATGTGCTCCTAGGTAGGAACTAAGACATTTGTCCGAGAAATTTCATGCCAATATTTTAAAACACTGAAAGAAAACAATAATTCAAAATAATAATTGTTAAACGCATCTTTAAAATGATGATATTTTAAATTTTACTTCATCCTTTATTACGTATTCTGTACTAATTTTCGGGTACTTTCAGCTGTACTCAGCACCTGATTTTTGGCATACAGACCCCAATTAGGTCAGAGATGATGTCATCAAGCTCTCAAGCGCGTACAGATGTGAGCACAGTGATAGTTCCCTTGTCAGTGCATGTACGTTGCAACTCCCTGAGATTAGCTTTTCTCCACTTTAAGGGACTGGATAGTTGTTCGGGTCTAAAAAAATCAATTTTCGGTTTTTATACCTAAAAATAGCTGTAACGTTCGAAATATTTAGGGCATTGTTGGAGTTTTCCTTTCATAAGGGGTTTGAATTTGGAAGTTCTAATTCTGTGATTCACTGCTACACATTTTTATTTAATTTAATTTCACTGTAAATTGTATTTTTCATACTTTAGGTACACTTTTCTCTGCAGCTAATTAAGCTATATGGATGAAATACTTGCTGGTAATTTCTCAGTCACTGAACTACTATCTCCACTTAAAATTATTCCTAAAATTGCTAATCCTCATTTATTAACAACTTAAAAGCTTGTAAAATTTGGCGTGAATTCTGTGTTAATAATTTACACATTTTGGGAGGCAGATATTTTAAAATGTGGGAGGCAAGTTTAGGTTGAAATTGTCAAGTAATGCAAGTATTAAAGAATATAATAATTCAGTACAAATATTTGACAATTTTAGAGAAAAATATACCTGACTACTTGTATAAAACTGACAACTCTTAGTTTGTTTATGGCAAATTTGTAGCATTGCCTATTAGCATAAAAAATGTAATTTATATGGAAACGATTGCAATATTTAGTGCCAAACTTTCATTTTATTATGAATAGTTGTTGAGGAACTGAAAATCAAAGTCAACACTAAAATAGTAGTCACAAACTGTCTCAAAACTACCTAGCGTCCATAAGTGGTTCTTGACATTTGGGAAAGGTAAAATTGAAAATGTAAATTTTCATAAAAAGTTACGCAGGTTCCAACTGGCTAAAGATTACTTAAACTATTATGCTCCTTTCCAGTTTTATTCAATCAGAAGCACAACTCAACATATTGTGAGTAATCGTAATGATGATTTTTAAAAAATATCCTAATTTTATTTGCATCGCTTTCATTAAAAGAAAACTGCGTTTCAAAAATGTGCATTAACATAAACCATTGAAGCACTACAGATGTTTCACTGCACACTGACCCAGACCCAACTGGGCTGTTCCTTTTCCAACTGTTAAGCACAAATGCACGTCTTTCTTCAAATATTTGTTACCATGAAATTTATATTATTTGAAAACCCTTGTTCTGGATTCATTTTACCTTCTTAGAACTAATGCAACTAAGTACTATTTTCACTTTACTCAAAATAATTTCGTACTTTTATACATTAGCACAGTGCAATAAATAGAAACAAGGTGATACGCATTTGTCATGCTGCAAGCGACAGATTTCTACACAAATATTTTCGGAGTTTATTGTTCTTGAAGTAATTCGTGGAACAATAGCTTACCTCCCATGCGAATTTTCAGCTAATTTGTATACATTTTATTAAGAAAGTAATAAATATATATTATATACATATCCGTTTTATCTATTTTTGGAAACAGCATTAGATCAAAGATGGGAAGCAATATCAGAGGCAATGGTGCAAGTCTGAGATTTCATCCAAAAATCCCTATCATTTAGTTAGAAGCCTTGCATTAATACTGACTTACGCCAAATGTAGACAGTGAATATATGCAGACTATAACCACAAAGGAGTGATAAAGAAACAGGAATATGCATCGTCACATGTGAAAGTGACGGCTTAGCTGTTTATTGGAGAAATTAGAGAAATTACATAAATACTTTTTCATCAGTAACTAATGAAAAGGTGCCTATGTGCAGCACCAGCACTAGTGGTAATTTTCCTGCAGCCATTACTAAGTTCTCTTCATTGGCATAAGCGAGACAAAATACCCAGATCTGCTCCCAATTAACATTTGTTGTATTCGGTATAGACTGCAGACCTCCAGGCAGTTGCTGACGATGTTTAACGGCATTCGTCACCCCACCTCGACATACTCAATAGACCATGGGTTGCAGTACAATAAACTCCGCAGAATTTAACCCACTCGTTTGACTTCCATTAGGGAGAAGCTTAATCTCTTGTCCAATGGGGACCTCACTTCACATCAATACATCTGGAGGGGTTGGAACGCACTCTATGCACCCCATTACCACCTCCACCAGAACAGAAAGTCACAACTTAGAAAATAATGAGCACTTTTATACCTAGGGGTGCCTGATGCATTAACTAAGGTATTTCCTAACATAAATGTCCAATTTGCGCGTTTAATAATGACCAGTTAAGTGGTAATGCCACTTAGAGGGAAATGAAATGCCTACTTATAAGGAATATTTCACCCCCTTCGACATATTTATTTGATAGTAGTAAAATTTTAACGGGAAGAAAGCTGACTTCGAAGCAATACCCGTTGGTTGCAATATTCGATAATTTGTATTAAATAGAGTTTTAAAAATGCTTTAGGGAATAGGCGTAAGAATTGAGTACTTCTCTGTATGCATATACGAGTATATATCAAAGAAAGAGAATCCAACTGTCGCCAACTGGAATGCATCAATAATATAGCGAGTCCTTTAAAGTTTTCGGAGCCACACAGACGCTTATTGTACCTCTAGAAACCTCCAGGAGGAGGGGATGAAGCAATGGCGCAGACGGTGACAAGAGCCTGAGTGGTAGGATTGGACACAAGGGAGATTACAACCTGACGGCAGTGGACCCCACATAAAGCTACATATCTCCATGGGCAGGTTGTAAGGTGTCCGTCCCACGATGAAGATTTTGATAGAGAAATCCACAAAGCAAACTCCACAACAAAAGCCTTACCCGCTGTTCACTCAATTGAACCTGCATCCTGAATCATGATAACACATTATAATACATCACTGTATTTCTTGTTAACCAGACAAACTCATGAAAAAAATCTAATATCAGAGTGACAGACTTCACGGAAATCGAACCAGTGATATCTTGAAGGCAAATCTTAACACATCCTGGATCCATCTCACTCTGGCAGCAAGTGGTTTGCTCCAATTTTTTTATCTTGATATTAATGAAGTAGTCTTGGTGTGATCCCAAGTGAAGCACAATTTCATATTGACGTTGGTTAATACTTAATATGTATTACAGAGGATGCAGCAAGAGAAGTTCTTACAGATGTTCTTATCATTTCGAAACAGGGTTCACATAGCCAAATGGAATATAGAGATTCTTACACCATTTTGACAAAGGGAAAGCAATAGGGCTGAAAATGAAAGAGAAAGCAGTAACAAATTTAATAGCATCGTCACTAGAAGTAATTGCACGGTACTTACAGACGTTTTTAAGAAGTATACGAAACCTATATATTGTTACATTGTGGGTTCGTAAAATTAAAGGTCTAGTTTGCAGCAATTCAAAATGCCCTTTATTTCCGTAGAAAGACAGTTTGTACAGCACTTTACAGCAGCAGGATGATGTAACATACACCAACCCAGACTTTCGTTGCTTAACTACACATAAACCAACAAAAGAAATTACTGTGGTATACTTCAAATTGCTACACACACGATAAACAGCTCACTAGTGGATCCATTCACGACTGACACCAAAGTGACTGTGTGGGTTCGTATAATTTAACGTCCAATTTGAAGAAATTCAAAATGCTCTTTATTTCCATAGAAAGACAGTTTGTACAGCCCTTTTCAGTAGAAGGGTGACGTAGTATACACCAACACAGTCTCTCGTCACCACACGTAAAAAAAAAAAAAAAAAAAAAAAAAAAAAACAACAATTAACTTTCAAATCACTACACGATTATCAGTTCTCAACTTGAAACTCGGTACAGTTCACACACTGACCACTGGCAACTCCACTCACTTACTCACTAGCAGCTCCGCTGCACAACTGACTGGCTTAAAGGCTTAAAGGCTTTTTATTTTAAACTTATGTGCCTGGTGCCAGTACACTGACCCGGCTTACAGGCTCTAAATTTACATTGATATATAATTGTCTATATATATTTTATATTGTCGTTGTGGTTCCTCTAAAACCCATACGGCGGCCTGTTCTTAGGCCACCGAGAACCAGTTTTATTGTGATACTTTGCTCTGTCTCTCCCTTTTTTAGTCTTTATATATAGATATTGTGACTTTTTGGGTTCGTGAAATTAAAAGTCCAATTGCACAAACTCAAAATGTTCTTTATTTCCACCGAATTACAGTTGGAACACTTCCCAAATACACAGAATTACCTACCGCACACAATTACAACCCACCAGTTTATCCATCACAGGTCCACTGCACACTCACAATTACGTACAACTCCTCTGATACACGTACGCAGTCTTCCTGTCCGTTCGCTAGCACTGCGCTCTTCACGGCTGCTCGCCAAGAACTGAACTGACTCGTCCACTGCATCCCTTATATATTCAGATCGCTGTGTCTGGAAGTTTCGCGGTTCAGTGAATCATTCTGGTTGTTCCAGAAGTCAGGAGGAGGGGAAAGAGACGGTATGTGAAACTTCCCTAAACATCCCCTCGGTTAGCGCCAAAAGATAAATGGGTAGGCGTGGTCTGAATGCCTCCTGTCCCCTACCCAGCTCCAGTTGGTCATGCCTTACGATAATTGGGTGACAACATTTACACTGCGCTTATCTTGTGCGCGCACGCACACACACACACACACCTAAGCATACCACGCACGTCCCGGGCAGTCATAAATTACACGCACTACACTATACACTCTTGGCTATGTACATTATTTACAATGTTCGAATTTAGGCTGTGCGGCAGCGGGCAGCTGACTCCTGGGCTGCCGATGATGGCGGCCTCTGCCGGGGAGTGTGGCCTGAGCCGGGAAGGGTTGGGCGCGCATAATTTTGGAGACGTGTTTTTTAATATGGTTTGATACTGGCGTGTTTTCTGTGTTTGGGCTCGCCTTTTGCCAATATTGTTGATGGAGGGATTTTGGTGGTGTCGTATGCGCGTCCAGATGGAAGAGGTACGTTTGGTGATGGCCTCGGTGATGTGAGGGACGTGGGTTTCTTGGTGAAGGGTGGCGGTTGTTGTGCGGATAGGAACAGACTGGATTTTGCGTAGGGATAGGTTTTGTAGAGTTTGGAGATATTTTAGGGCGGTGTTGGAGGCGTTGGCCAGACCACGCAGGCGTACAATTGACTGACACATCCCTTGTCCCTTATTTATACCTAAGTCATTGTTGCTCTAAAGTTGACGAAGCTTTACGGCCTATGACGATGCAGCGAGAAATTCCAGACTATCTCCGTCTCTTTCTTTCTCGGCAAGGAACAAGCGCTCATCCGCTACATGGGCGAGGCTTGTGCGCTACCAGTCTCTTTCACACCCCGCTTCTCTCTTGGCGTTCGTATAGGCACGGGCCGGCAGGAAACAATGCCTGGCGACAATACTTTTAGAATGCTTAATTTTTATGATGTAATTTTGTGTACCTAAGTAAAATCTTAGGTACTGATTATGCTGGTTGCCCTAAACAGAAATGGCTGATTAAAAACACATAGGTGAATGCTGCGTACTGTATAGCTATGCTGGTCAAGTACCAAAGCAATGTCTATAGTCATAAACAGCTGAATTGGCTAGATTTGTCATGCCTAGAGGAGTCGTAAGCTCACTGCTTTATACTTTACAGCCATGCTGATCATCTACCCAAACAATATCTAATTAGAAGCGACAGGAGTGAGTAGATTTGTGATTAGAACAGTGTCCGTGAATTCATAGCTTCATACTACATAGTCAAGGTGGTCAACTAGCAAAGCAATATCCAATTAGAAACACCACGAGTGACTGGATTTCTGGTTAGAATAGGGACTGTCAGCTCATTGATCCGTTCTGTACAGCCAGATGGATGATAAGCTTGCTTGCTTGCTTAGACGTCTACGTGAGAGCTTTAGGAAACACCAAATTAGTTAAGGACGCGCACAATAAATGAGTACCATCTCTGAAACATAAGTAATCCTTATTTTAATGAAAAAATTCACTACATTACCTTTTCAGCCTCACGATAGATACAACAGTAAAGAAAATGCGGAGAGGAAAGCAATGCTTATTGGCAATTAATTAAACTTAATAAATACATATCTCAAAAATATTAATGACTAGCTGGAATTCTCGGCGTCATCCGTGGTTTAAACATCTGACCTCGCTACCTTTATACTTAGCTTACACTTACCCAATAATCTTGAGTACATTTAGAGACATTTAAAGCTTGCTAGTTAATATTAAGACCATTAAACAAAGAGTTAATTTAAACCCACAAACATTATAAAGAACCAAAAATAAACAAAATATATAAAGATGCGTGAAAATACTACGAAAAAGTACTGTTTGAACAACTACAAACACCAGCGGAAGAAAGCACATAAAGTATGGTTATAAGATGTTGAGTTAATAAGCAAGATGTAACTTATATCACTTTTCATAACTTTAGGTATAAGTTACTTATTTTTTAATTACTTTCAGAAGCATAAAATATAATCAATTGTAATTTTCTAACCATCCATTCAATAGTTGTGTAAATGAAAAATACATAGTGCCACTTGTTATCTTAACCTTCCAATGAGATACTAAGGTGATTAAAATTAGGTATACAGAGTTTTGGAAACCCTATTATACTTGAGTCAAATTTTGCTTGATGTCTCTGTCAGGGGCTGCCCGCATTACATTGGTTTATCTATATGAAAGTTATGGCATGATCCTGTATTATCAGAAGTTCAAGTTGCAACGTCTAGGTTAGTGTATGAAGTGGAAGAAAGTTGCTCGCGTTATCGAAATTCAGCCTGCTTTAAGTTCCGAAGCCTTGATACTACCCAGCAAAGCGACCAGGCTTATTGACCTTGACTGTCAGAACGCTGCATTCCCTTGTTATTTGATTATTAGAACAGTGAAATTCTAGGGACTTGGTGTAGAGTACGTTATGCAACACAAATTGGGCATTAATGAAGGAGCTGCAAATATCTGGTGTGAAAAGTTAGGCAAGTAATTGCACGAAGTACAATCGCACGGGTATGCAATACGAAACAAAAACCCAAGTGATGGTGAATGGAATATATGTATATATGTATATGTGCATATACATGCATACCTACGTAATTATTATTTCTAATATCCTTTTTTTGGTGTAAAATATTAAGTTAATTATTCTATACACATTTATTAAATATGCAACTACAAGAAGTGCATAGTCGCGTAACTAATTTTCCAATAAGATGCTGGTCACAACAATAACAACTTTTAAAAAGATATGTTGCTCAAGTGACAAAGGCGTAATGACATACATTAACAATATATTGTGACTGAAATCGTTCAGAAATCATCAACCTCTCAAATTCTTCTTCCATTAACTTATGTTTTTGCAGTTCTTTTGTCCTTCGGAGTTGTAGAAAGCATTGTAGCATTATACTAGTATAACATGCCTCGCATTTATAGATACTCACGCTGGGGCATGATGTTAACAGTATCCGATATGCTCTTCTTGACCTATGACAAATGTGAACATCATTGCTAGAGCACGTGGTTTCCGATACGTCTCATCGCCCTTGCCAGGTACCGAGCGACCCAAAAACATTCGAACCGTCTGCACGGAGTTTTGCCCGTCCGCGTCATTGGCCCTCGTTGGCGTCTACCCCCATCATAGAAAGGTACGGATGAAAACATACATTTTGAAAACTACTTTGAAAGACTTTACTTACCCGTGCTATTAAAGGACGTGCTGAAACTAGCCACATCCGTTGCCCATACACGTTTGGCAAACCATGCATCACTCGCCGTAGTTCATGTTTTGAAATGCTAACACTTCGCAATTAGTGGATAAAGAGTTATAGGTTCAATTTTCTTAGTCAACAGCTGTCGCCCATACATTTCGACCTTTTTATTGAGAATTAATGGACAAAGAGTGTGACTTTGCCTTTCCTTCAACAAGATTCTGCAGCAGTCCATGCGACCAAACTGAAGAAAAGATAACTGAGAACAACTGAGGACAAAATTTTTATTAATAGAGAATTGTAGACCCCTTGTTACTCCGACCTAACGGACTGCGTTTCCTATTTGCGGGTTAACATAGGTAGTGTACAAAACAAACCAAATACCCTGGAAGAATTAACACGAAGTATTCGCCAGGATTGCCGATATTTCCCAACGTGAACTACGGCAATTGAAGGATAATTTCCTAAAGCAGTGAAGCTTAGGCGAGTTTGCTTTGTTCTATATCAGCTAAGAGCTGGAGTAATATTTAAGGTTCCTACAGAATTTCAGGTGGAAGTTTATGCAATAGTACAATGCATACATGAAAATACAGGAACATCTTATATCAACAAGAAGATTCTTATATACTCAGACAGCCAGGCAACATTAAAGACTCTAATAAGCCCTTAAGTGAACGCAAAACCGGTGGAATAATGTGTAAATGCCCTAACTGAACTCGGAGAACAAAACAATGTTAAATTGATATGGGTTCCAGGAGACAACGGCATTGAAGAAAACGGAAAATGCGATGAATTTGCTTGAAAGGGATCAGCAACAAACTTTCCTGGACCACAGCCAGCTATAGGAATACCCAAGTGCTCTGTAAGGGAAGCTATCAAAGACTGGATCAAAATGGAACACAAAAACAGATGGAAGGCCAACCCTGGTATTAAACATGGAAAAATGTTTATTAGCTAATCAGGTAAGAAAGCAGCCGAAAAATTACTCAAACGTAATAAAATTCAGACAAGATACATAGTAGCTGTTCTTACGGGACATGCTCCCGTAAAAAACCACTTAAACAAAATGGGGATAATCAAAGGAAACCTAGACTGCCGACTACGAAAAAAGGAAACTGAGACAGCCCATCACATTTTATGCCCCTGCCTAGCCTCAGATCGCAGAATATTCAATCTTTTTGGGAAACCGATAGTTGAATGAAAATAAATCCATACCGAGTCCATTATGGGACTGTATTACCTCGTAAGAGACACAGGTATAATGGACTGGCGCTAATAGCATAGGGCAGCATAATAAGCATTAGGGCTGCAGTGCATCCGGAGCTTAGCAGACGAACCTTTTGGAAGGAAATAAAATGTAATGTGCTCAGAACATGTTACTGTTCTTATTTCCATTCTCTACTCTCATTCGGTCTAACACTGTGGGGAAATACTACTAGGAGTAAGATAATATTTAAGCTACAAAACAAGGCACTGGGAACTGTGATTGGTATTCCAAAAACCGAAAGCTGCATGTATCATTTCAGCAATTTAAATACCTTGACCATACCAAGTTTGTATATAACAATTATTAATTTATATGTTTTAATATTATTTCACAAATGGTGAAATATAATCTATAACACACGTAATAGAGATAAATTACACACCTATATTCATAAAACTAAACTTTTTGAAACTTCTGTCAAATAAATGGGTTTAAAATTATATGACAACTTGCCAAGTCAATTAAAAGACACACCCTCTGTAAAAAGTGTGTAAGGCAGGCCTCACAAATCCTTGCCCGCCTTGGTAGCGTGGTGGTGGATGTCTGCCTCACGTTCAAGAAGTCTCGAGTGCGAATCTTGGTCAGGGTGAATTACCTGGATAAGGTTTTTTCCGGGGTTTTCCCTTATCCTGTAAGACGAATGTCGGATAACTCTAAGCTCCATGGATTCCGGACTCATTGGAGCATCATTTCATCCATTCCATTCATCGTCCGATATTACTTAACGTTGGAGGACGTTAATTACAAAAAAGCTTCACAAATTCTTTATGAAAAATCAGTTTTATTCAGTCAGTGAATACTTTTAATATAATTCAAGTAAAGTGTAAATCTATCAGTTGCGTTAAAGTTAAAGACTGGCGCGAGAGCCCTTAGAGGACCAAGGCCTACCAAACCGACTGCCGACCTCACACCCACTTACGCACGGGAGAGGTGGACGATCATCCAACCGATACGGGGTGGAGATGTGGTCAGCATCTCGGAATACCCTAGCCCTGACCAGGGCCGCTTACCTAGCGTATGCTCCTCACTTTCCTTACGATGCTGAGTGGACACCAGTCCTATACCCGGGACCTAAAATCCGCACCCCAGGGGTGGGATCGAACCCTGGCGTGCTGCCTTAGCCCGCTACGCCACGGCGCAGGACGTCAGTTGCGTACAAATCACTAAACTAATTTATTCCTCTTTTTCATATTGTTACGTATATAGGCTGAGCAAGACTTAGACATTACGATAATCATTGTTATTTAATAATCATTTTCTGTGCCTTAAGTTTGAGCAAAGTTGTGTGACTGATGATTCAGGGTAAATTTTGCTCGCTGACAGGATAGGTACTTTGGACTGGTGAATCATACATCCTGCTGACCAAGGTAAACAATATACAGGTGGCCGGTTACAGGAATCGACAGGTTCTCAATTACGTACACAGGGACCGTGCAAGACGATTCAATATTTTGGAGGAAAATAATAATCCTTAGCTAGCGTGGGAAATGCTGACTTGGCATTCTACCCCCCTACTATTCTATCCCCCCCCCCATTTCACTCATTTGTCCTTGTAGCTCTAACATCCTATATTTCCTAGACCAGTAGCTACGTCCCCAATTGCTATATAGGGATGTAAGTAAAGCCCTTTTTAGCCCCTTACAACCCTTTATGTAACAATATGATCGTGAATTCAAGATTAATCAACAAAGATGGATCTTGAAGCGCAGTACTAATGTTAGTTTCCGAATAAGTAAGTTGTGATATATGATTGTACACATTATATTAATGTTTCCAAGTGTAAATAGTAATTTGTGTAGGTTACTGGTAATCTTGATACTGCAAAAAGGTTATAAAAGTAGATTGTAAATATTGCGTAATATTTTAAGTATTTTGACAATACCTATAGTTCTGTATGAGTTCCTTGGCTAATTAATAAATAAGTAAAGAGGTTCCAAACTTATATGGACAACGACGGTGGACAGTTTCAGCATCGCCTTTAGTAACATGGATAAGTTAAGCCTTTAAATTAGTTTTAAAAATGTTACATGATTTCATCCACGCCTATCTATGATTAGCGGTAGGCGGTATCGAGTGCCGAGAGCGCGCATAGGCAAACACCGCGCAGCCTGTTCCTACGCTTTGGGTCTCTAGGTAGGAAGTGCATTAATATGAACAGAATGGTAGCGCCGTGTGGTAACGACATTTAGCACTCTTTAGGTTTGTGTGTAAATACGACTGCGTACTGTGTAATAGAAATTTAGCATGTGCTGGACTGTGAAGCCTAGTGTGTGTGTGTGTGTGTGGGGGGGGGGGGGTGTTGACAGGGTCTTGTGTTATCGAAATTTAGTCCGTGTTAGACTACGACGCCTAGGTAAGTGTGTGTGTGTGTGTGTGTGTGTGTGTGTGTGTGTGTGAGAGAGAGAGAGAGAGAGAGAGAGAGAGAGAGAGAGAGAGAGAGAGAGAGAGAGAGAACGGGATGACAGGGTCGTGTGTTATCAGAGGCAACATCTGCTCTTAAAATCAATAACGAGGTGTTATTAACAGCACATCTCAACTCTCTCTTCTTTTACAAATTGACACAGGTGTAACACTATAGTCAAATAAGTTTTATCTTGTACCCAATAGAAATATATAGAAACAGGATGTCAATAATTACCTAGCATTGCCACTGGTTTGTCGATTTATCCCTTTTACATTAAACCTTATGTTACACTTGTCTATTAGAAAGTTATGTTCTTGTTAACAGCCAAAGAATTCTATGAATGCATATGATTCTTCACAAATGCTACACTTCACCATATCAGTGCATTCAGAGGATTAATTACAAAATTTAAGCTGTGGTTAAATTTTGAATTATTTGTCTAATGCACTACAGTGTCTTGATATGCTATTGTTTTCTGGTTACAGCGCTGTTTAATTTATGAATTTTTTGTTGCCACATTGTGACTCCATATGTGATGTAAATAAACGACGCCGCAAAAATGCGTATTAAAGCGAGAGTAAATAAAGTAATTTAAAAATGAATAAATTCAAAACAAAAGAGAAACAAAACTTGATTGTTTCATTACTCCATGATCGATGTCAGAGAGATTAATGAATATTCATGAACGCGCTGTTCCTTTGTTAGTTTGTGAGGCTGTGAAAATAAAACTGTAAAAAGAGATTTACGCATTTTATAAAATTGAATGGTTTACTGTGTGAAACACAATGGAATTTAAAATTCTGAGTTAGTCAATAATTTTGGCCTTGTATCATGTATGGTGGAAACCGGTTTAACCGTTTGGAAATCCTTAAGAAAGACACAAACCATACACTAATTTCAGAGTTACAACACAAAATCTAAAGTTACAAAAACTGCTCGAGGTGGCTTCCTCTTGCTTCGATGCATGGTTTTCTTTGTATGGGAACATTTGAAGTCCTTGGTTTATGCGACCCCTGTACCTGATATCGACATCTTGAGAGAACGTGTCCAACCTGGGCTAGACAAAATACGAGACACGACAGCAATGTTTAACAGAGTATGCCAGAGTATGGAAAACGGGCTTACTCATTCATCGAAGCAAGAGGAAGCACCATCTAGCAATTTTTTGTAATTTGAGGCAGTCCCTGTCACCTAGGAACATTGAGACGACATATAACTTGATATCCGAAAGACATTAACACAAACGAATAAATAAAAATAAATGACGTATACCAGAATAGATATATGCCATAATCCTAGCAGCCCGCCTCGGTAGCGTAGATGGTAGCGTGTCTGCCTCACGTTCAAGAGGTCCCGAGTTCGAATCTCGGTCAGGGTGAGTTACCTGGATAAGGTTTCTCCGGGGTTTCCCCTATCCTTAAAGACGAATGTCGGGTAGCTCTAAGCTCCATGGACCCTGGACACATTTGAGGATCATTTCACTCATTTCATTCACCGTCCGATATGACTTAACGTTGGAGGACGTAAAATTAAAAAAAAATAATCCTAGCATATTCTCCAGAGACGGCCACAGCAACAAGGTCACTCTGCGAAGGTCAGTAAACTCCCTTTGCAATCCCTGTAAACAAACAACCCTACTCTATCGTCTATTTTGCCCTCAAGTCAAATTTGGTGTCAGCCAGTCGGAAACCATCCCATTGTTAAAATCCCATACGTCCTTCTGAAAACAGGCTTCAAGATTTTGACCGTCACTCAAAGCGCATGCTTTTGCATAAATTTTTGCATGCGGACCGCTAGAGAAAGCGTCTCTGATGTTAGGTCCGAAACTGGAAATTCTGAACACTGATCTCAAGTGGGGATAGCTAGCAGCCAATATAAAATTGAAATTCGTTCATGTGATTTTGCAAACTCCGAGAAATACCTAGAGTTGGGTTAATTCAAAGTGATAGCGATAAGTAGGCTTTGCTAGTAAGAGCACTTCGGTCCTGAGTTCTACGTGAGACGGACGTAGCATTTGGCACCGCCTAACAAGTACACAGGGACAGAGTGGGAGTTAGCACAAATAAAAATATATAGGGAAGATGATAAATATATCCAATTCGACTACGCAGTGCTACTGCCTCCGTGCTTCACATCACAATATTGACAGTGACGCTAAATACAGCAACCACGCCGACGACAACTTTACGGTGGCGAGCAATGGAGCCTAAGCATAACAATAAACTTCTGTCTACCAGATTCGAGGTGTCATCATTCAACCCACAACCAGTCAGGACGCACCCACTCCTGAAGTACAGATGAGAGTTCTCATGTGGGAGTAACAAGTCACCTCTAATCGATTACAATCTCCCTTTTCTTAACCTCCGCACGCCACCAATCCTTAATTGTGAGGCGTTGAGCACAATGGAGAACTCCACCTGGTCCACTACGAACCGTACCATCTCAAATTATATATGTTTAACAAAACAGATTATCACTCCTGTGCTTCTAACAGCATTCGACTAAAATATGTTTTACAAATGTAGCAAACTGATGGCTAAATTATAAGAAACTGTACCTCATAACTATTTTAAATGATTTCTTGTCAATTTTTCAAGTCGTGATAACATAAATTAGGATATTTTATTAATGATGGTGATGATGATGATGATGATGATGATGATGATGATGATGATGATGATGATGATGATGATGATGATGATGATGATGATGATGATGATGATGATGATGATGATGATGATGATGATGATGATGATGATGATGATGATGATGATGATGATGATGATGATGATGATGATGATGATGATGATGATGATGACGACGATGATGATAGTGGTGGTGGTGGTGGTGATGATGATAATGGTGATGGTGATGGTGATGGTGATGGTGATGATGATGATGATGATGATATCTCGCGTACCTGTTATTTAAACCGAAACCATTGCGAAAATATACTCGCTCACTTCGTTGCATCGCCAAAAGGTTAGAGCGAATCTAAATTAAGTCCTATAACACAAAGCGGGGATTGTGAAAACGGTGATTCCAAGAAAGGACAAGTAAACGAAATCCTATGGAGTTTCGGGGAAATAAAAGCAATTTGTCAACGACAAATGCACAAAGGAATACAGCTTCCACAATATACTTCATTTTGTAATAATGTGAACTAAAGAACAAAGCAGCCTTTTGGAGATGACTATAAAAGGCTATGTATGTAATAATTAATCAACAAAACGAAAAGTAAAGGAGCTTTTTGTTGTATCAAAGGGAACTTTTAAGCTGCTCTTCTAGTGGAAATAATTAAATGGAGTACCTATCTTACTCATTACTCCTGAAAATATACATCTCGGATTATAACAAGAATTTTTGAAGACATTCATGATAAAAACCTGCAACTTCAGTGATACCGTTTGAATGTGCTTAATTCAGTAGTCCAAAAACTAAAAGGTGGCCACACATTTCTTTACTCTTAAAGGAAAAAACACAGAAATGAATGGCTAATTCATTACACTAAGTTTTCTTGATTAGCAATACCAATATCCTCATCATCCTAAAAAAGAATGGCAATCAGGATCAAATAATCGTACACTAGTTACTACTGTAACAATCGCTATTCTTTCGGCTGTGCCTCTTGCTTTACGAATATTAGTGACTATTTGCCTGATCTATGTGTTATGTCACTAGTTCGTTTTAAAAACTGATAGGTCACTGTTATAAATGTCGCAAATAGGAAATAAGTATTATTTATATCGGGATGTTTGTGGGTAATGAACCCTGACTAGGGTTGTCCTATGGCAATGTCAGAGGGCCAATCCAGGAATTGACTAACAGGAAACAATGAATACTGATTGTCCGTAAGAGCACATAAGCATTAGAAGATGATTATAAAGAGTATCATCATAAGCAGGTAAATTACTATGTATTTCACATGGGAAGAGTTCTGGAGTCCAGGTAATCAGATGCCGTATCACACTCAGCGTTGCCAGCTTGTTACCCCACTCCTTTTATATTTCCCACTCTCTCGCACACTCATACAACATGCAGGTCTGCTTGGCGCAGACGTAAGGGTAAGCAAATTATATTTTACAAACTTTTACAAGTATGAAGTTGCCAAAATAAAAATTGGAAAAAGCATTTTCGCAAATTGGGTATATTTTTAAATACTATAACTACAATTATAGTTTACGAATTACCTGTTTTTCTATTCCAATGGAATTGCCAGTGGCTCATCCATATCGCTGTCAATGTCACTTCCGTTAAGAGACAATTCGTCATTGTCACTGTTTTCATTGTCTCAGTCTTGCAAATTTATGATTACGGGTTCCAAAATCTCGTCACGTGCTATTTCTTTCTTAAAATCGTCTTCTTGAAGCTTTTGCATGTCTTACGCAGTTTTCCCAGTCTTGTGTTTCCTTGTCAATTTCTTCGTGAATAAGTCGTTCAACGTCCGTCAGTTTAAAAGTATTTGTTCTGTTTGCAACCTCCCTTTTTATTTGAGCCCACACCAACTCAATTGGATTATATTGACAGTGTTAAGGTGGCAGGCGTACTACCTCGTGTCCCATTTCAATTACAAGTTTATCCAGCTGATACACTATTTCCGTGTTTTTAAACGGAAGTACTCTTTGAAATAACTCATTTTTAGTTTCTGTTTCCGAAAACTTTTTGAAGAACGTGTACACCTTAAAAATAATACTTCCAGCCTGACTTCGCAATACCTACCTTTTTGACTCACCACCAATTTCACTGCAAGAAGCCATTGCACTATATAACTCTTACTCTACAGTGTAAAGAACAACTGAATGATATTGATCTGAACTGTCCAGAGTAAATAAAAACTTCGTATCCAGCATTCATTCATAAACATAAGCATACATCATTTCACAGGCTAACAGTAAATGAAGTGTTTCCTCTTTCTCGAATTTAACACCTTGACTTATTCACAGTAATTCTTTTATCACGTCATGTCAGGCGTTTAAATTTCTGTTATGAGTAATTAGAAGCATATATAGAAACCAACCACTTTGAACTCACTTTGAGTAAACAGAGATTACGAACTATTCATAAACAAAGATATAATGTGTCCAGACACGTTCTGCCAGGGCTGCAGCAAATTTTTGTTTCCTCTCGCTCAAATTGGCTTATTCAAAGTAATTCTTTTATCACGTCATGTCAAACATTTACGTTTCAGTTCTGAGTAATTACAAAAGTACGTACACGCATATATGCCAAGCAATAATGATATTCACACAGAGCTTACGTCGCGATTTATTGTTATAGTACAGATAATAGTGGTGTATTTAGTTTATTAGTAAAACTATTTGAGTTAAAAATATGGGGTTTTCATGGTTATGTTAGATACATTACTCTCTACCTTCCACATGGATCAATTTTGGCAAAATCTGAATTTCTGTCTTAGTGCGAATAGTATTTCATACCGATTGATTAGGTTGGCGCTCCTCACACATCACTTAGCGGGAATGCAGTACGACAACACCGCAGGACTACGATTGGCTGCTCGTCTAGTAGCGCTCAAGGACATACTCCTTCCCATTTGAAACAAATAATAGAGAATTGATTTAAGTGCACGGTAGTATACACAGCCTGATAGTAGGTCTAACAACGGGACACTGCCAGTTGCGAGAACATCTCTGTAAGACTGGCTGACAAGTTGATCCAACCAGCAGATGATGTCACAAAGCAGATGAATTTGCATTTAAACTGTTAACTGATTACGAATCACTGGCAGCACTCAGGGTTAAAGTTTTAACCATTCTTTCATATCTGAGCATGAATTGTCAATGATCTCTCCCAAGAAGCTGGCTTTTTTATCAATGATTTTGGTATTCGTGGCGACTAGATGAGTGGAAACACAATAGATCAGAAATATTTGCAGTTCATAGGGAACTTTATCTCCCTCGCAATTCATTAAACCTAAACATTGTTTACAGCTATGTTTTAAGACAAAACCAGATGTAGAACACGTTCAATACATACCATTAATAATGTGTTCCTCTCACAACACTGTGGCTGTAAGGAATAGGTTGACGTTAAGGTTTGACAACTACTACTTAGCTGTCACGTGATAGCACAACACCCCGGATACCTTTTCTGATCAGAGGTTTACAGCATGTGTTACTTGCTGCGAGTTTGCTAAGTTATAACATCGCTTATTTCTAGTAATGTAGGGCCGTATTCATAGTCAGACTTGCTCCGGAACAATTTGCTACTTCCGGTGGACTAACGGTGGACCATCGATTTTCATATTCATATACCGGGATTAGCGATAGTCCGGGGACTAAACACGTTGTTCCGGCTCAAATATTAGTCCACTTAGAAGGGGTAGACGGACTATCTTTGCAACATGGACTCATTTAAGTGGTGAATGTAGCTGTTGTGGTGCTTAGAATTCGTGAAATAGACGACGGAAGAAAAGTTCTCTACCAAGAATAGAAATTATTGCGAAGTATGAAGACCTAAACTTCAGAATCAGATACAGGCTTAGTAAAGCGAACGCCAGAAAGCTGTTGGAAATGATTCGTCCTAACCCGTACGTCAGGGACGATAACCGAGACCTGAGTATCTCAATTGGTACTCAAATCCTAACAGAACTTCGGTATTATTCAAGAGGAGGATATCAAGACAATACTGATGACCTGCATCAGTAATCCACATTATCAGCAAACTCGTTATAAATTTCCCTCCATACCTCCTCCTTTCTCATATTTGTATTCGTCAACACTGATTTATTTTATATAATGTTCATTCTTTTTTGGACTAGAGAGTACATTGGTCTTCTCTGACCAATTGATACCACGCTTCGTGATATTATCCATATTTACAGTACACCCAGCACACCAAACTTGTTACCGAACCTCAAACTGCAGCAGCTACCGTAAGAATGAGTAAGAAACAGCTGTGAGACTACCACAGAGATTTATAAACTTCTAGGTACACTGGTTTGTTTAGCACTCTATGGGACTCGCGCATGCGCAGAAGACGTCGTATAACATTTGCTACGTGCTGGATACAAAAAGTTAGACCGCTTCTGGTCCGGATCAAGTTAGTCGGAAGATAGTCTAGACCGAAGTGATAACTATGAATCCCGTAAGGATTAAATAATTCCTATATCTGTACTCAGGATGACAATTCCAGAAATTTTGAGTGTGTTGCAGGGTCTTTCTGAATACAGGTGCAACACCTCACATCACTCAGTGCTGGAGAACAAGATAAACTTTGAGCAGATATGGAATATTACGAGGTACCTTAAATGACAAACTATATCCCCATATAATTTTAGCTATAGGAAGTTACAATTATATATAAACAGAATGCATACCTAACAAGTAACCAATCGCTTCTCATATTCCAGTTAATGTTATGTGATGGATATTTGTCCGGTACTTCGCATCTTTTAAAGTGAGTAAACGTAGTTTGGAAAACAAAGACTACAATTTCGAAGTCATTCTATTCTGAGAGCAATTCAGAAACAATTAAATGTGTATACTGGGGACCTATTCATTAGTGTAAGTGCAATGAGTGCATGCCATGAATATGGTGAGGGATAATAGAGTTGATTGCACTATGAAAACACAAATTGGTAAGGGATTGCTTTATTTGTATAACAATAAATTCATATATTCACAAACCAATTACAAATAGTAACAATCTGAATAATGAGAAGCACAATTTAACTTTAAAAACAAATCATAGAGCTAAAAGTAAATCATTTGCTAACAATAATATTGGTAATAATAACCTGGATATTTTTCTAGAACAGCAAAGCAGTGTGCATCAGTTCATATAATGCTGTATTGAAAACAGAAAGGCTGTCACACTATCACATGATGCAGTGCCTAATATGATGGCCAAAAGCCCCCAATCCATTTTGTAGAAACAATGGTGTGACGGACGTGAAACTGATACGGGATTATCGTTATGGTACATAATGAAATCCATTCAATTCAATATGACGGTCACTTACTTCAAAGCATTGTAGCCATCGCTCACCGCTAGTCCTAAAGAAATGCGTCAGCATTACACCTCCAGCTACTGTCACCGCCTGCGGTGCCGTATGTAGTAAAAACTGGTGTTAAACACTACACCTTTCATTCCATTTCATTTCCAGCTGCTGTGTATGCTATTGGAATACAATGCGCGAAATCTTATACATCTCGTGCTTTTGTTTCGTACACCCAGTCTCAATACACTCATAGGCGAATAACTGTAAGGACATTAGAACAGATGAGCAAATACGGAGGATTTGGCCCATTTCCGCCCTGTGCACCTCCTGGTTCTATTCCTGTATCACAAATTGAAAAATAATTTCTGTTGGACTCCCGGTTGCATGGTCGTTTCAGCACAATGGTGCAAATTCCAAGGCAAGAATGATTTGATTTCTAAGTATCCCAGTTAATTTAGCTGGTATTCATAGAATGTATTTGTTCGACGTAGGTACTCAATATAGGATGATACGTACTACGGTCTACTTCAGACCTTTTGCGGCTACTCCCACCACTACGAAGCCTTTTTTCACAGGACATGCTCTCCTGGAAAATATTTTATTACAATGGATGTGTTTCGTGATAACTTATATTGCAGATTGTGCAAGAAACAAACTGAAACAGCGCAGCAAACTTTATGCTCCTCTGAGGCTTTAACCTTACACAGATATGCAGCTTTGGAAGAAATGTTTTTGAATTACAAGCGTTTGACGCCATATATGTTTTCTGGCTGTACTCCTTGGAAAGGGGCACTGTTATAATGAATTGGTTTAAAACAATACAGGTAATACCAATAAGCCCAAGGATGATGTGCGACCGGAGCAACGACGGAAATCCGTACTGGAAGAGACATGATAAAATAACACCTGCCCCATTAGGAAAAGTTGCATAGAAGCAACCACAGTAGGCTATAGGCCATAGACAGACCAAAGAGATGCGCAGAAGTCTGCAACAATTCCTCATTGACTACTGAAGGTGCCCTAGAGGGCAATGTACGACCCATTGAACCAAAGAGTAATCGAAAAAAATACTCTTTCCTGGAATAATCAAAGGCACCATTAAGCCACAAAATCTAAAAGGAAAGGAATCAAAGGGAAATGAGAGAAAGGAAACCTTGGTAGATCAAAAACAATCTCGATATTTGTCTACCAAAAAGGATAAGCTACGAAAATTCCAAAGAAATTGTGAGCGATCGATGAGAATTGAACAGGCCGCGCCGTGGCTCAGTGGTTAGGCCACTTTTCTCTCACCAAGGCGGCCCGTGTTCGATCCCAGGCGACCGCAAAGTGAGATTTGTGCTGGACAACACGGCGCTGGGGCGGGTTTTCTCCAGGATCTCCGGTTTCCCCCGCCATCTCATTCCACCGGTGCTCCATCTTCATCTCATGTATCATCAGTGTCATCGTCTGCGGTGCCGTATGTAGTAAAAGCGGTCGTTAAACACTACACACATGATAAGAATTGAATCCATGATCTCCAAAACCTGACCTTCACGTGTTACAGCGGAGTTACCTCTTTTGGTTTTGTTTAATATAATTACGCATTAAATTAAATTATATGTCGTTTTAGGTCCCCAACTTAATAACAACAAAAGTAAAATGGAATTTTAGGTGAAATTTGCCCTGAATTTCCCTCAGTACAGACTGAAGTAACATATTTATAACCGAAGACTAAATGTTGAGGCATATTAAACGTTTTCTTTCAAAAAGAAGGGCATAGATTATACGAGGTGAGTCAGCCACGAGTCAGCCTCGATGTTCTTAGAAAGAAGAATGCGCAACATTCAGATGAATATCGGCTTAAGGGACAAAACGTACTGCTCGCCAAACTACATCTCAAAAACATACTACTATTTTACTGAGAGAGAATTCCGGGTACCAGGCGATTTTACAGCCTTTCTACTAGAGTATACTTGGCAAAGTAATTCAGGTGACGCCTCGGAAGAAGTGGACTTATTAGATACAGCTATTATTTCTTTATTCCTCAAATAATACCTTTAAATTGATTAATACTTTTCTCCTTCTTTTCTATTATATTACTTTTATTTAATGTAATAAATTATTATTCACCTTTTAATAAAGCTACATCCCATATGAGTACACTAACGTCAGCTGAAAAGAAAATGGCGGATTCTTGTACTTAGAGCAGGGGTTGGCTGCCAAAAACTAGGAAAAAATTATAGACACGCCTCATCCATCATGGACCCGTACAGTCAAAGCGTACATATTATTATTATCACGTTCAGGAGGTTCCAAGTTTTAATCTCGGTCAGGGTGAGTTACTTTGATAAGTTTTATTCGGGGTTTTCCCTTGTCCTGATAGACGAATGTCAGATAACTCTAAGCTCTTTGGACCCTGGACACATCTGAACATCATTTCACACATTTCATTCACCGTCCGATATGACTTAGCGTTGGAGGACGTAGAATTCCAAAAAAAAATGCTTATTTATATTGTTGCTTAAACTACGTCCCGAGCAACTCAATTAACATGTATAAGAGCTTTCACCATATGTGGAATAATATTAAAACACCCAGCAAATGATTAAAAGTTTCTCAAAAGGCAAAATTAAGCACGAGAACTCGCGAGGTGGCAAAGTTATAGTGCCAGGCATGCAAGTCATACTACTCAACCCAGAACACGCTTTCAAGCTAGTCTCGAAATACCTCAATGGGATTATAACCTCTCCTGTGCCCTAACGCCCCAATGACACAGGTTCAAGTCTGAGCATTGTAATTATTATTTTATGTTCATCAAAACTTTCAAACCCAATTTACAGTAATTTAATTATAAAGTTCCTGAGGGCGCGCATTACTGAAGAAGGTTATCAGTTCGAGCACTTGCTTCGTTAGAGGAGTCATGCTCCAGGAATAGAAAAAGGATAATTCCAGCGCCAGAAAACATACCATTTTGAAATGACATTTTAATATCACAATATTTCTATATCTGCAAAATTGTTTTTAACTTCCACGTTAAACTCTGCAACTGTAATTTCCTTGTTTTGTGTGTTCAAATGTGTATAAATGATCCTTATTTCAATCGCACCTACCTATAGATGTGTTTAAACAACTACCTACTTGAAGTTCATCAATAAAGAAACTTCAAACAATACCATAAAATACAAATAAAACAATTAAAATTAAAAATAACAATTTTCAGAATAATACTTGTTAATTGTAAGTATTACATGATAAAAAGTTGGTATACCTATGCAGGGCATTTGAACCACCTTCACAGTAGATGACATGGCAGTTTTGAGCTCGTTCTAATTGAGCTATCTAGTAGTGTGTAAGGTAAACATCCCGTTTAGCATATAGTATTAGCTGGTTCCAATGAACATTTGCAGATGGGCAAACGTCAGCTATCTAATTACGAATTTGCTACAGGCGATGCAATAACATCTACATTGGTACTAATTTCATCGAGAGATTAACATCAATGTTAAATACGTGGGTAGAACCAATAATGCAGTCGATGTTTTCATGTTGGAGTATAAAATACGAATTGCATAAAACTCGAGAGTAAGGGGCATCTGACTCACCTGGTATATGATTTTCCAAAAATCAATTGCGTATTAAATTACTAAATGCCAAATACAAAACCAGATTTTGCACCAGGAAAGCTCTCTTTAGGTTTTTTCATGAAACTTGAAAAAAAAACGTGTGCTGAAAATCTAAAAGAAAGATAGCTAAAATTGCATCACGGAATTATTTTAAAGAGGCTAAAATAATGAAAAAAAAAATATTACCAAAAGATTAATACCAAGTATTTTTTTTAATTTCAGATGGTATTTCTGCACTCCGTTATCGTATACACTTAAAGTGCCACTTCTGGTTAAAGAGACAAAGTCGGAAACTTAATCCCCCTTTTATAATATTAGAGGAACTTTTACATGAACAATCCCATTCTATTATATTTGATACGAATTAT
Organism: Mantis religiosa; assembly: GCA_030765055.1. Classification (NCBI taxonomy): domain Eukaryota; kingdom Metazoa; phylum Arthropoda; class Insecta; order Mantodea; family Mantidae; genus Mantis; species Mantis religiosa. Next base: position 66,746,646 of record CM060950.1, on the reverse strand, counting down.
AAGTGTATCTTCTATATTATTATATTTTGTCTTTGAAGAACAAAAGAGGTGTGTACGTTTTATATATGATAAATATGAAGCAAGTATCGCGATGTTAAGCTAGAATCAGCAAGTCATGTTTAACCATTATCACTATCAGTATTATCACTTCGAACACTACTTCCGTGACCTCTAAAGCATAAATCTCAAGTCCTAGGGAGGTTAGTGGTAGGGATGACGAGCTAACTTACTCCTTGATACTCGACAACGATTCCGACTTTATCACCCTTCCGAAGGTAACTAAGCCAAGGTTTTTATGCCTGAAAAGGTTTAGTGTTTGAGCCCGGGAGTGCAGGAACCAGGGATTAGCATATTAAATATTATTAGTACTTTTCTGAGTGTTGATTATGTAAACAAAGTTCTGGTTTTGCTAATTTTCAGATATCGCTGGCATCACGTTCTTGGATTCATTGTAAACTTGTACATTGCTGTTTCAATAAAGGTTCTGTAAACATCAATCGTTGTGTGAAAATAATAAGCTTCTCCAAACGTGATGTATCCTACTATTTTGCATCTTGCGAAAATGCTTTTCTGTGCATGTTTTAAAATTGTTAGTCCTTATGTTCACTTCAAAATATTTCCACAATTCACCCATGATTTATTCAAGATACATAATGTAAATTGTCAAATAAAAAATACTTATGGATATTTGCTGCACGGTTAACCTCTAAGGTACGGTCGTGCCTCAGTTTGACCTGCAAGACAATCACAGATGGAAAGAAAGAACAAATATTTCCTTGCGTTCCTTTATCTCACGTCTTCAGTTCTGATTTTTGTTGTTGTATTAATAGAAATGAATAAATGTAATGGCGAGAGTGAGTCAGAAAGCAAGGAACTTGTAGAAATGTAATTACTACGTCAGCTTAAACGTCTTCAATCGTCTTCATTCTCAACTCAGTTTACGCTACATGTTATACAAGTGCCTGTGCTTCTTGACTTCGGAATATTTTCATTTATTGACTCGCAGAAAGCGCAGTCAACGTCTATCAAGAGCCAGAGTCAAACTATTCGGACTGAGCGGGATGGCTCAGGCGGTTTCATCTGTGGCCCGCATTCGGGGGGCCCGGGTTCGGTTCCCGTGCCTGACCTACCTCACCCATGTTTTTTTTTCCGGGTCGCTAGGCGAATGCTGGGTAGTTGAATTACATCCCCCGAATTTCATGTCTCTCCTTCTCATCTCCATTAACATTTCATATCACCTCTCATCTGGTGGTCTCTTTCAGGGTAGAAGTGTCGGAGGGTGTCTCGGCGGTGCATGGCGGGATGATATGCTCCGAGGAAAACTACTTTCTCCTCCGGGAGGTCGGTTGCCGATCTCCGATCCTCTACTGGGACCATTTCGGGACCGCCAGCCAGGGGTCTTTGGGGCTCGGATCGCCTACCTGGGATCTTTATGGCCCGACTGCTAGGCCCGTTGCCGTCCCACTGTAGGGGAGCGAGTTCGTGGTCCTGGCCTGTCGGGGAAATCTCTAACCAAGTAAACTCTAGAGATCCTGCCCTCTGTGCTGTCGGAGTTCCTTAGGTCGGCCGCCATCTGTCTCCTCTGCCTCATCTTTCCTCCCAGTGGTGCCCCCACATGGGGGCATAGGACCGTGGGCCCTGCATGGTGGCCTACGTACCGAATCCCCTCCGTAATGAAATCCAAATCCAACTCTTTGGAGATACGTACGAGGTAGCAACTTGACTCCCCTCATTTCTTATTTAGCATAAATTTAAGAGCAATAACGTTCAACAATGCAAAAATTTAAACACACTGAGGATCTATATATTAGACATACTTTGATACCACCGAATATCGACGGTCCGATCCTAGTTACCGGAAGGATTATTTACTTACCTTAGTTGCTGTTCGACGGTCATGAATCCCAACTGCCACTCTTGAGTATATATAACCAACAGATATAATCTTAATTAATGCTGCAACACGTTGGGTATGAAATCGCATAACAGCCCTGAAACCCATGCCGATATATAACAGTAGGGAAGTCTATTGCTTATAGCCAAAGAACTATGAAGCACACTTTAAAAATACTTTTCTTTAATGAAGTAGTCTGCTGCCAGAGAACGTATAACCAGTATTTAAACGAGAGGCTCTAGGTAGAATTTCTTAACTGCACTAGTTACCACGAGATTATGCTCCAAGACATAATTACAACGCCCTTCTGCACTGGTCATTCGGCACACAATTAACTTGTCGTAATGAAATCTTGTTGTACATGGAATAGAATTAAACTGAGGAACCAGCGAGTGGTGCATAAAGGACCTTTCCGTTGGAACCAGAGCAATGGAAAAGGAGGTGTGAAGTATCTACTGGAGAAGCAAACAGAAACGAGGTACGAAGCGAATATGCGGGGCATGGATAAAGAGAAAGGCCGACCGCAGTAAACTAGATTCCACTTTAATTCTGATTTCCCCAGTCCTCCAAGCCCTGCTAGACCATTACTGCACCCTTCTGTGTCTGTCGGTCTGTCCATCTGTTGGCTAGCCGGAGCCAATCAATAGCGGCTGCCTTTAGTTTAGCGTTGGATGCTGTAGGAACATCATTTATATGGAATTAGCTTCAGTGTTCTGCTTCCTACATTTTCCTTTGCATATCTTTCGGTCCTCGTTAATGAAATGAAGCCTAAGGACTAAATTATTTTCGTATTCCAAAACCAACTGGAGAGCTCGCGTTTGCTCCATATCCTCGAACCAGAATACTCGGAAAGGCGTTAACGCAGCTTAACAATTCCTAGTTGAACACACTACACACAATGCACCGAGAACTTCCCTAAGATTTTATTTGAAATTTCAATAAATATTTTAGTAAATGTTACAAAATATTTTTACGAAAGTAGTCTGTACAAAACTGTGTTTAGGTTGTCATTTGTGAAAGCCTCGTGTACATGTGTTCCATATATTACGGACAAAATAAATAACTGGAGGAGGGTCACGTTGGAAGAGTGGCAAATATATTACCTAAGGAGGCATTTCAGTCCATGACGACCAGGGTGCCGAAATATAATTCTGAATGGAAGCAACGGGACCTCTTGTACGTGAGGCAGACATGTTACCATCTACGCTACCGAGGCGGGCAGCAATGGTTGAATTGATTGTTGACACTAATTACTGTATTTGCGAATTCTAGCAAAGAAAGGCGTTTTTAATGCTAGACTTACTGTGAGTTAGAGTGTATGAAACAAATTAAGTACCTTATAGCAATAATACAGAACTGACATATTATTTTAGTAACCAATTATGATTATATTAATCGGCTTCTGTACCATTTGAGTTATGCTTTAGGTAACCGGTACTTTTTTTTTAGTTTACGTCCTCCAAAGTTAAGTCATATCGAACGATGAATGGAATGGATGAAATGATGGTTAAATGAGCCTAGGGCCCATAGAGCTTAGAGTTACCTGAAATTCGTCTTTCAGGATATGGGAAAACTCCGGAAAAACCTTATCCAGGTAACTCACCCTGACCGAGATTCGAACTCGGGAATTCTTGAACGTGAGGCAGACACGCTACCACCAACGCTACCGAGGCGGGAAAGCGGTATTTTATTTAACAAATGCTACTAAGTAATGTGTCTCAAATTATTTCTTTATATTACTTTATTACTTTCATAGACTATCAAGGAAACGGTTTCAGATTGCCCATCACTGTAGCATATGTAGTAGAGTGTCTGCCTCACGTTCAAGAGGTCCTGAATTCGAAACTTGGCGATATGTGGATTATCTTGATGTGTTTTCAGGGGTTTTCCTTAATCCTGAAAGGTTATGCCAGGTAACATTAATGCATATTGACCCAAGGTTCCTTTGAGCTTCATTTCAGCGATTTCATTCATAGTGCGATATAAGTTTACGTTGGTAGACGTAAATTAAGAAAGAAAAGTTCACATAAAAAGCTTAATAATAGAATTTATAGGAGGAATATGACAAAATAACGTCTGCTCACGTGATAACTGTCAATCATTTGTATCCTTTTTCAGTTGTTTGAATAGCTTATGTGGCCCGTGATTTTAAAATTACACCAATAAATTTCTTCATTTGTATATATAAAATATACTTTTCACTGCTATCGCTAAATGATGTAATAAATACAACCGCAAATTCGCATGTTGTAAGAAAGAAGACTGCCAGTAAAATTTATGCTCAGCACGTGATGAGTAGTCTTCTTTTCATATGTATGCATTTGTTTAGATTTTCGGCCTCACTTCACTTGCTGAATGATTTGTATGGCATTAGTTGATGTTTCATAATATTTTAATATTGTTTGGTGTTATTCTCATATTATATCAGTACATAGCAAAAAAATGCCAGAATTCTTAGCTATTGCATTATTTAAATACTTTTGCAGCGTCCTATTTTTTAAGAATATCAAACTCCATATCGTTACTGACAAATGTAATCCCGTTATTATACATGCATTGCATCACACATATTTTATGTGCACCCTCTCTGTACTGTACCACGGGCAACTTTTACTGCTGTCGCTGGGTTTTGAACTCGTAATGTTCGCATTTGAATGGAATGGTCCATTTTATCATCCTTTAAGTGTCACGGATATGTGAATCCCTTCCGTTAAGGGACCTGTGATAGGTTTACGTTAAAAGAAGAGTTTTATATGTAGCCAAAGAATTAGTGCAATATAGGGTCTGTTTTGTATTTCTTTTATCTCAAAATGTTACACTTATACGCTAGGCACTAAATTACCTCCCTGTAATAAAGGTGGACCAGATATTATCACGTGTAGGTTGAGGAAGTGTAAGGAATATGTCAAATTCTGGAATGTTATTCAGTGCTCACTTCCTGTGACTTGACTCGTTCACACATTCTGAAGTCCTTAATTCTGCTGACAAATGAGAACATCTTGTCAGATTTCACATGACCTTGGCTCATGACATCAGCTTCCTGTTTATTCATGCCGACAACGTACAGGTGGCCGAGCATACTCTTCGCTGAATAGTGTAATTCGAGTAACGTAGACGCCGGTTTGGAGTTAGGAAGTATGATCTTGCTTAACTTAGGTTGGGAAACGTCTATTTAGCTTCTTTAACATGGGAAAGCTGTACCAGCATAGAAACGCCATTTTCGCAATACCCATATTTAAATGCTGCTTAAGCTAGCAGCGAGGGTCAGAGAGAGAGGCAGAGAATAGCGAGCAGTCAGGATAGTCAGACAGTGATCAGTTTAGAGGATCGACATAGTGACCGTGCAGCTCCACAACCATACACGATAAAGCAATTTCAAGGTAAGCCCTAATGTGTTTTTAACATAATATTGTATCACCATTGCTACTCCTAAGTCTCCTCAAGGCTTAGAGAGTGTTTTGTATCACTATTCAGCAACTAGATTATAGTACATGGATTTAATATGGACTTATGTGTAGTCTCTCCTGCTTTTATCCTATTCCACCTTCCTATTTCCTCCTAGTTATGCCCCTAATTAAGAGACTAGTTTCTGAACCCTAGGATCTCACTCTCACAATCTACCCTTACGTAATATTATACAAAAATAAAACGATATTTGCCGCCCTCTTAATTCAGTTAATATACTCATATTTAAACTTACACCACCTTAATTTCAATTGTATTACCTTCACTAGGTTTGCAACGAGCTTCTGACTGATCCTTCACAGGTTACGCTAACCATTACAGCTGTTAAAAATCTCGAAAACCTAAGTAAACCAAGTATACGAACAAATTTGTGTTCAATGCTTTTAGCAAGATCTCCATTTACGTTTTATTTCTCTTTTAGATATTTGCTGGTGTTTTATATGCATGTGTTATTAAGGAACTTAATCGAAAGCGTGTTACGTTGCATAAAAATATTAAAGCATTTTCATCGCACCCTTTGATATGTTCTAACGAGCCAACTTTCATTTCAGGGTTTATAAAACCTAATTAAACCTCTATATAAAATACAGTAAAGCTGTTTGTAGACGAGTAAAAACGTTAATTACGTGCAAGGCCAAACAATTCCCATGAAATACCCAACGCAAATGGGTATTTCAGCCCAGTGATTCAGATAATTGACTTAATCTAAAAGCCAGATTTCGATTCTTGTGAACCGATATTTTATTACACATTTTTAGAAAAATGTATACATATGCACCTATATATGAAAGGGGAAATTTTCTGTTATTATCTATTTTAATATACAGTTTATAGTATCTTGTACCACTGTATTCTGTGAGTCCATATCAGCACTTTCAGTCCTCTTGTTTTGCGGATATTTATACGAATGTGAGCAGCGGTTGTGATCCAAGATTATCTGAAATCCGGCGCCGGGTTCGGGACTGTAAATAGATAAGCTGTACGTTCACTCAGCTAAAAGTAAGCGTTATTGCTCGCTATAAGCTAGAATCTATAGGAATATTCTACCATTTCAAACATTCTGAAACTGTGTAATAATGCCCTACGGTTGTATAAACACGCGATCTCGTTAGGCAGGTCAATGTTGTGGACTTCTGCGAAGCGAGTATGTCAAGCGGAGTGAGTGAGCTAGTCAGGGAGTGACTGAGCGCGTTACTCGTGCGTGTTTTATTTGTTATTTTCACCTTGCAAGAATCAGTTTTATTACTGTTTTTAAAACATCAGAGTACTTTAAATTGGTCCATACAGAAGGAAAGAGGGTGGAAGCAAGATTGGGGAAAGCGTGAAAGAAAGAGGGATTAGATGGAGGAAAAAGAATAAGGTTTGTCGTACTCCGCATTTAACGCAATAGCCAGAGCAGAATTGCCAATTCTGGCAGTCAGCACATTAATAACTAATTCTTGTACATGCAAATTTCATCAAAATAAAATGTATTTCTCTACTCGCAAAATATCACTGAAAGCGATCTGTCAGCCGTTTTCAAAATTTGAGATCAAAAGAAAGTATATCATTTCTACCTACTGACGGAGTGCATTGAACCTTATGCTCACCTCGGCAGTGTACATGGTAGCGTGTCTGCCTCACGTTCAAGAAGTTCCAAGTTCGAATCTCGGTTAGGGTGAGTTAACTCGATAAGGTTTTTTTTGTGTTTATCTTTAAACACAAATGTCAGGTAACTCTAAGCTCTATGGACCCCGGGCTCATTTGAGCATCATTTCACCCATTTCATTCATGGTCCGATATGAATTGACGTTGGAGGACGTAAATTACAAAAAATGAACCGTATAGACCGCGCCGTGGCTGAGTGGTTAGACCGCTCGGCTCTCACCAAGGTGACCCACGTTCGTTTCCAGACGACCGCAAAGTGAGATTTCTGGTGGATAACACCGCACTGGGGCGGGTTTTCTCCGGGATCTCCGGTTGCCACCACCGCCTCATTCCACCGGTGCTTCCTCTTCATCTCATATATCACTGTTGTCACCGCCTTCAGTGCCGTATGTAGTGAAAGCGGATGTTCAACACTACACATTGAACCTTATAGTTATACATTGATTAAAAACATTTCGCTATTTCTTGCTTTATGAACAACTTGTATATTTTTAATGTGATAGAATAAATTACTGAAGAGTATCTGATTTAACACTAACGAAAATGTAAATATCCATCGTTACACAGTATTGTAAGTAAGCATACTCCACGTGTAAAGGTTCATTGTATAATCACAATTGTAGCATGTGAATTGATGTCTGTATGCTACCCTTACTTTACAGATGACTGATTCTTAGATAACTTCAAAATCATATATTAATTTCTGATGCAAAATATCACCAACGGCAGAAGAATTCAATTAACTGTGTGTCGTTTGGGTGTTTGCGTAATTCATGTCCCGCATATTTTCAGACTAATTATCTATGGAATCCTACTTCGGGGTAGCAGTTCTCGTATCTAAGGCATATTGCTTTTCGCAAAACAAGTCTATTAGAATTATGACTAGAAATTCGGATGGACACATTATAAACCGTACTATAGAATATATAAGGTTTTGACACTTAAGTTGGGTGCTATATATTGTTATCGCGGCGCGAAGCTGCATACCGGCCGGCCAGGATCGGCTCATGCCTAATTGGGCAAAGGTCGGCTAATGGCTCTTTTGCTGTAGAAAAACTTTCCGTGCATGGACATTAGATATAAGTCACGTTTGTCGCTCGGGTCGAAGAATTAAACTCATGTTCAGGTAGGAAGGCAGGCGGAAGTTAAGGTTTGCGCATAGAAAGAGACAGATCTATTGGAGGTGGTGTTGTCATATCGTTTCACTTTTGGAGGGCCGTCAAGCATTCTGACATGTTAGCAGTGTTTAGTTCCGAGAGTGGCAACAATGGCGAAAGTATAACGTTTGCACTACCTAAGCACTAAGCGATAAATTGTGTTCAGAAGCATCTGGCGTTTTTATTTGTTACTATATACATACATCATTTGATAGAGTTTCAGAGTTTCAAAGGCATAGAACTTTCATTTAATAGCAAAAAGCAGAAAGCTTGTGTACACATCGACGAAATAGAAAACTATTTCTTATAATGGAGTTTGCCATGAAGAGTAGAAATCTTCCGAAATGCCGTTCTTTTATAACAGTCGCTCTGTGGTTGGATCAGGTGTACCACGTTATGGTAGCAGGCTACTGCCGCAGTTGACACCATTGTGATAGAAAATCCCTGCGTGTATGAAATCGTTAGAGGTAAATTGAGCCCATCATTAGCTCGTTACAATTCTCTGGTGTTAAATCGAGTCCCAAAGTTTTTAATTTATGAGTGAGCCATGGCTGATTCTAATGGTTGGCGTTAGGATATTTATCAGGGTATTTACAGCATAATGCAGCAAGACCAGGGTGTAATTCATTTTATAATTAGACTGCTACCTTATCTAAAGTGTTTACAGCAATAAAGTGGAGTCAGCTCTCATTACGTGTTATTCTTCATATAGTAATATATTCCTATGTATCTGATTGGTTAAAAATAAATATGAATCAATTCTTAATGGATGAACACTGGGTAGCAGAGAACTCCAATCCAGCTATCGAAGGATTGGGTTTATTCTAGTCAAGACTGAGCAAGTCTGCACAAAGAGAGGGTAAATATTCCCATCTAACTTTAGGGGTTGACACACTCAATTTACCCATCATGGAAAATTAGGCGGGTCTCAATCATTTTAAATACATTCAAATAGGACTCAATTTAACAAAACCAGATGTTATAGCAGAAAATAAAGAAGTTAGACATGACTCAGCACATAACATCGTTCATGGCGCGCTTACGTTTCGCTATCTGTAGGCAAGATGGCTGCTCACTTCGGGACTTCCACAAGCACCAAACTCACCAGACCTCTCACAAGTGATTACCACGCGTTTAAACCACTGAAAGGGGTAATTTGACATAAGAAATGTACCGATGAAGAGCTGCACCAAACAGTGTAAGAGTAGCTGAGAACACAACCAACATATATTTTTATAGGAATCTGTGTTCTTCTAACGCTGGAGGAAGTGTACTGAACGTCAGAGAGGCTGTTTTGAGAAATAATACACTAGTGTTTCCCTATTTTCAATAATATATTTAAAAAATATGTTTAAGGTCTTCATTTGACTCGTCCTCTTATGAAAAGTTGAAATCAGCTGCTTCTTTCTGAATGAACTCGTATAAACTATAGTGTTAGTTATGAAAATGATTCAAGAATTGATATTCGCAATTACAATACTCGAAACCTGCATCTGATTGAAATTTCTCAATACAGTTTAGAACTACACGAAGATAGATTATATACTTACCGTCGCCGAGGCATTGCTGTGCTGCTGTCGGGCGCGTGCGAAAGAAAGAGACAGAGAGCTACACGAGCGCTGAACGCTTGCAGGGGGAGAAAGAGACAGACATAGTCTGGAATTTCTCACTGCCATCCTGATTGTTAGTGTCATTTTTAAACAATTCTCTGCCAGCTCCTCATGGCTGCCACTACACATTTCAAACATTATCATTTTGGCACCTTATGTATCACGGGAAGTTGGTTAATTAAGTTGTAAAACACGAAGAAAGGGACAGGAATTTTACAAATGTGCAATATGTTTATTAACTTAAATCTCACCTACGTCGTGACTCGCTAACAACGTTCGTGCTTGTATATTACCAAAGCTTAAGCCTATTATTTGCACCTGACGCTAGTCTTACTCTGTCATATCAAATTCAAAGAATTTAATTTCTTTCTAATTTTCATTACTTTGTCCACGACTGTTTTTGAAAACATTATTGCGATTTACAATCGTTCAGTTCCAGGTACACCTTGAGCTGATTGCTTTCATTTTTCAACTAAGTGTATTTTGTTCAATTCTCAAATGTTCTATCTGATGACCTCTGAATGAAAACGCTGTTAACTTGTTCTATATTATGCATAGGTTTTAGCATATAAAAGTTGTTTATTGTAATGTATTTCTCTATCTGTTTACTTTATGAATTTAAGAATCTTAAAAGTCAATATTTCCGGTGCTATCCGTCGAAAGAGAATAAAAATTAACCCTGGTTTAAGATGTAAGGCAACCCAGTGGTATCTTGGCAGTTTGTTCAATGTTTGGAGCGATAACATAATATTTTAAAGAGAAGGTTAACTAGTACAACGCCTTCCATCTTACTCTGAGCTGGTAGTTTCTCCAATAAAATACGACAGAAATGTATACGTAAAGTATACTAAGGCTATTATTGTAACAAGAGAATTACTTCAAACCTAAGAATGTAATATATATATATCCTAAAACATCGGTTGCAGTAATGTTTTATTATCATAATTGAGTGTACTCTGTTCAATTAGTTTTGATTTTAATCGCGCGCTTCTAGTGAGTAGGGCATTAATTAGTAAACGAGTGCACTTCTCACGACGCCAGGTTTCAACTATCGCTCTCTGATCCGATTTGCCTTTCCTGGAACAATAATCAACTCACCCACATGGAAAATTTCGTATCGGAGCATTTCTCTATTATCCTGTGTTAGAATCAGGATTATTTTCCGCTTTTTATGCTTAGAGAAGGTTGTTTGAATTTGTAAAACATCGCATAATGAAACCTATTTAGGCACAGGAATGAATAAACATAGTCCAAAAAGTATAACTACAAAATAATCCATTCTCGGTTTCTTTGTCTCCCTTTATCATTTTCATTTGATATTTCGAATGAGTCAGCAGGGATACGAAGTTACAGCAAAGTTGTTGCGGCCGGCTCAGCTCTCACTAATTCATTATTTTTTTCAATATATGTATTACAAAACGAATTTGAACTCACTTTGGCCAAATAGTTCTCAATTTTGAATATATTTTGTTTTATAATTCTAATTTTATAAAATTAACAGATTAATCTATCTGTGTATACTTTTTATGGTATCTATAAATTGCAATGTAAATCAATAAAATGTTATCAAGATTTAAGTTGTAAAACTAAAGTACCTATATATAAAATCAGGAGGAAACTACTCCATCTGTTTTAAAGTGACCCCTTATTTTTCTATATCTGACGATTGTAAGTCTCTAATCATTATTAAGTGCACTTAAAAAAATATAACTTGAAGTTAAAGGAAAATGCAAAATTGGCATTTACCTACTCCAAAACCTTCCATTACCGTACCCATTTTTAAATATTGTCGTGAAGCCGTTATCTAGAATATTGCTGCTAGTGTACACAAAGAGCCGGCAAATAAAGATAGCTGAGATAAAGGACTTGTCGGCATAAATGAAGTTATGCTTCTGGAAGGTGATAGACTGTTCGGTTTCTTTATTGTTCCGGAAATATCTAGAATTTATCACTGAGGTAGTTAAGAAGGCGACGATTCGCCAAGAGTTAGTTGCGAACAGTCGTAAGCAGTAAACAGCTGTAGAGTGTTGTAACGAGAGCTGATGTAAGCATAACGCTGTTATTGCCATCGACCTTGGTAGATTGTGTTGTATATGTGACGTAAAGTTGTTACGTGAGAATTTATCAGAGTGTATTTCTACGGAAAAAAGGACATTTGGAATATCTGCAGCTCGGACTTTTAATTCTACGAACCCACAAAGTCACAATATATATTTTCATCATGTAAGAATGACATACTAGGACGGAGAAAATATTTGAGCAGCTGTAGACAATGAAAATAGAATCTCTTAGTACCATTAGTAGTTTTGCCAAACATTTCTGTTCCAAGTAAGCCGTAGTTAGTGTCAGATTCTAAACTACATTTCGAGGTAGAGACCAGTTTAAATTGTATGAATTTCTGCATTAGCTTTTTCTAAAAGAGCGAAAGATTTACCGATATTTGCCTTTAATTATAGGTGAAACTTCGTATTTTCTTAGTTATCTATATTTGATTTCCAGGTGAAATTAAGAGCCATCTGGTATAACTAAGCTGACCTTCTAGTTCCTAAATGGAATAAAAAAGATTCAAGTGTTATGAATTATAAAGGAAATGGTTTATATTCGGTGTTCTACCTCCATAAAACGACGACCCTAATCCACAAACTTTGACTGACTGGGCCATTAATGAAAGTATCACGCTCAGTGTCAGCTATCCTATGAATCACCCTATATCATCATTCTCTAAACTTAAACGGTGACACGAGCACTAAATGTCGATACCATCGGGTATCGAAAGCGTTTATCGACACCGAAAACTCTCGTGGTGTTAGCGGCCGTTTGTTTGTAACAACGGGAGAGCAGCAAGCAAATGCGGATGTTCCCACATAGAAGTGTTGTTTGTTCAATGTTGAACTTGCTTTGTGACGCCAGAGGTGAGAGTTGAAGCAGAAACTTAGTTTGGTCATAAGCCTTAATTTTATCATTGCATCACATTGAGGAACGTCTCACCTACGATCTCAGGAAAATTATATACGTATATCTCATGTTTAATGGATACGCTGTAAAGCTGTTTACTACACCCTTGGACAAAAAACAGGAGACTCATCGTTTCCACAGTCGGTTTGCAATGGGACACGGAATGCGTCAATTTAGCTTCCTTCTGTTGAATACTCTCACAACTGCGTCTCAAGTTACTAAAAATGCACTGATAGCCCAGCGCTGATACGCAAATTTTTAGGGGCTAGATCTATAAAGGTTCGAATCCTGATCACTATTGTGGTTTGCTTTTGTTGTAGAAATACAAAATGTGTATTACGTACACTGTAATATAAATACCAATCACTAAAGTTTACTTGATTTTATGGCATTTATGCTTACATAATAACTGAAATATTCTACTCTGTTTTTAAACTAGATAAAATAAATAAATACATTATTCCTATATGTAAAATCAAATAAAAATGAAAATTAACTTGGTATCGACTTATAAACCCTCTGCTTCTATTACTGCCCTCATTCTGCGTGGAATGGATGAGACCAAATGCCTAGTGAAATTTTCACGAGAGCATAGTTCGCATTATATGCCAGCGCTATTTATAACAGATGAAGGAGCAACTAATAATAACGCAATTTTCTAATAACATTGCATTTACTTTGTAAACGAAAAGAATGTTATTTACGTTTTTATAAAAGAATGTGTTTAAAATATTGCTATTATTATTTCTCTTCTGCAAGAAAAATATAATGCCTTGCTGTTAAAGTAACAATAATAAAAAGAAACATGCACATTAAGGTTTCGAACTCATGTTGGCCCACTTAGGAGAGCAATACGTTTTACCTCTCGGCTACAATGTATACGGCAAAATATCTCTCTATCGTTGCGAAAACTTAGTTTTATGCTTGCTTCATATTGGTCTTATATATTGTCGTGAGACGCCATTTACGCGGCAAAAGAGGGAGAGCAGAAGCGGGGAGTGAGGGAGACGGATAGCTCTAAGCCAGGCCTACGCTAATGCGTAGCGCTAATGACATGCGGAAATAAAGAACGTTTTGAATTTGTGCATCTTGGACTTTTAGTTCTTCGAACCCACAAAGCGACAATATGATTTACATAAATATTTTGGTTACAGAGCTCTTGCAGGCACAACGAAAGTATAGACAATTCAGTCGTTATTCACACGTTTCTTGAAATATATTCCGTATGTTCTAAATTACAGAACAGCATTACCGGCATCCGCAGCAATTTTAACGTAAAGTCGATGCATTTTCCTTATATGTGAATACGATTATAAATTATTAGTAAAACTCCAAAATACAGCACAGTTTATTGAGCCAATAAAACATAAGTAATGATCGAAGCCAAAAAAAAAAATTAGCACGCTTACCGAGTGATGGTGCATTCAATGTTCACTGCTTGGCCCTCGTCCATCACAATAAATTGAGTGTGACGTCCAACCAAGCAAATAGTTGGGGTGGTATGTGTAACACAAGGACGAATTACGTCATTCATCCCTTTCCAAACGACATAACTAAGACTATAGAACATGATATGACGCTAGCAATTGTGGCTTTAGTTATGATATACAATTTATATAGGTACTTTGAACGTCGAAATATTCCTTGAAGATTCTGTAAGTCAGTCTTTGATATTTGACTTAAAATTGTTGATAGTTAATCCGTTGATGTGTTCTGGAAATATAAAACTTATAGATAGTGATATAGAGTAATCATATAAGTATAGAAATTAAAAATAACTATTCTTTAATTGTGTACATTGCTTGGCGTATAACCGGTGGAATCAGATTTGATAGCTCTGCAATTCTCTTTCTCTCTCTCTCTCTCTCTCTCTCTCTCTCTCTCTCTCTCTCTCTCTCTCTCTCTCTCTCTCTCTCTCTCTCTCTCTCTCTCTCTCTCTCTCTCTCTCTCTCTCTCTCTCTCTCTCTCTCTCTCTCTCTCTCTCTCTCTCTCTCACACACACACACACACACACACACACACACACACACACACAACAAAGGGTGTTATTTTCGTGGAGAAGTACTTTGCGCTCACTTGTGCTATCATTCATTATAAGCATCAACTGTTAACTTGGTATATGATCACTAGAGCTCAGATTTATATGCACTATAAAGTATGAATATATGCATGCATCTGTGCACCATAAATATGGTAGATATGCTCTGAAACTTTATAATACACATTTAAAATGAAGCACATTATTTCAACTTCCGCATATTTATTAATCTTGAGAAATTAAGTAAATTTGTAAATGTATTATTAAATTCAGGCATTAACAAAGTTAAGATCTATTGGTCCCTCCTTCAGACTGTTTTAACGTTACAGTTCGTCTGGTTTATCTTGAAACATGGTATAATTAGAGAGAGAGAGAGAGAGAGAGAGAGAGAGAGAGAGAGAGAGAGAGAGAGAGAGAGAGCGCACTATTGCTCGCGCTGTTGTAGGCAACCCACGACTGCCTAATCCCATGTCGTATTACTTCTATGTACAGTGTGTCTGATGTATCTTGAAACATGGGGATTAGAGGAAAGGGGGATTGAGAACGCATTACTGCCTGCGTCTTAATCGGCCGCCAGCCACGGACTGTCTTTCTCACACAGCTGCGCGTGTGTGACTTTCACCTCTTGAAGCCCTTCATTCACCCAAAACTCCTTTGTTACTATTTTGTCCATTGTGATTATTACTCTCGGTCATACCATTATTAAGTGGCCACAGAATACCTTTTCAAAGGAACTCAGGTGTTACCCATTTAGAATTCTTTTCCTCCCGTGTCTTTTGTTACACGACTCAATCACCTGCCCCTGCACGTGTTGTAACAAAGATACACTATCGCTTAGAAATCCATTACTATTCTTCACTCATTGCATCAGTAAGCAATCGCTTATAAGAAGGAATCTATGGTGCCGAGTGGAGCAAGGTTACAGACATAAATAAAATATTATTTAAACAGTAACGATGTTTCTCTCAGTGAGATTTATGCTAAGTTAGGACGCAGTAAAATAGATACACGAGAGATAAAGGGCAGAGAGTGCCGGCTGGAGAAAAACAGCTTGCCTAAGCAAATAAGGATAGCGCGGAGATAAAAGGCATGCCAAAACAGATAAAGTTGGAAAATTCTAGTAACATTTGATTGTCTTACAGAGCATTCGATTTCTTGTTTGTTACAGAATATTCCAGAAGTATCTAGTGATATCAGTAGTGGTATATATAAGAGGCAACACGCCACCGGAGTAGTAGTAAACAGTGGAAAACAAGAGTTGTAACAAGAGCTGTTGTAGTAAACGAGCTTGGTAGATTTTAATTGTGTATGTGACGTAACTCTGCTACTTTGAGGATAATCCAAAGTGTATTTCTACGGAAATAAAGAACATTTTGAAAATCTGCAACTTGGACTTTGATTTCTACGAACCCACAAAGAGACAATTGGTGTCAGGAGGGAGACATTACGTCATGGAGGCTGAATTGCCACAGATTCTAGAGAAGTTCGAGAAGGCAAATAACAACTTGGCCACGGAGATGACCGAATTAACAACGAAGACGTAAGCTGCGAAAAAGAAACTGAGCGCCGAGTTGAAAGAAATAAAGGCAGGGAATGACACCCTCACTACGAAGACGGAGGCGGTTTAATGGAGAAGAGGTGATACTCCAGCAACCCGAAGAGCGCCTTGTAATCTGCAGGATTATCTTGAAGGAAGACGTGGTTGTCCCTGCAAGAAGCGAGGTGGTGGTGACGGCGCGACTGGAAGGAAAACGAACCAAGAACCTGATGCTGGACCAGAAGACGCCTGTGCACGGACTATATGTAGCCAGGTTATTGTTGCCGTGCCGAGAGGAGATGCCAGTGAGTCTGCTAAACCCAACGGACACCAATCATGACGTCCAGGCCGGGACGGAGTTGGGGACGTGCGAGCCCGTGGTCAGCGTGACTGCAATCGACAAGACACAGGACCTGGTGCCGCTGCAAAACCTGGGGCCACGGATGGAAGGCTTATTGGAGAGGGTGGCCGACCACCTGACCGCAGAACAGCTGCAGAAGGTTCGACAACTGCTGGAACTATAACAGCGTGTCTTCAGCCAAGGTAACAAAAAAATAAAAAAATAATAAAATAATAAATAATTTAATTTTCATTTCTCAAGGATAATAATCAATTATTAAAAATTTTCTGTGCAGATAAACTCTAGTCCTACAGTTTTAATCTACACCTACTGAGAAGCAGTAGTTTCCAAATACTAGTGTTTTTGCTATATCAAAATCTTTTGAAATTACAAGTTAACTAACAATTTACAAATTATATTATCGATTAACTAGCTCCGGCTTCCTCGTCCTCGAATTCTCACTGTACTATATGCTCCTCCTTGTGTTATCCAGCATTTTCTCTTTCCTCTCTATTCTTCTGAATCCTTGTAGATCTTCTTGGTGTGGCATATGCATGTTGTTCCCTTCTTCTAGGCTGCTGTTCACCTCGTTGTCGTTGTTGATTATACTCTAACTTGATTATTTCCGATATCTTTGTTGTAATCTGCTCCAAAATTCTTAAGTCGTCTTGCTGCCTCAGGATATTCCATATATATTTTTTCCTCTCAGCTCATTCCTTTCTGCATACAACAAATACTAGTATTCTCCACATTCAAATGTCACGTGTTCTGGATTATCTGGAACGTTGCATCTATCACAAATATCGCTTTCTCTTTTCCTTATCTTCTTCAAATATGTCGCGTACAGTCCATAGCCGGTAAACTCTTCGAGGTTCAATATTTAATTTCAATCTTTCCTTCACACTAGGGAATATTTCATGTGCTCTGCTACCCTCCTGTATCTGGTCCCATTCTTCCTGCCAAATTTAAATCAATTTCCTTTGCACTTCCAGCTTCGTTCCACATCTCGTTCCTATTATGTCTTCCACTCTTCCAAGATCGCCTTTTTAAGCCAATAATATGCTCCTCGCTGCCGTATTAGTAAATAAATTGGCCAGATTCCTAAGGTCACCAAGAATGCCATTGTTGATGTTGTTGTTACTGCTGCAGTTAGTCGAAGTAATGCCTGGCGTTGTGTTCTTCTTAATAAGAATGTTTTTCTTAGGCGCCGTATCCAGTAATACTAATTAAAAAGCTCATATGATATGTTTTGATTACAATAGGTTGTAACTTAAATTTCCTTGTAGCTAGAGTGGCAGGTCTCATCATAACTGAGCTGGCTTTTGTTCGTATTTTGTGGATATATGTATCAAAATTCTGTAGAGCATCCAGATAAACTTCCAGGTATTTCACCGCACTCCCCCTCTTAACATTTACTTGATGAGCTTGACAATTGTATCCGTATTTAAGTTGCCTTTGAACAGCATATGCGCTGATTTCTGCGGTGCAATATTTAGTTTCCCTTTTTACACCATTTATCCGGCAATTTCAAAGCTTTATTTGCATTTGTTTCTACTTCAATTCTATTGTTTCCTTCTATAATTATTAATACATCAACTGAATACTCAATGACATCTAAAGTGTGTATACAGTTTGACAGATCTTCTAATATAGGTTCTATCAAGATGTCCCAAAAAGCTGGTCCCAGTATCGATTCTTGTGGACACCCTTGGAGATCCTTTTGGTGATTGCTTTATTCACTCCATAAACCATTGCTCTTCTATCTTGGCAGTTGTAGGCTGTTATACAGGCACTTAGGGTATTTATTTTCCCTCATAATCTTAATAAGTTGAGGCCACCACAGATTATCGAAGGCATTGGCTATATCCACAAATATTGCTAAGACATACTTCTTGTTACTGCAACCAACTGTACCGAGTGCCGAGGTTATGGCCTCCTCTGTAGATTTTCCTTCCCTAAATCCGTACTGCTTTGTATTCATTCCTAGCATCAACCTGTATTCCTACATACGTTTGTATAATAAGCTCTCTTGTACTTTGCCTAATGTATTTAGAATGCAAATTGGCCTGTACGTTTTTGGATTGCAATGGTCCCTTAGTTTGTCTTTCAATATCACCACATTAGCCTCTTTCCAATAGTAAGATACTTTTCCTGAGATTAAACATTGATTTAATAATGCACATAGATATGGTGCGATACGATGTTCTAAATTTTGAAGTACCTCACTGCTGACATTATCAGGCTCTGGAATCATTTTAGGTTTCAGCTCCGTTATAGCCAACTTAATTTCTGATATATCATATGGATACATCACATTTCTATTGATATACTCCTGTTGCACTTCCAATCTTATTTGCTATTGTTCCATATCCTCGTTTTCCTCTTGATCAGATGGTAGTAATTTGTTCAGTAAATAGTATACGGTTTCTAACCAACCTTTTGTTAGGTTTCCGTCATCTTTAAGAATTGTTGATACAATTTCAGGTGCTTTTATTTTCTCCATAACTATTCGATATGGTATTCTCCACGTATCTTGTTGTGTGCTCTCCTCGATGAATCGCTCCCAAGTCTCCTTTTTTGTCTCTTCCAAATGCATCTTATAATTCTCTTTTAAGACGCTGTATATTCCAAGAATGACTTCCCGCTCCTGTAATGTAATACTTTTTGGTAGTGCTTTCTAGCTTTTCTGACTTTAGATCTCATTTTTGTAGTTTGTCATTCCATATGAGTTATTCTGATCCTTTAGTAGTTATTCTATGTACCGACAGCTGCATGGCCCTTTGTATTGCACCAACAAGTTCTTTAGCCTTTCTGTTTACATCTTAACCTGGATCTATCTTAGTGGTATCCCAAAGTTTTTTCTGAGCGTTTCCTAATTCACTTTTTTCAATTGATATCTTACTTTATTAATTTTATAGCCTGTCACCTCATCCTACCTTTGGATGATAAATTCATAATAGATCAAATTATGATCACTGGACGTCATATTTTCAGTAACCTTCCAATTTATTATTCTGTTACATACATAGCTCCTGGATAGCGTTAGATGAATATTATCACTAGTATCGACCCCATTTTGAAATGTGTATGGGTTATTAGGTTCATTTACTATCTCCAAGTTATAATGTATTACAGTTTTATGCAGCTTTTCTCTACGAGCACCTGGTTTCTTACTCCACCACCAATTAGATTTAGCATCGGAGTCCATGGTGTATATTAAATATTTTCCTTCATAACTATCAAGGATATTCGTCATCCTATCCAAATGTATTTCAATATTACCCACATATTAAAAGTAATGGTTACATAATATGAAGGTCATTCCTGTTATGGTCATTTCGATACAGTTGACATATTCATCACAATATTGTATGATCGTTGCTATCTGAATCTCTTTATTGAGTACAACTAACACAGCCATTGGGTGATCTCTATCTAAAATGGTCCGTGCTGCTACTGACATATGTATAGATCTCCCATTTACCACGTATGGCTCTTGAATACATAACACATCCAAGCCCATATCATCAATCAATTTTCTGATTTCTCATGACCAAACTTGATCTTTGTGCATTAATCTCTCCGAGTCTTATTGTACGTATCCAACTGCTACAATTAATATGTGCTCCTACTATTTCCTCATTTGATTCAGGTGCCATAATTAGTTCTATTTATTAGTCGTTTCACATCATTTTATGTGTCGGATACTGTTGTCTGGCTTTGCAGGATATTATCTTCCCATTCTCTTTATTTTTCTTCTTACTGCTACATGCAATGCATATTACTAGTTCCCTTTTCTACCCAATCATTCTTTGTGTGGCCATGTTCTCCGCAGTGTGCACAAATATATCCTTATATTTACAGTACTTTGCTACGTGGCCTAATTGTTCACTTAGCCACTACAACATAATATTTATCACGAATGGCTTGAAAGCCTATATATATATATATATATATATATATATATATATATATATATATATATATATATATATTATTTCTGTTGCTATAATCAATTTCCCAATCTTTGGAGAGACCTCTATGACATGATGCACTACTCACCTTTCTCTAGGTCCAGTTTTAAACCTAAACTGTACTCCCTCTTTAAACTCCTTCAATGAAAGTTGATCCTGGACATTTTGTTCATATAATTTCATCTTCCTTTTCAGTCGCGATAATATCGTATAAAATTAGCAGTGGATTCCTTTTCTTAGCTTCTTCTATAGTTATTTCTTTGTCTTTAAATTTTCAGATTGTATGATTTTTTGTGCATCCTCTTTCGTCTCTGTTTCTATTATCACCACTGTTTCAGTTGTTCTTAAGCCAGTAATCATTATTCTATCCGTATCAGGTTTCAATTGTTCAGTTATTTCCTGTACTTCTCTTATTTTCTTTCCTTTAGTTGAGTTTATCATTACTGAATGTGTTTGTTTGCAAAATGCTCTGCTCAACTTTTCTGTCGTTTCTGATAATGTTGGTTTAGATGCCATTTCAGCATATGATGGACAATTTAATGTTTCTTGCATTTTCTCTATTGTATCATTTTCAGTATTTAACTCAATATTCTATGCCTTCAGGTGATCATATTCATTTTGTACCTTTGCCATTAAGGCAAACAATTGTTTTCCACTCACGGTCATTGATTTATCTGCAGCTACAACGGAGTTTATTTCTGCCATTATATTTGCCCATTTATCATTTTCCTCCTATTTTTAGCTATGTCACTGTATTTTTCTACTTTTTCTCTAATCTTTTCTCCTCTATCTTGTGTACCTATAGGTTGTCTCTCAGGAGAACTAGCAAGCGATTTCCTGTCTGTCATTACATCCTGTTCAGCCATCTTGAGATTCCCAATATACATTTGCTCTTCTCAGCCAGTAGTGTTAAACCTGCGCATGGCGGAAGGCGTGCACGTGAGAGCTCCTCTAAATTATAGCGAACCCTGACAGCGACACCGCTACGCCGAGGTTCTAAGAAAGTCAGAAACTTGTATCTCCCTAATTGGTTGCACTGCAACCTCAACTGCCAGATTTTGGGGTCCCCAAGGTAACAGTGACTACGGCCGCACGGACAAAGTACTTCAGCACATCGACACCGGAGACGCCCGGCCTATTCGGCAACCCCCTAGGCGCGTTCCGCTGGCGAAACAAGCGGCGGTACGGGATATGATAGACGACATGAAATCCAGGGGAGCGATAGAAGAGTCCGACAGCCTTGCTGTTCCCCTGCAGTTCTGGCGATGAAAAAGAGCGGCGAGCTACGCTTCTGCGTGGACTACAGGAAAATTAACGCTGTCACCAGTAAGGAATATTTCCCCTTAGCCCGAATTGATGACACCCTGGACACGCTTGCTGGTGCTCAGTAGTTCACGACCCAAACCTGAAGTCGGGTTACTGACAGGTAGCTCTGGACCCAAGAGACAAGGAGAGGACTGCATTCTCGACAGGCAAAGTGCTTTGGCAGTTCACAGTTATGCCCTTTGGACTCTGCAACGCATCAGCCACATTCCAACGCCTCATGGAATCAGTAATGAGGGGATTGACAAATGACGCCTGCCTGCTATATTCGACGACATCATCATCGACGGTAAACCCTTCGAAGACTATCTGGATAATCTGAGCAAGGTGCTACAGAGACTGCAGGCGACCAATTTGAAGCTAAATTTAAATAAGTGCCAGCAAGGTAGTCACCTACTTGGGCCACATAGTCTCACCAACCGGAGTGGCCACAGACCCGGAGAAAACACACGCCGTGAGAGATTGGCCTCGGCCGAAGGATAAGGGAGAATTGCGCAGCTTCCTGGGGCTGTGCAGTTACTACCGCCGTTTTATCAAGTGGTTCTCCAACATCGCCAAACTCCTCACCCGCCTGACCGAAGAACACCGACCTTACGTGTGAACGGAGGACGCGGAAGACGCTTTCCAGAAACCTGAAGAAGACATTGTGCAGCGCTCCTATTTTGGGATTCCCACAACCAGGTGGCACCTTTATTGAGGACACCGACGCCAGGGACCATTGCACTGGAGGCGTCCTATTCCAAGTCTAGGATGGCCATGAGCAAGCTATAGCCTACTACAGCAAGACGCTATCCAAGACAGAGATGAACTACTTCGTCACCCGGCGAGAGTTACTGGTGGTGGCAAAGACATTGGGGCACTTCCACAGGTACCTGTACGGTCAGACATTCCACCTGAGGACTGACGATTCCGCCCTAACCTGACTGCTCAGCTTTAGAAACCTGGAAGGCCAGACAACACGTTGGGTCCAGAGGCTGCAGGAGTATGACTTCACCTCTGAATATCGTAGAGGGAAGTGCCACGGCAACGCAGACGCCATGTCCGAAGACCCTGCCCAGAGGAGTGTGGCTAGTGCACAAGAGTGGAAACGAAGATGCGTGCTTCAGCTGTCCAAGTTGTCACGGCAGTGCCTGCGGAAGGCTGGGATAAAGCAGGCCCGAGGAGGGAGCAGCTGGCGGACGTAGACTTGGGACCACTATTGAGAGAAGTGGAGGCAGGGACAAGTTCAACCTGGGAGGACCAAGGAGCGCTACATACAGGTGGTACTCGACCAAATGGAACTCGCTGAAGATCAGAGAGGACGTGCTGTTCCGGGCTGAGTCCAGAGGTTCTACTCCCATTAGCCTTGAAACCTTAGGAACAAGACCCGGGCCTCTTTCAACCAGGGAGTTATCCGAGCTCTCCCAAAGGGCGCTCGGCATCCTCCGATATGCTTTCCATAGGGCAAGACCTGGTTGCCTAACAAGCCCCCCCATCTGGTCCTATGGACACAAGACGGGATGGAAGTGGATGCGCCACTTACGCGCGCCAACACCAAAGGTGAAGACTACGGATATGACCTCGGTGGAGCCGCCTGGTGATCTAGCACACCTTCTACTAGCTTTGCAGGCTAGTACCCGGGAGAATTAATGGCTTCCCTCAAACCCGTCCGAAGACGTACCCGATTCCCACGGGTATCGGGAACACACTGCCCCCTCGAAGCCATCCCAATCCGAACAACTCCCGAAGGAGGGGCTCAGATGTTCGGCCCGAGGTTCCTCTAGTAACGTCAGAGGTACCACGGTGCTAAGGGTCCGCAGCGCCCGCACTTTGGCAGCCGAAGGGGACGGATCCCCTCCCCTACGGGTGCTGTTCCGGGTATGGGAATCGCCTGATGGGAAGACGCAGAGAGAAAAGTTGGTACTTCCCCGAAGTAAGGTCTCGGAGGTCTTGGAGGAAGTGCACGCCGGTACTTCAGAAGAACACCTGGGAGTAAACCGAACAGTCGACAAACTTCGACAGCGCTACTACTTGCTGAGGCTCCTAGCAGACCCTGAGAGATGGTGTCGTCAATGTCACGTGTGCGCGGCGAGTCGCGGCCTCCAGACTAGGAACCGGGGTCGCATGCAACAGTACAACGTCGGAGCGCCATTCGATCGGATTGCAGTTGACATAGCTGAACAATTCCCAGTGTTTGACCGAAGCAATAAGCACCTGATGGTGGTCGTGGACTACTTCACTATGTGGCCGGAGGTGTATGCCATCCCGATCTAGAAGGCAAAGACAATCACAGACTGCCGCGTGGAGCAAGTGTTCTGCCGATTTGGGGTGCCGCTAGAGCTCCACAGCGACCAGGGCACCAATTTTGGAGGAGGCACTAGAAATACACGGGGTTAACAAGACCCACACAACACCTCTACATCCACAGTCGGATGGCATGGTCGAAAGGTACATCAAGACCTTGGAAGAACACCTGAGGAAGGTCGTGGCCAGCCATCAGCGAGACTGGGACGTCAACGTGCCACTGTTCTTGCTGGTCTACCACTCGTCAACAGACGACACCACTGGGATGACGCCAGCCAGCTTAATGTTCGGCCGAGGGTTACGCCTCCCTATTGACTTGGCTTTTGCTTCCCCGTACGCAAAACAGGCAGCAACCAATTATGTGGAGAACCTGGTGGACCATCTCCACGACATGCATTAGATGGCTCTTCAGAACATCCAGAAGGTGAGCGACCACATGAAGACCCCATACGACAGGCAAGCCAACAGCCAAAGA
This sequence comes from Mantis religiosa, assembly GCA_030765055.1. Classification (NCBI taxonomy): domain Eukaryota; kingdom Metazoa; phylum Arthropoda; class Insecta; order Mantodea; family Mantidae; genus Mantis; species Mantis religiosa. Next base: position 66,721,948 of record CM060950.1, on the reverse strand, counting down.
TTCCAGCAGGGTGACCTAGTCTGGATGTACCGCCCTACTCAGACCAAGGGAAGCTACCCGAACCTTCAACAGCCATGGCAAGGACCGTACCGGGTGGTGAAGAGGATTAACGACGTGGTCTACCGCATTCAGAAGTTACCCCGAGGGAAGATGATGGTGGTACACTTGGATCGTCTGGCCCGCTACGATGGTGCTATTCTGGACGACCAGCCTTGAGGAGAGAGCAGTGTCGCGAATCCATTATTTACGATAGTGCGCCACAGAGAGATAAAGGACAGAGAGTGCCGGCTGCAGATAAAGAGCTTGCCTAAGCAAATAAAGATGGTGCGGAGATAAAAGGCGTGCCAAAACTTATAAAGTTAGAAAACTCTAGTAACATCTTGATTGTCTTACAGAACATTCTAATTATTGTTTGTTACAGAATATTCCTGAAATATCTAGAGATATCAGTAGTGGTATATATAAGAGGCGACACGCCGGCGGAGTAGTCGTAAACAGTGGAAGTTGAGTAAGCTCTTTGTTGTGATAAACGACCTTTGTATATTGTAATTGTGTATGTGACGTAATTCTGCTACTGTGAGGATAATCCAAAGTGTGTTTCTACCGAAATAAAGCCATTTTGAATTTCTGCAACTTGAACTTTTAATTCTACGAATCCACAAAGTCACAATATGTATAGCATAAATGGAGCACAATTTATATGGACAGTAAGATAGGGTATACAAGAAATTTGAACTTAAAAGAGAAATCCAAAGCAAAACTACAGATAATACCTGATGAATCATTAGAACGGTATTTTAAACACAGAAGAAATTGGAATAAGTCAAAGTGCAACATCTCTTGCAGAGGTGGGTAGTATAGAAATAGAAGACTTAGAAGAAGCAATTAAGAAAAGTAAATGTTTCACAGCTCCTGGAATAGAAATATAAACACCAAGCAACAAAAACTTTTCAGGAACTTCTACTGCGCTTTTACAACATGTACTGGAGACAAAAAGTCATCCCCAATGAATTGAAAATAGGAAAAATGATAACAATGTTTTAAAAGGGCAATAGGAATTACCAAAATAATTATAGAGGCATAAGTTTGCTCTGTGCACTGAATAAGATATATGCAAAGATAGTAAGCTATTAATTTTAAAACAAAGTTCAGATTTTAGAAAAGGTAGAAATTGCATAAGCAATATATTTGTACTCAAATAATTGAAAAACGTAGATAATACAACTTGGAAACACACATATTATTTGTCGACCATAAAAAGCATTTGGTAAGGGATCAAGAACAAAACTATGGCATGTCCTAAAGAATAAATAAGTACCATTGCAATTAAAACACGTAATACTGAACATGTATAAAGGAACAAAGATTAAAATGAACCAGCCAGAGCCAGTTATAGTTACAGCTGGAGTTAGACAAGGTTGTCCTTTATCAACCGTACCTTTTAATATTTATATGGACGAAATAATACGAATGTGTATAAATAGGACTTCAGAACATATTACAGAACACAAATGTAAAAGCGACTTTATTTTCAAACGACCAGATCTTGCCGGCAACAGCTGAAAATTAACTACAAAATGACGTACCTTTTGAACAAAATTTTACAGAATATTAATATGAATATATGAACAGAGAAAATAAAAATAATTACCTTTAAAGGTGTATACCCAGTTCCCTCCAAGATAATGCTGGAAAATGAAATTCTGGAACAAGTATCAGCATTTAATTTTCATGAGTGCATAATATTATCTCGATGAAGTAGATATATATGGAAAACTATGTAGGTAAACTTAACTACAGAAATGGAACGTTTATACGGACATTAAAAGAAAACAATTCAGAACCAGAATTTATAATTAAAATATGTAAGTGCATAGCAATATCACTCACTTGTGTTTCTGAAACATGGACTAATACAGACCAACACCTGCAAAAAATACAAGCAGCAGAACTTAGATTTTTGATATCTATAGCAGGATATACAAAGTTAGACAGAAAGACAAATGGAAGTATTTGTGAAAAATTTAAAGCAGTGGAACTAAATAATATAATTAAGAAACAAAGAAAATTCCTAGTTCTCATTAAAATTTTAAACAAAAGGATACCTAAAACAGCTATAAATTATAAACCACAAGGCAGCAGGAAACCAGTAGCACTCAAGAAATTATGGTATTAACAATTTGGAGCCGGAACGGGCTTAGCCCAAACCGTCAAGAAGAAGAAGAAGAAGACGAACCACACCCTGGATGGAAGAAGAGATATCTCATTCCGACCAACCACGAGAAAAACCCGACAAAGTCCCGATTTACCAGTTCCGTAATTCACCCCCAACCATCATTGTTAAATTATGAGATGTGGAGTAATGCGAAAACAAGACGAGAACGGGCAGCCTCACTCTACCCATTGCAAGCAATTTTGCTGCCTTATTTCTGTCTATCAGCTCGAGCAACTTCTTCATTGTAATACACAGCTGCTTCAACCATTTCCCCATCTCGTCAGAATTAGCTCTAGGGATAGAAAAGCATCTTGCATCATATTAGCAAATAATTTCACACTTGATGGAGCATGCACGAACAGTTTTTTCATAGAGGAAATTAAGGCAGTGGAAAATTCGCTTGAATTTCCTCTGCCAACCGGTGGAGAACATGTGCTAACCAAGTCATGTGAACTGCCTTATAGTAAATTACGTACGTGAACAGCTTTAACAGCCTTCATCTTGCTGCTTCATCTCTAACACCCCTAAGAGCTCTTCCTCATTTTCACTGATATCGCCTCTTATTTCTTTTACTTCGTGAAAAGAATTTCTTTTTTCAAAATTAGTGAAGACCAGAGGTGTAATTTAGGGTCTCATTTTTATGGGGAACAACTGTAAAAAACATGTTTTAATAATAAGATCAATAAATCAAGATCATTGGTACTACAGGCCATAAATAATTTTACTCCCCTTTAAAAACATTTACAAGTTTTAAATAATTCCCAAGGTATTTTAAGTCATACATATACGAACTCAATATATCAGGGTATTGATAAAAAGATTAAATTACATCTTCATAAGCTTTGTCAAACAACTTTTTCCTTACTTTTTGATTCGTCAGAAACTTTGCAACCAGAATATTTTTCCAGGAAATTTCGAAACTGTACATTCTATAGTTTATCTAAAGCGAAGATGGCTGAAACTAATGCTTTGCAAATGCCTTTCGAAAATTACTATTGTCATCATTTCCATTTCTACGTGCACTAGGTGTTGCTGGTGTTGCTGCATTTATATGAGCCGTTGTTTATTGATATTGCATAATTTATAATTTTTGTTGCAGGTCACCTATAACAATGGTATAAAAATAATATTGGTTTACTTTAGTTAAATAAACCAACAATTAACCCGAAAATCAGAATGATTTTTGAAACGTTCTCAAAATACAAAAATAAAAATTTCATGTTTTTTCACAGAGTTGGCACAATACTACATTTCCATCTGTTCTTAAGAGTAGAATTTCCATCAGCAAATTAGGTTTACTGCTGTTCTCCTTCAGCATTGTAATATTACCTTTCCTACTGCTCACACTTCCGAGATTACGATTAGAAGCACGTCGGTTCAAATTTAAAACTCAAGTGCAAGTAGTTCTTTTTCACTCTCAGAGATGTTGTCGTTGCGGTAGACAGCTTGGTTTGCAATATTAATACAAACCATATCAAGTTTTATGGCGCACGGAATGAACGAATTATTTATTGTGCATATTCCAAAATTTTACATTTACAACTTTAGGCCACATTTATTTCTGTTTACCTTGTTGCTACCTTGATTACATGGCACCCTGGTCTTCGGCTCTCCCAGGTGGCTCTTAACGTCCATGCCTCCTTTTTACTTAATTAGCCCCATTCTTGTCCCCATCTACCTTTCTGATATTCTTTACATTTCTTGCCCATTTTTCTTTTACTTCCTCTAAGAACTCACCAATATTTATTATCTTCTTTTCCTCCATTCCCTTTAACATTTTAGAGCTACTATCCTCTTCTTCACTTTCTCCCCTTTTTCCTCACAAACCGTTTTGCTCCACATTGCAACCTCCTCGCATTCTGTTACATAGTGTTCTATGCTTTCTTTTCCCCTACATAATTAACAAATTCCCTTTTCGCTACTTCTTATCCCTCTTAGATATATTGTTCTTCTTATCATCCATGCTAACCCTTCTTTCTCTTGTTTATTGCAGTAATCTGCATATGCTTCTCGTCCCCAATTTCTTTTTATTTGCTTGTAAAATTGTATTGATTTAAAGATTCATCGCATGATTCTTGAACGCTATTTGGTTTAAAATGTTGAATGGCATATTTTTATATCAAGAAGCGCTTATTATTGATAGCAACATTAACATGTTTCGACGAGCCATTATGGATTTGGCAACATGATAGCAAAAAGTCCTACGCAAATAGAGCAATAAAACAGAATTTTTTCGTATCCTTCCCTTCTTAAAGGATTGCAGTGAAATAAATGTACGAATCATTGCTAAAAATGTACAACATACATAAATATGCACAAATTAGTTAAATATGCATTTGTATACCCTGTAAAACTTCCGCAATAAACTCCTTACCAAGTGGAATAAGTTTATTACATGCTTGCATTTATCTATCAAGGAATAAAACTTGCAAATGTGCAGAATTCCGAGCTCCAATGACCGCATATGTATTTGTCAGTGTTAAAAGGTGGTAACTTGCTCTCAAGGTAAATATTACGGATTTTAACTTAAATATTTCCTTTGCTAAGTGTGACATTTCGTTTTTAACCCTTTAGTGGTCGACTTATTTTGCTATTTATCGCTATCGCTTTAAGCTATCGCTTTCTGCGGTACCTGAACATAATTGATTCAAATAGTCATTATCGCTAAAGCTCTATACAATGGACCGGCCATCCATTTAAAGCCAAACGTCATGGGTTCGAATCTCGGCAGCTGCAGCCAAATGTGCCTTTCGTAAAGGACGGGGAGGGCTAAAGCAAAGTAATTGGTGTGATGGCGTGTTTGGATGTTGACGGGGTATCACTTAACTGCAGTTGCTTGAATTTTGCCTTTTTATACTAAAAACACTACAATGTAATTGTAAAATTAATATAACTTTTACAATTCAAAAGACTGAAAATTGTGTTAGTATAACCGACAAAGGCCAGTAAAATATTATAATAACAAATATTTTTTAGTTGAATAAAGGGTAATGTTATTCCAGGGCAACACCAACCATTTAAGGAATAAAAGCATATCAATGAACAGCAATTCGGGTTTTGTGAATGCCAATTTCATTAACAATAATTAAAACTTAGAACTAAATATCAGTTAATCCGGTCTAAAGTTGATGCATGTGTATGCTTTAAAATTCAGAAGTATTATTGTTTTACTTTAATATTGACCATACGGTTTCCTTTATATCTATCGTACCGAGAGAAATGAAATTAGTGTTTGAATGTTTATTTTCATTGCGATATATTTTAACATTATCATTAATTATTCTTGCTCCACTACACTTCACCTTACCTCCCAACTCAAGGGTTATGCAAGGTGTATGCTTATGGTTAAAATACACCTTTTTATATTTGGGTATCCATTATTCTGGGAAACCTCAAAATTTCTCCCCAATATTCAAGTTTTATATGTATATTTTGTAACTTCAAAATTAAGGTTTTTCTGTTACTCTCCTATTTTCTCAAACAAAATTGATTTGAACATAGAAAACACTTACTTTCTACCAATTTAGTGACGTAGTAAGACATTCTCCATAATTTAATGTGGGGAAAAGCAGCAGAAAACCGAATTTCAGATAGAATAAGGGCAAGAATTTACATGACAGCATTTAGAACATCTCGTTGACTGCCAAACTTCAAGAGAATTAACTGCATGAATTAGTAAGTGGGAAGGTTGTGCTCTGAATCCCTTATGACCAGTAAGTTGGCTACATTTCCATCAGTTCTAGAAGCTCTGTCATGCAACTTTCATTATTTGTGATCCTAACCTACAATGACCGATTCTCAGTGAAAGTTAACGTAGACGATGCAATGCAAATATTTCAATTAAATACAACACATTTTTATTGTAATTGGTGTTTTCGATACCGGTATTTCTGGGTGACTCCAGTGTACCTCTATATCAGCCTAGCTTAGTATCGATGTTAATCCATAATATTTGGTACTTAAATAGCTGATATTTGATTACACCCGATTACCAGCGATTATCTGAAAACTTTGGTAAAACTGACATAAACAACAATCACTAATAGGTATAAAGCCCCACTGTATGAAATAATGCATTTTATTAAACTTTGGAAAATACTGTATACATTTGCTGTTATATAAAATGACACACATATAATAAAATCGTAGAATAATCACTTTGGTACCTGACCGATAATCTACATGGGTTTTTCAAATATTAGTGCCAACACTGCCTGCATTTTTGGCGCAATCAGCAGTAACTTATGTAAGCTGATAACAGTGAAAAATATGAACATCTGATGTTTGTTAGCTGTGAGTTTGAAGACAGTCATATTATTTAATAAGACATTTTAGTAAGTTTAACTGTAGGCTGTTATCTTGAGTGATCTAAATATGTTCAGTAAATACGAAAAAGATGCATTAAAATTCAGGTTGCAAGAGGTATCGATGCTCGACAATACTATACAGAATTATTGGAAGCTTGTGTTAGAAAGACTTTACTATATCGTACCGTGGCTAGGTGGGCAAATGCATTTCGTAGGGGAAGGGAAGGCGTTCATCAAAAACGTGGAGCTGGAGACCACAATCAGCAAGTGATGTGTATGTGAATGCTATTAGAGCACTGCAGGAGGTACATCGTTCTTAGACTTGCATTGAACCAGCAAAGGAAATTGAAGCTCCTCCTGGTACGATTGACCACATACTTAAGAAGAAATTAAAAATGAGGAAAATCTGCTTTGATTGGTTCCACACAGTCTTACAGAAGAAATAATGTGGCAGGAAGGAAACAGCGAGATTACACTTAGCACGCTATGAACATGAAGGCAAGCGTTTTCTTCGACGTATCATAAGATTAAATGAAACCTGGATTCGACGCTACCAACCAAAATTAAAGAGAAAATCAAATGAGTGGCGTCACATTGATTAACCACGGCCAAAAACATATCGACAAAAATAGGATCCTCTTAAAGGCATGTTCGTTGTTGCTTCTGATTTTGACGGTGCTATCACTCATTCAGTTTCTCAGGAAATCGTGTGAAAGGTACACATTACAGTGACTTTATGGAACGCCATTTACGACCAGCTGTGCGTGAAAAACGTCCATATCTCCCGAGTTCTCATCCACTTGTTTTACAAGGTGGTGCTCGCTCTCACACGTATGCCCCTGCGCAGATGGAACTCGAAAATTCTGAAGCATCCTCCTACTCCCTAGATATGAGCCCATGTGATTTCGACCTTTTTGAGAAAATGAAATTACCACTTAGAAGAGTTCGCTTTAGAACCAGACAGGCAATTATAGCAACAGTACAGCAGTCTGTTCGAATATAAGAAAAGACGCTGTGGATGACATCCGCTGACTCCCTGATATTTGTAGGCGAGTTCTTCATGTTAGAGGAGATTCCTTCTAAGTAATGCAAAAATGTGACTGCTCCAAAAATGTTTTATTGGTTAATACAAATGCTGCCACTAATTATTGAATGACCTAAGTATCTAACGGATTACCACGAAGCAAAATGTCGCATAATGACCTGTGACAAAGACCGGTAGCCGCCTCTGGGATAGTAGGTAGATTTTGTAGCACTATCCAGTGTGTGATTGACTAGGGACAGATATTAGGATTAGGATTACCACGGAGGGGATTTGGCACCGAAACCTGTGATTTGTTGTACCTAAGTCCCAAATGGGGCAATCCTGGGAAGGCGAATGAGCTGAGAGGAGACAGAGGGTAGCTGTCTCAAGGAGTCACGACTCTGACAATGCAGCGGGAACGGTCCTTACTGTTTACCCGATGGAGACTACGCCGCCAGGCCAGCACAACACGCATCCCACCCGCCTAGGTCAAGAAACGGCCCACTAGCTTAGCCTGAAGACCGTAAACCGTCCTAACGAAAGAGGAAATGCTTACTAGGAGTATATTATCCTGCCATACAGGCCCTAGACATCCACCTACATTACTTACCTTGAACAAGTCTACCATATGAGAGATGATGTGAAATGATAATGGAGATGAAGTGGAGCGATAGGAAATTCTGGGGATGTAATTAACCTACCCATCTTTCACCTGGCAACCCACGAAAACCCTGCAAAAATGAGTGGATCAGGCAGGACGCTCACGGGAATCCAATCCGGGCCTCGTAAATGCGGGCTGGAGACAAAAGCACCTGGGCCATCCCCCTCGGTAGAGACAGAGAAAATTAGAGAGTGCCAGTACTTGTGGCTAAGGAAGCACTAGAAGGCTAATTAAACCGATGAAGAGGCTGCCCTCTCCGATCGTTTAGCAGTTTGCGAATCTTCCAGATAGCTGTTGTATCTATGTGTAATAGAACTGCCGTGTTAGTGAGACAGCGAGTTCAGGCACAGATTAATACCAGGTCATCAATCCCGTGATGGGTACTGATGCCACATAGGACAATTTTCGTGATGTTTCTGGTGCCACTTTGCCAAACTACCGATGCAGACGATACTGTAAATAACTGCATTATCAATCGACCATGGTTACTACTTGCTACTGGCAAACTTTCCCTATTGAAAGTTACGGAAGAAAGCAGAAAGTAATGTAAGCTTTAAATAAATCAACTGTTTTATTGATTTTCTTAAACTGGAGAGAAAGGCACTTATCATACAGGTAACTATATCTAAAACCAGTAATCCTTTCGGTTTGTCTTATGCTTTTTTTTTTTTTTTTTTGTAATTTACGTTCTCCAATATTTAGTGATATCGAACGATGAATGAAATGGGTGAAATGATGCTCAATGCGTCCGGGGTCCATGGTGCTTAGAGTTATCCGACATTCGTCTTTCAGGATAAGGGAAAAAAACCGGAAAAATCCTTATCCAGATAACTCACCCTGACCGAGATTGCAACTCGGGACCTCTTGCACGTGAGGCAGACATGCTACCATCTACTCTACCGAGGCGGACGCCTTATGCTTAGCATACTGAAATTTTTATTTTAATTGTCTCCAATTAACAATGATTTTATTTGCAATATGTTGGGAAAATAGGAAATGATGTGATTTAGTATTATGTAATTTTATGTATAAAGCATATAACCCTTTATTAATTGAGAGTTGAAAACTTAAAACGAAGTAAATGGAATTGATTTCTGTTCTACACTTATATACAAATCACTACAAAAATGATTTCCCGCCAAAATGCAAGAAAGACAAGATTTATTTCCATGCAGAACACCATATAATAAATTCCATTAAGTACTGAAAAACATTAAGCCCGTCAGTAAAAGCAAAAAGCTGTTATTCCATTAAGAAACCATTAACTTAAGTGTCACAAACTTGTCAAAATGTCCTATACACTATCCAACTTGATGCAGATTTAACGCTGACACTTCTTAATTGCTGCTTGTACAAGAGACCGTTAATTTTTAAGTATTTAACTTGTGATTAGTTATTTCTCGGCATGGGTCTTTTATTTAGAATATCCGTTCAAGTCCATTGCCAAAGCATTTAAATCAAACACTGACAAAAAAACTTCTATCCTCTTTGTTTAAATGGGAGAGGATTTTTAATAATTTTGGACTATTTACTATGATAATAAATATATCAGAATATTTACTTTAGTCCAGTTAAGATATAACTTATCTACATATAGAATAAAAACGATAAAGCAGAGCATTTTCAGTTTTACTTTATAATCATAATGCTCAATAGTATTCATCTTAAAATGAATTCAAAACAAGTAACTCTTTTAGTAGTTGAAAAAAAGAAAATAATCCTTTCTGAGAAAAGCTTAGACTGACTTCTGTTGCACCCTTTGCAATTTTGAATATTTTATGTTTCAAATGCCTACTCTTCTTTCCTTTAGACAGCAGTAGTTCAAAATATTTTATTAATGTGTAAATAAAGATTAATAAACCACAAAATCAACAGTAAATTCCAATGTATCACAACTTGGGATTCTGCAGTAAATTAACATACTCCACTATCGTAATAATAAATAATAAAGGAAATTATAGGAAAGAAACAAAACAGGAATTGTCACTGGCACTATTGAAACTATCGTTTTGAAGTGAAAGGAATTTTTTCTTCATAGCCACTTCATGGGTACCATCAGCCATCATATTTGCTGTACGTGGTAGTGAACATAACTAATTACACAATTTCACTGTCATGAAAGCGCTACAACCATCACTTGGTATCTGTAATATTACTAACGATTGATAGTAAAAACTAACACACTTAATTTAACCTTCTCAAAAATAAGGTTTAAGTATGTACAGCTAATCCTAAATAATTTACTATTTTGGTTTTGCCATTAATGGTGTGTTAGGAAAACCTGAGAGACATTATCCATATTACTGTTTTGATTCTTGTCTTCTAAGTTATGGTGCATTGTGGTGCACCTAAAATGTCATTTGTTGTTGTTGTGATTTGCGTCCTCCAACGTTAAGTCCTATCAGATTATGAATGAAATGGGTTAAATGATGCTCAAAGGAGTCCAGGGCCCATGGAGCTTACAGTTACCAGACATTCTTCTTTCAGGATAGGGGAAAACCCCGGGAAAACATTATCCAGACAAAAGTCAAATTTTTCATATTAGTGATCAGAGCAAATCCAACAAACTATAGAGCAATCAGTTCTCATTATAAAGTAGTAAAATATAAACTTAATTTATTTTTACACACATGTAATGTTAAAAGCTGTTGGTGCTGTCCTCATAAGTGTAGTTTGGTTCCGGAAATAACCTTGATATGGGGTCAAGGAGCTCTCCACGCGCGTGGTCCAGAGATACTTAAATCTCTTGTCAAACGGTACAGCCGGGTATTGACATCTAAGTCTCGCGGGACCCTAAATCCTACCTAATTGCTGATACCAAGGAGAGATGAAGTACAAATGTGCTCTGGAAAAGTACAGAAAATGAGCTGTAATTTACAAGTTGTGATATTTTAATAACTTTATTAGTATGAAACAAATTTAATTTTTTTTTTCGTCAGATGCTCTTTTTCCGGTTTCTGTTGATACTGTAATTGCGGAAAATTAAACTTCCAGGAATCAGTACTGGCAATCTAACCTAACTTACATGTTTTGTCTATTTTACTGAACTATGTGCATAAACAATATATGATACTAATATACTATGATATATAAACAATATTAATTTCTCTTAAGTTTTGATACATCTGTTAATGTGGACTTGGAATAAAATCAATTTATGTTTTATTTACCATGTAAATCTCATATGGGCTCTATTTATTTCCTTTTTTATTCTTTACTCTCAACACAACCCATAGACAAATAAGTAGGAGACGCAAGTTATTAAATACTTTAATCAGGCATGGATTATCAATCATTAGTTTTCCACCAAAATGTTGCTGGCTTTGTCTCTGGAACCTAACTAGTACTTCTATTATTTACTATCGTCAAAACATAGTTGGCAATACATGTGTTTATTTAACTGAAGTATCTCATTGCTTAGTAAAAGATAGTCGACATCGTCTGTTGTTTTCAAATCTGATAATTTAAAATATATATTTTTCCTGCCTGTCTAATATGTATATTGTGGTTTTGTGGGTTCGTGAAATTAAAAGTTCAGGTTACAAACACTAAAAATTTCTCTTTATTTCCGTAGAAACACACTTTTTCAAACTTTACAGTCGCTGAATTACGTCACATACATAATACAACTTGCAAGGTCAACGACCACAACCCAGCTGTTCACGCGCACGCGTCCAATTAACAACTGACTGCCAGGGGCGGAAGGTGACTCCCTCTTTTAGCTGACTCACTATCCGGAATGTTCTCGAACAATTAAGACGGCGCTCGAAGAAAGACGGACTCTCTAGAAATCTGTCTCCTTCCCCCCACCGTTTCGGCGAGCTTTTATCTCCAAACTACACTGCACGTCTCTTTGATCTCAAAGCCCGCGCCGCCTCGAATCAACAATGCGCTCGCGAAAATATGCTTATACTAACATATATTTTTACGATATTACAGGTGTAAACCTAGCCATAAAAGGTTTAGGGCACACCTTTTCTTCAGGATTAACTAAATCTTAATAGTATGCTCACTTTCTCTGGCATATACAGACGTAGTTTTGGTATAGTACTAGTTCTTACTCTCACTTCGTTAGAAGGAGAAAACTTGGATAAAATTTCTCATAAATCAGCTGTACAAAGCTATCTTATATTAAAATTTAACACACTAAATCTCCAATTAGACATATATGTAAATACATTGTGTTTCTTTCACGCGGTTTCCAACACACGGCAGTTCACATGTCGGCTGCTGCTGCCCTGATTTTCGCCGAAGCAGATGCACCGAGAGACCCAAAAGCATCCAAACCAGCTCCGCGGTGCTTTGCCTGTCAGCGCCATTGGCACTCGACGTCTGCCGCTATCGTAGAAAAGCGCAGATGAAACTATGCAACATTATAAAACTACCTTTAAAGCATTTACGTACCTTTGTTGTTAAAGGAGATGCTGAAACTGGCCATCGCCGTTTTCCATTCATGTTTGGCACATCCTTAGGCAATTATACATCACTGGCCGTAGTTCACGTTGAGAAATGCCCGCAACATCCTGATTGATATGTTTTAATTCTTCCGGGATGAGTGGTTTTGTCTTGTAAACTTTATGTTTCAAGCTATCCCAGATATAGAAAGCGCAGGAAGGTTAGTTCGGGGTCCGAGGGGGCCATAAATCTCTACTAATAATTCTGTCCTGAAACTTATTATCCATTGTTTTCATCGAAAGATTGGCTGTATGTTCTGTTGCAGGGTCCTGTTGAAAAAAGGCACAATAACGCTCTCTGTCCGTTTATTCTCTAAAAAAGGGGGGAGGAGGCAAAATATAATTCACGTATGTGTGCACGGAAATAAACTGTTGACTTGAAAAAAATTGGACTTAAAACACTTCCTTCGCTAATGGAGAAATGCGAGCATTTCTCAAAGTGAGCCACAGAGAGTGATGGACAGTTTTCTAAAGAGGTGTCAGAAATGTATGGGCAGCGGCGGTGGCCAGTTTCAGCATCTTCTTTAAGCACATTGGTACGTAAAGTCTTTAAAATGAGATTTTAAAATGTTTCATGGTTTCATCCGCGCCTTTCTATGATAGCGATTGAAGCAAATTTTTTGGCGTGCAAGGATTACCACGTTGGCGCTACAGTTTGTTACAATAATGTTTAGCTCAGGGTAAAGCAATGAGGTTTCTCACAGGATATACGTGGATATGTATGAGAAGGATGGTTTTAATGACACTGGAATGCCCGTTTCAAACTGGTTTAATGACTGCTTCTTTTTATCAGAACATCGAACTTGAAGTTGTCGACCAAGGGTTACCAATATTACTCTTTAAAGCTACTTTTTATAAAATACTTATTACTCGATAAAACTTAATTCAATCTTCACATACATATGAACAGAAAAATATCTTCTTTCATCACTACTGGTCTCCTTTGACCAAGACAGAAGAAGAGGACTGCCCTAATCGGTTGCACGCCTCTGACTTTTTAATGGCTTGCCAGCCACGAACTGAGTGTCCTCACAGCTGTGCGTGGGGGCTCTACCTTTCACTTTCTCGAAGCCCTTTATACACAAAGATTCCCTTTGTGACAATTATGTCCATTGTCATTATTAGGGGTCCGAAGAATACCTTTACAAACAAAGTCAAGTGCTATCCATTCAGGATTCTTACTAAGAAAACCCTTTATCTCCCGTGTCTTTTGTGAAACAACTCAACCAGCTGCACCTGTTCGTGTCGTAACAAACATACAAGAATCATTTGAAATCCATTACGATTCTTTATACATTGCACCCCTTAATTCCGGTATCACGGTAGACGGCAATGAACGCCGAGTGTGCAGACAGGCAAAACACCGCGCGTCTGGTTCGGAAGTATTTGGGTATCTGTCTCATATTCCCAAGGCTAAAGTAAAAAATTAAAATGATAAACCTTAGCATAAGAGATGTTGGAAACGCCTAGCTACACACTTATGGCCCCTTCTCATGATATTTTCATTTACACTCGAGATTTCATTATCCGAAATTCAGTTAACCTTTCACCATTAATGCAATTTAGGTTGTCCTTTTAAGTAGTCATGAGAAACATATCCAACGTGTGTTAAGTAATGCTTATTATCATTGTAATATTGACAGTAATAATGACATTGTGTAGTGGTACTTTTTCTGGGGCACCAGCCATACTCAGAGATGGCAAAAATGCTAGTTGATATTTTTGTACATTTAAGCTATTATTTTCCCTTTATCATTATCGTTGCATATATGACTAATGGATCACAAAATATAGATTTAAACGAAAGCTGCAATCCTATGTTTTATTATTCATGGTATTTACTAATTCACATTAATAAAGAGCTTCGAACTAAGTTTCATTATTAATGTAATACTTCAAAGCCAGAGATAATCGCGCATATTAAAATGTAGTACTGGGTGTTCAATTTAAATTGAAAGCGTGGTTTCCACTCTTGCTCTAAATTATATCCCCATTTTAATGCGATTTTCACTTCAATATGACGTTGCGAATATGGAGTAGATTTTTATTGGAAATGTTCCTTAATGTAACAACGTTCTGTACCGGAAATTATGACCCTCTTTTTCAATCAAACAAACGAGATCAACCCCCACGTAGATTACGTACTAAGGCACTGTTTATATTTGAAGTGTCCATTTCGAATGCTGTATCGTAGCATACTGTTGTTCAGTTTGCTGGTATTAATTATTTATTTTAGTGTTTTATGTTAATTCATAGAAAATGCTTCAGAGTTTCAGAGTAGCTTTTTCTTTTTAAAAGAAAAGTATTCACTGTTCAGAACCTGGATAGAAGTTCTTCTTATCAGCGTCTCTTCCTGTCAATCAATAATTAAATAAATGAATGCGTAAAAAATATTATGTTATTAAATTTAAGTTTCTACTCCGTTCCCTTCATTGTTCCAACCAATAACTCATACACATAGCAGGTGCTACCATCTGACGTACGGAAGCAGTAACATTTGAAAATAAGGGCATAAGAAAACCAGTGCTGACATATTATCTACAATATGCTTCACATACTTATTTACTCTGCTTGCCATCCTCGTATTCCCCCCCGGAATTACCGGTGAGTTCTTGAGGTCAGAGGTCTTTCGAGAATCAGATAGAAAATATATCATAGAACAGGGGAAGACAGGTAGTGGTGGTGTGACGTCAGCTCCGACAGCTCTCACCGCAAAATATGCTCCCGAACGAAAGGCAAGTTGGCGTGTGACGTCACCGTGCTGATTACTGCTGTGAAGGGGAAGAAGTAGTGATAGTTTGATGTGTGCGGGTAGGAAAGATAGGAAACATATTGGGTGTTGTAATATTAATGTCGACTGCTTTAATTGCACAATTGGTCACAGTTTATAAACAATTACATTTTGACTCTCTGCCGTGAGAAAATATATAAAACTTCAAACTCGAGTTTATCTGAAGGAAAGGCATGTTATAAAGTAAATAAAATAAAACTTCAAGTAATTTTCTTTGCAAATTAGAGGAGGCCCATTCAGAACAAAATTATGTGAACATTTTCTGACCCCTTCTGTTTTGCTTTTCTTTAACTAGTTTATCAATGTCAGGACGTAATGTCTGGGAAATCTGTAATCGAAGGCTGCATGCTAGATTCTGATACGACAAGGTACTTCGGGGTTTGGATACATATGTCCAGCCAAACATGCACAATATCAGTACGGCAAGTGAATACAACCTCGGAAATCTGGTTTGGGGACATTCTTGTAAAAATCAGCCAAATCTTTCTTGTGTGTATATTTTTCCTTCAATAAATCGTCACATTGTAAATTTAACAGAACCATTTGGTACCTGGCAGCTACATTTTTGTCATCGAGTGCGTTAGACCTCACTTAACCCTCAGATTCTGTACTCACTGCCCCATTTATATAGGCAACTTGGTACTAGACTCTCTCGCCTGACGTCACGCACTGCAGGCCTCGCTCCCAGCTGAAATACGTCACAACTCTCGAAGCTGTCTTCCTCTGTCATAGAACCAGGAATGATGGATCGGTTCGTTGCCTGGGGTGAAAAAGAGGAAGAATATAATACAGAATGAAGATGAAATGGATGAAAAGGACGGTAATTATTGAGGTATTGGTGAAATGAATGGTGAAAAAAGCGAAGAACCCGAAGAAAACTCATTCAGATACCACTTCCTTCACCACAAATCCCACAGCCAGTTCCCCGAGATCGCGCATGGGCCGCCTTGTTGAGACGCAAGCACTCTAAGCTCTTTGCCATGGCGCCGCAATATATCCTCGACAACGTAGCATAGTAAAATAAACACGGCGTAGATTTTAAGATATTATTTGGTGTTTTACGTATCGCCAACTAGTTAATGACGTAACGTGCTTACTTTAAGTTGTGTTTTAAGAATATACTGATTATTAGTATTGTTCCTATGTAAGGAAACTGTTTCTGAGACACAAAAAGGCACACCATGTGCTTGTTTTGGAACATTACTTTGTAGTAGACCAGTACCAAAATTAGCTGGAAGTTCAAAAAAACTTGAAAAGCAAAACTTGAAAGTGCAATAGGTGGCGAGGATTATAAAGTGATAAAGACTGAATGGACAGCAGAATAATTGTTCACCTCTGAAGCATGCATTACTGTTATTACTAAAGAACTAGTCAGTACTGTAGAACTTGTGTGTTAGCAGTGTATTTGATCAACGCTGTAGTTCTATCGTTTGAGTCAATGACGCACTTAAGTTGTTGCCTTTTAAGAAATCTTTAACTGTTATAATTACTTACACAGCTATGAGAATACACCCTCTGTCATTTTGGAAACTCAGATGAACCTCTTATGGCACGATTTTGTCGTTCCCGCTTTTGTTAAGTTCAAAAGAGAATAGAAACGCCCGTCCAGAGCCGCACATTAATAACTATGAAATAAGGTAAGGTAAGTATTACGCACGTGGACCTCAGCACCTCGGCCATGTGCCTTCTATATCTCTTTGTCACAAGGAGGCGTCTCTTGAGAGAGAAATGAGATTAGAGGAGGCAGTGGGCGGTGAATACAAGAGCTCCGAGACAGCATAGAGTAACGTCTATGACAGTTTCAAACTGATATTCCCCAGTGACGCTAGTGCAGTCTGTACTTTCCCACACTGTAGATGAACCTGTCCCTCTGGGAAGCCCAGAAGCTGGGGATGCACTACCGAGGGGCAAAGGTTTAGAAAACGCAGCCTTTCTCCCTGCCATGTAGCTCCGGAATACCACGACGTTGTCCATCCTGAAGGAACCAAGTGGACGAAGGATGAAATAAAATTAGATGTGAGGAGAAATGAGGGAGAAAAAATTTTGGGGGGGGGACGTAAGAAACATTCCTTTACTTATCAAGCGACCCGGGAGAAATTTCAGAAAAAGCTTATTGGTCACGAAGTTTGGACATCGGAATCGAAGGCACGTCCTCTCGAATGTGATATACCTTATCAAATAAGCCATCCAGATCGGTATATTCAAGTAAGTCATCTAGCTTTTCGTTTAAGACACCATTACCATTGAGAACGTAACGCTAACCTAACGCAGTATAAAGGAAGAAGTGGCCGGCCCTCGTAGCCATGGTCGTTAGAGCGAATGCCTCTAGCGTCCCGTCGCGTAGAGGGTCGCGTCCCGCCTTGGACATGGGTGTATGGTGTATATGTGTCTATCTCTTGTGTGTATGTGTACAACTAGGGAAAACGTATCCCTTCGATGGCCGAATTAATTAGTTCTTCTTCAAAGGCCAAAAAAGGAAGAAGTGAGGCAGGACCATACACAGTGTAATAATAGACGTAACGTAACAACTTGGGTTTCCAAAACAGCAAATTGTATATGGAAATCTTCTGGGCGTATTGATGGTTTCAAAATCCAAATAACACAACCAGTACCACCCAGTACGAATACTTGTGTAGTCTTTATAAATAAACATAAAAACTGGAACTGGATTTTTTCGGAGGGGACTCGGCACGGTGGTCCAAACTTGCTCTACTGTACTTATGCGCCCAAGTGGGGCACCCCCGGAGAGGAAGGATGAGGCGGATACAGAGGGCGGCCGTCCCAAGGAGCCGCGACAATGCAGAGCACAAAGGACATCCCACTCACTGTGATTTGGAAACAGTCCCAACACCAGACCTGGGTTCGGAGACAGGAGGAAGTGTTCTCTCAGAGCATCCTGCCATGCATCGACGAGAACCCGCCAACACTTCTGTCTTGAAAGACACTACCGGATGAGAGATGATGTGAATGATAATGGAGATGAAATGGAGGGACAGGAAATCTAGTGGATGTAATCAACCTACTCAGCATTCGCCTGGTGACCTGGAAATACTCCTGAAAAACCCTATAGGTCAGGTAGGTCGACCACGGAAATCGAACCTGGGCCTCTCAAATCGAGCGACAGACGAAATCGCCTGAGCCGTTCTGCTCGGTAACAAACATAGGACATACAAAGGTTCTGAACTAAGCAAACAGCAAACCAGTGTTAGTGTTAGCAATTATAATGCTATGGCACGGTCAAATGAGCACTACCATGGTAGTTGTGTAGTATGCCGTATCTGCGATTGTGTGCTGTTCACGTGATAGGCAATACATGGAGTAAGAAAGGCAGAGTTCTTCACTATGCATGCGACACAAGCATAAGGAAAGGAACTTTACCTAGTGCGGTTTCGACAATTGGAATGCTTCCATTAAATAACTTGAGTGAAAGCTTCTGCGTTTACTTTTAGTGAACTCTCCGTTGAGAATACCCAGCATTCAAATTGATCCACTTAAATTAAGGCTGATGGGTGACTTAATCAGGTGAGCACGCAGTTATAAAACCACTGGATGGTTACCGAATTAGATCTTACAAATTCCATAAAAAAAGATTCCAAGATTTCTCTCAGATGCTGTAATGCTTTCAACGCATATGATGAATTTTTCTGACGTATATTAGCAGCTGGCTTAAAGGAAAACATGCATGAAATTGAAGGGGCCCCCGCAGTTGTAGCAAAGAACCTCAGCTAAACACTTAAGAGATCTTTGTGCTACTGCCGTGACCCGTAGGAATTATGAGGGAAAAGACTGGAAGGCTCCGGATGACGATGGGCACAAGCGTCAGGCGGGGTACATAATGATTTCAGACAGAATATCGCTAAACCCCCATCGCGCACAGCGGCACCACCACAAGTGGCCTTTCCACATGGCAAGTCGCACACTGAGGTGGCACATTGGAACAGTCACTGCAGCGAAGCTTGGAGGAAACTGGTTTTTCACACCGTACTCTTTGTTTCGTCTTCAACCCCGAAATAGACAACAAAATAAAATGAAAAGAATTGAAAGGCGTGGTATGGGGATGAAAACTCCCAAAATTCGCCAAAGTGACAAGGGGGAATCCACGAAAAAGCTAATTAGGAATAGAACCCGCGGCCTACCGAAACAGGACCACAGCCTCTTACAGTAAGTTACAGCCTCAGCATCCCCTCCAGTTAGTAATTTGATTACTAAAATGAAAATCATGGATGTGGTTACAAGAAAGGCTAAACAATCTCCTCCAAGATTATAGAACAGTATTATTTCAAATTAGGAATGGAATTCTAATAGCTTTGTTGTTTAATTTAGTGTTAATTTCCGGGAATCTGATATAATATTCGTGTAGCTGAAACAGTTTTTTTTCTTTTAAGTTTTTATATTAGTGATACTGTTCAGTGCCTACTTGTTCTTACTACACCATAATTGGCGGACACTCATAATAAGCGGCAGATTTCTATGACCTAAGAAATGGAAAATATGTACGCACTTATTACCTAAAATAGCTTAAATAGCACCTTAGAGGATAAAAGTATGGCCTTTATAACTTAATGAATTTATTAATCATATTACATCAATTGACATTAAACTTAAATTAACATAGCCCACTCAGTAGTGTAGATGGTAGCGTGTCTACCTCACGTTCAAGAGTTCCCGAGTTCGAATCTCGGTCAGGGTGAGTTACTTGAATAAGATTTTTACCGGGGTTTTCCCTTATCCTAAAAGACGAATGTCGGGTATCTCTAAGCTCCAGGGATCCTGGGCTCGTTTGAGCATCATTTCACCCATTCCATTCATCGTCCGATATGACTTAACGTTGGAGGACTAAATTACCAAAATTATGGAATCTGTAAGTTTAAATGGCCCTAAATTTGAGAAGAATAATTATTGTAAGTTAAGAAAGAATAATTAAGAAGAATAAAATATTGATACCTGGGGTTCAGTTTTCATCAACAACAAAGTTACATTAAATAACAATGTGCCATTTTAGGTTTCCAAATTGGAAGTATCTTCTGTTGCCAGAGAGACTGTTCTTGTACCTGGTGAGAGTAAGTTCCACATCACATGACGTTATAGGTGCATATTTGAAGTTTTATTTGGTGAAAATGCCGGCTCGGAATCCTCAAAGTTTGCTCCAAGCCTTTAGAGAATATCACTGAACTTGGAAAGGGTAGTATAACCTGTATAGACACCAACAATCTCTGCAGCTTGGCAGTAATTTATTCAGTCACTTTACCTTTTTTCACTAAGATTAATTCCTACAGGTCCTAGGCGGGATATCACACCTGATATTCGGTCGAAGTTCCATTTTATACATGCCAAATTTGCTGCCAAGGTCAGTGAAGAAAATGTATCTTGCCCAATCTTAGTGGATGACGAATCAGAAGAATCAAAATCTGTAACTAGTTTTTCTCATGGACCATAAGCGATTTATTTTCAATTGTCTGCCGGTTATCAACAAAACTAATGACGTCATAGTATAGTAAGGAATTCTCTATAGTATATTAAGGAATTCTCTACTGCCGCACATTTATGACACTATTTTAGAAAATCATTACGTGCATCCACTTTACATCTACACACTTGTTTAACATGTTGATACCTTCTTTCGGTTCTTCTGATGTGTGACTTAATCTCAGACTGCTCTATTTTAAATTCAGATATTTTAGCATTAGCTTGTTTTCGTAAGCATGCGACAGTACCATATCATTACTTCTGTCCGCTATTTTCTGTGGTTCCAATGAAGTTTCATTTTATTTATACCAACTTCTACCAAAGTCTATGTATTTATTTAATAGTAAGTTATACTTGCTAATTTATTTTTCAAAGATTGCGTGATTAATAGCAATGCTGTGATGGATAAACACGTTCGGATCAGCATATAAGTTACACTGTTGCTGCCACGTGCGTCTAGTAATCCTGTTGCTCAGTGATGCAGCACGCGCTGTTGAAACAAATATTCTCCTGCGTGATTTTAACACAAACCATCAGATCTGCTGCATGTTGAAACTGTCAGGTCGCCATATCGGCAAATGTGGGACGTGTCATCAACCACCGAGCAGTAGCCTCTTTCATTCACCTGTGTCATTTTGATATCACATTTTTGTCGCTCTCAAAGTGGTCCACACTTTAGAATCTGAGAAGGACTATTAAACACAGTATTTTCATCCTATTGTTCCTTAGAATGCCAAGAAATATTTTCCTGGGGACCGCTTTATTAACCTAATGTTACTCAATAGTATATTAGGATACAAGTTTGTCAGGTGCCTGTTGCAGAACGAGGAAGAAGTCTGAAAACACGATACAAAGTCTACTCATCTCATTTCCAATTCTTTGCAAACCACTTAGCTTATGTGAACTGCATACGACTTTTTAAACCATAGTGAAGAATAGAAATATAAAAAGAATTATCACCATTTGTTCAAAAGGATCAAGTCTCAGCATCTGCAATGCGATTTACTAATCTGCTGTCTTTATCAAGTCAATCTAAAATTGAAGTTTTATGTAGAATTTTTGACTGTAAAGATTTATAATTTCATAATTAAAAATAGAGCGATATATAAGTTACTACAATAAGCAATTTCAGTATGTTATGTGGAAACCAATGCCTGAATTATAATCACTAGCTGTGTTATGTAAGATTTTGTCAAATGATGGAGTCATCAGCGATACAATTTAGGTCAGCTGCAAGCATATACTTAAGGTAATTAAGGTTATGATGTGAGCTAGCCAACATATACCACTAACTCAAGTGTTCTTGTAATTCATTTCAGCCATCGCAAACGTTGCTGTGCTATTAGATACAATAAAAAAGTAGAATGGAAGTCAAATTCATAGAAATGAGAGAAGTCCATGAAATCGTGATCCACATAAGAAATCGAAGCTATAGGCTTCGTTCGTGAGTAATAACGTTGATGGGTGTGATGCTTAGTAGCTGGGACTTAAGTTAATAAAAGAGAGTGTACTTATAACATCCTCGGCTGTTTCCTACGTTAGAGAAGTGCTTATTATGATAGATTATCCGCAGCCCCAGAGTTTAAAGACTGCGCTTGGATTGGTATATACATTTACCAATCTCTTGCAACAGAACATCAAGATTATCACTTTTACGACTCGAGGCAATACCACTTCCCATTTTGTTAATGGAAACAGTTATTCCTAACCTTAAACTCAGATGAAATCAATATACAAACTGTATAATCAAAAACTGATTTAGGAGTTATTTTTAATAAGGACTTATCATTTACGAAACACATCAATACGGCACTCAGTGTAGCATACAAAATCTGGGATTTATCATTCGTAATTCATATTACTCCAACATATAGGACTTTTATTTATATTATATTATTCATTTGTGAGTTGCTGTCCTGAATATTCCTCACTTGTATGAAATCCTTATACTGCCAAGTAATTCAAACTTGAAATTATTCAATTTAAATTCCTGAGATATGTTTTGCAAAGATTTCATTGTTTTCCTAAGTATGGATTGCATGAATCACTACGTCAGTTATTTCAGTTACGAAGTCTATCACATAGAATAAATTGCCAATTGTTACTTTTCCTTTACAAATGACTGCACAATATCATTGGCGATAATCTTAGGCAAGTAATATGTTCTTATGTTCCAAATAATGCACGCTCTTCATAAAATAAGTACTGATTCACCTAATTTTTCATGAATGTTGAGAATAAAATCATTATACAATAAATAAAATCCTTTAATATTGATATATTTAGTATTAATATCATCGTCCTTATGGACTCACTATTCTATTTTGAAATAAACACTCAACAGTAGGTACCAAATTGACTTATCTAAATACTCAAAACTGAACAGCTTACTAAAACGCAAGTCAGAAAGGTATAAAGGGGAAAAAAACGGAACATTTATACCTGATGCGTTGAAAACATTTATAAATGTACTACCTGATATTAAGTGCCTCATGATGAAAGTTAAGTTTTATTTATGTTAGCAATGTTTGTTTTAATGTTTTTAGATTAAACTTTGTCACGCTTTAACAGCTGTTTATAGGGAAGTAATTAATATTTCTGTGCCTGCGTACTACGTACTACGTCTCAATTTAGACAAACCAATAACGATTATAAAGTATCACTCATACCAGAAATGAATACTTTGAAATTAAACCTTTAATTTAGAATTTATGATAATTCATAAACAATCGTATGGTAATTAAAACGCTCGTATCATAATCATTAACCGCTCGGTTAATAATGTGACTATGTGGGTTCCTAAAATTAAAAGTCCAGGTTGCACAAATTCAAAATGCTCTTTATTTCCGTAGAAAGACACCTGTACAACTCTGATATCATCAGAATGACGTAACACTCACGTACGAGACGTTCAAGTCCGTCTGACACACGTCCACCCTGCACCATTAACAACTCTCGACTGACTGCTTCTCTGCACATTCTCGACTCCCTCCAAACTGTTCCTTATATATGAGTAGCTGTTCTCGAGGTTTCTCGAAACCTGACGAATCCACAGGAAAACTACCGATCTTTCGTGATGTAGCGAGTACACCATGGAACCATCTCTGTCTGTTTCTCCCTGTGTTGCTCTATCTCTATCTGTCTGGGCGTGGTTTAAGAGGGGTCTCGTGACAAGAATAATGCTCGTGTTTTAATTATTACCATTATAGTCCCGTTGCATAGTATACTATTATAAGTCGCATTACATATGTAGATATGTTCAAATTCTCTTGATACAATGCCGAGCGAGAATGGCTGCGCAGTAACGCGCGAGCTTCGCGTTCGTGGGTTCCGATTTCGAAACCCGGTGACCTCCCATTAAGACCATGATTTTATACGTGGTTTTTCCCTGGTTGGCAAGGCAAATACTGGGGTAGTGAGCCTTCAATTACGACTCTTCTCTCTCCTATTTTCGTTTTATTTTGTCTCTCTTTCGTGTTAAAGGATTGTTCCGCGGCGGTGTATATCGAGGGCGGCCAGATGGATGCCTATAAATTAGAGCCTTTTCTGGTCTCCGCCAGAAGCTGGCCATTCATTTTCCTGTTTCCACTGGAGTGGACTACTAAACCAACCTGCGGCTGTTTGGGTACAGGTGCCAGGTGCTAAGGTCAGCATCTTTTAGAGCATTCTGCGCTTCTCTACCGCTTACATCGTCCATTCCTTCAAGTCATTTATCTCCGGGACTTCCTTCATTTCATCCATACCTACCTGGAGTGTATGCACAATCACGGATGAAGGTACTAGGTAGCCCCTCCCACAGTTACTCAATATCTTTCTACCTCTAA
This sequence comes from Mantis religiosa, assembly GCA_030765055.1. Taxonomy (NCBI): domain Eukaryota; kingdom Metazoa; phylum Arthropoda; class Insecta; order Mantodea; family Mantidae; genus Mantis; species Mantis religiosa. Next base: position 66,697,206 of record CM060950.1, on the reverse strand, counting down.
AAGTGTAAATTGTATAACGGTATATAAAAATGGGTTTCATTAAGGAAACCCACAAATTTCCTCTGTATAAAGCCTAATTCAGAAACTACTATTTCGTTTAGTACAAAACTTTTAATGTAAGTCCAGCGTCATTAAAATACAGAACATGCACTTTTTCCAAGAGATTCTCCATACCTGAAACATTAGTTTTTTCTTAAATAGCCTGTGACATCTTTGAATTTTCGAGTGAATTTTTCTAACTGAAGCGTAAGAAATACGTAAACTCCTACCTCGGAGAAAATGTAAATACCGCTATGTGGGGATGAAATATGTGTAAATTGATTAAGAAAAATAGTCCTTCCTTCAGTTTGAGGAATATAAATACAACAGCAAAATATCCAATTATTATTTTTACAGTGGATGCTCTACGTCTGCTAATTTATTTTAAATATTATCTAATTTATATTAGTTCAATTCATGCTACTCTTTGCTTTCTACACAGCTTACATTATTTATCAATAGGAACTTGTAAATGCAACATAAGAACACGATAGAAAAAGAAAAGGCAATATAATAGCATCACTTTAACACTTGATATTTTAACCTTGTAAGTGTCAAGACCTGCCCTATGTTTCTTTCAAGTGTCAGCAAATTCACTTAGAGTGACTATGACGTTTATTGCATTTGAATCCCGTCGCGCTGGAAACTATTCAGTTCCCTTAATGTCAGGTCTGACAGATACGTACGGCGAAGAGGTTCAAGCAGTTGGTATATTTTAACGTCACTTGGATCCTAAAACAACAGGGCAGATATGCAAAATACTTATTTTATAAATCCCTGTAAAGGACTGATAATTCTTCGTATGAATATATACGAATGAATCGTGTATTTGCTGGTTTATGTATAGATAAATTAATCCAATATTCGGTCGCTTCCTTAGCGTGTAATAGAGCTGCTTCGTTCAAAGCAGAAGACCAGGGTTCGCCTCTCGGTATCGGGATGGGATGTTTTCTTTGCTGAGAAATCTGCTTTGGGGTGCACTGAGCCTCGTGAAGTCCCTGAGAGGGCAACTGAGGTATCTTTGATTCAGTAGTAGTGTTCGGGTCGGATTGTAGCCCTCACCATGTCCCACCCGCCAGTAATGTACCTCATTCATGGCGCTTGTAGTGAGCAGAGGGGAGGATGAAGTAGGCAGACCATAGGCCTTGGCCCAAAAAGGGTTACTGCGTGGCGGGTTAATTAGCTTTTAACCCAAAATTGTTCATATTGCCGTACAACACAAACTACGATTTACATGAACAAGAACAAAAGGATTAACTCCATTTCAGGTGAAAATATTATGTTATTTTCTACGTCCTCAGTTCCTAGTGATGAAATACTGCTATAATAACAATTTAAATGTAAATTTCAGTTAATTTAAGCAACTTTGAAAGGGTATAAAATGATTCGAAGCACTTTTTACAGTCCTTGCTTAGTTACCAACCAATATCATAAGAATTGGCTGTTTGAGCTCCCACCATGTGCAGCTATCATCATAAGTCTACACGAGTCGCGGTCTAGGAAGCCCTTAAAAATGCACACCAAACTGCTCGAAGCAAAATTCCTTTAATGCATGGAATTATGTAGCTCATTTGTGTGAAAAATCTGATTTCCAGATTCCAAGCAACCTATCTGATCCACACGAAATTACCAAACGGTTTTCGTACTGGTATCCAAAATTCCCAGTCAAACATCGATATAGATAATCATTTTCTGGCAACAATTGAAACAAACCATTGCTTGATTTATATACAAAGGTCAGTACTTCGATAGCTTAAAATATTCTAATTTAAATGTGATATATAATAACCAAAGCACTAAAATTTAATATTTGTGCAAAAGGGTGTACCTCAAAGAACACTTTTATTTTGTTAACATTCACTTCCTTGCACGTGAAAAATGTTACATTTCCTCCACTAAATGTTTACACACTGAATATTCAGCGTAGGAAATCCTCATTTCCTTTAATTTATAAACATTATAACTAATCTTAACTAAGTTAACTATTCCTTTAAAGAATTTGTGTTAAAATGATTGTAATTGTAATAACTAACTCATGTTTGTTAATAGCTGTTCATAGTTTTAAATGAGAAGTCAACATGACAGCTGTGATATATCCCAGAACAAGTACTTCACGAATAACTGATTCTATTTGCTGTTTTTAAACTTTTATCAAACACACTAAGCTCCTGTGGTAATTCTCTCTCACCAAGGTGGCCCTGGTTCGATCCCAGGCGACCGCAAAGTAAGATTTGGACAATACGGCGCTGAAGCGAGTTTTCGCCGGGATCTCCGGTTTCCACCGCCATCTCATTCCACCGGTCCTCCATCTTCATTTCCTGTGTCATCAGTGTCACCACCTGCGGTGCCATATGTATTGTAGTAAACGCGGACGTTAAACGCTGAGCATTTTCATTTCAGTGGTAAGGTAAAGTAAGGTTAAGCCTAACTTCAATTCAGCTCATAAGTCTGCTCTGAGATTCGTGTCCTGTTTTGCAATAATCGGTAAAATTAATGTCCGTAAGGCATTTAAGTCTTCTTTCGACATCCTTAATTTATTTCAGAAGCCGAGGAAAATTCTAAATTCTTCCTAAATTTAGACAAGATTACTTTTACATTGTTTCTATACGTAAGAAAACGAAGCATTCATAGCGTTATTCTTTTATTTTTGCGTCTCTTTCACTGTTTTTGACCAAAAAGATTAAATTTTCATAATTGGAATCCAAGTGATTATGGATGTCGTAACGTTCACGGATGCGCTAACAGCATATAAAACGATCATGCTTTGCACAAACATCTGAGTTAACATTAAGTTCCACTTTGTACAGTGAACGTCACTAGGAGGGGGTGGGGCTCAGGAAGGAGGTGCTCCCTAAGTAGGTGTAGGTGAAAGTGAAGGATTTGCTTATCTTAAAATTGTGTCATAATGTTTTGGCTTATAATGTGTTTACTCTACATAACCTAAAATTTAATGAGCTACATACAACCAACAAGATTTCTCAGAAAATGACAGCCGTGAGCTTAACCTTGGCGGAGGTTTCTGGCGTCGGAAGTTCCATTGCCGGAGATCGTAGTTGTGGCCGTTAAAGAAACCAGCGACGAAAATTCGTCTAGTACGTGCGTGAGTATTCCCGCTTAGACCATATTCTGGGGGTTTAAATATTAAATCTCTGCCGAAGCAGCGACTGAGTCAAAGCTTCGTCAGCTTAAGTCAGCAAGGCCTTCGCCCTTCGCATGACAGCAAAACCTTACTTGCAAGTGGATGTCGCGTATATCGATGTTATTCCTACATCTTCCGAATATATAATTCTTACAAATTTACTCCTTTTAAAATGTACAAAATAGTGTGGTTACAATATTAACGAACCCAGAATATTCACTTTTTGCTTCGCTCCTTATTGCAATGGAGAGGGAAATATTGTTAGGAATTCGAACATCATATGAGACGATAGATTTCGCATGAAATGTTTTTAGGTTCTATATACGAGGCATGTTTTTTAAGTCACTACCGTTTTGCGATTCCGCCGCCGCAGCGCTACGGTTGGCGTTGCGCGCATGCGCGCTGCTTACCTACATCTCTTTTCTACGCACTGACGCCATTACAGTCTGATTCTCCATTGTATACGTTGGTTACTAAGTGTTTAAGGTGCCTCCGACAATCGTGAGTCCCGCCGATTGTGAAGTACGGGCTTTTATACGATTTCTTAGTGCTAAAGGCGTAAAACCGATCGAAATTCATCGTAAGATCTGAAAAGTTTACGGACAAAACATTATGAGTGATTGAATGGTAAGGAAATAGGTGAGAGCATTTAAAGAAGGCCGCACAAATGTGCATGATGAAGAACGGAGTGGGCGTCCTTCAGTCGTTACTGAAGATTTGGTGCAGAAAGTGTAAGAAAAGGTGAGAGAAAAAAGACGCTTTACAATTTCATCATTGTGCGACTATTTTCCTGAATATTCTCGTAGTGTTTTGTATCGCATTGTGACGAGAACTTGAAGTACCGAAAATTGTGTTCACGTTGGGTTCCGAAAATGTTGACGCATTTGCACAAAACCCAACGTTTAGGCAGTGCATTGACTTTCCTTGAGCGGTACCACAATGAAGGTGAAGAATTTTTAGAACAAATTGTTACTGGTGACGAAACATGGGTGTCCTACGTCACACCAGAATCGAATGGAATGGCGACATTCATCATCACTCACAAAAGTGCAGTTTAAGCAAAGAATTGCCCGGAAAATCATGTGCACAGTTTTTGGGACAGAAAGGGAGTATTGCTAGTGAAGTTTCTGCCTCGTAATGAGACACTGAACAATTGCGCCGTGCAATCGAGAACAAGCGACGTGGCAAGTTGAGTAAGGGTATCGTTTTGCTGTATGACAATGCCCGTCCACACGTGTTTAACCGGACCAAAGATCTCATCAAATCTTTTCAATGAGAAACTCTATACCATCCTCCATGCAGCCCTGATCTGGCGCCCAGCGACTACCATTTGTTCCTGCACTTGAAGAAACATCTGGGCGGTCAGCGTCTTCAAGACGATAACGAAGTCAAAACAGTTGTGATACACAGGTTAACACGTCAGGCGGCAGAATTTTTGAGTAGGGTATTCAAAAACTGGTGCCAAGTTGTGACAAGTGCCTCAATATTCACGTAAATTATGTAGAAAAGTAGATCAAGGTACAGTCTTTCATGTAAAAATAAAATTATTGCGATATCTATGCACGTCTTATTTTAATTCCGAAACGGTTCTGACTTAAAAAAACATGCCTCGTATTTAATCTTAAGTGTTACTGTTAAAAAATTTGCTTTTATTATCCACAGTTTTGGTGTTGTGGGTTACGTTTGTCTATCCTTTAGAAATGTGTCTATAAAAGGTTGTGCATCGAGCTTTTGATTACGGCCTAAAGGTATTACTAACAGTGAACCATGATAAAAACTGGACATCATATGTTCTTACAGACTTGGAAACTGGAACGGCCATTGGAATTATGAGCCACTGTCAGGTATTTCATACATGAATTATTAAGAGTTAAAGTGTCTTATCAGTTATACACACGAACACGAACCCTGAGGTGAGCATAAAAGCATATACAGAATGTTAAAGCACTACACAGAAATAATTTCAGCGATTATATACGTGACTAATATACATAAGATCAAGAGGTATCATCATTGTCAGTGGCGTACTGCCATTTTAGAAACTTACAGCCGCACTTCCTTATTTGAACCACCAGATCATATAATTCTATTTCAAGCTACTTGATAACGATTTCTCCATTTGCTCTGAAAATATTTTAACGACCTGGCCATGGATGGATTTAGATTCAAAATTGCTAACCGATGGCCTGGGTGGGACGGGGGATAAACGTGTGCTCAGATGGTAATAATGGACTCATGCTTGGTAAGAAAGGTATGGATTTTTAGGTAATTCAACAAAAAGTTAAATATGGTTTAAAATGTAGGTGTATTACATCAAAGATAAAGCAAACAGCAACGGTAACTTTTGCTCATAATGGTCGGAGCTGAGCCACCTCACACAAAATGCTCTTAGCTACAAATTACACATGTTCACTCTTCGATGGCTGGCGGGCTAAAGAGAACGAGTTATTCACAAATCGCCAGAGGGTGATGCCACACGTGACGTCAAGTACAACGTGTTTCAAAGACACGGCAATATTTTGGTGTAGTTCATTAACATTCTGTATAAGGATTCTGTGTGCGGAAGCGCAACCTATAGGTAATTTTAAAGATCATAATAGGCATTTTAAAATAGGAACAGGGGGTGGCAATAGTATCTTTTCTCTGCTATATGCGTCATTATAAAATCCACCATGCTAAGTGATTCCGACTGTGAAACACGTTTGTGCGCGTTAGATGTAAACAAAAGGCACTCCGTACAGTTCTAATCACTGTTAGTAGGTAATGTTTCATTCATGTTGTAAAATCTTGCACGGGGTAACAGGAACCGTTCATTAGTGTAGCACATAGGGGAAAATACAATACACGCATTTAATGATTAGTTTCTCATTATGTACTAGTGCTTAATAGTTGGGACTTGAGCTTACAGTTGTATGAGCTACACTTCCATTTCATTGTTTCATAAAGTGAGATTTCATGAGGTTCTCTGTTCATTATACAGCATTTGCGACCCTGTGTTAACTGTGTTACTTTTGTGGTACTCCGTTTCTACCATACACCTTTTGCACATTCTTTTTAATTCGTATTTTGTACTTACATATCCTTCATAAGTTTTGCGAAATTTTTCCATGTAAATGCTATGTATGAAGTAACATCGATTATAATGTTTATAAAGGTACTTCAATGACGACTTCTTTAAAATTAATTTACGTCCTCCATCGTCAAGTCATTTCGGACGATGAATGAAATGGGTGAAATGATGCTCAAATGAGTCCGGAGTCCATGGAATTTAGAGCTACCCGACATTCGTCTTTCAGGATAAGGGAAAACCCCGGAAAAACCTTATCCATGTAACTCACCCTAACCAAGATTCGAACTCGGGACCTCCTGAACGCGAGGCAGACACGCTACCATCTACGCTACCGAGGCGGGCCCAATAACGTAAAGAAGCAATATATCGATGTGTCATCAAAGCTGTATTCAATTTTGTGATTATATTGCGACATTGTCAATACCATTACGCTCCATGTCAATAACCTTGCAGTTTGCCAGAGCTATTGCAAACTGGGTTTGTAGGTTGGTTCTAATATGAAAATATTCTGTCCCACTTTGCTTTGATCACTTCATTGCAGGAGCTTGTTATTTAGATATCTTAAGTACAATATACAGGAAGTTCTGTAACACTTGCTAGAAAATATTTCAAATCAACTGCTATTACAGTTACTATAACCCAATAAAAGCTTGAATGCACAGGATGGAATCATGGGAGGTCATAATAAATATTTTTCTTTTTGCAATGAAACTTCATAGCTATTGAGGCAACCTCTATACTCTGTAATCTACCCCCGACCTCAAAAATATTAACTCTTGTGTTCCAGAGTTGCCCCTGCAGTTATACCTAGAGGCCTCAGTTGCACTGTACTCTAGAGGGCGTTTTAGAAGACAAAGTATGCCGCCTGGCACTTACGTCACATATTTTAATTTACTGGTGTCCATGTCGTAATAAAACTGATTGCCAAGTGCAATCACAACGTTGGAATACGTGTGCCTCTGGTACTACCAGATGAATGATCCGTCACGATGCCATCTGTCAGCAAAGCTGGCTGCTGTGTTTGTGGTGCGGGTGACAAAGAGCCTGCAATAAACAATAATGCATAATGAAAACAGCAAAGTTGTGGTACGCGATTAGTGGAGAGATAATAATAGCTTTTTAATAAAAATATTAACAGTGATCAACAGTGAGAGGCCTTTTTCTGTCCATTTAATTTAGAAAAAGCGTGATTTTGCAACTTTTTCATCGGATAAATCAACTTCTTCTTCTTCTACACGGTTTAGGCCCCTTAGCATGGTCCGGCTCCAAAGTCTTGCTTCTTCCTAGGCTTCTTCGTCCTTGTGGTTGGTAACTTTATACTATTTTAATAATTCTGTTTTATTCCATTCTTTTTAGTTTTTGCTTACAATGGGTTCTATAGTGTATTATTGTTTAATTTATTTTTATACATTTAATTTTTGTCGTATTTCATCATTTTGTTTTTTGTCTAGTCTTGTGTATTTTTATTACATATAATTCATGATATGTTTCATTATCATTGACAACATATGGCTCCCTGGATCCCATGATTTAATGCCCTATGATTTTTAGCTTTGGGGGCCATTAAAAGAGAAAGTTTAAAAAATTAGGCTACAAATTTTAGATGAACTTTAAAATAGTATTCGATTCTGTTTCTCAGAAGGAACTGAAAAGTGTCTGCAAATACTTCAATAACGAAGAGAGCCAATTTCAACATCTGTTTACAGATATACCTGAGTAATTTACTTCTCATTTTAAGTGTGAATGTTGGAAACAACTTACGCGACAAAGCGTATACTTATTGCGGACTTCCAGTTACCCACACCTCTGACCTCTGACATTCCGCCGGTGAGCGAAATTACACAAAATCGGTTGCATGAGCAATTACTCACCCAGTGTTATATTTTAAGTGTGTTTCTAATTGTTGTGAAAGCTCCAAAATAAATATCGGAATTTTGCCACCAAAGTTACTTCCTTTAAGTTTTGGCGATGTACTATAAATTAGTATGTTTCACTTAAACTGGTTAATATTCTATTACTATTAGCAATAGAGTTGCTTTCATATAAGATAGCGCATCAGCCTGTTTGTACTTTGATTCTGCGTCACTTTACAAGACAGAATTAGTTCTTGTATGAAGTTGAGACGCACATTTCAGCTCACCGCTAATGGGAAGCTTTGCTCTACAGTTGGTGCTTTCCATGTACATAAGTCACGTAGCATTTTTAATTTGAAAAGCTACGTCTTCTTTGTTTTCAAAGAAGTTTACCTTTGCATTATACTTTCCAATATAAATGATCGGTTCCCCAGGACAGGTCATGGATGGAGGAAAGTGTAGCAATTACAGAAACAAGACAGAACTGTTATTGATATATATGTCATATTATGTTTGTTTATCTCTGAATATTAAATTATGTATCATACAGTTGAAATATGCTTGCAAATAACTGTGCATGCGCGATGATAAGTTCTAGTTATTGTGGTTGTCATTCTTTTCTGCTTAACCTTCGTAACAGCAATTCTGGCATCACCACTGCTTAACTATAAAATTCTACAATGCATTGAAATGTGGCAATAATGCCAACGTTCTCTTCGCTACTTGTAAAATGTCTTCTGGCTTGGCCCATTCCAATTTCCAGGCCTTTAAATAACCCGCCGCTTCCACTGAATACATATAAGTCATACATTGCAAGAAACAACGGTAGTAACAATGGAATGCTATAAAAATATTATTCCACCAAGTGTGAATACAACTAGGTCTGATTTGGTGACCATAATATACGAGGGTGGGTCAAAAAGTAATGCCTCCTATTTTTTTCTCTTTTAATTACCAAGAAAATTGAATCCAATTTACATAGCGTGAAGACTATAACATTGACGATTAATTTGTCCCTATTCAATATAATCTCCGTCCTTTTCCACAGTATTGGTTCACCTTTTAACTAGGGCATGTATTCCAGTGTGGTAAAACACACGGTCTTGCTTCCTAAGCCATTGACGCACGGCCGTTTTCACAGCCTCCTCATCTTCAAAATGAATCCCACGATGAGCTTACTTTAGTTGCCCGAACAGATGGAAGTCTGGTGGTGCCAGGTCAGGGCTGTATGGGGGGTGAGTTTAAGACTTGCCATCCCAGTTTCTCAATTTCTACAATGGTGTAAAGGCTAGTGTGCGGTTTTGCATTGTCATGCAAAAGAACATCCGTCATAGTTTTTGTTGGGCGAACTCGAAGACGTGTTTTCAGCTTTTTGAGAGCTCTGACGTATTGGACATAATTTATTATGCATCCCTGCCCCAAAAAATAAATCATAAGCACACCCTCTGCATCCCAAAACACTGTCGACATAACTTTCCCTGCCGACCGCTGAGTTTTGAATCTTTTTTCTTCGGTACATTGTATCATGCCGTTCTATTGACTGCCTCTTTGATTCAGGTTCAAAAAATGAACCCACATTTTGTCTCCAGTAACAATTTTTTCCAGATACTCCTCTCCCTCCAAATGGAAGCGCTGCAAGTGTTCGAAGGCTATTGTTTTCCTTGTTTCTTTGTTTTGGGCAGTTAACGTTCTTGGTACCCAACGTGAACAAACTTTTAAGTAACCCAGTTGCTGAATAATCCTCATCACACTGCCTTTACTGAGGGAGGTAATGCGACACAATTCACCTGTTGTTACCCGGCGATCACCACGAATTGTGTCATCGACTCGCTGAATGTTGCATGGAGTCACTGCAGTCACCGGCCTGCCGCTTCGCTTTTCATCTGCCAATGGTGTTTGCCCTTCAGCTTCGTTACAGTGACGAACCCAGCGTCTAACAGTGCTGACATACACCGTTGCATCACCATACACATTTTTTTTAGCCTTTCCTGAATGTGAAGTGGCGTTTCACCTTCCGCACTTAAAAATTCATTCACAGAGCGCTGTCTAATACGAATGTCGATGTCAGCCAGAGGATGTTTGCAAGAGGATGCAGTGCTGCCACCTGATGACTTAAGTAGTTACTACTGCAGGGGATTGGAGAAGAAGTTTTGAGGATTTGCGCCAAATTCAAGGTATTCACATAACTTACTTATTTAAGGAAAAAAATAGGAGGCATTTCTTTTTGACCCAACCTCGTATTTGATTATTTTAAGGTTTATTTCTTATACATTGTATTTAAGAGTGGCATGATAGAAACACTATTTTACCTTCTGTAAGCCCATATCTCGCTTATGCATTTCTGAATAGATGAAAAAAGTATTGCAAACATTCTAATAGGAAAATGAACTCATTTTGTAAAGAACAAAGTCTGTTATGTATACTGGTAAACAATATCGATAAAAATACCAAGGTTTTCACGACCAAAGTTAAGAGAATAAAATATGGAATCCTGGATACCACATCGTTTCGTTTATGACTTCGCAGGGCATCTTCAAAGGAATGTCCATTCCACACCGGGAAGTTCACTGGGTCATGGCCGAAACGTCGGGCAAATTCTCTGTTGCAACAAGGCCTGGAAGCCCGAAAGTTACATTATTTGAAGTAAAAAGAATTATAGAGTACAATCGGTTCCATACAGAGCTACGAACAGTTTAGTATACCTCTGCCACAGTCTAACTGCAAAAATATCTCTTCGTGCTTTCCAGATCTGCTGAATTCCAGAAATGACAACTGCGGCAGAATCGATAAGTATAGAATTTAATTTTCTACGGAATATAACTACTGGGAGGGGAGCACATTCTACTGCTGCAGTGTACAAATTGAATAATATAATCTCCATTATGCTTTTAAAAGATTATTTTATTTAATTCCAAAGCCCTTGGAGAGGCGGGCGCATGCAGTACTTTCATCTCGTGAACTTCTCTGGGACACATTTTATCTCATACGAGTTGATCAAAGCAGAACGCTAATCTGTTCATACAGCTCCAGCTTTTACCGGCAGTTACCACTTTAAAGTACAGAAACAAGTTATCAGGGTAAGTGCTTCAGAACTTATATTCCAAAATGTTGACATAAATTCAAAGACGGTCTAAGCAGCCGGTACCAAGACGTGTTCAGACATGAAACAACGTCTTTACCCACCATCGTTTAGCTCCTATAATTTGTACTTGCAAATGCTTATACTGATATACACTTCCTGTTTAATAGGAACACAGCATATATTTATTGTCATCAAATTTTTGGGACGCGCTTCCTGCATAAAAGCAATGAAAATTACACATGAATATGGATCTAAAATAACTTTCTAGATAATTATTAAAGGATTTTACCCTAAAATAATGAAGCGTTAATATGGGAAAGGCAGTAAGAGCCAAAATTGGCATTTTTCAGGAGAAGCAAAAATGATACGTGGTTATATTGTCAGTAACTTCATTTCAAAACATATTTCCAAATGTAAGAAATCCACTCATTTAATATAGGTACTGTAAGCTGAATTTTAAGAATTAATGTGCATTGTCAAATGGGTTTCACAATTGGTGAGAAACTACTTTGAGAGTTTTATTCATTCTGCTGCACGCTGTACGCTGTTTCCATATTTACTCGTTTTTGGTCTGCGCGGTAAGACTAGATATAAAGTCAGTAAAATTCAGGAAAAAAAACACTAAAATTACTAAATCCTTACAGACGAGTAGTGTGTTACGTTACCAAACCTTCATTAAATTCGGTGATTGCAAACAAAAGGTCACATAAGTGCATGTATGTGAAAACGGATGTTTTTAATGAACCCGTAGCTGTTGCAACGCTGATGTCGTCATTTATCTGATAGAAATGCATTCATATTACCTTCCCGCCTCGGTAGCGCGGTGGTAGAGTGTCTGCCTAACGTTCAAGAGGTCGCGAGTTCGAATCTCGGTCAGGGTGAGTTACCTGGATAAGGTTTTTTCCGGGGTTTTCCCTTATCCTGAAAGATGAATGTCGGGTAACTCTAAGCTCTCTGGACCCTGGGCTCATTTGAGCATCATTTCACCCATTCCATTCATCGTCCGATATGACTTAACGTTGGAGGACGTAAAATTACAAAAAAAAAAAAAAAAAAATCATATTACCTGACTGTTCAGGAACTTGAAAATTTCCTCTCGGCTGATAACACACCGCGTAAATGTCCATCATGAAGTAATTTCTCACTGATAGTTGTTAAACGTTTCCGGTCGTTTCACTTTTTGTGGCGTACTCGCGTAAAGAAAAACGAGCAAAGCAGCCTATTCTTATGACGATTTACTTGCTGGAAAACTGAATACAAGAAATTGGTATCTAATCCCTCGCGTACCAGTACTCACTGTACGTCACAAACGCAGTCGACGCGGAATCAGAAACGCACTCAATAACTCGCTCATTGATAGCTTACATTGTCAAAACGCTGACTTAAATGAGGAGTAGAAAATCAAAATATAGTTCCTTTATCAAACTCAATTTCAAGAAAATGTGGACAAATTCTGATGGAAGCAGGTTATACATAGAATAACAAAGCATTTGACAACGTATAATCTCATACAGTATATGCTCCAGTACATAACACACTTTAAAGCTTGACAGATGTGTAATACACCACAATTGTAATGAATATACAGATCTCTGAATGCTCAGCAGCTCGTAAGCCCATTTTACCGATATATGTAGTAACTGGAAATCCGCAAAAAACACAAATATTACAGATGCAGTCATTGGGTCTTCTTCGTAACATCATCCCTAAGCTATCGTCTCATTCGCACAGCATTACCACTTCATTCGCTAAAGCTGCTGTAAGTTTTCAATTTCCATTATACAAATCAAAATAAACTGTACTGCAAATTACAGTAATATCGTAAATTGGACGAGAGACTCCGATTTTAGCACATTCATTTACTATCTCTCACTGCACGAATGAGCATACCTACTGCGATATAACTCTCTTTTATTGTGTCATCAAAGTTCCTGGAAACTTTAACGAGGGAAATGCAGCTACGGCAATGTGTATTCGGAAGTTCACATTTTCGATACCGGTCGACTGATCACTCTGGCATGGTTTTCCCTTCTGATTAGTGAAAATTTTGGGTGGATTCTCTAACCAATTTATGCTTTTACTTCCCACCCACATTTCACTCCTTGTCATCCTTCAGGTTTAGTTGTCAGTACGGTAGCTTAGACAGATGAGTTTATATGGTACATATCATGCAAACCCTATTCTTTGGTTCTTCTTGGAATAGGAGCCCAGGCTGCTAGTGTGATTCGTCGCTCTCTCACTCTACACCGGGTTACATCTTTCCAACTGATAGTGAGTTCTGCACGTCTCTGCAGATCTGCTGACTCCACCCTCTGCCACCCACTGGTCTCACTTCACCTCATCTATCCCGCCTGCAGGGGAGGTAGACCACAGTACACAACTAGATGGTCGCGGAGAGCAAGGTGTGGTGTTTAATGTCCGCTTTTACTACATACGGCACCGCAGGCGGTGACACTGATGATACATAAGATGAAGATGGAGCACCGGTGGGATGAGATGGCAGGGGAAACCGGAGGTCCCGGAGAAAACCCGCCCCAGCGCCGTGTTGTCCACCACAATTCTCACTTTGCGGTCGTCTGGGATCGAACCCGGGCCGCCTTAGTGAGAGCCAAGCGGTCTATCCACTGAGCCATGGCGCGGCCGCGAAGAGCAAGGTGTTGCCATTCATCCATTACCTCACATTCCATCATATCACATCATGGAACATTTTCTATGGTGAAGATGCGTTTGAAAAGGTATCAGATAACGGTATAGTTGCCTACATCAAGTGTGTGCCGCACTTCAAAGGTAAATTTGAAAATTTATGGACTACTGTATTTTGACTTTCTACTCCACATATGGCAAATGAACTTTTCCACAGAATTCTTGAATGTTCTTGGAGGGGGACAACAATTACGTAAAAATAATCCAGTTATCTCTCCATAACGCTTCTGGCACTTAGGCTGTGCGAGAGTTCTGTCGTGGGAGTATCTCTTCACCCAGCCAGCCGGTCGTTCACTCGGCGCCCTCTTCCCATAACAGTGAGTCATACTATCTGCGTCACAGTATACTTTTGGTGTTTAGGTTGGGCAAGGGCGCTATCCCTTCGGGGTATCTTCATACGGTGGGTCGGTCAGTCGGTCAGTCGCTCAGTCGGTCAGTCGCTCAGTCGGTTGGTCGATCGGTCGCTCAGCTCCCTCTACCGATAACTTAGTTTCATAACGCGCAGTAGCATTTCGCCTTTCCTTTAGCCGATATATTAGGAACACAAAGTCATTAAAATACGTAGGCTTTCACGACCGGTGTCTTGTTCAACTGCTTTTCGTAGCTACTCAGTAGCTACAAGGAGAACTTTTCTACGCCACCGATGATGCTTGCCGCAGTTGCAAGTGAAACGTCTGGGAGGGAGATGAAGAAAGCCATTGGACCACGGGCTTACAGGCCGGAATCTTCTACTGAAGAACACAATGTCAGCAAATATGTTAATATAGGCAAATGAGATTCGAGCATAGCATGTAGTATAACACTCGTGCATGACATTAAAACGAGAAGATTTCATTTTAACTACAACGTACTGTAAACAGGGTCTGAAGAATTTGCAATATAACCACAGAATGTACTTCAAGCATGTATTGGACACTGGCGTTTTTCCTTATAAAGTAAAGTTGTCAAAGGTACAATCACGTACGGTGAGAATATCACTAAACATAGGTTCATTGATCATTTATCTGAAATGGCACACACCTAAACACCAATGATTTTATTTCCAAGCGCCTTTCTGTACACGACAAGAAAATAGAGAAATCACTATTTACCCACTGGATTTGTACGTCCGCGGAAATATAATTTGGAATACATATTATGCACTATCTATGCAATAATTAGATGGATTTAGTTAACACATATTTTTCTGGGATTAAAATTTGTGAAGTATTTCATTTCACCGAGCAGAATTAACATGACGAATAATTTTCGATTCTGGTTTTCAGATGACTTTTATAATCGCATGCCCGACATACATTCAAACCATTATGACAACTTTAAGATAGTTCGCTTTCTTTTGCTTTACTAACTTTACAAAACGAAATACAAAATTTACTATACAGACTTTTTAAACAAAGAACTAGGAATATATGCTACATCAAACTATTTGCCCTTTATGTAAGCTAAGCATAGAAACATTCCAGTGATCAGCAGAATATCAGTAGTGTCGCGGCGACGCGCATAAAAGGTTCGCGCGGAGCGATAACGCGGCTTGTTTACACAAGGGAACTGATAAAGACAGCACGCAGATAAAGGTCTGCCGAAACAAACAAACTGAGATAGATGGTGACATCTTGTTTGATATAGATTATTCGGTTTCTTGATTGTTCTGGAGCAGTCTGGAATTATCAGATGAGGTATTTAAGGAAGCGACGACTCG
Organism: Mantis religiosa; assembly: GCA_030765055.1. Lineage (NCBI taxonomy): Eukaryota > Metazoa > Arthropoda > Insecta > Mantodea > Mantidae > Mantis > Mantis religiosa. Next base: position 66,681,621 of record CM060950.1, on the reverse strand, counting down.
CCAAGCGTGAGTCGTAGTCAGTCGTAAACATGTAACGAGATGTTGATGTTGTAAACAGAGGTGTAATCAGAACGCTGTTGTGATCATCGACCTTGGTAGATCGTGATTGTGTATGTGATATAATACTGCTACTGTGTGTGTATTTCTACGCAAATAAAGAACGATTTGAATTTCTGCAACTTGGACTTTTAATTCTACGAACCCACAAAGTCGCAATTGGTGTCAGGAGGTGGGACTTTCAGCGGTGGACGCGGCATTGGAAAATATTTTGGAGAAGATGATGGAAATGAAGGCCGAACTGACCTCGGAAATGACAGCGGCAAAAAATAGCCGGGCCTCGGAACTAACAGAAATGAAGATGGTTAACGACAACCTCACCGCCAAAATGGAAGAGAAGTTGAAGGCAGAAAATAACAACTTGGCTGCGACGATGACCGCGAAGATGACCGAATTAACAACTTAAATGAAGACTGCCAACTATGGCTCTCGCCGAAAAATTTGAGGAACCATTGGTCGGAGTGACGGATGACCTCACGGAGCTGGGCAAGCGGATGGGTCAAGTAGACGAGCGCGTCAAAGACCTGGCGAGCCACGTTAACGACCTAGAGGGAAAGGCCGACAGCAACACCAACTCCCTGAACGCCATGGTAGAGGACATCGTCGGCAGGAGGTTGAAGGACTTGAAGGCAGACACGCCGGGACGCGACACAACATCTGCACGCGTCAAACCTCCTAAATACGACGGCGCGAAAACTTTCGAAGTCTTCCGCCGCCAGTTCGATACGGTGGCCAAACACAAGTGGTCACCAGAGGAAGAGGCCGCACAGCTAATAGCCAGCCTCCAGGGACTGGCCGCAGAACTCTAGTGGTTCTTGAAGAGTGAACCGACATTTCGTCAGGAACAACGCCTAACATTATCAGTGTAGTGATCCGTCCGCAGTGAAAGTGCAATAAAATTTCCGACTTCCACAGAGAGCGGATCACTACCCTGATGATGCTAGGTGCAGTTGCTAACGAAAAGTTGGTTCACTCTTCAAGAACTGCTTTTTTGTAGTTTACGTCTTCCAACGTTAAGTCATATCGGACGATGAATAATGTGGGTGAAATGATGCTCAAATGAGCCCGGGGTTCAGAAAGCTTATAATTACCCGACATTCGTCTTGAAGGATAAGGGAAAACCCCGGAATAAACCTTATCCAGGAAACTCACCCTGACCGAGATTCGAAATCGGGAGCTTTTTAAGTGAGGTAGACACGCTACCGAGGCGGGCTCAAGAACTACTGGACCACGGCCCATAGGCCCGGAACATAATACTTATCTTGAACCTGTCAGCCGTGAAAACCTCAGCTTATGTACTATAAAAGCGTGTTACTTAAAAGCAAGTTAAAAACGTTTTAACTTATATTTGGATTATCTACTTTCTGTAGCAGCAATAGAAAATGTTGTGTTCAAAGGGAGTAAATAAATAAAACATTTAATTTGTCATGTTGAATATTAAACAAATCTGAAGTACTAGAAATACTTGAAACAGTGTTTGAGAGTTGGAAGTTGGCAGATCCTGGGGTCTAAACTAACTAGAGCGGAAGGCATAGTGCGCTCCTTTTGTTTCCAGCTTGACCTCTAGAAGAAAGATATTGAAGTGGAGGCCCAAGAGTTGAGCAGATCCGGACGGCGATGTGTGGCAGGAAAATATTGAGTCTCTAATGCTTCCAATATGGCGTCAATCCGCATGTCGCTGGTTCTGCTTAAGCCCTGGGCAACTGCTGTACTCCATGGTAATCGAGGCTGTTTCAAGGAAGCCGGCCAACCTAATTGCAGCAGGAAATCCTTTCAGAAACACAAATTGCATCGTCCTACCGCAACCTAGCAACAGCCATCATCTGGTCCTAAAATAGTTACACAGATGAAAGAAAATCATTGTTACAGCAGAAAGCTTTACAACGCACATAGCCGTAAACTACAACACTCAAATGGATGAGAAAGGAATAATAGGATATGAAAATGACGGACAGGAAAACTGTGGTATAAAGAGTACCCATAAGCATTCGGTTGGCAGTGATTCAACCTACGAACCTCAAAAGCTCTACCGCCTGCGCCCACTTATGTCCAGTCATTGCTTTCTTACCGAGCGGGATGGCTCAGGCGATTTTGTCTGTGCCCTCATTCGGGAGGCCCGGGTTCGATTTCCGAGGCTGATCTACCTGACCCCTGGGTTTTTTAGGGGTTTTCCGGGATTGCTAGGAGAATGCCGGGGAGGTTAATTACATCACCCAAATTTCCTATCTTTATTGCCATTATCAGTTCACATCATCTCTCATGTGGTGGTCTCTTTCAGGATAGAAGTATCGGCAGGAGTCTCGGCGTTGCATGGCAGGATGATATGCTCTGAGTGAATCTCTTCCTCCTCCGTTAGGTCGGTTGCCGTTCTCCGAACCGGCTGCTGGGACTGCTTCGAGTCACAGTAGGGTGGAATATCCGTTGGTCAGGCCTACCAGGGAAGGTTTTCATCTAAGTATAATTTATGAACCCTGCCCAGTCAGTGTCGTGGCTCCGTGGGACGGTCACCCTGTGTCTCTTCATTCTTCCTCCCGCGGATGCCCCACTTGAGGGCATCGGTACAATAGATCAAGCAGTAAACGTAGTAGATCTAATCCTAATCCTATTACTTACTTCTGCTGAGCTTAGAAAACTAGTCAAACAATAGGAGAAACTAAAATCAAATGGAATCTATTGAACCCTCCTTCTAAATTTGTATTTAACCATCTGAACAGTACACCAATATAAATTCACATTATAATTCCCAGAAGGAGCGTCATGATTGAGCTTCTGACCTGGTACGTTGGAGAAACAAACTTTACCTCCATTCCTAGTATTTATATAAAGCATTGTTATTGTATTTATTCTATTAAGAGAAAACTTTCAAAAGCTGTAGCAGTTTATAACTATTCACCATGACGAGTTGACAGACGCCAACAATTCCGTCGAGAATTCATTACGCTTACAAACGTTTGTTTAATTAACGAAATGTTTCTCTTTTGTGTAATCAGTTTAAAGTAGCAACTAAGCCAGTGTTGACCGCGGCCTTAGGGCAATCTACTACGTTCTCATTTTGCGTCATAAACGTAATTAAAGCTATTTCCTGTAACTAAAGTTACACTTTTTAATACGCTTTACAATTTGTTTCTGTCAGAACTCCATTTCCATAAAAACATTTGATGTGTAAATAATTTTAAAACAAAGCATAAATTTCTTCACCATCGCAATATGTACGTCAAATATAGCGAATGTGTACTTGTTGCCTCTGCGTCTATGAGAAGGCTTCAGAAAATGTTTGACGGGCTTTCTTTGGCTTGCTTGCAGAAGCGGTATGTCCCCATTGCATTGACTGCCATTTTGTCTCAACATTCATTGTCCCAAGTGTTATGGCTGGTAACAATAAATTCTGTTCAGAAATGCTTCTCATACAGTGTCATACCGAGAAAGAAAGTCTCTGGCAGAACTCATTCTTTTCTTATTGTGGTATCCAACGAGCCCAAAACGTGAGATAGCCTCTGTGTTTTGTAACTATCTCGTGGAAAACGCTCCGAAAATTTTCGGGAAAATAACTGTTTGTCATGAACCGACGGTTCTCACGAGTTTTTCCATCCTGTTTGTTCACCAGGACATCTTTGACAAGCTTAAAAATGTGTAGTGTTTAACGCCCGCTTTTACTACATACGGCACCGCAGGCGGTGACACTGATGATACATGAGATGAAAATGGAGCACCGGTGGAATGAGATGGCGGGGGAAACCAGAGGTCCCGGAGAAAACCCGTCCCAGCGCCATGTTGTCCACCAAAATCTCACCTTGCGGTCGCCTAGGATCAAACCCGGGCCGCCTTGGTGAGAGCCAAACGGTCTAACCACTGAGCATTTGACAAGCGTACCACTCCTATTTTCTTCATTAATGTTTCTTCGTCAATTTTTAAAAAATCCTACCCATCGACGTACTTATAATGTTAGCACCATATATTGCACACGATTCACTATAAATTTCTGCTGCTGAATGATGTCTTATCAAAAGATATGTTATGACACCGCTTACCTCACACTTGGCGGGAATTTTTACTGTGGGCCTCACGTTTCGGGGTTGTATCTAATCCTTTGTTTCAGCTAAGCTTGCCCAGTATCTCTTAGCAGTCACGTGACCTTATCACATCTCATTGGCTGCTGTTGTAGTACAGACTGTTCTGCGGTAAAAATTAGTTCGTTAATTAACATGGTGATATGTCTTTATATGATGGAAGAGAATTGTCAAATTTATATTTTCGTAACTGTTTTAATGAAATATGTTGTGCAACAGAGTTGATTTATCTGAAATGCATGTTAATTCTTAAACGAAGTAAAAAGGAGGTTCCATTGCTCTCAAGCACATGGCACGATAGCACGTGATTTAGCGGTAGTGATGACATATTTGTTTATATGACTTTTATCACTGACCTTGTTTTGAACTGTATTAGTCATATATCGCCATTCGACGGTGTGTTGTGCCAGTGCGACAGCTAAATTATTTAACTGATCATTTATTGTGCGTGTACTTATATATAATGGCAGACCCTACCGCCAGTTTTTCGCTGAAGCATCGCAAGGGAAAACCTTTACAAAGCGGCGAAAAAAGAATTGTGTTGTATGACTTTAATGCACTCACAGAGAAGAACCGTCTTTCTCAGTGAGAGAAGTCGAACAGCTGTGCTCTGAACATACAGGTGTGTTAGATGCGTAGGAACATCGCGACATGAAATTGAAACAACAGGAAAACTTACCACTCCAGGGGCGATATTACTCTGTGGCGAAGACACAGGACTATCACACTGTACCAGGATACAAATCGCAAAATATGCTACCTTGACGAGACTTGGGTGAATGAAGGACACATGACAAGTATGGCGTGACACGACGTTTAAGACTGAAAGGTGAGCATTTTTACAAGGTATGTGTGCTGGTTTTAAAAAATTCTAGTGGAAAAGGCTGAAGGCCTTTCATTATTAACTTGTTTCACTGTTTCATTGCTCATTTATTCAGTTTTAACTTGCTCAGTTTCATTATAAACTTTATATTTGCATGCCCTTATATTCTTATTTGTATGACTTTATCTTCCTGGCAATTATTAGGTATGACGTTTACTGCAGTTTTAAATGTGACTGGAAGGCACCGCCTATAGCCTATGGCGCGAAAGCATTAGCCAATTAGGATGAGGGGGAAGGTAGTTGCACGAGGAGTGATACATGTCTGCGGGGCAAGGTTATATGAAACAGAGATTAGCAAACGTGAGATAGTACTGTCACCCTGGCGGTAGATTCGCGAAACCGATGAAAAATGATGGCCGGTGGAGATTCGGAAAACTTCGGAACCAATCGTTACCGGTAGCGACGGACAGTTGACGGTAGTTTTTGTAAAATAAACAGTTTCAAGTTAGCTAGCAAAAGGTAATGGTGAACAGTGTATTTCGAGGAGAATAAAGTGTAGTTTTTGTGTTTTTGTAACCTCGTTTTATTATTTCACGAACCCACAAAGTCACAACTGGTGTCAGGAGTGCGACGACATGGAGGCCTTATTGGAAAAGATTTTGGAGCAGCAAATGACAACTTCGCTGCGGAAATGAAGGAAATGAAGACGGCAAATAACAGCCTGGCCGCGAAGCTGGAGACTACAAACAACAACTTGGCCACGACAATGACCGCAAAGATGGACGAACTCACCACGGAAATGAAGGAGGCAAACGAGGTCCTCGCCGCCAAATTTGAGGAATAGTTGGCCGGCGTGAGGGATAACGTGACGGAGCTGGGCAAGCGGATGGGCCAAGTGGACGAGCACGTCGAGGACCTGGCGAACCGCTTCAATGATCTAGAGGAAAAGGCCGACAATAACGCCAAGTCCCTGAACGCCATGGTTGAAGACGTCGAAGACCTCGCGAACCGGGTAAACAACCTGGAGGGAAAGGCCGACTGCAGCATCAAGTCCCTGAACGCCATGGTGGAGGACGTCGTCGGCAGGAAGCTGAAGGAATTGAAGGCCGACGCGCCGGGACGCGACACAACATCTGCGCGCGTCAAACCTCCCAAGTATGACGGTGCGTCAACGTTTGAAGTCTTCCGCCGCCAGTTCGACACAGTAGCCAGGCACAACAGATGGTCACCGGAGGAGGAGGCCACACAGTTAATAGCCAGCCTCCAGGGACGGGCCGCGGAAGTCCTAAACGCGGTGCAGACAACGGCGGCGCCCAAGGACATCTGGGAGGCCCTGGAGAATCGTTTCGGGAACCACCGCTTATCCGCAGCGTACCACAGCCAACTAAAGGCAAGGTCACAGCAGCCGGGGGAGCCGCTGCAGGACTTCGCCATAGCGATTGAGCAGCTAGCTGGCAAGGCCTTGGTTGACCTGCCATTGGAGTTCGTATCCCGGGAAGCCGCCTACAACTTTGTCGACGGGGTACGGAACACTGAGATTCGTCAGCGCCTAATGCTCGGCGATTATAAAATCATCTACGAGGCGCTGACAGCGGCATTAAGGATGGAGGCGGCCAAGGTAGCATCTATCCCGACGTCGAGAACGAGGAGTGTCCGCTACGCCGGAGACAGAAGACCAGCTGTGGGACGCCGGCGAACACCTAGTGGCCTGTGTTAGGGGTGTAGACAGCCCGGGCACCTGCAGAGAGACTGCCCACATCAGGAAGAGCGGCCGGAAGAACGAGTAAGGCCCGGCATGGAGAGGGACACGTCGGCGCCACCACCACCATCCCCTCGACTGACACTGCGCGCCGTCAGCCGGCGTATGGATGACAGCCTCACCGCGGACGGCTGGGTAGGAGGAAAGCCGTACCGCGTGCTGGTGGACACTGGGGCAGCCGTGACCATCATCAGACCTGACTTGGCGAAGGGTTTGCCGACGAGGAAGCCGAGCCGACCATACGAGCTTGTGACGGCATCGGGCGACACCATGCCTGTGGAGAAGGAGGCCCTGCTGGAGCTGACCTTGGGACGGAGTGCCGTGCGTCTGTGGGTGTTCGTCGCGGTGGCTGAGGAGGTGATTCTGGGACTGGATGCCCTCAGGAGCCATGAGGCGACGGTCGACGTCGGCAGGAAGGTCCTGAGGCTCAACGGGGAAGAGGTTATACTGCGTCAACCAGAAGAACGCCTTGGAATTGGCAAGGTCGTCCTGAGCGAAGACGTGGTTGTCCCCGCGAGGAGCAAAGTGATAGTGACGGCGCGACCGGAAGGCCAGACGGCAGGTGGGGTTCAGAGGCTGCAGGAGTACGACTTCACCTCGGAACATCGCAGAGGGAAGAGTTACGGTAACGCGGACGCTATGTGCCGAAGACCCCGTCCAGAAGAGTGCGGCCAATGCACAGGAGTGGAGGGGAAGGAGCGTGCCGCAGCAGTTCGAGTAGTCACGGCAGTGCCTGCGGATGGCTGGGATAGCGCAGGCCTGAGGAGGGAGCAGCTGGCGGACGCAGACTTGGGGCCACTCTTGAGGGATGTGGAGAACCTGGTGGACCACCTCCACGACATGCACGAGATGGCTCGCCAGAACATCCAGAAGGCGAGCGACCGCATGAAAACCCGATACGACAGGCAAGCCAACAGCCAAGGGTTCCAGCAAGGTGACCTGGTCTGGTTGTACCGCCCGACCCGGACCAAGGTACGCTGCCCGAAGCTTCAGCAGTCATGGCAAGGACCGTACCGTGTGGTGAAGAGGATTAACGACGTGGTCTACCGCATCCAGAAGGTGCCCCGAGGAAAGATGTTGGTGGTACACCTGGATCGCCTGGCCCGCTACGAAGGCGCTGTTCGGGACGACCAGCCTTGAGGAGGGAGCAGTGTCACCCTGGCGGTAGATTCGCGAAGCCGATGCAAAATGATGGCCAGTGGAGATTCGGAAAACTTCGGAACCAATCGTTACCGGTAGCGACGGACAATTGTAGGTAGTTTTTGTAAAATAAACAGTTTCAGGTTAGATAGCAAAAGGTAATGATGAACAGTGTATTTCGAGGAGAATAAAGTGTAGTTTTTGTGTTTTTGTAACCTCGTTTTATTATTTCACGAACCCACAAAGTCACAGTACGATGCTCTCCTTTGGACAGCTAGAAACACATTGAACACTGCGCACGCTGATGTGTAGCTGATGGGGCTAGCCCCACAACTTCTCGCGCTATGCACAAACAGCGGTTACTTTCTGGACCGCCCTCGTACTCTGTTATTGGACCTTTTTTTCCTTCGAGAGTTCCTAAGAGGTGACCAAGGGCTGTAGATATTTATAGGTGCCGCTCCGTGCAATTTGTCCATGAAAGGTCGTTTTTCTTATCGGTCACTTACTTTTTAAAGTGACTCTGTCATCTTTATCCTTTAAAGTTCAGAAAGGAACTCATCGAATGTTACCACAAAAATGGTGTTCATTCAAAAGTATATTTTAACGTTTCCAATCAGTTTTTGCAGCCAGCGTGTGCTCTAAAGAAAAAAGTAACAGGGTAATGGTGTGGCTGAGAGGCTGCCCAGTAAGCACGAGATTAATGTGTTAACACAAATGACTGTTTATATTTAATTAAATTAGGACAGAGTACATGATTTTATTCTGAAATCTACAGGTGAAATGGAGTCTTGGTGGAAGTTCAGTATGCATACACTGTCGAAGCACGTGTGGATTATTTTCCTGCGAGGCTTTCATATTTTCAGAAAATAAAATCATTATGTCAAGAAATGACAGGTAAGAATTATAAAATAATTATTATTGTGTGTTTCTCTAATTTTATTTTCCCTGTTCCTTTATGTAGACGATTGCTTATAGAAGATTGTTCCTGTATTTTTTATGGTTGCATTGCTCGTTCTCAAGAAACTTCCTCAGTTTTTCGAAAGACAAGAGTTTCGTGTTCAAGAAAATTATCCTCTGAAACCCTCAAAGTAACTTGAGACACCATGACCGCCCGGAGGGGGTAGAGGGTTGCCTCATAAGTCCCGGGTACTAGCCTGCAGAGCTAGTAGCTGGTGTGCTAGATCACCGGCGGCCCTACCGAGGTTTTTTGGTAGCCGGTCCATTAAGGACCGGCACGTGAGAGCCGTATCCGCTTCCGTCCTGTCTGCCATGTGCAGCGGGGGGGGGGGGGCAGTTTATAAAATAGGTACTGTCCTATGGTAAAAACCCGAGAGGCACGGGTTCTGGTCCTACGGGTCCAGGACTGATGGGAGTAGATCCTCGCATTTATATGGCACTGAATTCTTTAGTGGAACTCTGCGTTTTCAAATCTTGTTCTAAACACGGCTGCTGTGAAAGAGTAATTACTATGAACACGTTATTCACCTTCTACTTTTGCAGTTTATTGTACTTATATTGCTAAATATACCCTTAATATTAATCAGTGATTGTAGAATCTCTTAATACCTAACTTTCGTCATAAATAAATGAAAGAATTTGGAATCTGAAGATAGAAAATAAAAGTTTATTTATAAAACGTTTGAGTGGCTTATATTTGTTTTCCATATTTTTGTATTTAAAACTATTTACAAATATTCCCAGAAATTTTTGCATTTCTCAACTTCAAAGACCAGCTCATCCTTGGGCTATGCTCTATGTTGTGGACACTTTAACACTAAGGTTCTGAGGGTAGGCTTTAACACGTCAGTCAAAAAAGTATTTTGTACTTATGCTTCTTACGAGGAGCCCGAGGAGGGAGGGGTGAGGTATGAGGATACCCGGAGAGGTTGGAAATGAGAAGAGACAACAGTATAGAACAGAGTCCCTAACAACTACAGATTTTTACTTTCCGATGGTTCCTTGTATTACTCGAGACAAATAGCTTGAGCTTTGTTTACATACGCCGTTAGCAGGAATTAACGTGTTGTGATAGCTGGCTTGAGGCCGCTTATTAAGTTGTTAATCTAGTTCTTAATTACGGTGTGACGTATGTGTACCCAGTACAGTGTAGTGTATCACAAAGTAGGTGCTTCTAAAAATTTTCAAACCTGTAAATTAAAACAAGCAAAAGGGTCATCTCGGATGGTTGTAAACTCACAAAGCAAAACGATTATTCAGAATATGTTTCAGTTTTTCATAGTGGAAAAACACAGGGACTTATTGTATTTCTTCCTTTGCAAAGGTAGTGGCTAGAACGATTACGGCAACAGGAATAAGTGAAGTCATAAAAAAATGAAAATCGTTAAAGAATTTTATTTCACATACACGAGTTACTTCTCCAGGAAAACAAAGTAATCTAAAAGGGAAGTTTCAAATAACAAGTTCGGTAACTGCGTCGCTTGCAGAACTTCTTTACAGTATTATGAAGTGCGTAAAGAAATTCCAACAACGAAGAAGTTATTCTACGCAGTAAATGAGAAAATTAATTTCGGTTGTGGACAGAAAACATTCCGGCGAAAATTAAAGCAAATCGGATTTAATTTTAAAAAATATGTATGAACATGCGACACATTTTAGTGGAATGCCAGGATACAGGTTGCTGCCTTACCACTGCGATTTAAACTCCACTGAACTAATGTGGAATATCATGAAGCACAAAATAGAATAAAAATGTGTGTTCTCTGACTTTCAACGTACTTAAGGAACTAACCGGACAATGTTAAAGGACAGCACTTAAAATATTTCAAATCAAAATTATGTCAATAGAATGAGAATATTGGCATCGAAATACCTTGATGGAAGGAGAAATACAAAGAATAGTAATCAAAGTGTGTTCTGGATATCAGTGATGAAGAGAAAGCAAATACCGTAGCGGCTTTATGAATTCTGGGGATAACAACAGCAGTTCTACAGACATAACAGCTGTTTTCCATCCTTTAGTCGACATTGTCACAGATGGAAGTTCTTCAGATACAGCAAGTAATACAGATATGCAGGAATCGGAATTTTCACGTCAGAATTAAATAAGTCAATTTTGTTCGGCTCCTTTAATTGCAACATTTTGTGCCTTCAATAATGTACATGTTTTGATGACCTGATGTCCATCACTCTTCCCCTCTGATAAACAATCGTGCGGTGTAAACAGATACCACTCAAGGTATCTTCCTATATGTCCCGGGTAACACAATCGGCTTCGTGCAACCTGCTAGCTTAATCATTCCGTTGAGAGGTCTGGAAGGGTGGTGGACCTATACCGTGTTCACAACACCTGTATCTAGTGTTTACGTTAACCATCATCAGTTTCGTTTCAAGTATATTCACACTTTTCGACTAGAGTGCGAGGGTTTCTGAACATTGCTTACCATTGCAATAGATGGACCGCGGCAGATATACAAGCTGACCTTCCTGCTCTCCTGGCTTCACCCACTGAGATTTATTTCTTTGAAGACCTTGTATAATTATCACCAGAGAGCGAAACTTTGTCACCTATTTAGGTTAGCTGTAACTTCACCACAGCTACGGATGTGTTTACAGTCCGTGAGTTGTCATGGTCAGCAGTGTTTAGGGAGCGGAAAATCAAAACAAACGACATAAATGTGACGCAACACTCCACAAGCTACCTCACTGTTCACGCTTCGAAATGTTTTGAACATAATGGCGTCAATTTTCATTCCGCAATTTTATGGTTAGATATTTTGTTCATTCAGGAAATTAATTTATATGTTACTATAATTATGGCAGACGCAAAATTTAATGGCGGCTGATGGTTTACCAATAGCAGTGAAGCGCGACGTAGCCATAGGCTAAGATAAACTATACGCAGTAACAAGACGAAATGAAAACACTTTAGAGGGCATTGCTGCAGCTTTCAAGTAAACAGAAACTTGCCTTGCATCTAATTTAACAAGTAATCTGAAAATCATAACTCAAAATGGTAACAAAAATGTGCATAGACCAAACAGAGAATTTCTTATGGCAAAGCTGTTGTGTCTGCCTCGTCATCATTCTATTCCTCTTCATCCCCACTTCTGACCACATCTGAATCATCGCTGTCTTCGTCTAAGTTTATAATTGGCTGCAGCTTTACACTGTAAATTATACTCCTGATTTGGTGACGGAAACATAAAGAAATAATCATACATCAACAAAATGTAATAATTTAAATTCTTCATGAAGTTTATTGATAATTAAATTTGAACACTTCCCGTTTATGTTGTCTCATAAAGTCGTTGGATTCTTGTTACGTGTTTACGACTAAGAACTCCTGAGAACACTGCATGCCTGCATTACTTTTACGCCAAAGAAGTTGCCTAACAATATGGGGTTTGTTTACAAATACAATAATTGAAAAGAGTGCTATGAACACAAACGACAGCGTCCTCACGGCCAAAGGTAAATAGGTCAACTTATGTAAGAATTGGTAACCAAACTTCAGTGCGAGTTTGCGGATGCAACAGTGTGCAGTTGTAACTTGTGAATGTTAATATGGAAGGTAAGAAGGAACATTTTCGACATTTAATGCTGTTTTGCTACCGTAAAGGTAAAACCGCCTCACAAACTCAACGGAAAATTTGTGTTGTTTACGGAAAAGATGCAGTGACGAATCGGGCATGTCAAAAATGGTTTATTCGACTTCGAGCTGGTAACTTCTGTGTGAAAGACAAACCTCTTTCTGGACGACTGGTGTTTACGGATGAGGAAAGGATAAAGGACATGATTACGAACAACCCCAGAATAACAACTCGGGAGGTAGGTCAGGAGTTAAACTTATCTCATGCAACTGTAGCCAGGCACCTAAAGAAACTTGGTTACGTAAATCTTCGGGGTGTATGGGTTCCGCACGAACTGAGTGAACAAAATTTAGTTCAGCGCGTTTACATCTGCGACGCATTGATAAGACGCCTTGAAACTGCCCCTTTTCTGAAACAGCTGGTTACAGGAGACGAAAAGTGGATTGTGTACAACAACATCCGAAAGAGAAAGTCATGGCGTAAGAAAGGGGAACCACCACTCTCAATTCCTAAACCAGGGCTTCATCCTGAGAAGATTATGCTGTGCATTTGGTGGGACTGGAAAGGAATTATTTATTATGAATTTCTTCCTCCTGGGGAGACCATCAATTCATAGAAATACTGTTCTCACTTGGATCGTCTGAAGGTTTCCCTAGGTGAGAAAAGGCCAGAATTAGCATCTAATGGTGGAGTCGTCTTTCATCAAGACAATGCCAAACCACACACTTTTATGGTAACTCGTAAGAAATTACGGGATTTCGACTGGGATGTGTTACCTCACCCGCCTTATTCTCCAGACATTGCCCCATCCGATTATCATTTATTCCGATCCCTGCAAAACTTCCTTAATGGCAAACGCCTTACTTCCTTGGAGGATTGCAGACTCACCGTAAAAGAGTTCGTCAACCAGAAAACTGCAAGATTTTGGAAAAAAAAATTACTTGATAAGCCTCCTGAGAAATTGAGATATGCTATTGATAATAATGGTGCATGCTGCACAAAATAAAGTTTGTTTTGAAGATTTCATTGCCTTATTTACTTTCGACGACCTTGCGTATGTAAACAGATTACCCCTAGATAATTAGGCAACTTCGTTGCCGTAATTGTGATACGGGCATACAGTGCAGGCGTTCTTTGCCGTAAACACGTAACAAGAATCGAACGAATTTATGAAACAAACCAATATTATTGGTTCACCTTTACTGCTCGCACCTGGTTCACTGTATGACATTTTGACTAATCCAGCAAAGAATATTAAATTAAACACCAATAAAACAACTGCACACAATTAGTATAATTGAATTACGGAACCGAAGTTACCACCGTTAACACGAAAGCAGAAATCCGAAATGAAGCTATAATAGCTTGAGTCTTTCAGTTCCTTATCCTAGCCATGCGGTTCTGTTATCTTTGTTGATTCACAAGCAGACACAATAAACAAAACAGTAGGCAGATAACGACAGGATTTGGACAGATGATGAAAGCATCTTAACAGAGCCCCTGTTAAAAGACAAATTCAAGGCGCATTCATATTTCTGCAACCATTTTCGTCCGATATGACTTAACGTTGGAGAACGTAAAATTACAACAACAAAATCTCCGCAACCAGTTAATGTAGGAAATTGGTTTTCATACTGGCCGCATCAAAATGAAATGCTCTTCATGATCAGGTTATTTCCTTTTCTGTTGCGAAAATAAATTTTGTGGGCGCAAATGATATTCAGTCATCGAATTCACAGCTTGCTTAACTATACAACATCGCAAGGCGTGTCAAGCATCTGATTGGATGTTTTGCTGGCCAGCTCCTGTCAAGCGTCATTAAATTTGGCGTCTGCCATAATAATAAGAATTAAACACACACACACACACACACATATATATATATATATATATATATATATATATATATATATATATATATATACTTCAAAGACTGAAAAATAACACATGCATATTTCCAAATCAAAATCTTCCACCTTTTAAGATAAATTTACAACACATTTCTATATCCGTTTAATATTCGCAATAGAAACAACGCTTTTATTCACCACACTCACTAAGGAGCGCATACTACCAGCCCTTGAAGAGTTAAATATATTATCAAAGAATGGGGAAGTGTCGGTCTTGTGAAATTTATGCAAAGCTCCTAGTGCTAAAAGCTGCTGAACTACCTGTGGTGAGCATGTTCCTGACAAACTACGTGTGTTTCACGACAGTGCTAAACTGAACGCCTCTGTCTGCCATCATGCATCACTCGGACAATTTAAACCAGTCTGCCGACCTTTGACTGCCCATTTTCAATTATTTCTGCTCATCCTAAGGGAACTCCGTGATATTCCCTGCTCCATGCGATACTTTTCGTAGGATTCATTAAGTGATATTAAAGGGTCGCCCATCGTATTTTACTAAGAGACTGTCCAGAGATTGTAAATGCTCGCATTTATTTTATGTGTGCTAGTGCAGGAAAATAAATAATAAATTTCTATCTACTCACCCCAGATGGAAAAAGAACAAACGCAAAATGTTTTGTCATTTTTAATTATCTACAATCTAACACACGGCCATGTTGATGTATACGACTTCTCCTTTTGGATTTCACTAGGGGCTACAAATTCAGAAATAACTTTAGACATTAATAATGTTTTGTTTATTTCAATGAGGAGGAAATTTTTACAAGCAAACATTTTCTTTGTGTATGTGCAACAAAATGTTTTGATTTTCCCATTTGTTGTCTGTATTCTCTTCAATTTCAACTGTTTTGTGCGTATGGAAGCACAGACTACCATAGCTCACTTAAAAGAGCTACCGCCGCATCATATGTTGGCACCTGGTACCAAATCAATTTAGGGGGACTCAGTCCTTTCTTTCCTGGCTGCATTAAAATGAACTATAAAGAAAAATAAACATAAAACAGTACGCATTTTGAAAACAGTTAATGGTACGAAAGCGATTACTTGACAAAACTATATGTTTTAATGCATATTTAATGCATAATATTGTTACGTATGGTATTTGTGGAACTTGGGGTTCACATTCTACCCCTTAACTAGAAGCATAGCTAAAAGGATAAGGTAGGCAGATAGTTTGGCAAAGTGGTAGAGCAGACTGTAGATAAAACTGAATTCAATACTATGGCAATTTACTGTAACCCAATTATTAAGTTGAAGTACAAGGCACTCCCGAAGTCTTGAAGAGATTTAGGGATGAACTAGTGATAACAGTTACGTTATTATATCAAAAATCAATACATTACTTTGGAGATGGATGTCGTATACGATAGAGGATGCGTGTAGAGTAACCTCCACTGAAGGGCGGTACAAGGACCCTGATTTCTAAGATCAGCGTGACCTCCAGTAGAACCCCAACTAAGGTAACCCATGACTGCCAAAATATCCGGTTGTTGGGTACTGTTACTTTCAACATGAAGTTCTAGTGCCAAATCGGCAGTTCCACGCCAAAGAAACTATGTTAAACGTTTCCCAAGGAAACGTCAGTGTTCCAATGAGTCTTAGGATGTTTGGGCTGACAAAGAATGTTGTTTTAATATCCGCTTTAGCGTCCAGCCACCTGAACATGGTTGACATGATTAAACAGGAAACTGATGTTGTAAACTAAAGTGAATTATGCCACGTGGGGAAGATGTTCTATTGTCCCTGATTAACTGGACGGAAGCAAGATAACAACTCTACAGTAGCCAATGAAGGCCAACAAAGTACAAGTTTTACTGTACATAACACTGTAAGCAAGCAAAGTGGTGCAGGAGGAAGCGCATATTACTCGAATTCGGGAGGTTGTGAATTCATTCCCGGGGAGGACCCGTTGTATGTACTGACCTTGCATTTCGGGGTCGCTCATGCTCGAGACTTAAACTAATGTATTTCACTTTCAGAGGATAACAAAAGATAGCTTTGGGTCCGATTACAGGCTAGGATGTGTAAGCTCCTTTAACAGTTGTCACAGCTTTGAAGTATACATACCGGAGTCAATGCGAGCATTAATAGTAGAAGATCATATATTTCAACATAAGAATTCCCAAAGTTCAGCAAGCAGCAACTCCGTCATTTGTTTCTCAAGTCAACGTCTCTAACACGACATGCTAAAGAGGCTAGATAAATAAAATTGTTGGCTATTACATTATAGCGCGTGTTGGTGTGTTTACATGGATTTCATATTAATTTCAACAAGTTTTACAAAATTATGTTCACTTGGATTAGCGATTGAAAGTGGACACCATTGCACTTAAAATGTTCAATGAATTTTACACAAAGCTCGATTGAACATTCCCCTTCTCACAATATGGAATTATTCCAAGATACTATTTATTATAATATTTTGTGTTGATTCTTTTACTTTTAATATAAACTTTAATATAAACCTTCATTTTAATTATTTTAATATAAACTTTAAATTTTTGAGCTTCAAAGCATTTCTTGATTTACACTCAACAACAGTTGGTAAAATTATCAGTCATTCCAAAATATCACAACATACCTGTATGTCCATTACGTCATGTTGCATTTCCTTTTAAGCATCTAAATAAATTCTATACTTCCCAAAATCATAGTAATGTTCATTTACTGACTTTTATGAGACATATTCCAAATTTCATTTACTTCTAAATCTTCTTATTTTACTAATGCATATGTCTGGTTCCTTGTTTTGTGTGCTGCACAATCAGTATGGCATCCTCACTTTTAACACTGCTGTGCAACATTTATTTTGTCTTTTCTTTACGAAATATATATAACTCATTTTAGTTCTACCCACGCCTTCTTCATTTCCTTTGCTTTCTTAATCCACTTTTCTTTTGCTTTTATTAGAAAAATAATTACCTTCTTATTTCTCTCTTCTGTTTACTTGTTAACATTTTCAATGCTAATAAATTACACCCTAGGTTAATTATTCTACCTCTTGTTCCAGATTGCCTCTCTCTAGCATTTTAAATCTTCATATTCGGTTAGTTCATATATTACACTTTCCTCAACTTCACCAACTGCACATATTCTTTTACTATTATTGCTTAGACATATAAAAATATTGTTTCAGATCTTAGCCAAAGTAGCCCTTATTTTTCTTTCTTATTCCATGCTTTCTTTTACCCCATCCCCATGTTATAATTACTGTGAAGTGTTTAAGATACACTTATTTTTTCTATGCTTCCCCATATCACCTGCTTTTCGCTTCTTTCTACTCCCTCTCTCACTTGTTTCCGCAATATTGCTTTTGTAATTACGATCCGGGATCAAAGATGCAAATGGACCCTCCGGCACTTACTAGTAACAAATATTGAGTTAAATCACCCCTTGGTAACATTACTCCGAAGGTGTGAAATGGTAGACCCTCCCCTCCTTTCTTTATCATACATACAAATAGATTATACAGCACCAGTTTTCTGTTTAGTTTTCCATGTGTAAGCTTAGGTGGTCACAAAGGGACAGGAAGTGGAATCAGCTTCAAACTGAATACTGTTCACCAGCCGTGAGTTAAATGAAATCGTCATACGGTAATCAAACTTAGAGGCCTACAATACAGGCACTTGAATTCAGTCTAAAGTTATTTGGCAAGATATGTGGTGAAAATAATGCTATGTGCAATTCACTGTTGATGTGTCTATAGAGTGTAGTTATTATGATATAAGTATATTACGGAATAAACTGTATTTATCGCATTATGTGTTGCTCAGAGTGGGTTAATTCTATGGCCCAAATCCGGAAATTATACGCTGCTTTGGTTAGAAGTTTAGTTAGCGTTAGACAAAGTAAATAATAGACGATCAACAGTTTTAAGCCAGGAAAAGTTAAATGAAATAGGAGCTGTCACACAAAGGATCCGTAGAAAACATTTACCTCACATTACAGTGAATTATGATGACAGTTATATAATCTGATCGCTCTTTAGACTTAGACCATGCGGTAATTAGTAGTGAATATTAAGAACAAAATTAATGTAATATTTTCGTTTATTATCAAAGTGTTAGATTACGATATCCCGCATCCGTTCTGATATTTTCGTTGCAGAAATTCGTGGAAAATTCAGTGATGTATTCAGCATGTGCCAAACTTATTTACACGCAGAAAGGTGTGCTTTGCAATACATTTTATATCTAAAGGCTAAAGGGTAGGTAACATTGAGTTAAATCTCGCGCAGTGCCACCTTTACACAGATCTATTGCAGCCAATAGCCTCCAAGGAGGAACGGATGAAGGGAAGAGACTGCAGGAGGTTACAGGGTTGCACGCAGACGTACCACAGAGATGCGCGAATGTCCAGAATGCTCAGAGTTCTTCATCGGTGCGAAAAAGCTTCCTACGCAGTCACCTACGGCGTCGGCAAGCATCCCGCCACGAAGGACAGCCTTTATACGAGTTCGAAATAAGATTCTTAATGATGTCCCAAGTATTCCCGCTCAAGCACAAAAGAGGAAATGTTAAGTTCCAGTGCTTTTATGCCCTTTTTGAAAGTAATCATCGTTGCAAGAAAGTTAAAATGGCAGTGGTTATATAGCTCGTACAACGCCGTCCAGTGCCAAGTACAGCAAGTACAATGGCAAGTAACCGCGCTATCTGTTCGACACCCCTATAAACTACAAGTATAACAGCACACTTGAAAATGAAAAAGAAATGGAACTAAGAATGACGGGATGGAAATTACGGTATAAAATTGGGCACCTCAGCATTATCGTACGTAACAATGGGAAACGAAAAACACTAGTCAGAATTTTCTGCTCGACAGAAATATACTAAGGGTAAATACAACATATAGCTGTTTTAATCTTAGCATTTTCTAGAAGAGCAACAGGACTCAATCTGCCAGTGCTGCACCAACAGACTTGTATGATAGTGCCGTGGGAGTGACGGGCTGTCAGTCGCGCTATTCTAGAAAAACCTGGTAATTAAAATGTGATGTTAATAACCTGTTTTTAAGAAAATTAATTAACACTATTTTAACACCAAGCAAACGCAATTTTAGCAAGACAATATACGTATGACTGAAAAAGCTGCGAAGTCTCTTAATGTATATTTTAGAACAACACTTAGGAATTCCGATAACAGAACATAGAGCGAATTTTAATACCTAGAGAGCAAGTCCACTTTCACAGCCTTTTGATTATGACTAATCTTTCTGTACAACACATACTTGGTAGGCCACTTTAATCTCCCTTGGAATGGAGATATGGCATTACACTCCTGGAAGGCACGCCCTAAGATATTGTAGAGAAGGTAGAGGTGATACCTACCTAACCCAACCTAATCCAATCAGACCATTGTCGCCTTGGGGCTCATCCCAATCAATAGCACATCCTCAGATCAGATATTGAATCCTGTACTCTGGAAATGGCGGCCAGACTCTGTGATAGCTAGACGTGCAGTTTAGGAATGCTCTATATGTTATAATTTATAACCTCTTGCTCTAAAGTGATGTACATTTAATGAAAATAATTTTTTCAACTTTACCCTTATTCTTTATATGGTTCCTCAAACCCTTTCTCTTGATTACACTTTTGCGTGGCTTTTTATTACTGCACGTAATTTCCAACTACACATAGCTTCATGTGCGCTTCGAGAACATGTTCAAGAATTATATTCGACTTCAAGGAACGTTTAAAAATAATCAAAATCCTGTGATTCAGTAAATAACGGACCGAGCGGGACAGCTAAGGTGGTTTCGTCTTGGCCCGCATTCTGGAGGTCCGGGTTCGGCTCCCGTGGCCGACCTATATTACCCTGGCTTTTTCGGGGGGTTTTCCCGAGTCGCTAGGCGAATGATGGATAGGTTAATTACATGCCCCAAATTTCCTGTTCCTCCATTTCATCTCCATTTTCGGTTTCATATCATCTCTCACCTGGTGGTCTTTTTCAGGGTAGAAGTGTTGGTGGAAGTCTCGGCGCTGTATGGTGAGATGATATGCTCTGAGTGAACACTTTGTCCTCCGGTGAGACGGCCTGTTTTCTCCAAGCCGGCCCAGTGCGCCGATTCAGGAACGCGGCTGGCTGGATTCCCCTGCTCTGGGTGGGCGGCCTCCGTTTTCCGAACCGGCCTCGTGACTGTTTCGAGGCCATGATAGATAGGCTAACGGCCTGGACCACCGGGGAGATTCTATCTGGTAAAGTAGGGACCCCACCCTCTGTATTGTAGTGACTCCTTGAGGTCGGCCGCCCTCTGTCTCCTCTCACCTAATTCTCCCTCCAAAGGGTGCCCCACTTGGAGCATAGGTACAAAAGATCGGTCTACTCAAGGTGCCCAATCCCCTCCGTACATTCCTATCCAAATATAGGACAAGTTACCTCCTGATGCACACTCAAAAGACTAAAGCGAAAACGCCCCAGCGGCATACGACTATAATACAAATTAGTACTTCCTTATCACAGGTTTCGCGTTACTCATTTGTTAACTTCAACTGTATGCACAACTGATGTGGATTCAATTTACACAATAATGTTATCCTATGAAATAGTGTATAATAGCTGAAAATTTTATTCAGATTAATTTAAACTTTCATGGGTAAAACATAAAACTTTGGAATAATTCAGCAAAATTTCAATTAATTACGACTCAATGGCTTCTTTTTCCGTATCAAAACGAATGTTGCTAAAATATTCAATGCTATGTAAAACTATAATGAACACTCTATTAAATTCGTGCAACCTAATTGTAGAATACCAGAATTCAAATTTTCACAAAGTGGTTTAATATTCGAAACATTACAAAACTAAAGGGATTAACACGCTCGAAACGCATAAAAACTTATAGAACATACCACAATTTATGCTTTCTACATTTCCAATAACAATTTTCTACCAATTTATTTGACTGCTAGAATTTTAAAGCAGCTACGATGGCATTACGCGAACCTTACCCTCAATATAATGAAACAATAATAGAAGGAGTTCGGGAGGTAGTAGAGTGTGAACAAGTGAGGGAACTTGTCAGAAAAGGGCAAGTGTCTTACGCATCTGCCAAAACATCAATAGGTAACAGCTTTTAACCTTCAGGCATTTCGTCTTCTCTGAACCTCCCTCACAAGTTAAGAAGTTAAACCTGCTTGAGCCCTGGCCTACTAACCCGACTGACGGTCTCACGTCCATATATGTAAGGCAGAGAGGGCTATCATCTAACAGCTATTGAGTGTGTGGTCAGGCGCATCCTTCCCTAAGCAAGAACTTTGATTTTCGTGACCTATACACTGGTATCTATCGTAGCTTCAACAAATGACAACAATGCTGAGTCAGCGCCGGTTTTACAAAATATACCCCACAATCGTGGGCTTGAACACATGACATTATTTGACTGGGAAACGAAGATACGCCTCAGCCCATTACGCGATGAAGGAGCATCTTGGAAGAATGGATATTGATTTAGGCACTTAGAACTATAAGGGCCTAAAGCACAATATCGTCGATTTTGAGATTATGGCATTTATGCATGCTCCTGACATTTGCCAATCCTGTAGTCCATCAGCTGTAGCTGTGCTTAGGCCCTCTTTGATTAAAATGCAGCATTGATAAAAGCTCTCTCGCCAATTTTCCTGATATTCAGTTATATAAGGTCCAAAAGCATAAAGTTTTTTTTTTTTTGTTGTTCTGTGCTACTCAATTTTTATCTAGTGTTGTCAACATAACTTACCCTTTACATCACGTTCGCAAGTAGTACCTCGTAATGGGAATTTCTTGCACAGAAAGTTTGATTTTAACAAAGATCTATTTTTCTCAGAACTATGTTTCTGTGCTTTGGAGCCTCATGGTTCTCAGTGCCTCAATTGTTTATAGATGGTTCATTGCTGTGAGCTAATATGCCACGTCAGGAATTACTTTGACCTTGACTGCTTAGAAAACGAATTAAAGAGTATGAATAGGGCATTACAAAATACTGGCTGACATGTAAGGCTAGAAAAACCGTTATCTTAAGAAAACGTTGAAAATATCGGCTTTTAAGTTAAAATACACTTTTGGTCTTGCAAGGAGGATAGGTGTTCAATAAATTAGCCGAAAACACCATTTTAAAGTGGTAATTGTATATTCAACATTTCCGTCAACAGCATCAGAAAAACTCCTCATTAAGTAGTTTGGCGAACATTACTCCGAAAGTGTGAACAGAGTATCCCCTTCCTTCCTTATCTGGTGTAGCTGCTAACAGATATACACCAACGCATTAGGTGGAACCGGTTTCCAGTTTGGGAGGGAAAATATCAGAATGGCCTGATATCTTATGGGAACTGCATTCGAAGAAAGTATTCACATACATACGCAACAGCAATACCATTGTTATTTTTCTTTTTTTTAATTGCATTTTTTAATTTGTTATAATCTTTTGAAGCTTCTGCTTAGACATACAAGTGCCGATGTTCATTGAGGTGGTCCAGTGTGCACTTGTTACTTCAATATCTCCTTCATATTAAAGCAGTAGGTATAATGTGGAAAGTCAAACAACTTGCAATTTCGAATGAGAGTAAACTCACATTTATATGAACATATTTATATGGGCTACTTTAAGAAGAATGTAATGACCACGGCTCGGAACTTAATGAAATATATATATTTCCTCTGAGTCATCGCAGAGAGTGTAGAACGAAGTATAAATTCAGTTCTCTTAAAAATGAACCAACACTGACTAGTTTTATTTTGCATGTTTTTGTATTTTTAGTTTTCTAATATCTGTTGGTAATGTTTTTACTTTATGTCGTATTTTCTTTGTGTGTGTGTGTGTGTGTGTGTCTGTGTGTGTCTGTGTGTGTGTGTGTGTGTGTGTGTGTGTGTGTGCGCGCGCGCTTTTCAAGGAATTTTTCCCTTATTCCACGTGGTATTGCTGAGGCTGCTTACTAACTCCACAGTGGTTAGTGTTCTCACAGTCTCTTAGTGCGACATTGGATACGTGTGTTTACGCAGTTATCGATATCGATAATGATGGTGCTTCCCCGCGTTAAGGAAAACAACACTTACTCTCACGTGAAAACCTGTGCGGTGGGTACATTTTCGGGAGAAGTCAGGGGGCAATTACTTTACTTCTCACAGGGTATGCCTAAATATATAAGTATTTCCTAGTATATACATATATATGGGATACATTGCATAATAATTCTAAATATCATAATTAATAAAATGATATATAATTTTTTAACTTTCAATGACTAAATTGCAATAATGATTGACGGGTAACATTAATAACTTTATAATAATTAAAATAAGAATAATTATAAGTATTTACGATATATATATATATTATACATATTTGGGAAAAATGTTTTTCGTGAAAGCCCTGCAACTATAGAGGATAACTTTTAACTTACCTTCCTTTGCATGTTTTGAAGAATATAACTTTATAATAATATATAGTGAGTAGATAAATAATTACAAGAAGTAATTTTAGTATGTTAAAATCAACAAACAATGTAGTAGCATGAGTTAAAATTCTTCATTCAGATGTAACTACTAGCTAAGTAATTCAAGATCTGTGGTAAAGGCAATTAATATAAAATAAGATGCCTAGCTCAGGTTATAGGTTTTTAGTGAATTCAGTCCAACAGAAAACCAATGACTTAAACCTCAGATCCATGGAATTCAGTGATGCTAAGCTATCGCAGACGTCACTAACTCACATACAGAAAAATCTGAAATCTCAAAGGGTAATGAATTTCCCAAAATTTGAGTGATGTCCAAAGCAATAACCGTATATGAGATATAATTAGCAGCTGCGAGCTGGGCCACTAAGTAGGAACGTTTTCAGGAAGTGATACATGTGAGACAGAAGTTTGCATTTCCAAAATCCGTGTCTTTTTCTTTCGTGTCATTCGTGCCATACAGAAGTGTGATCGATTATCGGCAGCCGCAGTGCTTAAGGACTACGCTTGTATATAGATTTAGAGGTCTTGGTCATAGAATCTTCGCTTAGCACTCTACGAGTTATGGAAACGTATGTTTTCCATTATTGTTAAACGGTGAAATCTGAATTCGTCAGATATAGTTCAGTAGTAACGATCTCGAGTGATAAGATTCACAAATAGATTAATACTGCAGCCTAGATAGTCAACTTCGTCAAATAGATCATTATTAGGCCCAATTTAATTTATCAGTCAACTTAACTCATGTTGTTTATCCTCACACCACCCACGCATACCCTGAGAAAAATAATCTCTAAGTCCAACACTGGAGCAGCAGGCAGCAGATTGAAGGCAACATCAAAAGTGATGCATATATTTCATGAACATCAACATTAGCGAACGATCTTGGACGTTGTTTTGTAAATCTGTGTTTTTAGCAACAAAGAATAACACTTAAGACGCATTATTGCTATAGATGGGGCTTGAATTCATGACTTAGAAGGCGAATTAAAGTCATGATGGAGTTTCTCGAAATGTCGTTGTTAAAACTCAAGGAAGTTAATCGCTTACGAGTGAGACAATAGAACTATTATTTCTGCTATTTTCATATCAGTTAGTACACATTAAAAATCGAAAATTTCTCAAAGATTCCATACCAAAAACATGCACGATAACACGCTAGGTTATGGTATACCGTTATCTATTTCTCCGCTGAAATATATAACTGTATATTGTCGTGCCGGTGAAAGAATGATGAAAAATTGCAATTAAGAACACGCTTTCATTCAATCAACAATCCGGATATTATGCCATCGATAACATTTGCCCCAAACTTCAAGGACTGGGCGTTAACGCCTCTGTATGGTTAAAATGCACAAACGGTAGCTTCGTAACTTTAATGAAACGACGCTATAACGTTTTCTGTGTGGAAGTGGAGCGGTTTCTATATGTTCGACATTTAGAAAAAATATCTGATTTTCTGATGCTTACGATGCAATTTTTTATTTATTGATGAAATTCAATATTTGGAGTAATGTTTAAACAGATAAGAAAGTAACCTTCATTTCGTTTAACTTCATAATTATACAGGGTGGCGCACAGTAAGTTCCCTAGCTTCAGTTCTACGTCTTGGTAAAAATTAAGTCATACTGTTGGTAATAGCATATCAATGAATGATGGAAAAGTATATTTTTGGTTTTCTTTACTTCAGCGTTGGAGCGTTTGTATGGCACATCGATTTTCAGCCGTGCGTTTCTTTCACGAGAGTAAGTCTGTTATGAAAACACAGTTAATGTTTGGGGTTTATTTCAATGAGCCAAGGGACGGACCAATTCCTTCATGGAAAACGGTTGTGCGATGGTTAAATAAGTTTGCAACATGTGGTAGAGTCCTAGACATTAAATATGGTCCACCTAAAACAGTGAGGACACTGCCCGAGTGACACAAGCTGTTGAACGCGGCCCAGGTTGCTCAGCTCGTAAACAATCAAGAGTATTGGGCATTTCTCGAAGATCCTTAGCACGCATATTAGCTGAACTCAAGTTTCACCCACGCATAGTGCAAGTGAGCCAAAAACTTCTTCCTGCGTGTCGACTTTCAAGAGCTAACTTCTGTAACATCACTGTTTGGCCTGCCCACTCGTCCGAACCTACAGTTCCTAATTTCTTTTATGCAACAAAAGATTTTTACTAGACGTCTTGCAACCCTACAAGCGCTAAAATATGTCTTTCTGAAACAATTGCGGCCATAGATAGAGGCTTGCTGCCTCGCGCATTTTGTAGTTTCATTAGATGACTGCAGGAATGCCTGGACTGTAATGGAGTCCATCTTGAATAGGTAATTTTCAAGAAATAATTCTATAACTTTAGGTAAATAAATGGTATGTTTACTCTATTTTCAATTGGTACATTTGTTATGTTCTTCTCCTGCCTGATGAATTAAGTATAAGCCTCCAAAATTAGGAAGCTTGCTGTGCGTCACCCGGCATTTCTCTCAAAATTATGCTTTCGTGAATTTCCTTCAGTCTGTTGAGCTATAGCGTATCGCCTTGGAACCACAAACAGAAGAATACTAAAAAGAAAGTTTCCATAGGACCTTTTGATTAGCCAATATGAATAAGGCAATATATGTATATCGCTAGCAAAAATATTCGTCCGTTACTCAGATTATTACATGCCCTCTTTAAAGTTTTCTTTTGTTATTGATATCTGCCACTATTTCATATTTATCTGTCTATTTATCACTATTAATGGTATATTATTCATTATTTTAATTTAAATACTTTTTGTTGAACAAAGCGACGTCTGGCCGAGTTTTCTTCCAATTCTTCAGTTCCCTCCGCCATTCATTTCACAAACTGGCTATCATCACCTCTATCTTCAACCATTTCACCCTCATTTCATATCATCATCCTCACTCTTATAAGAGGCTTCTAACTGATCATCCATTCTGCTGCAGAGTTTGCTCCTAGATAGTCATTTGAAACCAGGCATCAACTGCTAAGTCGTAGAAGATATAAATCTTCCATATAACAATGAAAAACAGGAAAATATAAATTAATTAAGTTGAAGGAACACTTTGGTTTCAGCTTTATCTGTGAATATGTGTGATATCACGTTATATGTTCTCATTGGTAGGTAAAGTAATTCTGCTGATCAGTCAAAAATGAAACTTCAAAATACTCAGAGTTGAAGAAGAGCATTAGAAAACTTTGGTTTGTTTCCTCATATGATACCTACGTTTACTTTTGGCTACTTTATTCCATAAGATTTTTTTACTCTTTCTGCTAGTTGATGAATGGGTGCATAAGTGCCATGTTCCAAAAAGATTCGGGTTCAAGTGTCCTGAAAGGAGTATTGTGACGTTTTAGCATTAAACAATGCATTTCTTTACTCCTATATGAGGTGTAGAGCAAGTAAAAATAGCTTGGTAATGCAAATGAAAATGAAAATGTGGATGCCAGCTGAATTAATTCGCAGCGAGTTTCTCTTGAGACCAACATTCCTCTGTGACACGCACAGTTAAACTGGAACCACGCGGACACTGCCAAGCGTTAGCTTTGTCTTACAATAACGTGGTGGGCAGGGTTGTTGAAATCAACACCTGTTGGATCTGGTCCCTAGGCGACGTGCAAGGCATGAGCAGAGTAAAGGGAAGGAAAAACCGGTGCATTAACATTCATCTGGTGGCGTCCCAATAAATCCGCGTCTGCGCATTAGGACCCCGAGAGTAGTGCGGCGTGGGGTAAAGGGATACTTGTCGCGAACAATGAGAGTATCATACCGGGTCACGAGTGGATTGTCAGCTGTCCTCTTCTACAGCTGTGAAGGGCTTTTATTTGGAAGTCATCTTTCCTTCCTTCCTTGCTCGTACAGAAGCGGCGTTTGACCACAGTTTGCAGCACCAGTGTCAAAGGAAAGCAACCAGTTCCTTGGAAACCTGTTCACAAAGGAAATTCCGAATAAGATTCCAAAACGCTTCTCGCTTTTTGTCAAAAGGAATCCTTTCAAATGACTTTTCACTTTCCATTTAAAGTGTGAAGTAATCTTGCAAATGTATGTATGGGTTAATTTATAACAAAAATGTCTTACTAAAAATAAAATGTATGGTAAATATTTGTTATAAACTTCTATATTTCATTAAACTTTCCCCAGATCTTTGTAAAGCAGATTAGGTAATTTAGAATTTTCGGAACTACAAATGTCCATGAGAAACATGAGCATCCATCATAACTATGGAATCTGTATGTTATTTTCTAACATATTCTAAACTATTTACACCATCTGCCTTGATAGTTTATAGGGTTCTGTCCGACCTGTAGAAGCTTTAAGGCTAAAACGTGGAGTTTAAAGCATATACACGAAGAAAACCCTAAAGGAAAAGAGCATCTGTACCTTTGAGAAATCAATGAACTGCCAGAGAACCGTCAAAATATGTAAACTCTG
Organism: Mantis religiosa; assembly: GCA_030765055.1. Taxonomy (NCBI): domain Eukaryota; kingdom Metazoa; phylum Arthropoda; class Insecta; order Mantodea; family Mantidae; genus Mantis; species Mantis religiosa. The sequence goes on along the minus strand of CM060950.1, from coordinate 66,653,467 downwards.
GGTAACCTAACAATTCATAGTGGCTGCCTTTAAATTACTAAGTTCAACACAAACTCCTACACTAATGTTACAAATATATGCAAGATTATCACATATTGACAGCTAACATTATGAAATTTGAACCATTGAAGTACTCAATCTTAGTTCATACGGCATCACAGTTGGCGACGCTAGTGACAAATTACATGAAATTAAAATTGGATAGGACATAAAAGATGGAAAGGTGCAGGCCTAATTTTAGGCATCTCCCTGTCATTTGTAGTCATGAGGAAATCCTTGAAAAACATCTGAATTTGAGAGGTCGTTCCTAGCGGGATTTAAAAAGTAGAGCTTCTGCTCACAGGTCCTTCTTTGGAACATACTTAACTTCAGTACTGAAGTTCGGATACTTCGAAAATTTGATAAAAAATAACGAGACTTCCTTTTCTAAAATAAATTGTGTTTATTCATCAACATCAACTTCGTATCCTTCAAAATAATCTCCCGCATTTATAGTTCACTTGTGGCCGCGCTTTTTCCAATCTTAGAAGCACTTCTGAAGCTCAATTTTCGTACAGCTCCTTCGGCAATTCTGTTTTTATTACATCACTGGTGACGAAACGAAGTCCTTTCATGCTTCTCTTCAGCTTCAGGAATAAAAAGAAGTAGCAGGGTGCATGTCCGGCGAATATGTCGATTGGGGCAATATACCAAATTTATCTTTTGATGGAAAAATACCAACAATGGTGTGGGCGAAAGCATTAGCATTAGCATGATGCAATTTCCACGAAAGGTTTTGCCACAGCTGTCTCCAACTTCTCTTATGCTGATTCGTTGGTATTTCGCAACTTTTTTTTTTTTACTTCTTCCATATTGTCGTCAATAATTGATGAGCGAGGGTGTTCGCAGTGGTGTTCTTCAAACTTTCCTCCACCCCTTATATCACTTGTAGACTCCTGTCTTACTCATAATAGCTTTGCCAAAATCCACAGTAAACATATTAAATACGGTACTGCGCTTTATTCCGTTTTCTCAAGCAAAACTTCTGAAACGTAAGTAAAAGCTCGATGAGCACTCGAAGACACGTCTAAACTTTTCAACTCTCAAAACTAAGTTTTCAAACTAGCTACAAATGCAAATATACATGAGGTAAATGTATACCAACAAGAGAATAAAGGTTCCGAAAATCGAATGTATAAGGCCCCCTAAATTAAAAATATAGAATACCCTTTAGCACAGCTCGTTCACACCACGACCTCTGCCTTCCTCTCACACACACTGTTCCTTCTAAAATTACGTTTTTGGGGATTCAAGTGCCCCAAAATACTCGGAGTAGCTTCCCAGTCTGGGGAATTATTTTGGCCATACGATAACAACAAAATAAAATAAAATTATGTATAATAACCCTGGCACCTATTCTGTTAAACCAGGGCTAATATGCCAGATTTTTAACATTTATTCACACTACATTAATACCTCCAACATAATTAACAGATAAATCTATACACATAGAAAATAAAAAATAAAAAATACAATTATTATACATTATAAAAAAAATTAAACGTGTAAAATATAAAATAAAAAATATTGTGATTTTGTGGGTTCGTAGAATTAAAGGTCTTGTTTGCAGAAATTTAAAATGCTCTTTATTGCAGTAAACAGTAACTTTTTACACCCCTTGCAGCAGTAAAAAGACGTGACGTACACAACGACAGTCTTCAAAGTCGTCTCGTTCGCCCCGCAGCACATAAATAAACGGAAGAAATCACTGCGGTACACTTCAAATGTCCACTGTCGCAATAACCATCACATAACTCACAACCACATCACTAACAACTCAATTAAAAACTGACTGCGCTATAACACTTTGCGGGGGTTTTATACCTCCAGTCACTGTTCTAGAATGCAGTCGATCGTTCGATAACAATCGTGAAACAGCGAGACAAAGACGGAACTATCCAGACATCCCTCTGTCTCTTTCTCTCTTTGTTGCTTTCTCTCTCTCGGCAAGCGTCCAATTCTGCGCGCCACTGTCTGTCTCTTTCCTGCCCACGCGTAGCTCTGGCTTTTCGGAGGCTCCAACGAAACAATGCGATCGGTGGCAATATATAAAATAAAATTAACAACTTTTAATCAAAATTAATATAAATAAAAGTGCATAATAGCATTTCATTCATATCAATATTACCCACAAAAACCTAATATTACAAACTAATAACAACAAATAAATAAAATTAAATGAATATTATATACTATTAAATTAAACGATTTGTTCTTAGTAAAATATATTTTAATTTATGAAATCGTCATTTAAAGAAATTATAGCTTTGTTACTTTGAAATTCTGATTGTTTAATGTGAGACCAAAAGTGTGTACCATTCCTAAAACCTACTTATTAGTAAATAGAAGAAATATTGCGTTATGTATAACATTTGGATATAAGATGTCATTTAAAATAGAGGTTCTGGCGTTTCTGAACACGACAAAACGTTTTAGATGAACAATTGCACATTGTGAATATTTGTTGTGTGGGCGGTATTCACTTAAAATTTAAAATTGAATATTTACCAAACTATTTTACATCAGTGTTTTCCAATTTGTGATACTAGTATTTTCCATAAAGTTCCCGCATATCTTTACGTGCAAAATGTTGCGTTACCGACATTTTGTGTATTCAAAATTAGCTCGAGTGTGTTTGATTAAAATTCCATACATTTTGAGCAAGCGATTCCCTTAAAATGTCAGTGCTAAGAACAGTGAGTCTTAATAACTCTTTAAGAAATAACTTCATTGTGTAGAACTGCCTTTAATGTTTACAAAATGTTAGATCATCTAGGGATGAGATGAGTCCTTTATTTATATTATTGCTTCCAAAGAAGCGATTTTATAAACGCAACAACCTTCTATCTGTAATGGAATTGGAGAATGTAAGTTTGAATTGGTTATCATACGAATAGTAGAAGATAATGTAGCACTGTTAATCTTTGTTGTTTCGTCTACCATTTTTGCAAAAACCACAGCATGACCCTCTGTGGGGTGAGGAAACTGGTATCGGATATATCATACCATCAAGATGATTGTCTCGTTTAAGTTTTTATCGATTTTAACTTCTTTAATTTTTGACGTTCCTTACGTTCAAATTTCCTTCTAAGGACAATTTATTCAACAAAAGAAGGAAACATAAGAAATTAATTGCAGAAGTAATAAAGAACATGGGGAGTAAATAGGCTCCATTTATAAACAGTTTCAAAAAAAATATTAAGTATAGCAGAAGAAGAAATCTCCCGTAGACGAGACTGTTAACATAAGGAGTTATTTCTGTTGTAAGATTTCGGATTCTGTTCATTCTCACTTTAGGGATTTTCTTAATTTCACAGAGTAGTGTTGTTACTTTGGTTGTTACAAAATCAGTTGCGTTTATACTTAACGAAAAACTTGATTTTTTGAATACTGTATTTAATAATAAGTCATTATTTATACAGAAATATATCACTTACAAGTCTATCTTTAGTTTAATTTCGTTAAATAACTAAAAATAATATATCTGTACTAAAAAATTACAGTTTGTTTCCCATGACTATAATTATTTAAATACGAAAATTATGTATTGATATTTATTCTCAAAACAAACCAATACAAAATTGCAATAAAAATGTTGGTTTGAAGTGAAACTGTAATGTACCAAGTGACTTTATTTTGCTTTTTTACTAAATTTTCTAAAGCGTTTATTACTCTCGTTAGGTAATACTTAAATCTTCAACCTATAAGAAATGCGTTAAACATATTGTGACTTTGTGGGTTCGTGAAATGTAAAGTCCATTTGCACCACTCAAAAATGTTCTTTATTTACACCGACTTACAGTTAAACACTTGCCAATTACACAGAATTACGTAATGCACACAATTACAATTCACCAGTTCGTCCGTTACCGTTCCGATGCACGTACACAGTCTTCTCGTTCGTTCGCTAGCTCGTCAAGCATTGACTCACTCACCTCCAGCCCGACGTGTTGCTTATATAGGGTCAGCTGGCCAATCTGGAAGGTTCTAGATTAGATGAAATATCCCGTAAGTTCGAGAACTCAGGTGGAACAGAAAGAGACGGCGCCGTGATGTTTCTCTTCCCAGCCACCTCTCGTTACCGCTATAAAACAAACGAGGGGGCGTGGCGAACACCGACCGTCTCCTGCTGCTGCTGCCGCTGCTGCCGGTACTATAGGGAGTTCCGACGTTCGGGTGATAATATTTTTATGCAAGTAAAAAGTATCCCTCTCCCTTTCTGAACTAAATTAAAGCCGGAATTTCTTAAAATAACTTCTGTCTTGTAGCGGCTAAAATAACATTCAAAATTAGTGTACATTATTGATATCAAAATCGGGTTGTCCAGTTTCCAATTATGTATTGACCGGTGTTTCCTAATCTAGGTATTTTTTAATTAAACTTACCATTACTTTAATAGGGAAAATGTTTTGGAAAGAAACTACAGGCACCGAGCTTCACTTAAAAAGGAAAGGGGTAAAAATGAGCTATCAGTAAGTGTAATAGAATCTGCTTTTTGAAATAACTAATGCTGTCTTGTAAACAGATAGAAGCTCTCCAATTTGTGTGAAGGAGTTTTGTAGAATTTGACTGAATTTTATTACACTAATGGTATCCTACATACATAATGGTTTATAATACATTATAAGGAACGATTTTGTAACAATTTCTTTATAATTTAATTACATTGAAAATGTTTAATCTGCACCTACGTACTGCGGCAAACCCGCATAACAGTGTTAAATTGATTATGTTCTAATTGGAGCTATGAGTTCCCTTATCCTCAGGTGTATGGTTGTAGGAAATGCTTATCGACTTGGATCGGTGACCACCTGTTAGTAAAATGCCTAACATAAATTCAATTTTACTTGAAACCCTGGATTACTTGCTTAAAGTTACTTCCTCGCGGTTTCTATTTCTTCTTTATACCGCGACTACTTTGCTGTAATAAACTTCTAATGCTGCTTCCGCTTACTCTGGTTGCGCTATTCTTAACTTCCCTACATTTCAGACTTATAAATCTTCGCTTCTCTTCTTAACGCGCATGAACACGTCCTTCCTGTCGTAGTATCACCTTTTAAGTAAATTTTTCTTACTTCAGGATTCAGTTCGAACCTTATTCTGACACCCTCTCTAACTTTATCACATGACCAAACTAGCTCACCCTTCTCAAATGCTACATTATTATTGGTTTCTCATTTATTTCGAATTTTCACATTGGTTTGCAAAACTCATTTAACTCGTTGACGTTCAGCCCACCCTGAGATGGGGAACGCCTACACTGAGTTGTTTCGGTATACAACGTTATCAAATCAGCGAAGTAAATGCTTTTAGCGTTCATGCTCAACTGCATTTTGAAAGCCCTTTGTCCCAAAACATTCCTGGCTGAAAGTATACATTAGTTCTCAGACATTGAACTTTTTCTTCCTTCCTGTCTCTCCGACGTGTACAGATTTTTACAATAATATTTTCTCTTTCTTGCCAGGAGGATAGTATATATATATATATATATATATATATATATATATGTGTGTGTGTGTGTGTGTGTGTGTGTGTGTTATATTAAATTATATTCTTCCCTTCTTATTCTTTAAGTCAACCGCTATTTTAATCATTACTCTGTGCATTCTAATGTCATATTATTATAACAAGACTTTTATATTAGTTTAGCAAAATACTTTATTAATTTATCTTCTTTTTTAATTATCTGATTTCGATTCATTCCCTACCTCCAAATCCCTGACTGATACTGCGGTTACAGTACTCAAATATAATAATATTCTTCGAGCAATGCTAGAAGTATTTAGGGACCAATCTTGATTGTTACAAAGAAACTTTAACAAATATACATGGGAAGGGTTTTTTGTATGTAGTTTATTAAATATTCCTTTCAACCTTTCATATACACCCCCTAAACGCACATTCCAATCTTTAGCAGACGAAATAGAAGTGGATGTAAATAGAAGACAAATATTTCCCTCACAGTGTTGGAGATGTCAGTTTCTGCACTAAACTAAATCCGGAAAAGCCCTGATTTAATTGCAAGCGTAATCAATGATAGTGCATTCTCTCATGAACCAGTCAACCCCTTCTGCGTTTATTTCCTCTCGCATCGCTTTCTATTACAAAAAGCAGACGCAGTAACAACAGTAACCATCTGCACAACGAAAATATGATCGTAAAACTACACGGATATTCGCTATTGTGCAGGACAATACTCACCTTTTTGAACTTCGGTACTAGAGTGACTGCGCAGCGGCCTTGTACAGTAAGGGACCTTGTATGTATCGCGCTCAAAATAGGCAAACTGGCCTGGAAGTTAAACAGAAACCCATATGAGCAGCACTGCTTGGTTCAACCATGTTATAAGACGTATGGAAAATGAACTTGATTACGAACACATCTTGTGTCAGTATTTCGCTCAAAATTCTTCCGGTAAATACGTTACCAACTTGAACAGCTGTGCTACAAGTATCCGCCGGCGATACTCACAATAACATTTTGTACCAAATATTACAGCAGACGAGAATTACATGTTTTAAGTAATGGAAAATTGCTTGTTCTGTGGTGAACCTTCTCAACCAGAAAGCCTAAATTATAAACAGAAAAAAATTTACTCTTCAAAAGCAAAGATCGTTTGTCACATTCAACCAAACTCCACTGATACATGCTCGCCGTGTTCTTAGAACTTTAAAATAAACATAACAGAGATGCAGTAAGTAATTAAATAGAATAATGACATAACTATCATGGAAAGGTCAACAGATTACTCAAGGGAATTCAGCACCGAAATTGGCTAAAAAATGGGGAATAATATATATATATATTTTGAGCTAATAAAATACTTTGAACCTTATAGTATCATAATACAACTAAATTTAGAGTTTCGTTCGTTTAAATACCCGCACATGACAATTTAAATGCCCAGGTGCACGTGCATGCCAGCCCTTGGATTCACAGAATTCTGCCATTTGAGTTCAATTGAATGTACCAAATTAATTCATTTGAAATTAGCGGGCAAAGTTACTGGGGGAATTTTATTTGTTGGTATGATGGTTATTTCTTACAATATGTGGCACCATGGAAAAAACGCTGCCTACAAACGTTGAAAGCAAATAATAATGTTTATATTTTTGCTTTTGTGTGAGTTTCTAACTTGGTCGGGATTTTCTTGTGTTTCTCGTTAAACTACATACTGTTTATATATAATTAATGAGCTTTAGGGTGTCATTTAACATTTATAAACAAGTTTAATACATGTAAACGTGCATATAACTGTTATATAGGTAATAGGTAAAACGTTTTTGAAAGAACAGACCTTTTGTTGACTGTGTATATAGGATCATGAGCAAGCCAAAAAGATACTTGGGAAGAAACACCTAAACATAACAATGCAACAATGGGAACATACTTGAGGCCTGAAGTGGTAAGGAAACTAATGCCTGTGTACCAAAGGCTGGCATCAGATGAAATCCTAAAGAGATGTTTATTGAGTAAGACACAAAATGCAAATGAAGGTTTACATAGCATGATATGACGTAAATGCCCGAAAGAAATATTTGTGTCAAAGAAGAGACTTCAGGATGCTGTGACATTAACCATCAGTGAACTCAATTTTGATGGTTCTGCCTCACTCAAGCTGCAGTCATACATAATGGACACAGATTTCACCAGCATCTCCTAAAATTAGCCAAGGGAAGGACTAATTACGCTTACTTCATTCAGAAATATCTGCAAAGGGAACTTCTAAAACATCCAGAAGTGAACTAAAATTGAAGAAAACTGCCGCAGAAGAGAGAAGGAAGGGGCAGGAGGGTCCATCTTACCTATCTGGAGGGTCTTAGTCTGTAACAAGGCATGTAGCTGAGAAGGAAAATGTTTTGGATTTTAACATTTTATTTACTCATTTATTGTTTTTTCAACATTTTTGTCACTCAAAATGTTCCACACAGTGCAGTTTTCATTCATTCCCTCTAAAATTTTCAACACGTACTCTTAGGAAGGAAAAATAGATTTCTATCATATGAATTTTCAATGTTCATTATATTTTTTAAGTTATTGATATATAAAAAACCATTGATATATAAAAAAACCAAATTTTTAATTCTGTGTTCACTATGCATTAGAACTAAGTGGTAAAACTTTCAGCAAGATTGGTTGAAAATTGCTGGATTTGGGGGTTTCAGTGTTGTATCCCCTTAAGAATTCTACATTTCTTTGAACATACGCCTCATGTAAATACTTACCAGGAGGTCTATTTGCTCCAATGTCATAACTAGGGCAATGATTTTGATGAAAAGTCATGTTTTTTCTGAGTAGACTTAGACGATGCTTATCTTAAATTAAGTGCATTCTGGAAAAAATACGTTAGATATATATGGTTTTATAGGTCATCAAAATGCGTTGTTTACACATTTTTATAATGAAGTCATTTTTTAACATTTAAATTCATTTTCCGGTCATTTTATTTCTTTTCACGAGTTTATAGGGCATTTTCATCTGTAGCCCGCATTCAGGAGGCCCGGGTTCGATTCCCGTGGCGGACTTCACCCTGAGCTATGAGCTTTTTGGGGGATTTTAAAATAATCTGTGATTAAAATTTCGTTTATATATTTTATATGAAATAGTAACTTTTTATGTGTGGTAAACATGTAATTAACGCAGGTCAACGTCCTAACAGTGCTGGTGAATTTATGACGCATCAATTCGAGGAATCGCCGATTACATAATGCAATACGTGTGGATTGCATCCACAGAATAACATTTGCGAGCTCTCCAAAATGTGGGGGAAAAAGACAAGCGTCTTCCTTTTATAAAGAATTTTGTGAAGTTTTAGTGAAAATATTCCGCTAAGAAAATTAATTCCAAATTACGAGATTTTCTTGAACGTCACACCGGTCATACAATTCCAAATGAATCAACTTTACGTAAAAGTTACCTACAAAAATGTTACGAAGACAAGTTAAACCGAATACGTAAATGTGTGAATGGGACAAAAAATATGTATCAATTGATGAGACTACCGATTCAGAAGGCCGTTAGAAGCTACTAGTGGCGGACAAATGTTTCTTCTGACCTCAAAGGTTATGGAAGCTGTAAAACACTGTCAGATATGCAAACTCTTCGATAAATCTATGTGTTTATTGTGGCCTAGTGGAATATAGCATGAAAACATACACCTCTTTCTAACAGCGCCTTAGATGGTAAAGGCGGCAAAATCGATCGAATCATTTTACAGTAAGATGGTGGACGTTACGTGTTTAGCCTATGCTTTTCATCGAATTCATCGAGGCGGAACAGGTCACATCAACATTTCCAGAAGTAGGTACTCGAAATTCCACGGTAAATAAAATATTTTCGAAAGCGCCAACCTGAACTACGTATTTCAAATATAAAGCCCCTAATATAGCTTTGGCCCCGGCACCAATTTTAACACGCTGGGGTACATGGTTAGCTGCATTGTGACAATTTTCAAATAGTAAGAGAAGTGGTGAATGGCTTAGATAGTATAGAATCTAAGGCCAGCGAGAGCGCACAGAATCTGTTTTCTGATACTCAAATTCAAGGTAAATTAGCTTTTATTAAATCAAATTTTACATTTCTAACGGATACCACAACCCGCCTCGAAGAAAGTGGCATGACATTGGATAAGTCGATTGAGTTAGTAAAGATTGCAGAAGAGAGGACACAAAATGTAAAAGGTGAGATTGGGGACAAAATTAGACAGAAACTAAAATGTTTGTTGCACAAAAATAAAGGATACTTAAACAGTTTGTCAGATTGCCAATATGTGTCAGGAGAAATCTTCAGAACTGATACCTTTGAACAGGATTTAATAGGCAGTGACATAGTGTTTTTCAAATATGCACCTATAATATCTGTGGAAGTGAAGAGGAGTTTCTCAAAGTATAAAGCAGTGTTAGCTGACAACCGCCACTCCTTTACTTTTGATAACTTGAAGATGACCATGGTGTAACACAGCAACCCTAAGTAAGGTACGTTTTGGCTAATGGGTACAGTAACTTATTTTTTTTCATATTTTATAAAATTGAAAATGACGTGATGAATTTTTAATTTATTATTTAGAAGCAGTAATTGCATTATTTATAAGTTAATTTTAAAATGTGGTTATTCGAACCATGCACTCATTATTTGTCTGTGACAGTTATCAATTTATTACTATGAAAGCAATGGTTAACTTTTGTTAGCTCACTTTTTTATATTTTAGGTGCATTTTTTATATTTTAAGGGAATTTTATAGCTCATTTTAGAGAACTTTTAGGTCAACAACTTCCAGGCCCAAGTCATAACTATATATAATAATTAATTCTGGCTTCACTGTTTACAATATCTTTGAGTTACACCTGTCAGTACACCACAAACGTTTACAGACCAGGAGCATAAGGACACTAAATGTTAATAATGAAACTTATCATGGAGTAGTGAACGAATAAACCGGATATATTAATTGCATGCCAACACTAGCATACCTAATAGCAGCTAAGGTCATCATGAATCGGGAGAGCACTTCGCCATTCAAGTGCACACTAACCTGAAAACATCCAGAGGAGGGGATGATCATAAGCAGGTGACCAGGGCCAGGTGGCAGGCTTAGACACACGTAGGGTCCCTAACGTCTCCGGTCCCGCCTCGGTAGTGTAAATGGCAGCGTGCCTGCCTCACGTTCAAGAGGTCCCGAGTTCGAATCTCGGTCAGGGTGAGTTACCTAGATAAGGTTTTTCCGGAGTTTTGCCTTATCCTTAAAGACGAATGGCAGGTAGCTCTAAGCTTTGCTAGCTTACTACAGCAAAACGCAGTCCAAGCCCAAGAAGAACTACTGCATTACCCGGCGAGAACTCCTGGCGGTAGTAAAGACCTTGGAGCACTTCCACAAGTACCTTTACGGTCAGCCATTCCACCTGAGGACTGACCATTCCGCCCTCACCTGGCTACTTAGCTTTAGGAACCTAGAAGCCCAGACAGCCCGTTGAGTCCAGTAGTTGCAGGACTACGACTTCACCTCTGAACATCGTAGAGGGAAGAGCTATGGCAACACAGAAGCAATGTCCCGAAGATCCTCCCCGGATTCCGGCCAGTGTACAAGAGTGGAAGTGTAAGAGCGTGCCGCAGCTCTAAGAGTGGTCACGGCAGGACCTGTGGACGGCTGGGATAGCGCAGGCCTGAAGAGGGAGCAGCTGGCGGACGCCGACTTGGGGCCACTCTTGAGGGAAGTGTAGGTAGGGACGAGACCGACCTGGGTCTGCACGTCGGTACTTCAGGAGGACACCTGGCAGCAAACCGAACGATTGACAAACTCCGGCAGCGCTACTCCTGGCTCAGAGTCTGAGCAGATGCTGAGAGATGGTGCAGTCAATTTCACGTGTGCGCATCGAGTCGTGCCCCCAGACTAGGAGCTGGGGTCGCAGGCAGCAGTACAACGTTAGAGCGCCATTCGAACGCATCGCTGTTGACATAGCTGGACCACTCCCAGTGTCCGACCGAGGCAACTGTAGACTACTTCACCAAGTGGCCGGAAGTGTATGCCATCCAGAACCAGGAAGTGAAGACAATTACAGACTCTCTCGTGGAGCAACTGTTCTGTAGTTTTGGGTTGCCGTTAGAGCTCCACAGCGACCAGGGCACAAAATTTGAATCTAACCTGATGACGGATGCCCTGGAAAGGCTTGGGGTAAACAAGGGCCGCACAACACCCCTACATCCGGACGGCATGGTGAAGAGGTACATCAAGACCTTAGAAGAACATCTGAGGAAGGTCGTAGCCAGCCATCAGTGAGACTGGGACGTCAAGGTGCCACTGTTCTTGCTGACCTACCGCTCGTCAACACACGACACTACTGGGATGACGCCAGCCAGCTTAATGTTCGGCCGAGCGTCGCGCCTACAATGTGACCTGGCGTTTGGGAGTCCTCCGGAAGTGAAACAGCCAGCAACCAAGTATGTCGAGAACCTGGTGAACCGTCTCCACGACGTGCAGGAGATGGCTCGTCAGAACTTCCAGATGGTTAGAGACCGCATGAAGATCCGATAGGACAGGCAAGCCAACAGTCAAGAGTTCCAGCAAAGTGACTTGGTCTGGAGGGACGCTGTCCGAAACTTCAGCAACCATGGCAAGGACCGTACCGGGTGGTGAAGAGGATTAACGACGTGGTCCACCGCATCCAGAAGGTGCCCCGAGGAAAAGTATTGGCGGTAAACCAAGCTTGCCGAAACGGTGGGGGGGGGAAGGAAACGGATTTTTCTGGAGAGTTCGTCTTTCTTCTAGCGCCGCGTTGATTGAGAACATTCCGGAATAGTGAGTAAGCTATAAAAGGAGCCGCCGTCCGCTACTTGGTAGAGTTTTTAATTGAACTCGTGTGCGCGAACAGCTGTGTGGACTTTGTTGCGGTCGATGACCTTGCAAGTTTTATTGTGTATGCGACGTAATTCTGCAATTTTTAGTGTTTGTAGCCTGGACTTTTAATTTCACGAACCCACAAAGTCACAATACAGAAATTCCCTAATGTCATCATGCCTTACAATTTTACAACTTATGAGTTGTCAGAAAACTGCAGTATCGTTTTTTTAGAATCAAAGCACAATAGACATTCAGCTATTCCAACCAAGAATTAAATGATCGAGATAAATGCAATATTGGAAAGACAGAAAAATTCAATACCCTTACCTTACAGATCAATGCTTTGACAATAATCTACTTATATAATAGCGCCAAAAATCTAAGTCTATTTGCTTACTTTTTGGGATATTGCTAAAAGTGCAGAAACGGCTGTCTAAAACCATCAAAATATTTAGCTAGCTAGGCTATAAACACCTGATCAAAAGTAGATCATCATAAAATTTGGTTTAAGGACACTCTATACACAGAAATTCAACATAATACTTGCAAAAATTCGCATATCAAAAACTGTAAAAATACTTTGGGACCATATAATCAAGATATGTTTTGAGTCATTATATTACAGAAACTTAAAGTAATAACCACAGCAGCCTTTTCCGCACCGAAGTGTCACCTCTTCCCACCACACACATTGACGGGGTGCAAAACTGGAAGCTGGCCTTAGTCAATGTCCCAGTCCTTCCCGGCCGCAGTACGCGGACTTTTCAAAACACTATAAATACCTATATTTATATAATGCAGATTAAAATACAGAATAGTCTTTTATTTTGAAATTTGAAGTTTCCGGAAATTATTCTTTTACTATATTCACCTTTCGAAATGCCCCACACATACGATTTTCATCCAATACTTTTTTAAGTTTCTCGTCTAGATTTCGAAAGCAGAAGCAATTAAAATATACTTAATAATGTTTGCTACCTTTGAGTTTTAGTTATTAATTTCAAAGGTACCACTTCAGGAAAAACGAAAAATTTCAAGTGACAGAATTTAAACATTGTTTTATATTGAATTATCGCTAATAAAATAAAATTAATTACATGTGTTTGGGTGAGAATTATATACAATTTTTAAAAGCGTTTGTTCAGTAAAATTACATTGTGTTGTGTGTTTAGCATAAGTAAGTAAAATTCAGCTTTAAAATTTAATATGTCGTGAACGAAAAAGAAAACCACACTGAAATTTAAATTATTTAGATATTTACATAAGTCAAGTTGAATATATATTGGCTGAAAACTTCTAGAAAACCATATTTTTAGAGTAGCTTTTTGTTAAAATTCCAGGAAACAAATAAACTATTTATTATAAAACCATGTGAGAAAAGAGCTAGAAGTTTGCCTAAATATAACAGAGTTCAGATTTCATTCCTCACAGCACATGCTGGCCTGAAATAGCATTTAACACGATGGTAGAGTTTCAGGGTAACTTAGATAGCAGGTTGTGCAATAAAAATCTGAAACAGCCACTGAGGTTTTATGCTCCTCTGAGATCTTAGCTTACAAGCGATACGTTAGATTTTGGAAAATGTTTATGGAACCACAAGAATTTGAAAAAATATCCTTTAGGAGACTAAATTGATTCGCAAAAGTTAATCTTTGTCAGAATATACAAGACAATATACATGACCACTTACAGGACAATGACTAAGGTACGTTTTCTAATATTTGGGTGCAAAATTTCCGAGTGTTCGATAGGTGATATGTTTAATTAATGCCAAACTATTATAAACGTAAATAGACTTCACATTTAACACCTCTTATAACTGAAGTTAAACGAATAAATCGATTTGGTTTGGCATTACTAGCTTTGCGTATGGAATAAACAGTGGCACAATCCGCCGCTAGTACAAGATCGATTTTACAATGGAGTCACTTCATTCAAGGTAAACCTGGTATTCGCATGACGCTCAAAGTTTCATTTTATTAAGCAAAATATAACATAAAGAGCTGGTTGTGATACCATAGTACTTTTAATCCCCTCCATCCAGTTCTGAAGAGAAATTTTTCTATGCCCAGAACCGTTTTAAGTTGTAACACCTTTTTCCACTTCTGCGAGGTTTTTTTCCATCAAAATTAAATTATCACAGCATTTCTGTATAATACTAATTACAGATGTTCCGAAAGACTCTCAAACTTACCACAATTTATGCAATTAAAAGTATTCTCCGTAGTTGGAATCCTGCGCAGTGGGGTAGTGGACTAAGGCATCCTGCCTTGGCTTCCTGCCACGGAAAGCGACCCGGGATCGATCCCACCCCTTGGGTGCGGATTTTAAGTCGAAGATATAGGACCACTGCCCACTCAGCATCGTAAGGAAATTGAGTAACTTATGATATGTAAGTGGTCCTGGTCACGAAAGCCAACATTCCGGCAGGGGGATGCCGAGATACTGACCACATCTTATTCCCGTATCGGTTGATGATCGCCCACCTCTACCTTGCGTATGTGGGCGTGGAGCCGGCAGGCGGGTTGGCAGGTCCTGACCCTATATGGGCTGTCACACCCTCGGTTACTGTTATCTGTAATTGGAATACGCGCGCTTGTCTGCTTAATGTTAATAACATTGGGCAATGCAGCAAACAGAAGTGTCTCCAATTATGGCATTGTGGTATTTCGCTGCCAGCATACAAGTGAATAAGATTCTGTATCTCTCACTCTCTCTCCCTTCTTACCTTCCACCCTCTCTCTCCATATACCATTGGTATTTTCCATAATTAAAAGCTAGATCCATAAGTTTCCAGCTTAAGAAATTTCTGCGCATGATGAAAACAAAAACTATATTTCTCCTTTCAACAACGTCACATTTTGTTGAAGTATACCTATGACAACTTCGAATTAACATTTCCGTCCCCGGAAAAGGTTGTCCGAGGCGCTATCTGCAAAATAGGCGCATGAAACAAAATCCACCTTTTCGTTACACATAAATTTCCTTCCCTGAAGGTCCCTCTTGGGTTTGAAAAGAGCAAATAATCACAGGGAACTAGATCTGATCCTTTGGGTGGATGGTCGATCTCCATGAAGCCACATATCCTCACAGCTTCCTTTGCAAGCAGATATGTGTGCCGTGAACAAGGCGTACAGCTCTACTCAGCTTTCCTCGACTGTTCACTTTGATGAAAGCACGTAATCTCTACAGGAAACCGCCATAGTCTTTCAAATTAATGCGGTGTTCCGCTCCTTGAAGTCAATGAAGGGTGTTCCTTCAAAGTGTCAAATACGGGGGTCATGATCTTCTTGATTGACTGAGGTACCTCGGCAATTAAATATGGTGCTTAGATAGATTTACCCCACTCCATTGATTCCCTTTTGAAGAAGGATCACAGTAGGCAATCATTGTTTCATTTCCAGTAAATAAAGACTTTAGAGCTTTTCTTTCGTTTATATGGCAGAGCTCCAAGTTTGCCTGATAACATATTACTGTTGCTGGGTTAAGACTAGGAAAAGAAGTCAGTGCGCCCATCTTAGGCTAATATTATTAATGTTTACATGTTCATGAATATTGCGAAGGGGAGTTGTTTTAGAAAGGCCCAAACGTGCTGCTATTTCTTTAGTTTTGAGCCGCAGATCTTCCGTAATTTCTCCTTCTACAAAAGCGGTGTTTTCGGAAATGAGCATTTTCAGGAACAGAATTGCACGTCCTTTTTCTGCACTGCTTTCTCAACTCATTTGAAAAATGTCGGTTAATTCTTTAGGGTAGAATATGAGGGGAATTCTTCCCCATATACACTGTCCAATCGCTGTTTAGCTTCTGTTGCAATAAATATTTTTGTGAAGAACTTAATAATCTCTTGATACTAAATTTTGAACATGTTAGAGTCTTTTACATAAAGCACTCTTTATTTAACTATATATGAACAACTAAAGACAGCGGCTCAATTATTCACGTAATAGATAAGGTATGATTCTACAACGGATAAGATATGATACCACAACAGTATTTTGTGCAAGTGCTAACCCTTGTTGATAAGGGCGGAAGCAACTTGCCCTTGCATGTCATACTTTAAAACACATTAATAGCAAATGAGTGAGGTTTAACCTATAATATGTAGAACACCTAGTAAGAATTTTAAAATCGTTTCACAACTGTTAGTTTCGACGAAATATTTTCTCTCCAGGGTGACAAACTAACTGCTTATATACAGACTACGACAGTGAATTGATTCATTTTAACATGAAGAGATGTTCACTGTCAATAAGGATTATTATTCAGTAAATGTCGGAGGAGTGTGCGACTTTTCCATAGTTTTACTGCACGTGGGCTGTGCTGTTATTGCTTGCACACGCAGACAACTGCAGGCAGGTATAAGCTGAGCATTACAGCCGCCTCAGTGCGAGAGGAAACAAAGCGATCACGTTATATTACGCCTTGACCTTGCGTCTGCACACACTAGTTCGCAGAGCACTATGTTACGTTGTTTTCAACGCATGCGCCTTTGTTGGCCATGCTGTATATCTGACGTCATTCATACTCTGTGTACAGTTAACTCGTATCGCATGCAAGCGCACATACTTTCGGCCTTTATTTATCAGCTATCCAGATAAAAAGCCTAATATTCCCTATTACTAAGGATCATTTGTCGTTCATTGCATTTTCTTAAAAAACATTCAGTATCACTAAGAGCTATTTATCAACTTCTACAAATGTCACCCTGAAAATGAGAACATTAAAAGTCTAAAATTCAATTTCTTCATCACTTCTTCATATCATGAGGGAAATAAACAAAAAATAGTGTACCGAAACCAATCGGAAAATAGACAAGGAAAAACAATGGTGACATGAGACACCCTCTAAGATGTGGTAGTCTAACAAAAATTACTACTAAATCTAAGGACAGATTTAGGAATTCGTGTAATAGTCAGATGGCATGAATAGGGAGTGTACTAGAAAACTAACCTTTTCTGATAACTTCCAAAACCGAAATAAGAAAGTGAGCGTGGCAAACGTCAGACTATACGTTAAATTTAGGTTTTTGGGAATGGTTGCTTATACATAACTCATAAAGCTTATTCTTAAGGAAATTATGTTGAAAAGAGAGCAAAGGTTTGCCGGAGATTATTTCTGGATTTACCAATTAAGGTGACCGCGCGAGAACATGTTGAATATTTGTGGCCACTCACCTGTATCAACGGGATTTTGGGGAGTTTCTTAAGGCCACAGAAGAGGCGAATGCTGATAATTTAGTCACAACCACCGAATTTTATGTCTCTACGTTTCACTTCACTTTACTTCTCCTGTAGTTCCCCTCATCCTGTATGGTTGTTACAGTGCTGGATGTGTTCCTTGGAGCCTCGGCATTGCATAACAGAGAACTGCCCTCTGTAAACCTCGTATACTGGATTGGGAGCGGTCTCCGAGATCGCCCCCCCCCCCCTGTGGAATATGTAAGCATGCAGGTGGGAGCGGGTTGTACAAGCTGCCACGTGGAAGTTTCAGTCTGTAGACAATAAGAATTTTGGTCTCTGCTGTCGTTCTTCCTAGGTGTGGATACAGCCTAATTTCTCTCCTCTCACCTCACTCCTCCTTAACGTAGTGTGCCCCTTCAAAGCCATAAGTACAAAATGTTATCCTTAGGTCGAAAATCCTCCCTCGGAATACTGTGGTACCTCATACTTCAATGCTCCACAAGGAAGCACAAAGTGTGCACACAGATAAGCAGTAGTACTGCATTCTAAGTCAAACCACCAGAATAAAAGCATTAGTTCCAATAGCTCCCAATATATTAAATCTGTTATTATTTCGAATGATACTAGCGGTACCTCTTGGTAGGGTAAGACCGAATTTCCTGAAAAACCAATCCAAGAATGCCTATGTACCAGAAAGTGACCTTAGACAATTCCCACGTCGTTTCCTTGGCATTCTGATGCGATATAGTGCAACAGCACATGCCGCTAAACGAATCATAGATGCTGTCCGGAAGAACTTCAATTATGTCTGGCCTGATTGACCAGGAAGCTCCCTAGACTTAAATGTCACCGACATCAGGACAGCGTAGGAGGATACTACAGCTACGTAAAAATAGAGCAACTCATTGAAAGAGTGAAGTAAGAGTAGACATTTATTGACCAAGAAACAACTTGGTGAAAAGTTTCCGAACATTAAATTTGAAGTTTCACAATACCAATGGACACCACACCAAATAAATAAACTAATTGTAGATCCTCAAAAGCTTATTTTTAAAGCATTATAAAATTATATTACTATTTTTGATAAGTTATTACAAAGTATTCGGGGCAAGAAGGTTTAGAATCCCCTCTGATTCTCCCTATACTTTTATAACGAAATATATTATCAATTGTGCCTTGATCAGGTTCATCAAATATTTAAATAGAAAGAGTACTCTTCTATAAATTAACGCAATGTTTTCTTCAAAATTCCAGGTGCCAACTATATTATAATTTACATACAGCAGCTTCTATTCATGTGCGTCCTGCGTCGTGGCGTAGCGGGCTAAGGCTGCATGCACGGAAAGCGGCCCGGGTTCGATCCCACCATGGGGTGCGGAGTTTAAGTTCCGGGTGTAGGACCGGTGCCCACTCAGCATCCTAAGGAAACTGAGGAGCTTACGCTAGGTAAGTGGCCCTGGACACGAAAACCAACATTCCGGCTGGGGTATGCCGAGATGCCACATCTCCTCCCCTGCCGTGCATATGTGGGCCTGAGGCCGGCATTCGAGGTGATAGGCCTTGGCCCTCTCAGGGCCGTCGCGCCAGGGTTTATTATTGTTTATTACTTTTATCAGCTTCGATTCATGTTAACAAAAGTACACATATCAAGCTGTAATTCTTCAGTCCGAAGGTACGAGAGCTACTAGAACAAGAGCGATAATGCTACGAACAGTAATTTACATGGCTTACTGCGGACATATGTTTATTTTGGAAGTTAACTAAAATCGCTCGACTCTTAGGAGAAAACCTAACTAAACCGTTTTTGGAATAAGTACTTCAATGTAAGAACTACCCCAAATCATTTTGGAATCCTTCCAGCCACGTGAAAATCTTAAACTACATATCACTAGTCAGTGTTTGTAACAGAACTATTGTTTCACAGATTGCTTTCTTACAATAAAAAATATACCTTTGTGCTCAACTGCATTTTAATAAAGAAACGTTATACTCGCTATTACGTTATAATCAAAACGCTATTATAAAAACGTTAATATGTAACAAAGAAGCAAAAGACAACATCGAGTAAATAAAAAGAGAATTTTCGTTAGCTATTATGTCCTTAAATACGTGAAATATGAAGCTATTAACAGTGAAGCAAACAAATATATACAAATATAACAATTTTTAACTAAAAACTTCACTTATCTTATAAGAAAAGCTGATATTTTTCCTATGAATTGTCCGGAACCGCGATTTCATGTTAAACTTTTACATACCTTCAGTTGGAAATAACAAAGCTGTCGCCATGGTTACGAACGCCAGATGTTGTTATGTTCTTGTTAGTACTACCAAAATCTGAAAATAAAACAAATTTAAAAACAGAATCGACTGCCGGTATTTCTTATAAGGGAAGTGAAGTTTTAATTTACAAATTATTATATTTGCAGATAGTATGTCCTTGTTCACAAGTATAAACAAGTTTTCCCTATGATTAATCTGCTTTTCTATAAACGCCTTTCCAACATTTTTCTTCTCTTTTGCAAATTCGTTCATTCCGCTTTATTTCATCAGTTATTATTTCCTTCAAATAACCAGATGGTGAATTATTCCCTTTGCATAATCTATATGATAAGAAATTAGACTTTATTTTTGCACGTTCTGGTTGCAGCATCTCGATTCCATAAGGTTAAAATTACAACATCACCCATCTCTCCATTGGAAAATACATGAGGGAACCACAGTCTCAATCAAGGTCAACCACTAACACCACTTTCATAGTCTCATACCCTCGACCGGCTGTTAAAACATCAAGTAAGCAGTTTCTCGCTCCAGTTCGGCAGGCACGATTTCCAAGGGCATATACACATCACTGAACTGGCTAAAACATCTACGTTTTGGTTTTTCACTCCAGTTTGACAGGTATTACACATTCCAGGGTTACACAACCCCTCGTTCGGATAAAACATCAAGGAAACATTTTCTTACCCTAGGCTGGCAGACGCCACCCTGTCCAAGCCGCATATATAATCTCGCGTACCTAAAGCTCAAAGAATAATTTTGGAGCACTAGGTGAAGGCATCACCCTCTCCAGAACCATATACAATTCCGTATATGCCTGAAAATTCAAGGCACCAGATTGTAACTCCATATCGGCAGTCAGTACCCTATACAAGCTTTTTTCCTCGCTAAAACATCAAGGAAGCAGCTTCTCACTTAAAGTTGACACGCACCATCTGTTTCCAATGACATAAACACACCACAGGGCTAACTAAAACATCAAGGAGCCAATTTCTTACTTCAGATGGACAACCAACCCGCACCAGATTTTATGAATACCGATGATCAATGAACCGGGTTTTCACTCCAGAAATAATTCACAAAGAAAGCAGGAACGTATACACATCTATCCCGAGGCTGAAATATCAAGTAGCCAGATTTTCGCTCCAGGTGTTAGTTCACCGCACTGCCAGAGTTACATGCACACCTCTGGCCTGCCAAGTGCTTTAGTGTGTGCTGTTTTTCATATCGGTAATAATTATACCAGGATGAGATATATGATCAAAATATCTTTGGAAGAAATATAGATCTGTAATAGGCAACGCCTCAATTTAAAGGGAATGCAGCACCTAAAATCCCAAATCCAGCCATTTTCAACCAATCTTGCTGAAATTTTAACCACTTAGTTCCAATTCATAGTGGACACAGAATTCCCAGAATTGGGTTTTATATCTTCAATAGTTTTTGAGTAATTAATTTCTGAAATTCAAAATTTGGGCAAAATTCAAACCACTCCACGTGATGTAAATTTTTAAAATTTTAATTTTTCTATTTCTAAAAATATTCTGACGGTTATAAAGAAAGTATCTATCATATGAATTTCTTATACTGCCTTTAGTTCCAGAGGAAAACATTAGGTATGGAGCAAAAAATAGCCAAAAGTGATTAAACCTTGACTTTTTATATAAATAACTTTAAAAATATAATGTATATTAAAAATTCATATGATAGAAAACTTTGTTTGCTTTCTAAGAAAACGTGTTGACAATTTTAGAGGAACTGAATCAAAACTGCATCGTGTGGAACATTTTTAATGACAAAAAATGTTGAAAAAAATATAATTGAGTAAATCAAATTTTAAAATGCAAAACAATTTCCTTCTGAGCTACATGCCTTGAAGTAGACTAAAACCTTCCAGATAGATAAGTTTGATCCTCCTGCCTCTTCTTTCTCTCTTCTGCAGCAGTTTTCTTCAACTTTAGTTTCCTTCTGGATGTTTTAGAAGTTACCTTCGCAGAAATTGCTGAATGAAGTAAGCGTAATTGGTCCTTCCCTTGGAACCATTGTGTCTGACTGCAGCTTGAGTGAGGCAGAAAAACCAAAACTAAGTTCACTGATGGTTGATGTCACAGAAACCTGATGTCTATTCTTTGAAACAAATATTTCTTTTGGGCAATTATGCCATATCATGTTATGTAAACCTTCATTTGTATTTTGTGTCTTACCCAATGTACATCTCCTTAGGATTTCATCTGATGCCAGCCTTTGGTACACATGTATTAGTTTTCTTACCACCTCAGGCCTCAAGTATGTTCCCATTGTTGTGTTATGTATCGTTTAGCCATTCATGTTCCTAATTATGTACACGGTCAACAGAAGGTCAGTTGTTTCAAAGAATGTTTTACCTATAACCTATATAACAGTTATATGCGTGTTATGATCTATAAAATGCCCTTATAAATGTTAAATGGCATGCTAAAACTCATCACCTATATATAAACATTATGTAGTTTAACGAGAAAGACAAGAAAATTCCAACCATTAGAAATTCACACAAAAGCAAAAATATAAACATTATTATTTGTTTTCAATGTTTGCAGCCGTTGTTTTGTTTCCACGGTGCCACATATTGTAAGAAATAACCATCATAGCAACACAAGAAATTCTACCGGAAACTTGGTCCGCTAATTTCAAATGTATTACTTTAGTACATTCAATCGAACTCAAATGACGGAATTGTGTGAATCCAAGGTCCGGCATGTACGCGTGCATGGGCATTTAAATTGTCATGTGAGGGTATTTAAGTGCCCGAAACCTATAAATTTAGTTGGATTATGATACTATAAGGTTCAAAGTATTTTATTAGCTCAAAAACAAAACAAAAAATATTTTCCCATATTTTAAGCCAATTTCGGTGCTGCATTCCCTTAACATACTACTGACAGGAAAACATAAGTGCAACATTGCTCAAATTTTCCGTAAAATTACACCAACAGGCTATGGTGGTATATACGTGTATTGCACCGCTCAAAAATTAATGTATTTGATCTAGAACCCTCTACGTAGTCGCTATTGGGCTATTTAACTTACTCGGAGGTTTCCAAAACGAAGATATGGCTCCTTGAGCCTGGTCAGAGCTGATTCACTGGGTATCAGAAGGTAAAGCAATTCTGATTTCCAGGCCACTAGGTGGAAATGATGTGGTCAGCATCGTGTTCAGACCGCACTTTAATGGAGGAGCACTCTGCCTGAAAATCTCCCTACCTCTGCCCAGTTAAGAGGAGGTTAACGGAAATTAGTCCGCTTGACAGATCGAACACATTTGATTGTTGCGGATAGTTAGCACAATTATTTAAACTAAACTTAGCTATCATAAAATTGTTTACGTGTACAGTTTATTCCCTAAAATATTTTTAAATAAAAATTATGACTTTATGAAACAAGATTAAACATATACAATGGACGGAAAGTTGCTATACAGCGTCGCAGGCTACTTCAGTCATGGCGTATACGTGTGGGCAGGAAAAGATCGAATCAGAAATAGAAAGAGAGGCTCCCCTGATTAGTTCAGGGAACGGACATATCGTAATCACCTCCCAAAGGTACAGCACTCTTGAGTAGTTTTCTGATCACTTTTCTGAGCGAATTAATTTCGAAGTGAAAAAGACAGTGAGGGCTTCGATTCATATAAGTGAAATAGCCTCATATTTTACCTGCATTCGACATGTACCAATGACGTACTTTGTGCTAAAGAATTCTGAATAGAATACATATTTACAACAGATGTATGCATAAGTATATATCTACTATAAAACGTCCGATGTGTTGCTCTCATAGCTTTCTCAACTCTTTTATAAATTATTCCTACAAACACTTATTCCTCTATCTACTTCATGTCATTCGAGTTAGCATTTGTAAATATTATCTTACTGCTTATGTTCTTGTAGATAGCTAAAATTGGACTTTAAGTCGCTTTAAGAGATAGACAAATATGTTAAAGATGGTTGCTCTGTGGCGGCTCTTAAGTCTCGTTCTGTTTCATTACCAAGATATAAAGGAAAGAATGGCGATTAAATATTTGAAAATGTGCAAGAATTGGATAATTCTGACAAATAACAAGGAATACATTTGTAGTGATGCACTCAACGATAAAAATAAATATGACATAAATTTCCTGTTTTAGTGAGCTACGTATTTTTTGTGAATTACGATTTTGTCTATCTCTTGCGGTTAAAGTCACAAATGAATGAAGACGATTTCTCAGGGCATTAGCAGGAAATTCAAGATATAAATTTCGTTTGTACCTAAATGTGTTTTAAACACAGAGTACCTACTTTAATATAAATCGTTAGAGCTATTTTGTGGAAAATAAAATGTTCAAAACATTCAGCCAGTAAAGGGTAGTCTGGAATATTCTTGAAATACTTCGAGCCACGGCCTTGGAGGATGCTAAGATCAAGTATGAAGTTCAGTATTTAACCTACTTTTCGTTTTTCAGCTACCCTCTTCACAGACAAACACACAGACACAACAACAACAACACACAGAGCTTTTCTAATAATGCTATTTTGAATTCAGTGATCTTAAAATATGTATTTCTACTGAAATCTCGGTAATTTTGGGCGAAATGCAATACTTTCCCAATTTATAGAAGAACGAGGAGCAAAAGTAAAAGTGGATATAGGTTACACAGAAGATAGGCAAAATTATATACTAACACTATTAACTTATTGGAAATATAGAGTCAGACTGAAAAACTCAATGCCATAGCCGGGATTTGAACTACGGATCTTCTGGTCTCCGTCTAGCCACTCTAATCATTGAACTACTATGGCCAACGTACCGATACAACATTAAATTCACCAACCGACTCGTATTCTTTCCGGTAAACCACTTAGGAGTTCTCATAAACACAAGACAACTGCCTTAATGACCACTTGCAACCTGTAAGTACTTTAAGACCCGGGCTTTATAGTGTAGGCCTACAACACGATGGATGGACGGATGGACGGATGGACGGATGGACGGACGGACGGACGGACGGATGGACGGATGGACGGATGGACGGATGAACGGATG
This sequence comes from Mantis religiosa, assembly GCA_030765055.1. Lineage (NCBI taxonomy): Eukaryota > Metazoa > Arthropoda > Insecta > Mantodea > Mantidae > Mantis > Mantis religiosa. The sequence goes on along the minus strand of CM060950.1, from coordinate 66,628,576 downwards.
GACGGATGGACGGATGGACGGATGGACGGATGGACGGATGGACGGGTGGACGGATGGACGGGTGGACGGGTGGACGGGTGGACGGGTGGACGGATGGACGGATGGATGGATAATTGGGTTTAAGGGCGCTCAACTGCAAAGTCATCAGCGCCCTGGAAGTCCAGAGGGGTTAAAATCGAACTAAAACGCTAAAACTGGCAGTTAAATAAAAACAAGATAAAAAAAACGTACAACGGTACCTCAAAGACTAAAATAAAGCTTAAAACCAGCCCACCTCGGTAGCGTAGATGGTGGCATGTCTTCTTCACGTTCAAGAGGTCCCGAGTTCGAATCTTGGTCAGGGTGAGTTATCTCGATAAGGTTTTCTCCATGGTTTTCCCTTATCCTTCAAGACAAATGTCGGGTAACTCTAAGCTCCATGGACCCTGGACTCATTTGAGCATCATTTCACCCAATTCATTCACCCTCCGGTATACCTTAACGTTGGGGCGGACGTAAATAAAAAAGGCTTAAAACAATAAAAAGATTAAAATTCCAAATTAAAGGATCCTATATTCTAAAATATAGATTTAAAATGAAATAAAAAATCTTGGTCACCGCTTGCTCGTCGTCCATCAGGGTCTCCAGCATGCAGGCCGGCAGCTGGAGAGACCTGCGGAGACGTGCTAACTTAAAACAATCTAAAAGTACGTGGCGGACCGCCAGAAATGAACCGCACAGTGGGCAAACAGGTTATGGGGTCCTGCTTAATAAAAAACAATGACTAAAATAGCAGCTGGGATAATCGACAGGAGGTCGCCCAGTGAACCGGAAGCTCCTTCACGGTCCTTAGCTTGTTACCACGCAGAGCCGAAACCTCATCGTGCCAGCACGAGAGCGCCGCCCTACGGACAACAAACCTGAAGTCTTCCGCGGTGGCCAAGGGGAAGGTAGCGCCAGGTGCTGTGGCGGCCACCTTAGCTGTCGAATGTGCCCTTTCATTACCCTGCAAGCCAACGTGACCAGGAACCCATGCACACACCACGCTTAGGCCAGAGACGTGTAAGACGTGGAGGGCGTCCTGCATACGCTGAGCAAGGGGATGGTGAGTGTACAGCTCACGAAGGCTCTGAAGGGCACTAAGGGAATCACTCAAAATGAGGGAATTGCCCAACTTTCGGCGGCGAACATGTAAAATGGCTCGGTAGATTGCGTAGAGCTCTGCGGTGTAGATGGATGTGGTGACATGGAGACCGAATGTAAAGGGTTCGGTTACAACAATTAATTTCCATTAAATGACCTAATAGCGGTTAACGACCTGAGTACGTAAAAAGTAGAGACGAAGACGAAGATACTGTAGAGAAGATTCTTCCTTTCAATTCCTGCCTATGCAGTGCCAAATGCAATCCAAACATCTAATTCCCTCACTGCAAGCCAAACGAGAACCTGACTTACATGTTGCAGAAGACTGTGTACTTCGATTCGTGTTATTCCATTTCGTTCAATATGTGTGGATATCTTTACAAATAGACCCCATTGTGATGATTATACGATGTGTCGTATTTATAAAAAGAATTATTCGTGTGGCGGAAAGTCTCACAACATGAATAACTTAAAAAGGACATGTCACATCACCGCAAAAAAGGCTTTTTAAGAACACCTTAGTAGAAGTAGAAATTTAACTGCTGAAGAAGCTCTTCTTTCACGGTCATCGACGACACTGGCATCTTCTTCTTATTATTATTATTATTATTATTCTTTTTCTTCATCATCATCATCATCATCATCATCATTATCATCACCACCACCATCATTCTCTCCACAGTCTCAAACTACATTTCAACCATTTATGGACAATAAATCTATATATATAAACCAGGTGACAGTCGGATCAAACATTCAAAAGTATTGAGAATGAAGCATTTAAGGAGTCGATTAACCTAGATATGCTATACCTTTTCGTAAGCAAATGTCTAACAGAATTCTGCCAGCTTAGGAGCCGCGATAAGATATACATGGTTAAAGCGATCATAAATAAACTACTTATTAAAGAAAATAATGAATGCAATGGATGATATGATGCTCAAATGTTCCCAGGGTCCATAGAGCTTAGAGTTACCTGACATTCGTCTTTCATGATAGGGGAAAACCCCGGAAAAACCTTATCCAGGTAACTCACCCTGACCGAGATTCTGCCTTGAACGTGAGGCACACACGCTACCACCACGCTGCCAAGGCGGGTGTTACGGTGGATACGTGGACGTCAACAGCCTCCGACGATTATCATTATTCACTTTGTGGATCTGGATTGTAATTAAACATATATGCATTGAAGTGATACCATTTTAAGAAGTGAGCCACACTGATGAAAATATAGCCAATTTTTTAAAGAAAATTTTAGAAACCTGGGGCTCAATTGATAAATTAACGACCGTGATTCATGATAACGATTGCAGTGTTGTAAATGTTATGAAGTTAGTAAACTTTGGCCACGTGTCGTGTATAGCTCAAACATTCCAACTTCTTTTGAAGCATGGAATTTTCACTTCAAAATATATAAAAAGTCTCATTTCGTCATGCAGGGAACTAGTTGGGAGTTTCAAACACACCTCAAGATCTCCAAGATTCTCAAAGCGGCACAAAAGCAAGTTTCTTTACCACAACACAACTTGATTCTGGACAAACCTGTGCGATGGAATTCAACTCTACATAGGGTAAGAAGACTTCAGCAGCCAAAAAAGGTCCATCGTTTTTGCAGTATCGCAGTGGGAGCTTGCTAATATACTGATTGAGAGATTCAACATTTTTCATCAAGCAACACTCTCCGTAAATTAATCTTCAGTGCCAATGTCCGAAGTAATACACATTGTGAACAGGATATTTCTGAATTGGAAATGTCGCCAGAGAGTAGATCAGGAATTGCGACTGTTCGACAAGCATAGCTGCATGAAATGAACGTGAATTAGGTGTATATATATGTGTGTGTGTGTGTGTGTGTGTGTGTGTGTGTGTGTGTGTGTGTGTGTGTGTGTGTGTGTGTGTGTGTGTGTGTGTGTGTGTGTGTGTGTGTGTGTGTGTGTGTGTGTGTGTGTGTGTGTGTGTGTGTGTGTGTGTGTGTGTGTGTGTGTGTGTGTGTGTGTGTGTGTGTGTGTGTGTGTGACCATTAGAGAAAATATATTCCAGTGCAACACCGTTGGATGCCCGTTTAAAAGGAAATTTTTTTCGCAGTCGCAGTGCTATAAGTTATACTAAAGACCGACTGTTGGACTTTGCTAACTAAGGGCGGGCAATGTCCTACATCCAAGACTGATCAGGTAAACTTATTTTTCATATTTTCGGATAACTATGCAGGGATATTGTGCTGTGCCGTGGCGTAGTGGGCTAAAGCATCTTATTTTGGCTCCCGCCACGGATAGCGGCGTGGTTTCGTTCCCAACCCTGGGGTGCGGATTTTAAGTCCCGGGCATAGGACCGATGCCCACTCAGCATCGTGAGGAAATTGAGGAGCTTACGATATATAAGCGGCCCTGGTCAACAAACCCAACTTTCCGGCTGGGGGATGCCGAGATGCTGACCACAACTCCTCCCCGTATCGGTTTGATGATCGCCCACCTCTACCTTGCGTATGAGGGCGTGATTTGGCAGTCGGGTTGGCAGTCCTGTCCTTATAGGGGCTGTCGCACCCTGGGCTATGTTATGCAGGGTATGCGTGTAATATTGTCATACTCATAAAAATCGATCAGTTCACTGTTTTTTTATTTTATTTTAGATGTCGCCTACTGCTAAGTTAGGAAATTGCCAGGAATGTAGAACCTCTGCGTTAACATTATGCAAGAAAATAATCGTGTGTCAGATTGACGGCCAGTTAACAGTTCCCAAAAAAATAACTGCATATCTCAACGACAATTTGTCACCTCTTCCTTCTAGTGCACTGTATTACTGGAAAACAAATTCAAAATTTCCAGAAAAAGAATTAGCCGTTAAATGTTTGTGCATTTCACCCGCAATAGTCCTCCCTGAAAGACTATTTAGCACATCAATACTCAGGTGACAGACTTGACCCCGTAAGAGTGAGAACTAGAACTTACCAAAGTGGACTGCTAACGAACTTATTTTACTTTTAAATGTCTAAAGTATAATTTAAAAATAAGTATATTAATGGTTTTAAATTTTGTCTCCTTAAATATGTGCACTTACTTCATTAGCATTACACACCTCACTCAACATTATATTTTGTATTGAAACTAGAAGTAGAAATGACAGTATCGAATATCGATGTATCGGGTATCGTGGCAGATATCGTGTATCAAGTATAGAGTAAAACTGTTATCGATCCATACCTAATGCAAGCCTATCGCACATATACGACAAGCGAGTGCACTCTCTTCAGACGCAATCATATCTTCTGAACAGTAACGCGCCATACATCGACAGATGCGAGAAATCATATATAACGTGACTGAATATTGTAACAAAGAGACAGAAGAGGGAATCAAAATCCCTTTGTGTGAAGCGACAAAGTGGTGGCTGTAACGGTAATTTGCATTTGCGTATATAATAATTGGCTAACATTTGTTATAACACAGGTCTTAAGTGCTCTCTTTGTGTTTCGTCACATCGTGTCCGTCAGGCTACTAATATTTTGCTCTTCTATAAACAAGATAACGAACGAATTCGATGCTGTGTCACTTAAGGTCAATATGCCTCAACGCTGTGTTGTGTAGTACAGGAACGGTCTCGCCATATATGTGTGATAGGTTTCTATACAAATGACTGAGTGGGTGAGTGGGTGACTGAGTGACTGAGTGACTGGGTGACTGGGTGACCGGGTGACCGGGTGACTGGGTGACTGGGTGACTGGGCGGGTGGGTGACTGGGCGGGTGGGCGGACGGGCGGGCGGACGGGCGGACGGACGGACGGACGGACGGATGGATGGATGGAGGGAGGGAGGGAGGGAGGGAGGGAGGGAGGGAGGGAGGGAGGGAGGGAGGGAGGGAGGGAGGGAGGGAGGGAGGGAGGGAGGGAGGGAGGGAGGGACGGGTGGACGGACGGACAGACGGATGGATGGATGAGCATATTCCAAAATGTTGCTATTTACAACTTTAGGATACATTTATTTGTGTTTACCTTGTTGCTATCTTGGCTTTCATGACACCCTGGTCTTTTGCTCTGCTAGGTAGCTCTTAACCTCCATGCCTCCTTGTTATTTAATGATCCCCATTCTTTCCCCCCTCCCCCGCCATCTTCCTTTCTTATATTCTTTACATATCTTACCCATTTTTCTTTTGCTTTCTGTAAGAATCCACCAATACTTCTTACCTTCTTTTCTTCCTTTCCCGTTAACATTTTTATAGCTACCATCCTCTTCTCTACTTTCTCCCATTTTTCCTCCCAAATCATTTTTCTCCACACTGCAACCTCCTCGCATTCTGTTACACAGTGCTCTATACTTTATTTTCCCCCACACAATTCACAAATTCTCATCCAAGCTAGCTCTTCTCTCTTGCCTATTGCAGTGATCTACGTGTGCTTCTCGTCCCCAATTTCTTTTTATTTTTTGTAAAATTGTAATGATTTTATATTTTCTAGACTTCTCCATATTTCGTGCCTTTCTACATCTTCTGTTCTGCATTTTACAATTTACCACCATCGCTTGTATTCCTTTCTTCCAATCTCCATATATGTCCCATTCCTATTTTTCCATAATTCCTCCTCTCTTCCCACCAACTGTTTGAGTTCTCTAATCTTTTTGCTGTCTCATGCATAATTTCATAATTTCTCCTTTTTTGACCAAACACATATACCAAAATTTTATTACTCTTTCCATTATAATTTCATTTCTTCTTCTGTTGATTCACGTTCCATCCGATACGTCTCCACCCTTTGTCATCAGTACATCTCGCATACCTCACAACCTCAAAGTATTAGAAACAATTTAAAAGCACAGAAAAGTTCGGTGCTTCAGCCGAAATACACAACCATGGCAAAACTTTAAAAAGTGCCGAGAGGCGAATGATTGCGCCTTTTTCGCGGTGACATCGATTTGTTGTCATTAGGTTAGCGCTGCTATATAGTCCTAGCGTTGCAAAGCTTTTCTCCCCACATGTAGTGTTTGACACGTCAGCTCCGCCTTGTTTATAACAGGATTGAAGCAGGCTGAGAAAGTCGGAACTTTTCAGAAAGCCTATTTGAGACAACACACTTCTGTGGTCTAGATTTCCGGTATGGCTGCTAGCTCTACTAGACAATATCGTGGCCCTGTTTATGTTCGCTGAGTACAGTTAGTTTTCTAGCATTCAAATACAGAATCCCCTACACTTTAAAATGATCACCCGTTTTATTTACGTCAGCTATGGTAATCTGTTCCACCGCACTGCCATTTCACATTACTGTAGTAATATTGCACTAATTTCACTTTGGGAGAATGGCGAACACCAGCTATGTACCTAATAATTTTAATAGAGGCTAAGAGTTTTTTAAAGCGAGTTTGCAGCTGTTTGAGGATGAAGAATTAAACGGTTTCTGAATCTTAAAATCCTTCTATAAAAAGCAATTGCTGAAGTTACGTCTGCTAACTCCTAATGTGTCAACAAATTTACGATTTAAAATAATTATTTCCGCAATAAACATGGCAAAAATGGCCACGAACCACTGTACAGTCTCTTTCCCCTCCCCCTGACATCTGGAATAATCGGGATGATTGTTCAAGCCGCCAAGCTTCGAGATGCAGCGATCTGCCTATATAAGCGACGCATTAGGCGACTCAGGCAGTTCTCAGTTCTCACTCCGCAGTCCTGAGTTCTTAGTCGGATCGAGTATGCGAGTGCAGTGTTACGTAATTGGGAGTGTTACGTAACGGGTCTGATACGTGTACCAACTGTAATTCGGTGGAAATAAAGAACTATTTGTATTTCTGCAACTTGGACTTCTAATTTCACGAACCCACAAAGTCACAATATTGTGACAAGAAAAAGAAGGGGAAATCAAAATCCTTCTGCGATTCCTCAGTAGATATTGCTGATGAACTATCTGGGACTGTATCAATAACACTTTTATCCTCCAGGTACGTTGATTACTCAGTCAGTAGTATCTTTGACCACCGTGGCATGTTCTACATAACGTATATAATTCAGTAGGTATGTCGGGAGGGGGGATTTATTTTATATAATGTGATGTAAACTAAAACTATGAATGTGTCGTTATTTTAATTAATATTTTAATTCAGATTCAACATTATTGAACTAACTTGAAAATGTGTTTCATTACTACTTGCAATAATAGTGTCTAAAATTACAAACACATAATTTTGTATAGCTTTACATTGTGATGCATTTTTTATTAATTTTCGTCCTCCAACGTTTAGTCATATGGGACAATGAATGGAATGGATGAAATGATGCTCAAATGAGTCCAGGATCCATATAGCTTAAGAGTTACCCGACATTCTTCCTTCAGGATAAGGGAAACCCTTGGAAAAAAACCTATCCAGGTACAGTATTCCACAGGAGATAGTCTTCAGGGCGTGAGACGCAGGGGGAGTTTAAGAAGATTCTCGCACCCCTCTGGATAGATTTATGACACCCCATGCCAGTTCAGTTACAGACCATTCAAGAACATTCTGACGTCTTCTACCTTTGTGAACGAATCTTCTCGGTTTTAGTGTACAGAGTCAACAGGGCGCATGTTTTAACGGTTCTACTCCTTGTGTAGCATGCGTTCTGTGTCATACACATTCGCTGTCATCCCACTGTGTAAAGCTGGCACTCGCTGACACATTCCTTTCAAGGACTTCTATTGTCTTGCTGGACAGTAACTCACCCTGACCGTGATTCGAACTCGGGACCTCTTAAACGTGAGATAGACACGCTATCACCACGCTACCGAGGCGGGCTATGTGATGCATTTAAATTATGTGCTTTATATTATGGTAATGACCTATTTGTACAGATTGATCATGCTTCAAAAATTAGATGTATTACCACATACTTCCTATAATAATTACATGAATTATTTAATAAGTAAAGCTTTCCGTTAATACCAGAGGCCTTTTTGTAAATAAAAAGCTAAGAGAACTGATAATAATTGGAAAATGGGATTGATAACTGAAACAAGACGCTCGAGGTTTATGATTTGTATACAATAATAGCGAAAATGATAGTGACACATCTTTCAATGACAGAACATTGCTGGTGATATGTTTGGCATTACGCATTTGCATTTGAGTAAATCCCCTTTTTAGAAATTATTCTCGTTGTACAGATTGATCACACCTAGGACATTTGTTATGTTGCTTGTAGTTTCACTTCCTATAGTTGCAATAGTCATTTAATACCAAAAGTGTACTAACTAATTTACTTGATTTCTCTTTTTCACCTCGTTATGGAAATTACATAAGATATGGCTGTTTAGCCTCATTTTCATTGTTTGGAAATTATGACAATAAATAATTACACGGATATATATTTAATGCACTTATAATCATTAACGTTATTTTTATTTATATTTTATTATTTTTATTATTATGCACCCGTGCTGCGTATATAATAATTAACTAGCTAAACCTTCATTTGGAACACACGCAGCTTCCAAGTGGTACATTTGGTTTCGCCACTTACTGTACGCCAAGTTACTAATATTCCATTATTCTAATCAAGAAGACAAACGATTGCAGCGCTGATCACTGAAGGCCAGTACGCTACTACGCTCTGTCGCGTAGTAACTACAAACTGGACTAAGCGACAGAGAAAATGTAGGCACGTTTTGTCAATATATTCTCACCAATGACCTCATAGCTACGTCATCTTTCAGCTGAAGGTGGCTTTGGTTATGTCTGCAACAAGTGGTTTAAGTTCTGCAGAAACTTTACTGCTCATTTAACCTCTTTTTCGGCTGTTGACCATGAATGCCCAGCAAGATGTGACACAAACTAACACTTACTACTTATTTAGGGCCCTCTGCGTGTAACTGAAGTCGTGCACTTCCTCTCGTGTCTTCCGTGTTTTATGAACTGCTATAACCTTCCCTTCTGGCTAATTGAAAGAGAAGGCTTTCATTGTCTATCCGTCCAACTGAGTTAGTGTGCAGCAAATTCTGTGTTTCAACAAAACTACAAGGTCATGGAACAGGAGACATTAACAGTACTACACTAAAACTTTCTCACTTGTGCATACGTGCTACCAACATGCCTTATTTTCTTCAAGTGGACTTAAATATTGATTTAGTTTAAACTGGTTTAAAGGATGGTTTAAGCTTTAAATGATTTTTAAGATAGTTTATATTTCCTTGTTGTATAATCTAAGTCAAACTTTACCTGTCATTATTTTAAATATGGTACAAGTTAAATATTTGTAGCTAATACTCGTAGTTAAAGTCTGTTTAGTTAAAGCATGTGCACGTCGGCTTCTGCCTTTGACGAGCCCTTATAATCGTTTTACAACCCCCGACCCTCCTTCTTTCAGACCGTTCTGCAAGGTTGCCACCTTTCTCGATACGTCATGGGTATCGTACGAGTTTTCGTCTAAATAAATTATCTTATGTCCATTACTGCAAAACTTCCTTAATTTTGACAAATATATATATATATATATATATATATATATATATATACATACATACATATACATACAAGTCTACTGGATTCCATAATAACCCTTATCTTATTCAAAGTGCAGTATTTGAAACTCAGCTCCTTTAGGAGACCGCGCAAAGTGAAGCGCCCATAAGGAAAATCACAAATTTCTTGTAAATGTACAACTAATTCATATAAGGTGGGCGCTCTTCCTTTTGCATAGAATCTATAAATTTCTCGACGAATTAAATAGCACATGAAATTTTCTACTTTAGAGAAATGTTTCCTTTTGTTCTCACACTTGATCGGCGTCTTTGGTATTCCTTTCGTCACAATATTTCTCACTGTACTTCTGTGAATATCCAGAACTTATCAGGTTCATTGCATGACCCCTTACCAAGATTATTTGTCAGCACATATTTATATGTGTTCAAAACAAGCGCTTGAATTTGCTTAGAAACAGTTCCCGTTATAACTTTGTTATTTTTTAGGTTTTTCCAGTAATATAATTCGGCCCAGTTATTCACACTGTCTTCATTTTGATTATTTATCTCTACTTCATTTGCATTTACCACTGCATTTTCCTCCTACGGTCTCCACATTGTGACACACAACGAATTTCTGCACGTAATGAAACAGATCAACTAGAAGTTGGAACTTTGGCAACTGAGACTCCACGTGGACTAGACATGCGTCTGTCACTTCGAGAAAATCAGGTTTGCTATTGGTCCTCAACGACAGTGTTCCATTTCTGAAGTGTGGAGATAGATTTATGACGGTCATTAGTGGGCGGGCGGCTCAGGTTCCTTTGACTCGGAACTGCACATGCATTGAGTAAACGGACTTTACAAGGAATGAGTTAGGCAACTTAGTCTATCTGTAGCAGAACGTTTATGCCCATGACCTTCATCCGGCGTCCCTCGGAAGCAAGATGTGAGTTAAGAGGTGGCACAGGCTGGGCTAATCTAGGATACCCGACAGAGCTGAGGGCAGGGCCCTATGTTTCAGATTTAGACTACCCGATGGCAGCTGTCCACTCCCGCTTAAGGTTTACACATCCCACTGGGAGACCCGGAACGCGGAAACCGACCCCATTCCGGAGGACGAGGTTTACAGAGTTAACGTGTTTCCCTGCCATGCAACGCCGAAACTTCCACGGACACTAAAACGGACAAAAACATTAAATATGAAGTGAAATGGAAAGGAACAACTTCAGGAGATACAAGAAACCTCCCCAGCAATCGCCTTGCGACCCGAGGAAGCTTCCGGAAAACCCAGAACTAGAAAGGTGAGCTGTGGAGATCGAACCCAAGACATCCGGAATTTAACTTACATACACTACCAAATCTCTCGGTATCTAGCAAGTCACAATTTCAAATCAAAACCATCTTCCTCAGTTTAGTTTCGTTTGTTGCAATAACCCGTGACAAATACATGACAAATCCCTGGAGATTTCTTATGAAGTCGAGAAATTCATAATTAAAACAATCTATTTGCGATTATAATTATTATTACCTAAGGAAATAGTTTGTAAAACTGCAATAAGATGAATTTGTAACCATTCCGATTGCAAGAAATGTAGCTAATACTTTTTATAAATCATACAGATATGATTAAAACATTGGAATTAAAAGAACGAGACCGTGTAACATTATATCACCGTTTCATAATTCAATCCATGTAACAATCAGGAGCACAATAGACAAATGAAATGCAGAAGTATTACTTTTCAACATCATTGTAAAGGACCTCTGAAGGACAGCAGACTATAACAAATGTACATGTTTAGGCTTTCACGGCCGTAGCACCGTCGGGCATCTTCAGAGATTCAGTCCTGGCTGGTCACAACTAGACTGACCAGTCTAGACAAATGGAAATCATCTTTTTGTAATTTACGTCCTCCAACGTTAAGTCATATCGGACGATGAATGAAATGGGCGAAATGATGCTCAAAGGAATACATGGCCATGGAGCTTACAGTCACCCGACATTCGTCTTTCAGGATAAGGGAAAACCTCGGAAAAAACCTTACACAGGTACCTCACCCTGACCGAGATTCGAACTCGGGACCTCTTGAACGTGAGGCAGACACGCTACCATCTACGCTACCAAGGCGGGCAAGACCAATGGAAAGGATACCCATTGTGACATCTATGAATTTCTCTCTAGTTGTTCTGGAAAAATAAAGAAACTAATGTTTTAAAACATCGAAGATGGTCCAAGAAATTCAAGATAATTGCAAAAGAGATGAAGACTAGCAACACTTCACGTGAAAATAGGAAAGTCTTATTCATTATAAATTCTTTCAGCTTCCTCTTAATTGAATTTTAGAGCAAAAATTCTCTTCCCCTTTGCATAAAGATGTAAGTGATAAGAAGACTTTTAATCTACAATAGCTTCCGAGTTGAAGTAAAGAATTTAAGAGCGCCTGTGATTTGCAAATTGATAGTCGACATAATAACCGAGTTAAAGTAGCGGCTGTCGCTTAAACTAAAGGACGGCCAGAAAACTGGCCTTCATTTAAGGCGAGTACTCGTGTTAAACCAATTTAGCGTGTATCCATGCTAAAACTGACTTGCAGAGAATTATCCCTAATCAAATTTTGGACAAAATTATCAACTGGCTCTTTATGATTCATACATTCATTCATATTAATGTGCAAAAAGGCATGTCAGAATTGAAATGTGTAGTGTTCAATACCCGCTTTTAGTACATACGGCACCGTAGGCGATGACAGTGATACATAAGATGAAGAGGGAAGATCGGTGGAATGAGATGGGAAACCGGAGTTCCAGGTCAAAACCCGCCCCAGCGCCGTGTCGTCCACCACAAATCGCCTTGGTGAAAGCCAAGCGGTCTATCCACTCAGCCACAACGCGGACTAGCATGTGAGATATTTCCGCGGTAACGTTAGCGTCTCACATTCGGGAAATCTCGAATATAATTTCCAATTACCTTCTACCCATATCTTGGCTTTTCCCTGGATTTTCCGAGTAGGTAAGCCAATGCAGTGTTACTTCTCTGACCGACTTTCTTTCTCCTCATTCCCTATTGTTGCTTCCTTCACAGGTTTAATGCATGCTTTCTGGTTTCACAAAGTGAGACAGTACTGGACAGCTTGCTCCAAAGTTAAGAGTATTCCCATGGGCAACAGCGCACTATCTAAATTGTAAGATGTTTCATTGCCCACTCTGGTCGCCTTTGGTGATTGGTCGGGTTTTGAAAGCAAGAAATGTCGGCTCCTATGGTCCCTTCAAATTATCCGATCCTCCTGAAGATCATTACCTATAACAGATCTAGATAAGCCATGGCGTTCGAAGTGTTCATTGCCGTTATTGAACCTGTGTTATGTATGCGAAGATCAAGCAATGAAGTAAAACGACAAATCTAAAATCAACAATAGTTTTGCTATGTTCGTCTAGAATGAAGATCATCATCATTATCATTATTATTATTAAATCCATATCAAGTCTAATTTCTGAAAGGCTGCGTGTGTCATATCCGCCGTCATGACTGGAGGGTCGGCCTAGAAATGGCTCAATTGAACTGGGTGGAAGGGTGTGGAGGGGCTAGAGCGATTGGCTATTTCAAGGTCAGCCCTCGCTGTTATTACAACAGATACAGTACATCCGTACAGAAAACACGCTGGTCAAGCTGCCAGAACTAAGGAGAGTTTAACTAAGGTATATTATTAACATTATTGTACAACCACTATTATCACTAGACAGGGAAACTTGGATCCGTATAGGAGAGAGACAGGTGGCTTCAGATATCACGGTAGTGTTGTTTACAACACGTGGGTGGGTACATTCCCGGCGCAATTATAAAAATCGTGGAGACGGTGTGACATCAAGGATCTGTTGAAGCCAAACAGACAATCTGACAGACACTTTTGCACCTAACGTATCCATCATTTTTCTGCATCACATCATCGAGCGCAACTTCCTGCAAAAGTGAAAACTACAGGAGATTTACCTCTGAGACTTTTAGAACATATGTTGTAATGCAAAGAATTGCTATTTCTGCAAACAGAGAAGTATATCATGCAGAAGAAATGGACCAATACAGAACAACTTAATTCAATTATCATCATACTTCACAATGAACATTCGGTATTTCTGTTTTGCATACTGGTATACTTATATGAATTATAAATTGGTCACATAACATGAAAGTATTTTGATTTGAAAGTATAAGCAATTATTTTAAGGCTTCAAAGCGTATGTTTGTTATACATCTATTATACGTATACACACAACTATTAATTAATTTTATGGATGAACAAAATGTTCAACTAAAACAAGCGAGCATTGAAAGACACTACCTGTATCCTTAAATATTTCTTGGCATGAGGTAGCATGTGAAGTTCTGCGTCGCATTCATGTTGCTTTGTTTTGACTAGCTGCTCCGGCTCCCTTACTAACCATCACTATTCAAGCACAATAAGCAAAATAATAATTGTGGTTTAATTACACTTAACCTATCTGATATTTATCAACAGCAGCTACTGCAGAAGATGTGCATTGCATTTTTGTTCTTGAATTTCATTCTTACACCCATGCCAGATTTTCTGTAGTTTACGTTGAGATGTTCCTTTTATTTTCTTATACTACTTAAATTATTCAGATACTAAAGTTGAAGGATTTAACGTGTTTAGCTCGAGTGTGAGGGACAGATTGTGTTTACACTAAACCTGCTAAAGTCGTCGCAGGAATGCTTCAGGGAGCAGTGGGTAATCCAGGAAAATGAAAGGCCCAAGCGATCGCTTTTCAGACAAAGCATCTAAGCTGGCACTTATATTTTCTTCGCCAAAACACATAGAGGTCGTGATGAGTTAAAAAGCAGTTTCAGAGGCTGGACAAACAGCTGAAAACAATGGCGTAGAGGAAAACCTAATGTTCTTAAAGAAAAAGTTGATAATTTCGGTGCTTTTAAAAAAGCTGTTAGAGAGTACCTTTGCACAAAATCTTTTTATTCTGTACAAGATTATCTGAATGACAAATTATCCTGATAATGCTTCTGTAGCTCTATAAGTAGTATCTTACTATTCCAATGACAAATCATTAGTAATAAATATTTGATGCAAGTTGAAAGTATATTTTTAATGTATATGTATTTATAAATAACAAGAATGGTATCCATTGCAAAACGGTTGAGACGTACTGGCATAAACCAAGTGAAAGCTGGTTTAAAAAGTGTTTAATTTTGTATCATATATAATTATCCCTGCTTTGTTTTCCATATTGTTGTTCATATTGCCTGTATACTATAATATGTGTCTTATGTTAACTTTTGTACATATATATGCTATTAAACTTTATACCCCTGGACAGCTTCAATGTTCACAGCCTTTTCGGGTACAAGTGGACCTATTCAACGCAAATCAATCTAATCTAATATAACATTTATAACTGTACGTCGATCAGAAATATACAAAATGGAGAAAACATACAAACGTTGTTTTATATCAGGTGTACACAAGTAAAATACAGCATGATCGTAGCCTTGGGCCCCTCTAATCCCAAAAGTGAGTTTGGCTCGGTTGCGGATTCAGCACTGCGATTTTACGCATAGTTTTTGGTTTAGAAGGGAGCCTGCTCCAGTCTGTCCGTTTTGCAACGAAGCGTTATCTGTCCGATACGTGTTGCTAGTGTTTTTGCCTAGCACACCTTAGGACGTCTCTGCAGTTGCCATCCAGCTTTGCAGAAATTATGGCGGATGATAACAAAGCGGTGGAGAAGGTTTTTTAAGTTTTGTTTCTAAGTTAGATTTTAGAATTTATTGACGAGAATTTTTTGTGCAGTTTGGCCTTATATTTATTTTTATTTTATTTTTGTTTTTGTTGTGTACATGTATTTTTGTGACTTCACTTGCACTTTTATTAAGTCGTAGAACCATTTATATCTGGCTTTTGCCATGAATTATGTTGTAAAGGGCGCTGATAACCGCTGCAGCTGGGCAAACATATACATTTCTATCTCCTCCAATTCCAAGGAAAGGTATGTGCTATGGAATACTGGGAGGTGGGTACTTGCGCTATGAATAAATCAATTTGTGGAAACCGATAATTATGCAACTGTGAAATAGATCTAAAGAAGCTATAACATTTTATAGCACTGCTGAAGACAAATGCGGGTCATGCTGCTGACGATTACATAAATAACACAATTGCCGATGACACAGTACATGTATTTAGATCCCCTCAGCATATGCTATTATGAGAATAGATGGAAAAGCTCATCAATTTACATCTTGAGCTTCGTTAAACTTCTGGACTGTCCTTTCATGAGAGGGAAACTAAATACAATTACTAGCTCTAAATATCGACCGTATTTTGACGCGACAGTCCGTCTACTATCATATCGTAATTGCGAGGCATAAAACCACGAGGAATGGCCTGGCCTACTTTATAAAGTTCCGTGCAAGAAAGGCCTTAAACTTGTTTGTAAAGTTCAAGAGTGCATCGTAAACTTCAAAATGTGAGAAAGGTCCGTGCACTTTTCCCCTTATAAACTATACAACCAATATTTTGCAGTATTTTGGTGATTCGATAAAAATGTCATGATTATTTGTACCAGATAGGAATTAAAATACGCTATATCTATAAATATCTAGAATACTTTTAAGATGGAGTTAACAAAAAATTAGGAAACTGAGGCATCAAGCAAACATTTTATAGTAGTTCCCAAGCAATGGTCGATAGTCATTTCTACGTTTAAAGGTTAATGAACCTGAACTGGAGCAAAATACTTCTTAAATGTTATGGCAACTTCTCTGTATTAATTACTGACTTAGGTGCACTTGAAAGTACACAAATTCAGCATTACTAGGTTTGTTGTTGTAATTTACGTCCTCCAACTTTAAGTCATATCGGACGATGAATGAATCGGTGAAATGATACTCAAATGAGTCCAGGGTACTCACAGCTTAGAGCTACATGCGATTCGTCTTTCAGGATAAGAGAAACCCCGGAAAAAACGTTATCCAGGTAACTCACCCTGACCAAGATCCGAATTCGGGACCCCTTTGAACGTGAGGCAGACACGCAACCATCTACGCTACCGAGGCGGGCGGGATTTTAAAATATACGATAATCCATTCTAAATCATTAATAAATTTAAAGCTTCTGGTGAGGTGTTAGACAAGAAATGTTAGCTCTAACAGAACATAAACTGATGTAATCAATACCAGTTTAGGGCGGTTGAATCAAAAATTGGAAAACAAATAAATGAATGTGAACACACTGATATTGGCTTTTCAGAAAAACCTGTGCTACTGTCTACAACGTGTTACTATCAGCAGAAAATAATGTGACTTTGTGGGTTCATGAAATTAAAGTCCAATTGCACAAACTCAAAATGTTTTTTATTTCTACCGTATTCCAGTTGGAACACTTGCCGATTACACAGAATTACGTAGCGCACACAATTACAATTCGCCAGTTCGTCTGTCACAGGTACACTCTACACTTACAATTACGTACAACTCCTCTTATACACGTACACAGTCTTCCAGTCCGTTTACTATCACGGCGCTCCTCACAGCTGCTCGCCAAGAACTGAACTGACTCGCCAACTGCAGCCCCTTTTTATAGGAAGATCGCTGTTTCTGGAAGTCTCGAGGTTCAATGAATCATCCCGACTGTTCCAGATGTCCGGGGGAGGGGAAAGAGATGGCTAGTGATGTTTTTCGAAACATCCCCTCGTTAGCGCTACAAGATAAATGGGTAGGCGTGGCCTAAATGCCTCCAGCCGCCCTCCCAGCCGCTAGCTGGTCGGGCCTTCCGAAAATTAGGTGAAAATAATATAATCCATTTTGTTTAATGAAACAATAAGACATATGGCGAAATTATGTGAGGTAAGTATTTATTGCACCTCTGTCTCTGCCATTTCCCCGGCGCCTTGTGAAAAAGGCTCGCGTATTCGTTACCATATATTTTGATGAACCTATACTGCTCCTTCCGTAAGTTCTCCTCGTTTATCTAAGCACGACTATTTTCTACGTAGTCCATATGACGTCTTTAAATGTTTTGTTTATGTTTTTCATTTTTCCACTCTACACTAGTTATATCTCTTATAGCTTCCTACATAAGTAAAACATTCTAAAAGTTTTAATCAAAGCCGAATTTGAGAATATACCGAAAAAATATCCATATATATTTTTCTTGAAAATATTCTCACCCATCCCTCTACTTCTTTTTTCATTCTTTCTTTGCATTGCGTTGTACATCTTCTTTTGTTAATGATATTTAGGTTTCTCTACTTCGCTCAAGAAGAAAATGTTTGGCCCGAGGTAACTTAATTAGCAACTCGACTTTGTTAAAAATATATTTTAAGATCATTAGAACCATTTCTAAAAAATCAAACGTTTAAAGTAGTTTTAGGTGTGCGCAGTTTCTTGAATGCGACTTAATTTTGAGTAGTCCAGTTTTAAGTTACAAAAGGTTTCAAGATTTTAACTAACAGCGCAGTTACAATAAGTCAATTTCAAAATGTGCACCGAACAGAGAAAAAAAGAGACAAGAAAGGTAATTAACAAGAAGAGGGTAAAAATAAGTTATTTGCAGCTCTGGAAAGCACAGAACCTGTAATTCCTAATCCAACGTTTTTCCTGAAGTATACTTCTTTAACCTCAGTGAGACCTTTGTAAATGTTCACCTAATTTGCAGGGATTCTTGCGCAGATAATGCTTCTCTTGTTCAGTCAACATGCAGGTAGTCATCGGCTTACCTCGTACCTTTGAAAAGCAGTATTACTGTAATAATTCTAGATTAATCGTAAAATATTACCAATTTTTTCAGTACACCTGTAAAAAATTCATTTCTAATATGTTTTAATTAATCTGTGGGCCAGAAGAAAAAATGTTCCAGTCTTGGAAGCTTTGCTTACCAACGTAGGCTTAATCATTAACACTTGGTTTCTCCATTAAGTATGGCTGAACTCGTTAAACTGTGTAACTGCTGATCAGCAGTCCTATAGATCGAATCTCGTGGTATACATTCCTCTTTTCTTGTTTGCCTTTTTTGTGTTGTGCATTAGCCGAACATAATTTTTATAACCGTGACAAATAAAAACTTATAAATATTAATGGATTCTCTTTGTGACAAAGCTCTCCCTTTGAGCGGAAAATTACATTGCTATTTTTATTCCCCATAGCTTTGTAATTTTTGCTGCCATCTTCTAAACGCTACAGCACTATTGGATTTTAAAACTGAATGTTTAATGAGTTATTAATTGCAGTTTCTGAAAATAAAAGAAGGAATATCCCTCTTTTATCTGTCAATCATTCCTTCTTTAATAATAACAACAACAGTTTTCCTTGATAGCATTTAAATCAGCCATTAAATGAATTTCGAAGACTATTTACCACAATATAAAATTTACTTCTTTGATGAACTAATAATTCTTACATTATATTACAATAGGCATAAGCAGAAATTTTATCTTCTTAATATTAAAAAGTCCCAACAAGCTGAAAAATTAAAGTCCTTCAGGAGTAGGAACAAAACTATTTGAGAAATTTTCAGTGCCCCCAGCATGATCACTTCCCTTTATATTTATTATGGACGAGTACGACACTAATGACAAAGACAAGAGTGCGGGGGGCTATAAAGCCCACGACCTGCCCGGCAGGATGGCACCAGTGGTGGCGTCTGTGACCTGCGTTCGGGCCGACCTTCCTGAGCCTTGGGTTTTACCGTTGCTGCTCACTAGGCGAATATTAGGAAGGATAACTACAACCCCTGGATTTCCTCTCTCTCCATTTTAGCTCACCTCTGCATTAATTTTATCTTCATATTGGTCGGCAATTGCAGGTTCTAAGTGTTGGTAGGAGTTTCGGCGTTGCATGGCAAGAAATTTAAAAACTGCAAATTCTTCATCCTCGGGATCGGAGGTTTGTAAGTTCACTCCACATTAGGGTAAGACCATAGGGGTGAGAGGATGCGGTTGTTCGAGCCGCTGACGGAAAGGTTCAATCTATAGTTGTTAAGATTCTTGTATTTTGTTGTCGTCTCTCCACAGGCCCAACCACTCTTACTATCCTTTCACCTCACCTCTCCCTCCCGTTTCCGCCCTATAGGGGCCACAGGCACAACCCTTGTCATTGTTCAAAATAAAAGAAAAGCAGCAAAGAATAATTGACAATAGCGGTACTCTCCCATCTTACTTCCATGAGCATTATAGTTCTCAAAATGAAATATTTTCTTATATTTTTACTTCAAATGCTGAGGGGTAACGTAAATAGCTTTTGCGTATTTAATTTCAGTTCCAGTTCATTCTTTTCCTTCGTCTTGCACTCCATTGTGTTTCCTGCAGAGTTAACAGAAGACAAAGACATGCATATAATACACGGTCGCCCGCACATCACGCTATACACGTGTTAGAATATCGGCAACAAGAGTTTAGCATCTAACATTGTCATGGAAACGTCTCGACTCTAATTGGTCCTTCTAATTGTTGCTATTGCAACTGTTATGACATATCCATCCCCTCCCATTTATTTAAAGCGTTCCTCACATGGCTGGTAAACATCAATCACTTTCTAGTTTGGTGAACAGTATGGTTAACTACAGAATCAAACGCAATTGTACTATGAATATAGCCGATTCACGTTACAGAGGGGTGGCCGAGAAAGTTACATCGCCATTGTTAGGATTCAAATGTGTCCTCTGTTTTGGTAGCCTTGTCTCCCGAATGTTTTATTTCCTCAAATGAAAATGTAAAAACTCTTCAATTCTATAGAGATTTTCATCATGAATGTAGAATGCGAAAAAAGTGTAACTTCTAGAAATTGAGTTATTGGAGATATGGCAACTTGTGTTTGGAAATAAACTGACGGCGCTGCTAGATGTAAATGGTTGCTTAATGTTGAAATAATCTACAGCTATTCTATTTAATATATAGAATTTGTATTTCTTACTTTATTGACTAGCACACATTTCTGCTAATAGCGCACTTTCATGACTATTAATACTATTAAATATAATATGTTAAACTCATTTGCTTTCAAATCTTTGAGAATATTTCTCAAACAAATTGTTATCGCATAATTAAGTGCAAAATATGCAATCGTATTGAGTTCACTTAAACATTGTAAAATAATTACGTTTCCTTCTTGGCTTGGTAGATTTTGATTCTCTTGTTTATCGAAACCTCCTAACATTATTAAAATATAACACTTCCCCATATGCGCTACAAGTTAGTATAATCTGCGAAATTTATTTGATATATGCGTTTTACATTGATTAAGGAAAATTGTTCTTAATTATTTCGGGAAAAATTAAGAAAAGTATACTTAATACGAGTTTTGATCCATAGCACTACAAATCGGCATAAATTAAATTAAAATTACATTAAATGATGAAATCATGTGCTACTTATTAAGCTTACGTTGGTATGCAAAGCAGTCTACATTGGAATCGTTTTTACCTTTGGTTCATTATTTAATCGAAACAAAAATGTTTTTTGCAAGTGTTGAAGTTAAATTTTCAATATTTTTCCGCTAACGTAGAATGAATATTATATTGATTTGCAAAACTGTTAATAAATTACCCTGAATAGCACGAGAGGCATCCGAAAAGTTTAATTCTCATACCATCCTTGCAAGAACGCCTGGGAATTAGGTGACCCTTCAAGCAGGTCTCACTGAAATTGGATATTAAATTTTCTGAAGGATAAAATATGGAATCAAAAGTATAAAACTATTGTCACTTAGAGAATATTTCTTCGATCTATTAGTAAATTTCAGTTGGTTATCTTCTCAATAAGCTGTAGCAATTATCTTTTATTTAAAAACAAGTTTATATAATGTCAAAAAAGTCTTCCTGTATGCAAAGTTCAAGCCTTTATCCTCTTTCTCCACTCTTCTCTATCCTCCCAATTGCACACGTGAAGTATCCCCTATGCCCAACGTGGTTCGGAGTCCACGGTAAAAACTGTAGGTCCTCTCACCACACCGCCATCTTCACTATCACCCTATCATCGGAGGTAATGGACACCGCCCTCTGGGTGCCTCCCCCTGAGAAATGGGTCCGGTCATCACTTGGTGGGGTGAGGTTACCCCGAAGGCCAAGGTTGCCATGTGGGGAGTGTTAGTAACTAACTAACTAACTATCCTCGCAATTAAATTCCTCCAGAATTACCTCAATCCTATTTCAATATTCACCATCAATTTAAATCTAGTTCGATTACGTCTTCCTCTTCCAGGTGGGTTCCATTCCAAAACTTGTTTTGGTAACATAGAGTCAGACTGAAAAATTCAATGCCATAGCCGGGATTTGAACCACGGTTCTTCTGGTTTCCGTCCAGCCGCACTACAATTGTGCTACTATGGCCAACGTGCCGATATGACATTAAATTCTCCAACTGACTCGTATTTTCCCGGTAAACCACTTAGGAGTTCCCATAAACACATGAGACAACTACCTTAATGGCGACTTACTACATGTAAGTACTTTAAGGCCCGGGCCTTAAAGTACTTACATGTAGTAAGTCGCCATTAAGGTAGTTTCTCATGTGTTTATGAGAACTCCTAAGTGGTTTACCGGGAAAATACGAGTCAGTTGGAGAATTTAATGTCATATCGGCACGTTGGCCATAGTAGCACAATGGTAGTGCGGCTGGACGGAAACCAGAAGATCCGTGGTTCAAATCCCGGCTATGGCATTGAATTTTTCAGTCTGACTCTATGTTTCCACAATTTAGCCTACACACGGCCAGTGTGAAAGAATAATTAATTTACATTGTTTTGGTAATCTTATCTCAGGCATTTTGCGGACATGCCCATACCATTATAGCTACTTATATTGTATAAAACATAACATTGAATTCTGAACTTTCATGTTTTGTCTTATCACTTGGTTAGGGATTTTTTATAATTTAGAGTGTCTAGTGGATCATCTGAAGCAGTCAGTTTGCTTCGGTAAATAATTATCATATCAGTACTAATAACAACCTGGTCCTAATGCTTGGCCACTGCCAATTTGCTACAACCGGATACAAGCTCTATATCAGAAGGGTGGCTAATTTTGTAAGACTGCAACGTGCTGAACCACAAGTGATGATACATGATCGTTATTTCATTATCAAATTTCACTGCTATTTACAAATCAATTTGATGCACCAAAATATAAGCCTAAGTTGCAGTATTCTTGGCGAAGTGCAAGTCATTACAGTGACATGCCCTTATCACCATCTGCAAATGTAATTAGTGCGGCTAATGCGCAAGGGATTTGAAATGTAATAACTTGGCTTTACTGAGGTACGAACATTGCTCTTCTACTTTGATTTAATCACTAATCGAAATCCTGAACCTCCACTTTGAAGACTACTAATTACTACATCGAAATCCTGCATCTGCACTTTGAATATTACTAATCACTATCGGGTGTGCAGTAAATGTATGTTTAGCGCTGTTATAAGTGCCTTAAGCAGATGGTTTTTAGCACTGTTGATTGAAAATGTAATTATACACTGAGTTCACTGAATTACGTATAATTTCACTTTTATGGTACCTATTGATGTCTTGTGCCACTATTTCTCTCTACTAAAACGTCACTAGAGGTAGAACGCAACGTTTTTCATATAAATCACACAGATCACTGTTTTATTTATCTTCAATTGTTATTTTAAGCATGTTTCTTGCGATTCCGAGCGTTCGAGGTCAAAGATATCCCTTATTAGATCTGAATGCTGAACACATCAGCTTGGTAGTCAAGGTGTTTTACTGATATTGGAAGTATTTTCGTGTAAGGTTTATAATCGTATAAAATTATAAAGGGGATAAGTAATTACAATAAATGATTTCCGTATGTTGAAGTCAATGGATAATACAGTAAGACTAAATCAGATACATTAACGATGCAATTTAAGATTCTATCAGGATGTAATTTTACATCCTCCAAAGTTAAGTCATATCATATGGTGAATGAAATGGGTGAAATGATGCTCGAATGTGCCCAGGGTCCATGGAGCTTAGAGCTACCCGGCATTCGTCTATGAGGATAAGGGAAAAGCCTGGAAAGAACCTTATCCAGGTAACTCACCCTAACCGAGATTCAAACTCGGGACCTCTGGAACGTGAGGCAGACATGCTACTACCTATGCTACCGAGGCGGGCTTCTATCAGGATATGGAAGTTATTAGCGATACAGTTTAGGTCAGGTAAAAGTAGAGCAAAGAAGAGCATGGTGGGGAAGCGCTGTTGTTAATAACATAGATACAATTTCAAAGTTATGTAATGAAAGAAAATTCTTAGGTATGAGCAAAGTAAATTAAAAATGTGTTTTTGATAGAATAAGAAGGGGCTTAGGGTTTGGCTTTATAATTAGAAACATAGTTGGAGAGGTGAAAGTGAAATTGGCGTCTTTTACCGTCGTCTATTTGTGCCTTACTCTGATCGATTGTCGGCAACCGCAATGCTTAAACAGCGCGTTTGGGGATAAAGAGGTTTAGTAGTCATCCTCATGAAATGATAACCTTGGCATCCCTGCGACTCATGACATACGCTTTGCATTCTTATTAGGAAAACAGTTATTTTAAAACCGTAAATCATTAGTGTTAGGAAAGAAGTTAACAACTATTATATAATTGTTATGATATCAGTGAAAGACCCAGAAATATTTCAACTTTTCAAGCTCAAACAGCCGGCAACTCACTTCAAACAGCTCATTATTCTTCTCCGTTAAATACATCAGCCAAGTTAACAGGTGTTGTTTAACCTCAAACCCGTATACGTATAAACTTAGTTCATCAGTGTAGCTGCCGGTAACAGATAAACCAGAGAAAGAGATTGGCTGGCGCACACATCACGTTTCGGCATCATCTTCCATTTCATAATTGGTTCTTCTACGGGAAATTCTCCTCGCAAAAGCTGAAGTAATAACATCAAATGTCTTTTCAGGCAATTGCGTAACAGGTAACTACAAAGGATTGTCGTCGAAGTAGCAGGTGGCTCATTTATTTATTTATACCTATTGCTTGGCAAAGAAGAGAGTCCAATTTTCCCCAAAGCTTCATTTGTCAGAACTGTTATAGAGTTGTTTGACTAAAGAGAATTCCAATTATCCGGACCAGAAGACTGAGGAAAAATAAATTGAATAACTAAAATTGTGTTAATGAAGCTATGGAGGAGTTTTGTTAGACAGACATCACAGTGAATATTTTTAGTTTACCATCATCGTAGTAAAATCAATCTGCAGCGAATTAATTAAAAGATAGAAACTAATAGCAAAGCTCTGACCAAGGTGGTCAAGAAGTGACACTTTGTGTAAGTGCAGTACACTACTGGCCAACAAGTAAACAACACTGTTTTTTCAGTAAATGAATATTACAGTTTATGCAAAATATTTTTAAAGAAATATCTTTCACACTTCAATTTCTGCATATATATATGTATGTATATATTTGATTATCCGGATTGGGACAGGCCAAAATTAACCCAGTAATTGAACTTCTGTGTACTTTCATGGATGCACGTTAACCAAATGAAGTAATGTTCCCAACTTGGAGCTCCTTTCAGAGCACCCAGTATAAGTTAATACTCCTATTTGTATTTGAACGCGGAACAACATGTAGATATTGAGGCAAAAGCAAGTCACCATCAAACTGTGCCAAACTCGCCTGATTTGTCACCAAAACCGTTATAAAACCGCTGGCAGTTACTTAACTTTTATTAATGGTCAGAGCAAAAGCGACATTTGCGCTGGGCATTACCTATGCCACAACTCAAGTCACATCGCTGCTCACAGAACAACACCTAATGGGCTGACTACTCACTTACACTTTCTTTTTTTTTTTTTCTTTTTTGTAATTTACGTCCTCCAAAGTTAAGTCATATCGGACGATAAATGGAATGGGTGAAATGATGCTCAAATGAGCCCGGGGTCCATAGAGCTTAGAGTTACCCGACATTCGTCTTTCAGGATAAGGGAAAACTCCGGAAAAAACTTATCCAGGTAACTCACCCTGACCGAGATTCGAACTCGGGACCTCTTGAACGTGAGGGAGACATGCTACCACCACGCTACCGAGGCGGGCCTCAGTTACACTGCTGTCCGACTAACTCGCTAACTGGCTTCAGCGAACCATTATACATCCCTGAGTCTCGGGGGGGGGGGGGGGGGGGGGTTCCAGAAACATCTTCAAATTGAAGTTTCTAGAATTACCTGCTTCGAATGGACTAAAATGGACTAAAAACGTTAGTAGTGCTAGAAACAAAGTAACCCGATTAGAGACGTCAGGCAGCGGTTGTCCTTGAACTGCACTACACTTGAACTATTACTGCACTTTCTGCCCGGCAAATAATAAAAGCGGTTGTATAGAATAACCCACACTTTATCCCTCTGCAGCAGATACTTGTTGCCTTCGTAAGATTATAGATATCCACGTTAATTTAATATTGAGGAATAACTTAAAACTGAATGGTTAAGACCACGGCTTAAAAACACAAATTCTTTATTTCTCAGCATACCGTTGTTAATAGATATACAATTCTGTAAATGTTCCTGCCATTTTAACCCCCCACCAACAAAAAAATTATCAACCTTAAAAAATATATTTCTATATCGACAATGAGCTCGTCATTTCATTTAATTCTGCTCCTGTGAGCCATTTCCTCATGCTTAGGAACAAGATGTCGTAGGGATACAATTTTGGTGTGACAACACGGATGAACGTGCTGGTGCGTTGTCATATTGAAACAGACTATCTTCTTTGCCAAATAGGGCCCTTCCCCTTCAAAATGTTGTGAATCGGGCCAAT
The DNA here is from genome assembly GCA_030765055.1 of Mantis religiosa. Classification (NCBI taxonomy): domain Eukaryota; kingdom Metazoa; phylum Arthropoda; class Insecta; order Mantodea; family Mantidae; genus Mantis; species Mantis religiosa. The sequence continues at coordinate 66,602,268 of CM060950.1, read as the reverse complement.
AACTCATTGTAGTATTACTAAATAATAATTTTCCTTTATCTCAAGGGGTCAATCAGTATGACACATTTCGCATCCCACAAAATCGTCTCCATCACTTTTCCACCAATATGACTGTTTTTTTTTTCCTTTTGTGGAGCAGATCATCGAAAGCAACCCACTGTTTATATTGTTGATTAGAGTTTCCAGAGTGCAACGATGACTCGAGGTATCATCATCATCGACGCAAAAAACTTCCCTGATTTTACTTAAGCAGCTCCAAACATAACTTCGAAGTTGAAAAGCGTACCCAAGTATTGTTCAATGTGAGGGAACCTGGCACCCATCTTTCCCATACTTCAAACTAATCATGCAAAATATGAATTCCGTTTCCATGGTCAGCTAGTGCATTGGATTGGATTGTTCGGAGGAGATTTGGCACCTCTACCAGACTGGTCTTTTGTACCTATTCCAAACGTGGCGCACCCACGGGAAGGAAGATAAGGTGAGAGGACACAGAGGGCGGCCGATCCAAAGGAGTCACAACTGTACAGAGGGCGGAGTCCCTACACTTTATAGATAGAAACTGTGCAGTGATCCAGAACAATCGTCACTCCACTAACCGTAACCCCGAAACAGTCACGAGCCGGTTCGGAGTTGGATGCTGCCCTGTCAGAACAATTAACACTCCAGGCAGGCTTGCACGCGTTCCTGAATCGGCCCGCTAGGTCGGCTCAAAGACGGCAGTCCGTCCCGCCGGAGGAGAAAGTATTCACTCAGAGCATATCATCCCACCATACACCACCGATACTCCCACCGACGCTACCACCTTGAAAGAAACCACGAGATGAAAGATGATATGAAATAATGAAGCTGAAATGGAAGGAAAGGAAATTACGGGGTTGTCATTAACCTATCAACATTCACCTAGTGACCCGGGAAACTCCCGAATAAAATCACGGGTTAGGTTGGTCAGCCACGGGAATTAAACCCGGGCCTCCCAAATGCGAGACACAGACGAAACCGCCTGAACCATCCCGCACTGTGTGGTCAGCTATGTCGCTGTTACTCCATGAACCCTTGCTCAGGGGTCATATCGAGGACCACATCGTTGACCTTTTCCGTGTAATTCTTGTTAAGCAAACATGTCCCGCGTTCTCTGTAATCTTCATTACATAAATATTTTTGGCGACGTTTAATAAAACATTTAAAACTTATAGTTAATGTCTAGTTGTTGTTACTGATGGCGAAAGGTTTACATAATCAGCTTTTATCACCTCGCAAGTTCTCTCAACCAACAGTGCAAAAGCGAATCACTAAACGATACTGCACTTTTCCATTTAAAAAAAAACTACCTTGAATGACTAACTGGTTTGTCTGTCAAATCCCAACTAACCTGAATGAATCAGTACCAAATTTGTTTTAGCAACGTGTGATAAATTAATAAATCACGATGATAACAGCATCTACCCTTAGCAAGGCCATGTATTTCGAAACAGTGATACCTATTGAACTGCCTTCTCAGAGTACTTCCAGATACTGTAATTCAGCATCATAGGCCCGTAAATCACTATTGACCTTTGGAAGGGAGGGATGAAATGGGGACAAGAAGGACAACCAGGTGCATACAATACTTGTTAGCAATGATAGAATATGTAACGATTCCGCTGTAACACCAATCTTGACCCGACGTGAGCAGCCTTTTTCCACCATCAATCCAAGAAACATATTATGATGAAAGGAAATGTTAAAGTAAGGAAAGTAAGGAGGAAGTACCAACCCAGAATTTGCCTACCGATCTGGGAAAACCGGGAAACGATCCAAGATGAGGTAGTTGGCCCAGCGAGATTCCAGCCCAAGAACTCCCAGACGCGAGCTACTTCGTTACCTAAAAGCCATCTTGCATGGTTCCCTTGAATACCATTCTTGCTGGTTATTCCAGAACATTAGGAAGCTCCTTCTGGTCTTAAAAATTGCATACGGCAGTTGTGTTACAAACCATTGCTCTTTAGTTACCGTTACCGATGCTTTTATTGCTACCAATATAAGATACTCCAAAACAGATTGCCTTTGATTCAAAAGTATCGGTTAACTTTAAATGTAATGCCGAATTCTCAAGATATGACAACCGTAAGAGATCTCCTGTGTTGCATTTGTTTTTAACTTCCAAGTATTATAGATATCCTCTAGTAGGATTTATTTGTATTTGATATTTGTTCATTCATATTAGCACATGTAGGCAGTGGGTGGCAAGGTTGGACCATACATTATAGTTTCCGTCTTTCAGCTGGGACTTGGCTGCGGATCTTCAGTTGTTTCTGACGATTTTCTTCGACATCCAGCAAATTTTGAGTGCATTAAACTTTCTCTTCTGTTTCAAGTATACCTGTAAAGGCAACGATACACCGCAAAGGGGACCTGCAATGTGTCAAGTACTGACTTTTAAGCCCTATTCAAGCTTTTAAATGTATTGCCTGCACACGGCTAATGTGAGGGATGAAATATCAATTAGACGTGGTCCCCATTAAGAGAACGCAGTACACTAAAATATTATTTTCTGAAGTTTTCTGCTAATTTAGCTGAACATTTATTTCCCGCTGGATCCCATTTAACATTATGTGGTTCCACAGGGTTCAATTTTGAAAATAAATGTTTTTAAAAATTCATATGAACTCATATCATTACAGTTTATATATCTGCCATATTTGTTTGCTACATTTAGTTAACAAGAAAATGTAATTTTTAAATTCTGTCATTGTGGTTATCCAGGTTATTTTGAAATTTTATCCTGCTTTAAAATTAATGATTCAAAAACGTTAGAGAGAAAAGAATTATATGCTTGGTGTTTTAGAATCTACATGGTAACTTAGGATAGAAATTTATCAAAACTGCATTGTGAGAAAAGTGAACGAGCAGAAAAAAGTAATTTCTGAAAGCTGAAATTTCAAAATTAAAAGCAGTCATAGCAAAAGATGGGATATATATTTGTATTTGTAGTATAAAATGCCTAAATGTAGTTGGAATTTATAGCGCTAAGTAGTTTTAATGCCATGGAGTAAAATATCAATCTTTATGAAAATAGTGCTTTTATTCAGAGATGCGCTTTAACTGTTGTAATTCTCAGCATCCCGTTTTATCCTGGGTGTGAAAGACATGCTTAAGTTTGCTTTGAGGCCTCTTTGTCATGGTTGAGGTGCTTTTGCCTGCCGTAAATCTAAGGCTCGGGAGCACCGACTTTACTTTCCTTACGAAGGAATCCATTTGAGGGACATTGACACCCCCTCCCTCAAAGAGCATAGTCGTATAGGTACAGAATAGTTCAAGTTTTTAGTTCAAAGATTATAAAGAAAGTAGACCCTGGCCCAAATGGATTAGATAAGGCTACGGAAGGCACTCGGCACGGAGTTCCAGTCCTGGTCTATTGTACTTATGCTCCAAGTGAGGCATCCCTGGGAGGAAGGATGAGGTGAGGAGAGACAGAGGGAGGCTGACCCAAGTAGTCAGAACAGTGCAGAGGGCAGGGTCGCTACAATTGACCAGTTGGAAACTCCCCGGCAGTCTAGTAGAGCTGGCATTCCACCCACCATGGTCCTGAAACGGCCCATCTGGCTCATCCGGAGACCGTCGTATCGGAGGAGGAAGTGGAGCATATTATCCTGCCATGCTACCCCGAAACACCTGCCGACCAGTCAGAAGTTGAATGAGTTTGAATGACTTGGACTTCGACTTCTGACTCACAATAAATGGATCACCACCCTGATGATGTTAGCCGTAGTTCCCGGTGAAACGTCGGTTCATTCTTCAAGAACTTTCAGACCACGGTCCATAAGCCCGGAACATATCATTTATCTTCAAGATGAAAACATGGTGCATAATTTAACCGGGTCTCTACTTCAAAATAACTGACTTTCAACCAGAAAATTATGACAGTGTGTTATATTTTGTAGAGCAAGTAGACTTGAATTATTTGGCACGCAACTTAAATTTGTCCAAAGACGAATCTGAGCTTATAGGTTCCTAGGCTGATGAAGAATTTTGATAAGGAAATAAACCAGTATTGTAGTGCATTTGCATATTTGCAAGGCAAGTTTTCGCACTTAAATAAGGCAAAATTGAAAGAAGGAATTTTTGTTCGACCTTACATCCTAAAACTCGTAAGGATGAAATGTTTCAAAAAACGTTAAAAACTTTGGAACTGGCACCTTGGCAGTCATTTACAGGAGTTGTGCGTGGTTTTCTTGGAACTACAAAGGGAAAAATCTCTAAAACTTTAGCTTCAAATGTGTTGAAGTGCTACAAAGACGTAGGTTGTAGAATGTCTTTGAAAATTGATTTCCTCCTTCATATTTAGACCTTTTCCGGAAAATCTAGCTGATATTTGTGACGTTACGTGACAGGAGATTTCTGTGGTTCCTTTTTTTTTTTTTTTTTTTTTTTTTTGTAATTTGCGTCCTCCAACGTTAAGTCATATCGGACGATGAATGGAATGGGTGAAATGATGCTCAAATGAGCCCATGATCCATGGAGCTTAGAGTTACCTGACATTCGTCTTTCTGGATAAGGGAAAACATCGGGAAAAACCTTATCCAGGTAACTCACCCTGACCGAGTTTCGAACTCGGGACCTCTTGAACGTGAGGCAGACACGCTACCACCGCGCTACCAAGGCGGGCAAGATTCAAAATCAGCACATATTTCTCCTTAAGAATCACCTACCTTTATCACGGAAATATGAGAAAAACCCTTTTTTTAAAAAAAAAAAGGTGTTATATATTTTTATACGCCCAATTAAAAATTTAATTGGAAAATCGCTACCACCAGAGCACACGCCAGAAATCAACAAGGAAGTAATAAATGAAGACCCATATTTCTACATAAACTACGTACAGAACAGGCGTCTCCACCGAGATCACATACATACCCCATCAATATAATCTTCGATTCTGCCACTGATGTCGTCTAATAATACCCTGCTACTGTTTCCGGGTGTTAAGGATGCTCCAATAAGCACATAGCTCCCTCTCTCGCCTCTAATACTCCTTTATCCATAGTGGAATTAAATTCCTTCTCTCATCGACATGCTACAAGTTGCGCCTTATAACAAAGCTGCAACTGTACCTCGGATTTGTATGCGAATATCCATTAGTTTCTTAGGAAAGATACATGAGTTTAATAGTCAGATATGAACCAAGCGTAATGAATGCACTTTATAGTTGACAAAATGGGTCAAGTGGGTGACTGACGCCTACTTTAATACTTCTATGGAATCATTCACAATGAAGAACTTCACAGAATAATCGCAGTAAATTCAAGATACGCATCTCCTTTATCATGGATATATCTTAAACAGATGATAATTTAACCGTAATCGGTGAAAAATTGCTGATGTAGTAGGTGATATATGTGGAGAGATTTTGCTGAAAATATTTCTGTTGCATTCTAGTAAGATACTGAGGTTATGGGTCATTCAAAAATTAGTGGCAACACTGCCTGCATTTTGGCGCTATCAGCGGTAAATCATGTAAGCTCATAAAAGTGAACAATAAGAGCTTCTAATGTTTGTTATCTGTATTTAAAAACAATAATTTAATTTAAGACGTTTTAGTAAGTTTAATTGTAGGCTGTTATATTTAGGCTCAAATAATGTTTAGTAAATACGAATAAAGATGCTTAATTAAAATTCAGGTTGCAAGAGGTATCAATGCTCGACAATGCCATACAGAATTATTAGAAGCTTGTGGTAGACAGACTTAACCAAACCGTACCCGTGGCTAGGTGGACGAATGCATTTCGTAAAGTAAGGGAAGACGTTCATCAAAAAATTGGAGCTGGCAGACCTCAATCAGAAAGTGATGATATGCATGTGAATGCTGTTAGAGCACTGTTGGAGGAGCATAGTTGTTAGACTTGTACTGAACCAGCAAGGAAAGTTGGAGTTACTCCGGGTACGGTTCTCCATATACTTAGAAGTTAAAGAGGAGGAAAATCTGCGTTGGATGGGTTCCACACAATCTTACAGAGGAAATAATGTGACAGAGGCTGAAAATAGCGAGATTACACTTATAACGCTATGAACGTTAAGACGAGCGTTTTCTTCAAAATCTCATAACATTAAATGATACCTGGGTTCGATACTACCCACCAAAATTAAAGAGACACTCAAATGAGTGGCGGCACATTGACAAGAACAGGATCCACTTAGAAGTCATGTTCATTGTTCTTATCACTCACTCAGTTCCTCAAGGAAATCGTGTGAATGGCGCATATTATTGCCACTTTATGGAACACTATTTACGACCTGCTGTGCGTCGTAAACGTCCAAATATCCCGAATTCTCATCCCATTGTGTTCCATGATGGTCCTCACTCTCACACGCAGCCCTTTTTGTTATTTACTTCGCAGATGGAACTGGGAAATTCTGGAGCATCCTCCTTACTCCTCAAATATGAGTCCATCTTATTTCTTATGTAAATTAAATGAAATTACCACCTAGCGGAGTTCGCTTTAGAGCCATACAGGCAATTATAGCAACGGTAGAGCAATCAGTTCGAACATTAAGACAAGACGCTGTGTATGGCAAACATCGGCTCTCTGGTGGTCAGTTCTTCATGTTGGAGAAGATTACCTCTAAGCACTGCACTAACGTGACTGCTCCAAAATATTTTATTTATTGTTAATTCAAATGTTTCCACTAATTTTTGAGTGACCTAAGCATTTAACGGAGTTATCATTTTTATATTCATAACCAGACCATGCTTCGCGGATCTTTCTCTTAAAATGTTTTTTGTATACTAGGTACAACAAAACCCTCATTTTAGTGAAATATTAACATCGAATTTTTAATGGAGTGAAATTTAAAGATGCATACCCAAAGGTAAGTAGCACACAAAATAAAAATAAGTGTTTTGGAATTTAATATGTACCTACCTATATGATGGCGATGCACCAGATACGCTAAGTGCTGAAGGTGTGAAATAACTTTTGCCTAACAAAACAATAATTTCCTGGTAAGTTCTTATACATAATAGTGATAATTTTTGCTACAACCGCATTTCCAAGAAGTAAATATACGTCGTCATTACCAATATATGTCCTCCCTTGCTGGGATAGAGTAAAGTTTTTGAGTACACAGAGTTTGAATTTTTGTTTATAGGATGAATAAATTAATGTGAAACCCTATACCAAGTATGTGCTTGAACCAAAAATGATTAAGTGTCGTATTATTACAGTGCAAACAAAGTAAAACAGGAATAGACAGGGAAACTTAGGGCCTCTTCATAGGAATTCTCTCTTTCTGAGAATTCAGCATTCAGCTCTGGTCAAAAACAACACTTTCCTAAAATATCCCTAACCATCGCTCATGTGTACACAACTCCTTTTTGTGGCTCAGAATTTCCTTCCCTAAGATACTCGTGCTTACATTAAGTCAAGATAAAGCTTATTTGTTCAAAGCATATTCATAAACAGATAATGCCTCTAAACAATCCAGGAAAACTTCTATGATTTTACATCCTTTTGGATTTTATTTATATTTTTTTATATTTGAATATGTTGGCTACAGTATTCACAATCCTACTATGATGATTTTGAACATATTACACGATCTCTCTCTCTCTCTTTTTTACTTGTCTGAAGCATTTCATTAATTATTGTACTTTCGGTGAACAAAATACTCGTCCAAAATATGGAAAAGATTCGTATTAAAAAGTCCCTTGATAAATATCAACCACAATTCTAGCTCTGCATCCTTGAAGTTAGTAAATGAAGATCCCCGCGATGAAGGTCTGGGTTGTGTGACAAGACTGAGCAGCATCTCTAATGGAGTTTCCAGATATAGTATTACTTGAAAGGTATTACTGTAAGAAACTTAATTTGAAATTTTGCTAAATCAGTAGGGCTTTACAAAAACAGGGTAGAGAGAACATGCTTTCGTTTCTATTTAAATCTAAATAAGCTGGGCTTAAGTGTCTTTTGTTTACGAAGACATCACAAAGCAAGATACTAAGTTATGACACAGCCTATGTTTTTTACGGAGACCCTAGCGCTAAGAAAAACGAAGTCATTATTACAATGTTACATATCGAGCGTGACGGCGCAGGCCATAGCGTATGTGAGTTGCATTCTGAAAGTCGGGGTATCATGCCCTCCAACCACCCACACTTGACTTGGTGGTTTTCCACGGTTTGCAACTGTTACTTCGGCAAATGCTAGGGTTTTCTTCAAACTATGACTTAGCTGTACACAATTTTTCCGTGTCATCATTCTATTCTCATCTATTGCAGAGTTGAGGGGCCAGGTGACGGGTTTCGGTGGGTTGCAGTTTGATGGTGGCTGTGTGCTCTGTACAGCTTTCGTCCCCAGCGTCATTTTCGAAACTTCCAAGCCAGACACCACCTCTGCAGTGGGTCCTTGGTAGAGACCGCCGGGGATGAGAAGCCGGCGAGGATAATTTGGACTTCGGATGTATTATTATTATCATCCGTGTCAAACCTCCTGCATATGGCAATAGCCAATAGGATAGCGCTGTAACAATCATATCGTGCGTTAGTGTGTGAGGGAGACAGCGATAGTAACACGCAGCGAAGCGTAAGAATAGCGTCCATGTTATCGAAAGCTGTTAAACGCATCGGTTTAAAATCCAAATAAAATTTAGCTATTTAGAAAAACCAAATAAATGCCATCAGAAATTATAGCATCTAATTATGTAAGAGAGATGGCGAGGGTCTCGTCGTCACTCCAGCAAATATCCTCACCATCGTCGTCACTTGCAGCCTACATTCGTCGAGAAACTCAACTGATTTTCTTATATCTAAAGCTTTTCCTTTCTTCAGAAATTTTAAGTTAGAAGTAGAACCTTTGTAAGATATTTTTCGGGTAGAGAATCCGTTAGCTCTTGGGCAGTACTAAGCAGTCATAAAATTCCAAAATTATTCTACGAACTACCTGCTTTTCCAAATCATCTAAGTGCGTTGTTGTTTTTGGTATGTAAATGTGTTTTTTAGGAGAGACTAACACTTGAGCAGAACCTGACTCGCATCTTTTTACCTTTTAACTGACCCGAGTAACAGTGAATTGATTCACTCCACGCGTCTGAGCAATTAACTATAGTTTGCATCTTTCTCAGAGTAAGGGTGCACTAACAGAAAGGGGAAGCATAAGAGGACAGTCACAAAGATTATGATCTGTTGGCAGCACAAAGTTTCTTCATTTCTGACCAAATACATGTAAAATACAATTGCCTGTAAATACCGAGCTACTGAAGCTACAACTACACTCCTTTTCTGCATACTTCATCGATCGTTCTCTTTATATCTTGTATAATTTTTAAGCTTTTAATAAGTCAATAATATCCGAGCGTTGATGTAATATTTACCAAGCGACAGTAAGCGCTACAACCTTGAAGCCTCTGAAGGTCATATGCAGTATATAATAGCGCCTCCACCATGCTGGTGCCCATCGCCATTTTCATATGGACACCCTTCGGGTATGTTACGTCATCCTTCCCTCACTGGGGTGACGATAATGTCACAAAGGGCCTACTGAGGTACAGCTACACGTCGGTAATGCGTAGCCTCGTTGCTCCATTATATATTTACCTTTGTCTTTTACAATATCACGTCCATATTGCATGTAGAATCGCACGCATATGGACTACGATATCCCTCCAACCCGAAAAGCAATTTCCAAGGTAAGGAGACTAAATAACGGCATAGCACGATTTATACGTGTTAGTGTAGGTGGTAGCGTCTCTGCCTCACGTTCAAGAGGTGCCGAGTTCGAATCCGATCAGGCTCAGTTATCTGAATTTGTGTTTTCCGGGGTTTTACCTTATCCTAAAGCATGAATGTTGGGTAACTCTAAGCTCTATGGACTCCGAGCTCATTTGAGCATAATTTCACCCATTTCATTCACTGACCGATATGACAACGCTGGAAGACGTAAATTAAAATAAAAGGACACAGGTGTTTACCTAAATATAATTCATAGAAGGATACTGTTTAAACTATGCATAAATGTTCAATAAAGGTAGATATTTAAAAATTAGTCTTTAAAACTTTATTGATAAGTATACTCCCATACCTTCCTACTGGTATTACCTTAATCGTTTATGCGGGATACTTTCGGTAACATTATCAAACTATCTAAATGATATCTTGAAATTAAACCTTAAATTCACTATCCGCAATGATAAAGGAGTATTTTTTGTTCATTGACTCTTCTGCTGCTGAAGAGAAAATTTTAAAAGCCCATACTATCTTTAGATCTTTTCTGTGTACTTTATACAAGTTCTCTAAAGTGACACTACCTAAACATGTTGTAAAAGTGCATTCATAATCCATTTCAGCGCTATTCATGTGCTATTATTCCTTTAATCTTCAATTCCGAGGTATGGATGGTATCATTTGCTCTGATCTTGTGCCACTGATGTCCATCATTAAAACTCTTGTTCTATTAGGTAACTTGTCTTTCGCTTAACACGCCCTCGGCTTTAACTTTTCATTTGTCTAATAGATTTCTCTTGGAGAAATGTGTTTAGCCCATATAAATCGAATTACACAGCGAATTTCCTCGCGGGACCAACTTCTACGTTGTGTCGCCATTAAACTTTGTTGTAGATAAGCAACTACTCAAGTCAAGGGCTTGAGTCGTACTATCGGAAAGCGCTGGATCAAGTGAGCAGTACATACACAAAGGAAAAACTTAATTTCCCCTGGCACACAAGAAACTAACAAAGGCATTGCGAAATACAGCTTAAGTTTAGAGCACTGCAAGAGCAAATACAGTACCATCAAGTGATTAAGGCTTACAGTAACAGTAATTACGAGATCATTCATTTCTATATATGTGTGTCATGCATTCTATAGTGCCTATTAGCTAAATATACAATTAAAATACAGGGTGTTAGTGAATTATAAAGTACACAAAATAATTTTAGCGATTGTAGACGTGACTGATATAAGCAAGTTGAGATAGGCAATGCATGCTCTGCGGCAGTTAATTGTGTTAATCCTAATTTCCATCAGATGCTGATAACTTGGTATTTAAACAAGATGTGTGAAATTATTGGATTAGAATATCTTTAAAACTGCTTCCCGAGTTTCGAAATATCGATTCACAGCAGCGCGTTATTGGCGTTCTCAAGATTTAATGCCTCAAATATCTCCCAAATCTCGAACTAATCACCTGCCAGTGTGACACTGGACAGCGATTAACTGCCTTTTTGCATCATGTAGTGTAGCCTCCTAAAGTGTTGTTTTTGCAACTGTTCTGGTTACCCAATCCGTAATGACGATAACTGGTGTTCCAAAGGTCATTAGTTCGGTTCCTGTCATGTAGTTAGTTTTTCTTCGTCTTTTTATTACGAAAAATTCTAATAGAAGGAACTGGTTTCATTCGTAACTAATTGGCCGGATAATAGCAGCATTTGAAGTTATTCGACACTCACAAGAAATTTTGGGCAGAGTACGACAGTCGCTCCTACGCCGCCGTCAACTTTGCACTGAAAACGCAGGTCGCCATTTCGAGCAGTTCCTGTAAACCTGACGTGAATAGTTGCACTTTCTTTTTATTTTACAAAATTTCGTTTACCATTTAAACCACCTCCCATTTAGGACGTACAACATATGAAAGTACTAAGTAGATTTTTTTAGAAAGAATTGTAATTAATTGCGCTGGCATGGTGAAATTAGTCCGTAAAATGCATACGTTTATAGAACAATTAAACGCTTAGGCAAAAAAATTAAAAACGAAACAACCAAACAAAAAAATAAAAAACGATAAAAAGTGAAGGAGATTCTAACCCTTACCTTTCATTCGAAAGTTAATGTCATAACTCTTGCTCCAGAAGGGGTGCTCCAACACGTCTGTTCATTTTCGTGTGTTGTGCATTCATGTGGTATTATCATTAGCAGTGTCGTACTGACACTTCAGAACTTATAGTCGTAAGTTCCACAGTTGAACAAACAGGTCATAAGTCTCCTATCTCCAATTACTTGTTTAAGATATCTCCACTTGCTCTGAAAATATCTCGGTGTAGTTCACTAATATCCTGTGTAATTCATATTTATTAGCTGTCGTTCGGTGTAGATATTAATTCTATGCGTGCTGTAGCATGGGGTTTCTTAAAATATACCTTAGCGCATTGGTGGGTACTCTGAACTATGAAGCAGCACCAAAAGTCGCCGGAGAAATGGTGTCGGCAGAGGCACATTAACCCCTTGCCTTCCAAATTTCCAAAAGGTCTTTATTTTGTCACCACAAAAGTGAGGTCTATTATTTTTCTAGATGTCAAAATGCTATTTGAATATCCTTTTAATACTTTATTTTATTGACCTAAAAACATACATGATAGGCATAAGTAAACTAAATTCATTATTTTGTATTTTTTAACGTCCTCCAACGAGAAGTCATAGCAGACGGTGAATGAATCGGGAGAAATGAGACTCAAATGATTCCAGGGTCCAAGGAGCTTACAGTTACCCGATAATCACTTTGAAGGACAAGGGAAAACCACGGAAGAAACCTTATCCAGGTAACTCACCGTGACCGAGATTCGAACTCGGGACCTCTTGAACGTAACGGCAGGCACGCTACCATCGACGCTACCGAGGCGGGAAACTATTTTGTAGAGCATATAATCCTTTATAGAATCACATAACCAACATGTGACTTTGTGGGTTCGCAGAACTAAAAGTCCAGTTTGCTGAAATTCAAAATGTTCTTTATTTCCGTATAAATACACTTTGTACACCTTTGGCAGCAAAATGAAGTAACATAAACCAACACAATCCCTCGTCACTTCTGCACAAGTAAATAGAGCTCGGTTTCAAAACACAGCTGCAGGTACACCATAACAGTTTGGATTACCACTCTCTCTCTGTCTCTCTGTCTCTCTGTCTCTCTGTCTCTCTGTCTCTCTGTCTCTCTGTCTCTCTGTCTCTCTGTCTCTCTGTCTCTCTGTCTCTCTGTCTCTCTGTCTCTCTGTCTCTCTGTCTCTCTGTCTCTCTGTCTCTCTGTCTCTCTGTCTCTCTGTCTCTCTGTCTCTCTGTCTCTCTGTCTCTCTGTCTCTCTGTCTCTCTGTCTCTCTCTCTC
>CM060950.1:66415511-66588201 GCA_030765055.1 Mantis religiosa | reverse complement strand
TCGGCAAGCTTTTTATCTCCGTGTTGCATTATCTGTATCTTAGTGCGCGTCGGCCGCGCCTCCTTGAAACAATGCGGTTGGCGACACTGCTACCTCCTCAAAGCTGTCGTCCTGAGCAGCGCCATTATAGCGGGCCAGACGATCCAAGTTTACCACCAACAGTTTTCCTCGGGCACCTTCTGGATGCGGTAGACGACGTCGTTAATCCTCTTTAGCATCTGATATGATCCTTGCCATGGTTGTCAAAGTTTCAGGCAGCGTCCCTTTGTCCAAGTAGGGCGATACAACAGACCAGGTCACTTTGCTGGAACCCTTGTCTGTTGGCTTGCCTGTCGTATCGGGTCTTCATGCGGTCGCTCCGCCATGTGCATGTTCTGACGAGCCATGTCATGCATGTCGTAGATATGGTTCACCACGTTCTCCACATACTCCGGTGCTGGCTTGTTTTGCTTCCGGAGGGCTCCCAAAAGCCAGGTCACAGGCGAGGCGTAACCTCGGCCAAACATTTAGCTTGCTGGTGTCATCTCAGAGGGGTCGTGTGTTGACGAGTGGTAGGCCAGCAGGAACAGTGGCACCCTGACGTCCCAGTCTCGCTGATGTCTGGCCACGGCCTTCCTAATGTGTTCTTATAAGGTCTTGATTTACCTCTCCACCATGCCATCCGACTGCGGATGCAGGGGTGTTATGCGGATCTGAGTCCCTCCCGATGGGAAGCTGTTCGCATTGTGTTGGACTCGAGAGGGCAGTGTGTTCCCGACACCCACGGGGAATTGCGTACCTCCAGCCACGATATGGCCGCCCGGAAGGGGTAGAGGGTTGCCTCATAAGTCTCGGGTACTAGCCTGTTGAGCTAATAGAAGTTGTGCTAGATCACCAGTGGCCCCACCGAGGTTTTCTGGTAGTCTTCCTGCGTTCCTGCGGGGTGACGCGCGTAAGTGGCCTTCTTGACATTGTTGTCAATGGGGGGGGGCTTTTCAAGATATCAGATATTGCCGTATGGAAAGAACCCCGGAGTTATCCATCGCTCCCTGGTTGAAGGAGGCCAGGTTCTGGGACCTAAGGGTCTTGGACTAATGGGTAGAAACCTCTGCACTAAATTGATCTTGTTCACCCCAAGCCTTTCCAGTGCCTCCATCAGGTAAGACACAAAATTGGTGTCCGGCTCACTGTGGAGCTATAACGGCACCCCAAAACGGTAGGAAAGTTGCTCCACAAGGTAGTCTGTAATTATCTTCACCTCCTGGTTCGGGATGGCATACACCTCCGGCCACTTGGTGAAGTAGTCCACGGCCCCCATCAGGTACTTGTTGCTCTGGTCGAACACCTATGTCGAGAGCGATGAGTACGAAACACGCTCCGACGTTGTATTGTTGCATGCGACCCCGGCCCCTAGTTTGAGGCCGCGACTAGCCGTGCACACGTGACATGACGGCACCATCTCTCAGCGTCTGCTCGGAGCCTTAACAGTAGTAGCGCTGTCGAGTTGTCGATCGTTCAGTTTGCTCCCAGGTGTCCTCCTGAAGTACCAGCGTGCACTTCCTCTAAGACCTCAGGGACTTTACTCGGGGAAAGTACCAACTGTTCTCTTTGCGTCTTCCATCAGGTGATTCCAATACCCGAACAGCACGCCGTCTCTGATCTACATGGAGTCCCATTGGGCCCCTAGGATTTGTATGTGGTGCTCCTTGGTGCGATGTTCTCCCAGGTTGGTCTTGTCCATGCCTCCACTTCCCTCAGAGTGCCCACAAGTCGGCGTCCGCAAGCTGCTCCCTCCTTAGCCTGCGCTATCCCAAACATCCACAGACACTAATGTGACCACTCTGACAGCTGCGGCACGCTCCTTCTCTTCCACTCTTGTGCATTGACCGCACTCTTCTGGGCAGGGTCTGCTGACATGGCATCTGCGTAGCCATTAATCTTCTCTCTACGATGTTACGAGGGTAAACTCGTACTCCTGCATCATTGGACCCACGGCTGTCTGGCTTCCAGGTTCCTAAAGCTGATTATCCAGGTTAGGCGGAGTGGTCAGTCCTCAGGTGGAATGGCTGATCATACAGGTACTAGTGTAAGTGCTCCAAGTTCTTTACTACCGCAAGTAGTTCTCGTTGGGTAACGTAGTAGCTCTTCTCTGCCTTGGACTCTGCGTATGGCCGTGCTTGGACTTGGGATAGCACAGCTCCGATGCAATGGTCGCTGGCGTCAGGGTCCACAATAAAGGCTGCGCCTGGTTGTGTCCCTTCCTGGTGACATCAATCAGCTTCCTGTAGACCACGCATAAGCGTAGCTTGCCGTACTTCTTCGTAACCGGAACTACAGGGGAACACCAAGGGCTGTCAGACACTTTAATTACTCCCTTGGATTTCATGTCCTCCGAGATGTCCCGAACCGCCGCTTGATTCGCCAGCGGAACGCTGGTATTGTTTCAACAGTTGCCGAAACTTCTCGAGCTGTTTTGCGGGCAGTTGGTCAGCCGCCCTCTCCAATAAGTCTTCCAACCGGGGCCCCAAGTGTTGCGTCGGCACCAGCTCCTGGGTCTTGTCGATTGCTGCCACGCTGACCACGGGCTCGCATTTCCCCAACTCCGTCTCGGCCTATACGTCGTGATCGGTGTCTGCCAGGTTGAGCAGCCTCACCAGCACTTCCTCTTGGCACAGCAACAATGTCCTGGCTACACAGAGCCCGTTCACAGGCGTCTTTTGTTCCAGTATCAAGTTCTTTGTCTGCTGGCCTTGCATTCGCCATGTCACCACCACCTCGCTTCTCGCGGGGACAGCCACGTTTACCCTCCTCAGGATAACCCTGCAAATTCCAATGCGTTCTTCAGGTTACCGGAGTATCAACTCTTCTCCATTGAGCCGCAGGACCTTCCTGACGATGTCGACCGTCGCCTCGTGGCTCCTGAGGGCATCCAATCCCAGTATCACCTCCTGAGCTACCTTCGCGGCTAACACCCACTGACACATGGCACTCCGTCCCAAGGTCAACTTCAGCAGAGCCTCCTTCTCCACAGGCAAGGTGTCACCCGATACAGTCACTATCTGGGAGGATTGGCTCGGTTTTCTCGACGGAAAACCCTTAGCCACGTCAGGTCTGATGATGCTCACGGCTGCCTCGGTGTCTGCGAGCACGCTGCACGGTTTCCCTCTCACCCAACAGTCCACGATGAGGCTGTAATCTATAAGCCGGCTTACGGCACGCAGTGTCACTCGAGGGGATGGTGGAATGGCGTCGTCGTGTCCCTCACCACGACGGCCTTTACTCGTTTTCCGGCTGCTCTCCCTGGTGTGGGTAGTCTCTCTCCAAGTGTTCCGGCTGCCCACACCCTCAGCACACGCCAATTGGTCTTCACCGGCGTCCCTCGGCTGGCCTTCGGTCTCCAGTGTAGCGGATGCTCTTTGTTCTCGACGTCGGGGTGGCCGACACCTTGGCCGCTTCCATGCTCAATGCTGCCATTTGAGCCTCGTGGATAGTCTTGTAGTCGGCGAGCATTAGTCGCTGACGAATCTCGGTGTCTCGTACCCCGTCAACGAAGGTGTAGACGGCTTCCCGGGATACAAACTCGGGTGGGAGTTTGACTAAGGCTTTGCTGGCCAGTTGCTCGATTGCCAGGGCGAACTCCTGCTGTGTGTTCCCTGGCTGCTGCGACCTTGACTTTAATTGGCTGCGGTAGGCTGCGGCTAAGCGGTGGTTTCCGAAGCGGTGTTCCAGGGCTTCCCAGACGTCCTTGGGCGCCACCGCTTCTGTTCAGTAATCATAGGTGTTTGTTTTATGTATTCTTCTGCATTCCGTACCCTTCACCTGTGTTACAAATCCAGGTTGTACATATTTAGGATATATTCCAGTTCTAGTAGAATTGTCATAAAAAGTTTATGGCAAATTTAACTGTCTTCCTCACCATTTCTCCCTGATTCTGGAAGAAATGTATCAAATTTTATACTTTAAACTGTATAACCAAAGATAGCCCTTTCGAACACTGGAACAGAAAATATATGAAGAGAAACGTAGCTCCTTGTGCTACCGTGCTTGTTTTCAACTGCAGTGTTGCCAAAGAGTGCTTCGCTCTGATAAGCTGCCATAGAAGTACGATATACTGGTGCCAAATGATTTATTACTTGCAATAAGGCACATGTTTTCAAAGTAAATGAAGTACATCATTTATATACACTCCTGGAAATGGAAATAAGAACACATTGACGCCGGTGTGTCAGACCCACCATACTTGCTCCGGACACTGCGAGAGGGCTGTACAAGCAATGATCACACTCACGGCACAGCGGACACACCAGGATCCGCGCTGTTGGCCATCAAATGGCGCTAGCTGCGCAGCGTTTGGGCACCACCGCCGTCAGTGTCAGTCAGTTTGCCGTGGCATACGGAGCTCCATCGCAGTCTTTAACACTGGTAGCATGCCGCGACAGCGTGGACGTGAACCGTATGTGCAGCTGACGGACTTTGAGCGAGGGCGTATAGTGGGCATGCGGGAGGCCGGGTGGACCGACCGCCGAATTACTCAACACGTGGGGCGTGAGGTCTCCACAGTACATCGATGTTGTCGCCAGTGGTCGGCGGAAGGTGCACGTGCCCGTCGACCTGGGACCGGACCGCAGCGACGTACGGATGCACGCCAAGAAAGTCGGATCCTACGCAGTGCCGTAGGGGACCGCAGCGCCACTTCCCAGCAAAATTAGGGACACTGTTGCTTCTGGGGTATCGGCGAGGACCATTCGCAACCGTCTCCATGAAGCTGGGCTACGGTCCCGCGCACCGTTAGGCCGTCTTCCGCTCACGCCCCAACATCGTGCAGCCCGCCTCCAGTGGTGTCGCGACAGGCGTGAATGGAGGGACGAATGGAGACGTGTCGTCTTCAGCGATGACAGTCACTTGTGCCTTGGTGCCAATGATGGCCGTATGCGCGTTTGACGCCGTGCAGGTGAGCGCCACAATCAGGACTGCATACGACCGAGGCACACAGGCCAACACCCGCCATCATGGTGTGGGGAGCGATATCCACACTGGTTGTACACCTTTGGTGATCGTCGAGGGGACACTGAATAGTGCACGGTACATCCAAATTGTCATAGAACCCATCGTTCTACCATTCCTAGACCGGCAAGGGAACTTGCTGTTCCAACAGGACAGTGCACATCCGCATGTATCCCGTGCCACCCAACGTGCTCTAGAAGGTGTAAGTCAACTACCCTGGCCAGCAAGATCTCCTGATCTGTCTCCCATTGAGCGTGTTTGGGACTGGATGAAACGTCATCTCACGCGGTCTGCACGTCCAGCACGAACGCTGGTCCAACTGAGGCGCCAGCTAGAAATGGTATGGCAAGCCGTTCCACTGGACTACATCCAGCATCTCTACGATCATTTCCATGGGAGAATAGCAGCCTGCATTGCTGCGAAAGGTGGATATATACGGTACTAGTGCCAACATTGTGCATGCTCTGTTGTCTGTGTCTATGTGCCTATGGTTCTGTCAGTGTGATCATGTGATGTATCTGACCCCAGGAATGTGTCGATAAAGTTTCCCCTTCCTGGGACATTGAATTCACGGTGTTCTTATTTCAATTTCCAGGAGTGTAGTTAATTGCTGCTGAGTCTATGTATCTTAGGTTTAATAATACCCATTCTGATTCTTAGTGAAGAAGATGGGTTATTATATATTTTGATGTTTGTGTATATTTAGGTATTTCTTTCAAAGGAGAAACACATTCCCAGAGTATATTTGATGACAACAAATAAAAGTAGAATAGTCTACCTTATGTTTCTCTATGAAGACTTTTCCTCCAAGAAATTTTGTTCGTGTTAAGTACGTGTTTATAGCCATGCATTAGGCGAGATATTGCGGTTACTTCACAGAAGAAGTGTCACTACGGATTTCACCATTTCTTTGCATTTCCTTCACACTCATATTTGGAAAATAATTTTCAACGTGCAAGAGTTTAAAGAGTGTTTTACTGAAAATTGCAGCAGTTATTTTAGATTTCAAGATGATCCATTCGGAGAACATTTCATCATAATCCTTATATAAAATCGCGCTTCAAAATTCAAAATATATATTTGATTGATTATCCTGGTACCTCGGTAATTCAAATATAATTATTAATTGGAGTCTGTGTGGTTTTAGAATTCACGAATTTCTAGAAAGAGAAACCAGTACTCACCCTCTCGCTTGCACGGTGTTGTCGAACAGTTCAGGTCGAAGGTGGAAGGAGGTTTAATCCAGGAATCTGCACAGTGACGGAAGAATACTGACAACGATAGAAGGAACATCCCTTTTCCATTGTATTAAATGGGAGGTAGTGCAGGTCATTCCTTCATTATTGCTATCTCTTTCCGGCAACTAACCCAAACGGAGTCTAACAAATTTAGAGAAAGTTTTGATCAAATAAAAAATATTCCTTGTAAAATCTTTTTAAGGCAGAAAAAGTTCCACAAAACAATAACCTGCATTTTTAAAGGCGTACGAGTAAGCAATTATATTTTTGTTCAGTGTTCCCTTTCAAATGAACAAACTTGACGTGCATATTTATTTGTAAGTTCTTCTTCAAAATGCCTTTCTGTATTCACTGGGCTTCAAAAAATCTAATTCGTAGAAATATCAAGCTAATTTCTTTAATTAAACAATATCTGTGTTCAAAACCGTAGTAAACAACTTTGCCCAAAATTTTAAAAATATTCTTGTTTTTATTCTGTGCTGTTGACATATCCAATTCAATATTTCCAGTACAAATCCCTCACTGACCATGACGTTGTTTATTGAGGTTCTATCTCTGGAAAGTGCATGGCCAGAGATATCTATAAAATCACTCATAATTCTACCGTATCAGCAACACTGCTTTCCGGCTTCTGACAACTACTAAGCTGGCTTACAGGAATTAAGATGTTACTGTCTCATTTACTTATGAAAGTAATTTCACTTCTAATAACGGTGATTTATTAACGTTGAAATTGCATTGAATACATCACTACATGTTTTTCATACATTGCTGTATTTCTGTTTTTTCAGTAACGAGTAGATAACTGGTTGACAACAATGTGTACACAGGTTAACTCTTTAATCCCGTCAGATAAATTCTTGCGCTGATGACCTGAAATTTTTAATGCTTTCAGTATTGGTTTAGTGTTGATGAAATGTTTGGAGCAAATGTTTAGCTAGTAGATTTGCGGTATGGGAGTTAACAAACCGAATGCCATAATTTATTACCTTTGCTCATTTCCATTGTATTACTCCTATTATCGTATACAGTGCAGAGGATGATTGTGTGATACTGTGATTTTGGAATATTTCATATCGTTCTTGTACCACATCGCATAGTTTCTCTCGTGACTCTTGACTCACCTGACAGATTAAATTGGCTTAACAGCACCTGCATGTGAAAGCATTCTTTCTCTTACTGGATTCATTTTTCATCCATCAGTGAGTAAAACTGGGTCGGAAACAACATTTATTTGCTGAAATTCTTCTTCATAAAGATCATCAAGCACTTCTGATCGCTTCGTCTAGGCTGGAGGTACAGTTTGTCTACATGTACTTAAACTTCTTGCTTTATACAAGAAAGAAGATGAAGTTGAGCTGTTTTGAAAGGTGGCTAGCAATGGAATCTAAGTCAGCAGGAGGCGTGTAATTATTTTTTCCAGTTGCATATGTTTCCATGACTTGTTCGCCGCCATAGTAGCTTCAGCTGACGTGTGTTATTTACGATGAACGCGAACATGTTGAAGTAATTGGAACTTTTATCCTTCTATTATATATATTTCATTGAACTTCAAGACTTCCTTTGTCCTGTGTTTTTAGGATTACTTCACTCCTTATGCAACATTAGTATTCCTTAATTTAGAATATAAAATTAAAAAAATAAACTTTCGTTACCATTTGTATATTCTGCTATCACCTTTATTCATAATTAAATATTTTGTCATCAAACAAAGTAACAGTTAAAACATCATACTCTCCGAGTCTACTCAGATAAAATGGTTCGCAGTTAACTTCTCAGTTGTCATAAACAAGGTTTTGGACAGCTGTCACCTGTAACCTTTAAATTTTCATATTGCTGTGCAGTCGAGTAGGGAAAATATATAAGATTCTGAGTTGTTTTCAAAACATGTTAGGTTTCTGAATAGAAGAAAATGCTTGCATCAACATCTCAGCGCAATATAATTATGACTCGGTTACCGTTTAAAGCATAATGAATCAATAGTCGCCTCTCATACTTCCATACATCACAGTACATAACACTTCATATTATGGGAGCTGTTAAATACATAATCCTCCTATGACACTACTGCTCTGACGGATTTAGGGCTGCCAAAGCGACTACCGGCCTCACGCCCACCTGTAATCTATTTTGTAATCAGTCTCTTATCGTAGCTAAGGTGTTCAGATGAGTCGCATTTTTCATCCTTCATAGAGTTTGTTGATGTCTTGCTTTCATCCAGAGAGAATCTATTCATATATTCACTTCGGGCCACCACAGACATCAGAATATATTTTTACGTGGAGTAAGTCAAGTGATAGTAGTTGGATAACACCTTAGTGCATTGTAGTAGCAGCTAACGATGATGAGTGGGTTCCGGTCCTAAAGATCAGTGACCCTATATATGGGATCGATCTCGAGTTCACTCCGTGGCGGGGTAACAGAGCACCACTCAAATCATATACTTACCAGAACTCTATATCAATAGGCCTCAGTTCTTGAACGTAAAGTATGCTAGTTAGGAGGTTTATTACGCATTTTAATTTTGTAATATTCATTTCACATTCTTCGTATATATTTTAATGTAATGTGGACTTCTTCAGCTAGAACAAATGTTCTTCATTCCCCATCTTATCAAAATTTGTTCTGAAATGTCGACATAAGGCAAAACAGGCATAAATATAAACCACCGAGCAGCTTTCGTTTCACCTTTATCTTCTTCGGCAACTTACATCTACAAAAGAAGATGCTTGCTTATGCCATGTGTTCCCTTAGCCGACTCCAATTTGTTGGTGTGTATAATAAAGGATATTTACATTACCCCTTATTCCAATAAATTTCTATTTTCTTCATTAGCTTCATTTTCTTAGTCTACTGTTTAACTCCTCCTAGAGCTCAACAAACGTAAAACACACCGTGAGGCGGTCCGGCCCGTTGTGGACCATGTCCAGCTCTCCCTTATGCTCGACGCCTCACGATTAAGGATCGGTGGCGTGCGGAGGTTAAGGAAAGGGAGATTGTAGTCGGTTCGAGGTGACGATCAAGTCTCACGTTGGGCTCTCAGTCACTGTTCCTCCCAGAGACTACACAGTGGGCTGTTTGAGATGGAGTAAAATACTTAACTCCCGTAGATGGGACCCACTTCTTGGACTATCCTAACAAAATCCATGCAAATTTTGGACAAACTATTAAACAAAAATAACAACTGTCTATATCTACAATTAGCTATACAATGAAGTTATGTAAATAAATAAAATGTTTTAGTCCTAATGATTGCAACATAAATTGGAAAAATATTGATTAGATTTTATGAAACTGAACCCTACTTATTTTTAATAAAGTATTTTAATTTATTTAATAAATAATAGCACTTTCAAAACAGTTTAAAATACACATTACAATTTTAATGATTTATAGAACTGTTTTCTAGGGAAGCTTGGGACAAGTCAATTACACTTTATAGAAGAATTAATAAGAATAATAGTAGGATCTAAAGGATTAATGCACAGTAATTAACCGTTCAGAAGTTTTAAAATTTTAACATTTGGTTGCCAGTATATTTAGCCTGCACTTGTATTTGAAGCAGACAACACAGAAGCGTCACAGAAATGTCAGATCTTTACAGATAAGGGACACAACCAGTAACTTAAATTCGGTCCAGAGAACGAGGGGGAAGAAAAAATGGAATTTCATCCGCCACCACAGGTCTACAGTTCAATTGATCCACATCCAGAGGAGAAACAGTTACAACCAGTCAACACCACAGATGACCATCAGCCACCTGTGTCCAGCCACAGTGTTCCAGTCCCAGAAGTTGGCATTACAAATCAGGCGATAACCAAATGACAATCACAGGAGCAGAAGTTTCTTGGAAGGTTCGGCTCTTCTCTACCTTAGTAGCTGGTCAACACCCACTGAAGATGGTCAAAACCTGACCGAAAAGCGCTTATGGAGATATGAAGAACATCTTATCTGAGTGAGTAATCTCAAAAACTGTTTGACAACTACTCATTTCTATATAAAAGGGACACATACACGCCAAATAATGATTTGTATTATTTTAAAACATGAGCTCACTACAGTGGTACAGCATTTAATTCGATTTCGTTGTCTATGAAATAAAAATAAGCTATGTTTAGAATTAAATATTGTCACCGATCGCATTGTTCTGTTGGAGCCGCGACCAGCCAGTGCCGGGCGCGTGAGCAGGAAAGAAAGAGACAGAGCGTGGTGCATGAGCAGTAGAGCTGGATGCTTGTCAAGAGGAAGAAATAGTGAGAGAGAG
Organism: Mantis religiosa; assembly: GCA_030765055.1. NCBI lineage: Eukaryota > Metazoa > Arthropoda > Insecta > Mantodea > Mantidae > Mantis > Mantis religiosa. Next base: position 66,577,716 of record CM060950.1, on the reverse strand, counting down.
ACTGGAATGTTCCGTCTTACTCTTGCCGCCGCGATTGTTCTCGGAAAGTCTATAGCATTCTAGAAACAATGAATGGGAGGTATAAATTGTGACAAAGTGTGAGAAGGAGTCACTGGTGTAGTTGAGTTGTGTGATGGTTATTACGACAGTACCGAAGTGATTTCTTTCATTTCTTTACGTGCGGCAGAGCACCAAGTCGACCTTGAAGACAATTGATTGTCAATGTAACGTCTTTTTTCTGCTGCAAGAGTTGTACAAAGTTTCCGTTTTACTGCAATAAAGAGTGTTTTAAATTTCTGCAAACCAGCTGTTTGATTCTAGGCAACACACGTAGTCACAATATATAACTTATCACTTCAAAACGAAGAAGTATTTTATTCATTTCAAAAAATAGTAGTAATTTGTCTCTATCAATTTATTCTGTTTTTGAGTACATTAAATGTAAGTAATTTATGTTACCATTGAGATCTAAATTGCTTTTAAATCCGGAATACTGGTGCAAATTACGTACAAGTGAACATATCTAATAGATTTTGCAAATTTACTCTACAAACCCCGGTCTGGGAAAATATCTTCCCTGAGTAGGCGAAAAAATAATTAAAGCCAGTTAGTGTACCTTAGTACGAGCAGTAACTATTGACGTTGGGAAAGAAAACAGAAAGGAAAAAAAGAGCGTAACACCTTTTATCGGTAGATCAACCCAATAAATTTCGCTGTTTGTCTAGCATTCTATCTCCCGGTCAGCTAAGAGCACAAAAGAGAAGTACAGACCATGACCTCCGCATTTTAAACCTAGCCCCACAGAGTTGTTTCAAATATTAGCATGAAAAGTGTATTATTATTAGTAGTATGGATTTTATATCTTCATTTTGAACCCTACGTTTCCTTATAAACTGATAACTGCAATTTTTGTAATGTATTTCAGAATTTCATACGCTAACCTGCTACTGGAAAGGATTTAAAGCAGAACTGTCAAGTAAAATAATACTAAGAAAAATAATTATTTATGCAACGTAACTGGAATGTGTTCTTTTTACGAGTGGAAATATCTTCTATACGAGCTACCCTCGTCCTAAGCACAAGGAGCTACGAATTGTAGAAACAGAGAAAAGCCAGGGGATATAGAGTTTGATATCTACGGATACCCATAGAGTTTAACGAATCAAATATTTAATAGTGGCAGACCTCTTTCCATTGATGATATAAGTATTTTTAAATAAAACCTTATTTTCCAAATAGTTTCTCTGGGTCATAACTATTAGCTGCAAACACCATCAACCCAAGTTTTGAGATACATAACAAGGGTACACTTGAGTAAGAGCAGGAAAATTGTTTTAAATAAATCAATAAACTTGAAATAAACTTGAAATGATATAATTTTGTACGATCTTATGAGAAACAAAGTGCTAATTTAATATTGAAAAATTTGCTTTTATATCTGAGAAATTACTAGTGTCCCGAACAAATTTAAGATATAAAACTTTTTCTTCCACTTCTTTATAGAGTTCCCACTTGTACTTTCTGATAATTTATTGTTTCTTGTGTGCGTCTTATATTTCTGTGAGATTCAGCAAGAATGAAGAACTTTACTGAGTATTTTAACAAAATAGAATACAAAGCTTTTATTTATTTTATAAATATATCTAACATTATTTAACCAAAATCTAAAATTTTGCTTGATAATATTAGAATAATCAAATAAATATATTTAAATCTATTTTGGAGTGAATAATTTCCCGAATATATTAACCATGTAACCCAAAATTAGAATAGCTTGTATGAAATTGGATACTGAAATGGCCCCTCGTATTTCTCTATCCTGGTCTGCCTCTCCCCTTATTCCCTTTCCCAGTCTCTCTTCTCAAAATAATACATAACTACATTACGTCACATACACACCACAAACAGCGTTCTGATCAGCTCTCGTTACATCAACGCTCTTGTTACACAACTGACTTAGCACTAGCCATGGCTTCTTTTTATACACCCATTCATGAATTCCAGACTGTTATAGAATTTTCTCTAACATGTCAGTAGAAAAAACACGAATGTTCTAGAATGTAGCTATATCGGTGCCGGCAAGTCTTTCACCTCTGTGATAAACTATCCGTCTCTTGTTCATGGTTAATTTTCGGCTCTTTGTGAACGCTAGCCGCCTATCAGTTCATTTGTGTACACTAGCCGCACGATTGTTAACTGCTTATGCAAGCTCGTGAAACATTATCCGCCGGCTATTTTCTATTTGTGCCGAAACTTTTATGCCTGTTGCCGCGACAATATATTAGTCTTAGCACAAATTCCGTACATAGAAAAAGAAATAATTTCTCAAAAATGCCATTTCCTATGCCGCTATAAGGTAATGATAAACTGAGCTAATTAATCCTAACACCTGGTGCAACTTTAGGTTTGAAAATTTCACCAACAGTTAAAATTAATTGTACTTGTTTCAGAAGAGAAATTTAACGGCATCCGTAGAAAGTTTTTCATTAATTCAAATCACCATTTTAATAAACTCCAACCACGACAAAGAAAAATTCTCTTCAACGAAGAAAATTACTCTGTGATCTAACGTTTCTATTGCTCATTTGAATATTTGTCTAAGCAAGATCATATATTTAATTTCTTAAACCTTTTCAAGGTTTAAGTAAGTCTATATACCGAAAAATTGAATATTTTATCAGCTGTCAATATTTGAAGAAAATAGATAAATTTCTTCCATATTACTGGTGCAGACACTAGTTCTTCTGGGAACCTCTGGAGGGTTAGAGATTAGATTGCGTTGCCCTTACTGTAGTAGGAATTCAATTTAGGTCATTCAGCTCATAACATTGTTACCCACGGTCTCAGATATTTAACGGCATTAAATCTCTGTTATCTCTCCCATGCAGCAGTGTGGTAAATAAAGCCCGGACTAGTAAGAGCGACTCTTTCAATTAAAAATAATATAACGCAGGTATAAAAACAAAAGTTTAATGAAGTAATGCATTTGTGAATATATGTTTTCCAAGCGTAGAGAAAAATAGATTTCCTGTGCCATGGTCAGAGCTCCTTTTTTATAGAGTTCCAATGGTGGTACTGTAAATTATATTTAGATCCTTCAGAGATTGCTTGTGGCGTTGGCTATAACTAATGAATACCCTGGTATCAATTTCATCTTGAGGCAGCAGTCTGGCTAATGTTAAAATACAGTGAACGTTTAATGGCGAGGCCACGGACCGTGTGTATGCACATTTCCTTCTCACTGCAACGTATGGAGCATGCACTCACGTGGTCCACGGCCTCTCCTTAAAACGACCCCAATGTATAATGATGCAAATAAAATATATGATTTGGAGTAGCCTGCTTCCCAAATTTCTGGTGTAACTGAAACGAAACACTGCATTCTCTAAGCATATGTATATTTTCAGTACACTGAGGTTTGTATTCTACTTTTAATTTTTCAGCTTTATATAAGCGTTATTCAAATGAATCCCGGTAACTTGTGTAGAGTAACGGTTGTGATTTTATTAACTCAAAAAGTCGCCAAAGCTCTTGGCACCTTTATCTCGTTACTACACTAGCCGGTGGATTCAATTTTGAAGAAGGTAGTAGGCTGCTGTCGGATACAGGCCAGAACCCATTCACACACACTTCGTCATTCGTTGTCAATCCATGTGCGCGAATAGCTTATTTTAGGTCTGGACTGTACGGTGGATGTTCCAGGGTTTCCAATCGAAACTGCTGCAATATCGCGTTCATCACATTGGAAGTTTGTGGGCGGTCATTATTATGCAGAAGAATAACGCCACTGAACAACATGCCCGGGCGTTTCGTCTTGACAGCTCGTCTAAAATTCTGTAAAGTGTCTTGATAAAGCTGGGCACTGATGGTGGTTCCCCGTTCCAGGAACTCAACAAGCAATGGGCCCTTGTGGTCATGACTTTACCAGAACTGATGTGCACGGCCTTTGATTTCTTTGGAGGTGGTAAAGTCACATGTCTCCACTGCTTGCTCTGACGCTTGCTTTCCGGATCAAAATGGTGACACCATGTTTCGTCACCAGTGACAATATGCGACAGAATAGGTATTCCCCCTCATGATAATGTTGCAGATGTCTCAAAGACATCACCATTCGGGTATTGCGCTGTTCGGAGGTCAGTTGGAGGGGAACCCACTGTGCACAAAATTTTCGAAATTTCAGGTGTTGATTCACTATGGTGTGAATGGTGCCCACACTAATACCCAGTAACCGATGGATCTCGTCCACGGTGATTGTGTGGTTGCCCAAGACTAAAGCATTCGCTTCCTTAATCATTTCAGGTGTGATGACACGATTATCCTGCCCAGTAACTCGCGCCCCTTATGGAATGTTTTGCGCTACCCCACAATACTTGAACGATGCAGACTGTACTCGACGTACACAGCCTTGATATGTCGATAGATTTCAGGGCCTCCAACTCCCTTTGCCGCTAAGAAAAGAAAAACTCCTCGCTGATCCTGCTTACTCGCCTTCATGTTCAGTAGTGGACGAAAACTCGTGTGACCACCTTCTCTTCGGCGTGAAACCACACTGTCGCTATGCAACATCAAAGGTTGCACACGATGCAGTCGCGCTACCAATAGACTGTGCCACCATACACGCAGCTACGTGATGCCATCTTGCGCGTAATGCAAATTTAGACGCACTGACCAAGTTTCATTTGAATGTCCCTCATAATTATTCGAAATTCAGGATGAAGAAGACCATTGCTTATTCTCAAGAATCACAGATGTGCATTCTGTTTTTCATGCAGATGTCATATGCATATGGGGCGGGTTTCGCCTGCGGTGCCGTATGTAGTAAAAGTGGGCGTTAAACACTACACACATGGGGTGGGGAATTTCTATAAAACGTTTCAGAATGCGTTCCTGAAAACTGGTGTGCATAAATATTAAACTTATTTTTGTATATGATTTATGCCTATCACTATCTCACTCACACCTGCCATACAAAATCAGTATTCCCATTTAAACCTCGATAAAGACATTCCAAGTAATGCAATAACTCTACCTAAAACAATTAGATGACACAGCATTAAAAGTGATATACAATGATTTTGGTGAAGGTGAAATCGTATTTACATTCTAGCCCCACTCACAAATGCTGGATCATGTATGAGAGCTACATTATTTCTGAAGAAGAAAACAAAAGATTCGGGCTCCATTATCAGTCAGCGAATACTCCTATGGAATTATAAAATCATCTTTCGAAGAATATTTAGCCATTTTTACTGCCCTTGCTTTAATAGATATTTCGTCCAAAAATGGGTATCAATGTTTCACGGAAAACATTAAGTCTGTACATCGGTGTGGTTTATCTTTAATAGTGTAACTCAGAAATGTAGTCATTTACGCAAAACCAGGTGTACGTGTTCCATTTAGATATAGTAGACCTAGACTACGTGTCACAAAAGATATATACCTTAAAATTTCTGTGAAAAGCTTGTGAAGTCCCTCTTATCGTGAATGAATTTTATATATTTCAGAAATCGTAGGAGATAATAAAAGATACTACTATTATAGAGTGAGGTATTCTTGATTAAAATACATAATTTTATGAATATTGCACTTAATTACACACTTATTTCTTAATCTTAAATTATTCTAATGAAAAAGTAAAATATGGTTAGAGAAATCAGACATGTGTACCAATACTATAATACTTAAAGATGTATGTGAAATTTGTTAAGATTATTGAAATTGCTGCGTATCTTACTATGAAACTTCAGTTATTTATGAACAGAACTATATAAGAAAAAAATTTTAATTTATTTGTTTATTTTGTTAGTAACTACAATCCGCAATGCATCGTTTAATATTTTGTCAAATTTTCAAACTATTTTATATGTATTTATTTTTAATTCTATATGCTTATATCTTCTAATTGTATTGCATAATTGATGCTTGGTTTACTGCACCTTTAACAATTAATTAAGTACTTCATTGAACTCTGCACTCCCGCTTTTCTTAATTACTTCTCTTACAGAATTTTTTAAATTAAAATGCTCATTAGAGGACAAATTAAAACTTGCTATCTTGATATTTCTCACGATAGCTTCACAAATTGTGAATTTATTCATTTATATGCACTAGTTACAAATGTTTAACAGTTGAAATGAATATTTTCCGTACCTCATATTGAAAAGATTGAAAAAGTCGAAAACATTTAAATAAAAATATGTCTTTTCTTTTAAAGCAATAATAAAAATTACACTGCGTTTGTGAAAATTGCAACATCAAGTTGGAATTGCCCTGATAACTCCAAACTTGGTGGAAGTGTAGAAGAGTGTGCAAGCAATAAGTGGCTAGGTTTGCAGAGTGATGGGGTACACCTAAGCTGAGCAGATCCCTCACGTCTTAGTCCGACAAGGTCTGTGTAGTCAGTGCAGAGTTGTCGAACAAGGTAGATACAATAAAGTGAGTGTCAGATGCCTCGTCGACATCAAAGGGAGGCATATCGGCATGTGACCAAGTTCGAACAGGGCAGAATGTGCGGTCTCCGGGAAGCGAGTTTGTCATACCCTGACATTTCGGCTCGTAAGCGACATGCTGCTACGACAGAAATGCGTGTGTGGAAGCAGTGGATAGATGAAGGTCCTTCGCAGCGAAGAACGGAAACTGGACCACGAGAAATGACCACAGGACGGGATGACCGTTATCTTATGTCCGTATGGCCATAACGGACCGTACAGCTTGAGCCACAGTATTGGCTCTACGCTGGAGCATTGCTACAGGTATGAACTTATCTGCATCATCGGTTCGTTGCCGCTGGCTGCAGGTTGTACTGGTTGCACGCATGCCATTACATCGACTTCCGTTATCCAGAAACCACAAGCACCTGCAGCTGCAACGGGCACGTGAACACCGTCACTGGGGTGCTGAGTGACAAAACGTAGTCTTTTCGGATGAGTCTCTCTTCAACGTGTCCTACAGTGATGGCTGCATACGTGTCCGACGGTGTCGTGCTAAGCGCAACCTAGAGGGCTGCATTGTTGAACGGCATGGAGGACAAGCACTGGATGTGGTGGTTTGGGGCACCATTATTTACAACAACCGATCTTGCCTCCTACAAATTGAGGGTACTGTAAACAGCAACCGGTGCCTAACGGTGGTTGTATAGCCAGGTTACTCCCCCTGCTTCAGACGTTTCCTCAGGCCATATTGCAACAGGACAATGCCCGGACACATATTGCGATAAATGGACAAGTCTTCTTCGAAGAGCATCGGGTACCATTGCTTCCCTGGCCTGCATGTTCGCCTGACATGTCGCTCTTCGAACATGTCTGGGATATGGTTGGTCGGCACCTGGTGCGTCATGGTCCTCCAATAACTGGTGTCACGGAGTTGTGGGCTCGAGTACAAACTGCGTGGAGGGAAATCCCTCAGGAACGTATTCAGAAACATTATTATGCAATGGCACGATGTATAGCATTTCTAATTGCAGCGCATGGAGGCCACACGAAATACTGAATATTAGGGCTCAAAGGTCATGTACAGATTTGAAAAGTTATTTCATTTGCTATTTGTCATATGCCTAACCTGTGGTATTAAATTCATTGAATTCATGCATTTCCTTCTGAGTGTTGTAATTTTCGCAAACGTCAGTGTAATAAATGCCTGCAGAGAAATTTCTTAATGTTCCTTTACTAACCTCAAATTAAAACTTTATGAGAGCTAGGATAATGCCTATGGTTTATTGTCAGAGTACCTGAACCGGAAAAGTGAGAGAATGAAAACAGACTAGTATAGTGTGGATGATCTGACATCGTCACAAGAGGGCAAAAGGAAAGTAGCGGAAGCTTTAACGTTTCTGAGACGAACCGCTAAGTTAATCACCCACGCCAAGCTTGAATCAAGCTGATGACGGTGGTCCATCTTGATCGCGTTGCACCTTATCAGGAAGTGGGATGACTAACTCGGAAGATGGATCTATGTGATACAGCTATGGCTCGAGCTATCAAATAGATAGTGCCGACCAGCCGGCCATTTGCAGAGATACGGTAGGATATGGCATGGTACTCTCGCCCAGCCTCAATAGCAGAAGCGTTATTAAGATATAATCAGAAACTTCTGGAAGTTTAATGTCTTCCCGGCTCTCGAATGTTCTATAATTCTCTGAAAAATCTCAGCAGATATAAAAGCGAGTCCTCTCGCGAGTCATTCCGTTAGTAAGTTTGTGATACGACATCAAGTGCGGATCCACTAGTAAAATTGAAATAACAGTGGAAACGTAGAATGCCTGCTGCTGCTGTTACGAGAGATTAGAGACGTACTTTGCAATGCTATAGCAACTGATTCGTCCGAAAAAGGGCCCGTTGCGTGCCTTTTCATTAGCGGCTACTTTCGGAAGAAGAGTGGACTTACTGAGAACTAAGTTAATTGATAATTAAGATAAAGTTACAGAACATTAGCGATGTGAAAGAAAATATTTCCGAAGAAAGCCTCAAATACGAGCCTAACGTATTAGGCTTATTGTGCAACTTCGGTAGTTTTCAAACCAATTAATTAAGTCTGCACTCTTTACCAAAGTTTGCAGTATCTAAACAGGTATTATTTCCTTTAAATTCTACTAACTCTAAAACACTTTCCAAAAATAACATATCGCCCATAAACTAACCACTCACAGGAGCATAAAATGTGCAGGGCTATGTCAGCTTCTTTTTTCCACAATTTACAATCTGGGTTGACCTTTGCAGTGATCGACTTAACTGATCCATGGGGTTTTCGGGGGGGTTTCCGTGTTGCTAGGCGAATTATGGGTAGGTTAATTACATCCCCCGAATTTGCTGTCCCTCCATTTCACCTCCATTATCATTTCAAACCATCTCTTATCTGGTGGTTTTTTTTTTCAGGGTAGAGCTGCCGTCGGGAATCTCGGCGGTGCATGGCGGGATTATGTGCTCTGAGAAAATTGCGTTCCCCTCCGGCGGGACGTACTTCGGTCTCCGAGCCAGTCTAGTGGGCCGAATCAGCAACGCGGCAGGCGGTTATGGATTGCTGGTTGTGCAAGCCTGCCTGGAGTCTCCTGCTTAGAGAAGGCGGCCTCCGGTCTCCGAACCGGCCTCATGACTGTTTCGGGGCCACGGCAGCTGGGATGATTGTCCTAAGCTGAGGAGTTTCTATCTGGTAAAGTTTGTGGACCTCGCTCTCTGTACTGTAGTGATTCCTTGAGGGTGGGCCGCCCTCTGTCTTCTCTCATCTCATCCTCCCTCCCGGGGACGCCCCACTTCGGGCATAGGTACAATAGTTCTAGTCTGGTCGACGTACCGAATCCCCTTCGAATAATCCACTACCACCATTAAGTTGCCTTGAAACATTCACATGAGCATGCCCTTTGAGAAACGCAGTAATCGTTCTCAACTGAAATCTGTCACACTTAAGCATACATACATATATACATATATAGACATTTAGCTCGTTTCTAACATGATTTCCCAATAAATATTGGACCACGTATTGTTTCCTGGAGTTGAAGATAAGTTTTATGTTCTTATGGTCATTTCTTAACAGACACATTTCTTAATAGCCAGTCTTACTTAACTTCGAGAGTTTCTGGAGTCGGCTCTGCTACGATAAATTGTGAAACCCTGGACTTTTAAGTTTATCATCACAGTTCTACCAAGCCTGTAAGCGTGTTTAGGCAATATAACACCAGTCGTAGTATTATCTTATGACCACATAGAGCCTTAAGTACAGCCTGGATACTTCTAACATATTCCATGTCATTCAGTTCAAAGTCGGAGGGACAGCAGTCACTCTATTTGTAAAGTGTGATAGAGACAGTGCGATATTTGAACACGTGAACTAGTATTGTAACATACCACATAACTTTTCTGGCTGGTACCACGTGGTATCTGTCGACTAATAATTAAGTATCATTGATTTACACAAGAGAGGTGAACTATGAAGCCAGAAGGCGCTGTATTTACTGGGGAATATTTGAATCAGTCTGAGAATTTAATGTCATGCAGGCATTTTGCAATGTTAGCCCAGTTGGTCAGAGCAGCGGCACGGAAAGTTTAAGAACCGTGGGTTAAATCCTGGCTATAGAATTCTAAATCTGATTCTTCTTTTCCAACTTTAGCCTATGCAGGCATATAATGAAGCAGGGGTTAGGAATAATCTATCTTTAATATAAGTAAATACTTTTATTGTAAGGTATGCAATGTAGAAATATGTGCTTTAACACAAAGATAAAAAAGCATGTAAAAGGTGTAGACAACCTCAGAGTTACAAGAGGCTAGCCGTAATTCTCAATAATCTCAACTTGTTTAAATGGACAGAGGAATTTATATTTGTCTTAAACACAGAGTTTAGTTAGCTAGAGTTTATGACACTTAGTTCCTTCTATGTATAATTTCTTGTTGGTGAATGTACGATGGGCTCTAAATCTAAGTGGTATATCTGATATCCATCACTAGCTTCGTGTGCACTCCAGTGATACCCTCTTCTCCCCCCCCCCCCCCCCGCCACCGCACTCCACATCGTCGTTGTTGGATATACGCCTCATTAGCTAAACTATACCACATTAAAATGACTTCCAACAGCAACGCCCCATACATCATCTAGTATGGCATGGAAGCTTTATACTCAGGTTACTGAACTTGCCTGATCCCAAATTACTTTGCTGTGCCTCAGATCTTATTATTCTAACACATTTTAATTCTATGATCATAAATAGAAAGGTGTTTTTGTAACCCTGAAGTCGTTCTTCACTCATACTTGTCTTAACTAGATCATGGCAAAGTTTAGCCAATCAGTCTGCTGAGCTGATTTAGGGGCAATGCGCCCAGGAGTACACAGAAGCCTAAATATTCTTCGAGGTCTTGATACACGATTTATCTCTACTCCGATTTATCTCTACTCCATTTCATAAATGAAGTCAAAGCAGTATTTCTAATTCTGGTTATAAGAAGGGTTTATCTGCTGTAAAGATAAAATTGATTCATCAACGGTTTCAACAAATGGGTTCAAATATGCCCCCTTTTCCCCTCCTTTCGAAGGAAAGATTACCAGAGCACCCAAATTTATAATAAGTTTAATTGTCGCATTCTTCCCATTAATAAGCTCCAAATAATATTGTATGTTCAATTTTAATTAAAAGGCGACTTAATGAATTAAAATACAGCAGCTCTAAATAACGGTACTTTTTGAATTTTCACTAATATAGAATACTTGATTGTTTTGACACACCTAATGCATATGCCGATTAATTTATGTGAGGAATAATGTCTTTTTTAAGCAGCGTTGTCACAGTGGGTACAAATAACGGAATCCATTCTTAGGAATGGGTCGGAATTGGGCTATCCGGATTAGCTGGGCCAATTTTCAAAACATTTCAACACTCTCGCTCTCTCTGAGTATATGTATGCTTGATGCTCGTGTGTGTATGCGTGTGAGAGAGTGAGAGAGTGAGAGAGAGAGAGAGAGAGAGAGAGAGAGAGAGAGAGAGAGAGAGAGAACCTTGGAAGCCACACATGTGATTATAACAATGTTTCCCCATTCACAAGCACTACGATTCTGGACAGACATAGAAATATAAAGTTGTTTAAAAGTTGGAGAACATTGCGTTGGGAAGGCTTCCTATTTCAGTCCTGTTTCCTTTAATATGATCAACAGAGAATTTTTTGGCGTTTATTTTTAATTTATATCTTCCAGCGTTAAATCATAATGGACGATGGGCGAAATGGGTAAAATGATGCTCAAGTGAGTCCAGGATCCTTCGAGTTTAGAGTTATCTGACATTCATCTTTCAGGATAACGGAAACTCTCGGGGTAAGCTTTATCCAGATAGCTCGCCCTGACCTAGATTCAAACTTCAAAGTGAGATTTGTGGTGGACAACACGGCGTTGGGGCGGGTTTTCTCCGGGATCTCCGGTTTCCCCCGCCATCTCATTCCACCGGTGCTCCATCTTCATCTCATGTATCATCAGTGTCACCGCCTGCGGTGCCGTATGTAGTAAAAGCGGGCGTTAAACACTACACATTTTTTTCATTATTCGTTGGCATATATGCGTGTACGTATATTTGAAATGAGACAAGATCCAACTTCCCCCTGACTACTGCCAGAACAATGCAATTGGGTTAATGTGGGCTAAAATCATGTTGCAAATAGAAATAATATTTTTTAAACTGACTGACGTTGAACGACTTATTCACGAAGAAATTGACAAGGGACAGAACAAGACTGGAAAAACTGCGTAAGACATCACATAAACTACACGGAAACTATTTTTGTATAGAAATATAACGTAACGAGATTTTGGAACCTATCATCATAAATTCCCAGTACGCAGACGATGAAAGCAATGACAATGACGAATTATCTCTTAACGAAAGTAACATTATCAGCTATATGGAGGTACCGCTGGCATTTCCGTTGTATTAGAAAAATAAGTAATTCATAAACTATAATTAATTTTAAACTAAATATTTAAACAATGTACGTAATACACGTAATTACGGCGTAATATGGAATATCCATGTTGCAATTGAGCTTTGAACATCCGCATTATTATAAGACCGGAAAATTCAGTTTGCGTTCTCTTACGTCTAGCGCCAAGAAGACTCGCAAGTGTGCGAGAGAGAGGGAAATATAAAAAGAGTGGGGATAGCGCGGTGGCAACGCTGAAGGATCTAACGCATCTGATTCGCTACACGCAAGAACTCTTCCCATTTAAAACACATAATAACTATCCTAGATACTATTCCACAAACAAATTGGAGACAAAAAATTTATGTATTTATGCTCCAAGTGTAATAGACTTTAGAACCATATTTGTAAGCGTTTAACCAAAGAAATATTTCGACATTGCTTCCAAAAGTCGCCAAATAACTACTACTAATATACATCCTTGCTGGCTCAGTTACCTAGTTAAAGGTTAACTTGCCGCTATTCCTACCTTTATTTTTCCTCAAATGCACTGCAAGCGAGTCAGGTATCCGGGAGAGAGCCCATTTGGACGTTATCCGTAGCTGAGTGGAAATGCGAGATGCAATAATATTCTATTTTGTCAGTTAGGTTTAATGGTCCATAACTACTACACTTAATAATATTTTACAAAATTTTATTTCCGGAATGTTCTTACAACAGAATTACGAAAGACCAGTGCTACACAGATGGGCTTGAAATTCGGCATTACTAGTCTACTTTATTCTAGTTAAAACAATATAAATGTTACAACCTCGATATTTAAGTTCAACTTCTCGGGGTCTTCACAGTCCCCGCTCCTCAGGGCTCTGAGTATCACAAGAAACTCCGAGGTGAATTATTGTAAAATTCACGAAACTCCAGAACTCAATGTTCACGTGACAAACGAAAATGATGTGGTAATGATAAAATCGCCACGTTAAGTTTACAATATGAAACAGAAGCTTTTGATCATATCGTATCGATAATTATTTAAATTCGTTCAATAATTTATATATTTTGAGAAATGTGTAATGTGTACTTTGGCCATGTTTGTAAAACAGAAAATGTAAATTTCTCCGTAATATTTTATATCGTGAATTTGGGTAGATTCATTTAACAAAGATTTTACACCCTGAAAAGCTATGTCGAGAAAGGGTGGAAAACGGTACAATAGCATGGTGTTTCAGCTATTTCGATGTACCGTTAGACAGGTCACACTATATATGAGTGTAGAAGGGAAATTTAGGCCATTTTTGTCACTTCGTCTTGTGTGTTCACTTACCGTTTACTCCTTTACCATGTGCCGCGTCATTTCAAATTCTACTCTATAACCGCTTTTAGTGTACGCGGTCACAGCCATAACAAAATAGGTGTGTGCATCCAGAGTTAAAGAAATAATTAAAGTACTTGTTTTAGAAAATATCGTATGTTCTGTTGTCTCGACCTTACAACTGAGAACATAAATGGTCCAATCAGGTGACGAAGTTTACAGCAGCCGGAGGCTACAGGAAAGGAGACAGCGGATCAGCGACGGGGGAGACCAAGGAAGGAGTTCCATTTCTACTCCAGGTAGGTACGCAGCGTGAGAAGGGCGAGCAACGTTCCAGTTGCAATTACTAATTGTCTCCAGTTTTATGTTACTGTGTGTGTTAACTTTACTGATTGTGAAATTACTTCTATTGACTTACTTTGAACAAAGAGGATATACATCTAGGAATTGCAGGTCCATACTAAGTATAGCTAATAGATTTATCGGTAAGCTGAATGAGATAACTAGTACCGGTACAATGCACATAAACAGGTGAACTTTGTGCATAAAGTTTTCCCCCATTCACAATAATGGCGCCAAACTGGTTATATTAATTAAAAATAATTAGAAATACAAAGAGTATGCCGCAGAATATATTAGTCTTTAGAAAATGAAAATCTTAATTGCGTTCCTTATTTTTTACTGTATAAACTTCAATAGAATGATGAGAGTATTGCATACCTTTATCTACACATATTTCATTATATTCAAAATCTATGTGCTCAAATGTTTAAGTACAGTCGTTACCTTTTTGTAAAAGATTCGACATTCGACGTTTGTATAAAGGCATGGTTGCTACACATAAATTTCATCAGGTTATCATATGATATCATATAGAATTCTAAAATGAAGGGTGGCATTAACAAAGTCAACCAGCAGATCAATACCTGAATTCCAATATTTTTGTTGAAACACAAGTCTTGCGAACCAACATACTTGAAGTTAAACATTGCCTGACCCTCAAGGGTTTACTCGCTGGCACCACTTAGTAACAACACTAGTGATGGCTTTCTCATAGTTTGTATCCTCTCCATGTAAAATCATGACAGAGGTAACCCTTCATAGAGGCAATAAGTTACAATGAAAACTGAAATGAGTTCTAAATACTAATGAATACAATTAAGTGGTCACGTTCTACAAGAACGGCGCTTACTTTCATGTGGTTGTCTTTCGCAAAGACAGGGATCAATTATATAATATGTAATTTCGGGAACAGTTAATACGGACTACAAATACCATATGTAATGTGAGGAAAAATCATTTGCAATGCCAATGGAATTTGAGGAAAAAACATAAAACATTTCATGCAACCTTTTACGGAAAACAAGAAAAATCTTCCTACCATTGGTGTGGTTAAGTTTTTTAAGTTTCCTTTTCCACTTCAATGTTTCATTTTGCTCCACAAATGCTGGTTTAAACATATTCTTCATTTCTCTAGGTATAATATTCATTACTGGCATATTTTTCTGTGGAATACGAGGATAGGCTGATAAGTCCCGTGCCCCACAATAAAAAAAATAATATTTTTCTTTATTTCTCAACATAATCTCCATAAAGGCTAACACATATGTCATATCAATGTTCCATTTAATTAAACCATCTCTGAAGTACGATTTATCATGGTTCTCAAAATAGCTGTTTACAGCATCAATGACTTCCTCGTTGCTGTGAAATCTTCGTCCTTCAAGGAATTTTTTGAGTTTCGGAGAAGGTGGTAGTCACTGGGTGCTAGATCAGGAAAATAGGTGGATGTTCAAGCAATTAGAACTTTAATTCCCACGTTTTACCCATTGAAATCACTGAACGATGGGCCGGAGCATTGTCGTGAAGAAACTAAGATTTTTTTCCTTTGCCAAATGGGGCTATTTCCTTTTTATTTCCAAGTAATAAATAAAAATAATTCCCTGTGCATCCTAGAAAACACTCGCCATGACCTTGTTAGCTGACAAAATTGACTTTACCTTTTTGGAGTTGATTCATCTGGTGCAATCCACTGTTTTAACTGTGATTTACTTTCTGGAGTGTAGTGATATATCAGTTTCATCCATGGTAATAAGCCGTCTTAAAAATTCACTGGAAGTTTTATAGTAGAGCTCCAAGGTCTTAACAGAAGCAGTTTTTCTTTGCAACTTTTGATCAGGTATCAGAAAACTCGGCACCCATCTTGCATAGACTTTGTAAAAGCCCAAAACATTACTTAAAATATTATCTGCACGTTCTTTTGGTATGTTTACAGCCTCTACTGTCTCAAAACTAAAATCTGCAGTCTTCCAGTACTAAACAATTCTTTTTATTTATTTTTTTTTTTTTTTATTTTTTCAAGTTGTGGATTCCACAGGGCGTCCAAAGCAAGGCTCATCACTAATGCTCGTATGTCCCATCTTAAACACTGCAACACACGTTTTAATCACTGTATATGAAGGGGTCGAGTCTTTCAATGTACTGTCCATTTCCTCCTTGATTTCTTTTGGTACTAGGCCTTTCAAAATGAAGTATTTAACCACTGCTTGTTTTTCCAAAACCTCCATTTTCGTGAAACCTCTACACTTGTCTTGCTTAAAATGCTGTCATTTAAAAACTAAACAAGCTATTGAACTGTAACTATGGATACAAGCTAGTCTAGAGTTAAACTATACGATGTTATCCGTCAAAATGGCTCAGTGGTGCCATCTCTATGTGAGGCCTAGAACTTACCAGTCGACCTCGAACATTCTTTCATTCTTAGTGCCAGTGTTTGCTGATGCTTGTGGACAGCGACACATGCTTTTTTTTAATTTCGGCAATACTTTAATCTTTAGGTAGGTTTTTTTAATATAGCTGTATTAAAGTTTTAACCAAATTAAATAAGACAGAGCCAGACAGAGTACTATCAACATAAACCCTATTCACATGAGCTTGTGGTGCTCTCTAAGGACTCTGAATTGCGCCCATATTGCTGAAGGAAATTTTGAAAAACTTGTAAGCTTCAAGAAAGAATTTAGACAGTTTTATTAATCTTGAATTACATCACTGAGACTCAAATAAGTCGAACTCAAAACACTTACCTATGTCTTTAGATTTAAGGAATACCAACGCATATAAGTAACCAATTTCCACTTAAAATAGTTTTATGTGTAACTGAATCCACAATGATTATTCTTTCCCTTTTGTCTACGTCGTTGTTTTGAAACCCATGTGTAACAGTCATGGTCTGGCCTAACAAATGACTATCACAGCATTATAAATGTATGAAAACAACAAAACAAAACCACTATCTCATTTACTCATAGTGCGTGAATCTGGTTTAGTGAATTTACACCTGTATTTAATTTCCCTTACATTATAGTTAGCATTTCTGACTTAGTGAGCGAGAATCCTTTCCTAATCCTCAAATAGTATTCCAACAAATTAAAATACCCACAAAATTCAAGTTAATGGACGAACATGGCTACCTGAAACAACTTCAGATATTTCAAACATAATTGTGTGTAAAATATCGTATTTTAATTACACACATATTTTATTTCCTTTTAGACCTATGTGTTATTATGTAATTTATAACATTACTGAAGAAATTATTTTGTAAAATTACCTCGTAACCCTTGCACTTGATTTATGTTTTTCTCCAAAATACTGGAAATCTCAGGTATGAGCAAAATTATAAATTACAGGCAATGAAAGCATGCAATAAAGATAGTAGCAGGATTGCTATTTTGAAAAAGCTCTACTAATATATCCATTTTAAAATAAACCTATGTATCCAGTTACACAGTTTCAAAATAATAGTAGTTGACACTAATACAACGTTCCACTTTTGTTGTTATAAACGGTTCCAAAATTTATGTTGGAATATAGAGAATTCGTTGCGATACAATACAGCAATCACAGGCATGTGTATTATCTATGACAACGTACCCCCTTTTAAACTCCAATAAAGCAAAATGTCCAGTGTATTTCTCCTCATGCATCAAATACAATTTTACTATTGAGCTCTCGCAATACAAAGGATTATTACACGAGATGCTGTTTTGGGACATACAATCATTAACAGCATGGAAACTGAAACATGATTGTTACCATGAATAATTTTAATAGGTGTGAGCTACATTTGTATAATTAAATGAGTACTAATTATAATTAAGTATCGATACGTAAGGTTTAGACTACATTATTTTTGCCCGAGTGTTGGAGAGGAGAAGGTAGCATAAATATATAAAAAATGCATGGCTTTCTTCGGAAGGGAACTAAAGACGGTGGTCCCGTACCGTAAGTTTACGGCATGGCAAAGAACGTTAAGTCCAATAAAGAGTCCTCTGAGCAAAATTAAGCGGTATTTCACGTACAATACGGAATGGGATTCTGAGAACCATGGTAGTTAAAGGACGCCCATAAAAAAACTAAATTTCACAATTTAGCATTCTATGTTTGTGGTGCCCAAGAATAACTTAAAACCTTTATCCCAAGTATTAGCGCGCATTAAGTAACAAAGAGGTTATACCTAACTATAAAATGAAAGGGTTATACGCACAATTTAAATCAAGCACTTAAGACATATGATGTGGCTGCTGTATTCTCTGCCTCCGTCCAAGGGTCATTATGAACGGAGTGCAGTAATTAGAGTGGTATGCAGATTCCTCTCGATCAGTTAAATGAGATTTGCAACATCCAAGCTGCTATATTTTCATCACAAAGCTCCTTAATTAGTCCCTGAAGGACCTTAAGATGCTGTGCGGATCCTGTATCAAAGCTCCTAGCAGGGAAAAAAAATCTTCAAGTGTTTACCAGAAACTGAATGGGTTCCTTCGCACTGTAAGCAGTAACGCCCCTTTAATTTTATTTAATTTGCCTAATTCACCATAAAATTGCGGATACCCCGTCAATTACAGTATAAACTCGTTTTTACGCGGATCAAATGGGACCAGGGCCAATCCAAGTAAACGAAAATCTGGGTCATTCAGAGAATGACGGAAAAACGATAAAAACATAAAACATCAGCGAAATATTTTAATAGACTTTATAAATTATTGTCAGCACACTTTCAGGTAAAATATATATACTGTATGCACTATAATATCCTATGTGTTTGCACTGTACTATAAACAAGTTTAGTGTATCGCTTACGAGCTGTGCGATCTCGCATCCGCTTTAACATTAGCAGTTCATTTGGCAATGTTTCTGCTTGACTCTTGAAATAAAGCATCAATTTATCTATATTTTTAACTGTTTGTGCGTGGGTCATAACAAGAGCTGGTTCATTAGCACTAGCTGAATCGGAATACATTTCAATGTCAGTAACCTGGATGATGCAGTAATGCCTTCCTCTGTAATCAAATTATAGCCGCCATTAGTGTCGACTTGGAACCAATCAATGCCTTCTTTAGCAGTAGCCATTGACACTTAAAAGTATATATAAGCTTCTTCCATATTTTTGCTTCTTCTTCAATCTTTGTTTCCTGGCAAGTCACGCACACCAGGCCACAACTTAAGTTCATCTTGCAGCCCGGTCCCAAGTAGGTGGGGTGAGGGCCATGAATTCGCGCGCTGGCAAGAGAATTCCAGTAACGTACCTACTGAGAAGAGCAATTTATCGTCTGTAAAACAAGTCTTCTTTAACTGCGGTAAACCTAAACAAGGTACTTTTTTCTCTTCAAAACTGGTCAGGGTTATCCGGACGTCCATTAAAAAAGGTCTGGGTTAAAGAACTTTTACTGTGCAACGATAATAAACACCGGATAACAAAGTGTACATCCACTGACAGAGCACATCAGTGTATGTCTTCAGCACTACATAACAAGTTTTTGAGGCACAATTTAATAGCTTCACCAATAAAAAATCATTGTGCTCCCCAGAAGGGAGAATTGGGATGAGAGGATACTAAGGGCGGTAAAACCTGAGGAGAGATAACAGAGGGCAGGATCTCCCAGAGCTACAGAGTGAAAGTCTCTGTCGGTGGCTCTACAACTGACTCCCTGCAGGGCACACGAAAACCACAGCGACACTTAGTACTTTCATAATACTATCAAGAAAATTGAAATGAAACAAGAAGTGGGATGAAATGTGGGACTGGAAATTTGGGGAGTGACAAAACTAACACCATCGGAAAGAAAATTCTGCCATAGAAATCGAACGCATGAGCTCCCGAATGCGACCGTAGCGCCTGAGCCCTCCCCCTCAGTACGTAAATGTAAAATTATGACAACTGCGTGATAATTATAGCAATGGTGGTATGCCGCTCTACAAACAACGTAAAATACGTGCTTTTTCTTTCTGGTATTATCTTCTTTCCTGAATGACTGATTACGGTTATGGTGCACGCTACAGGACAGAGAAATCGCAGATGTTTCTGTAACAGCCCCATGTGCAGTGTTTTCCTTTGTAGAACAGGTGTGTGAAATCACATGCTTCTGGCTAAAGATCAAACAGAGAATATCTGTTTTATTAGCTACAAAACATCTCCATTTCCACACATCCTGTTTCGAATCGACCATTTTCACCGTAGATCAGTGATGGGTTCACAAGTTGGTTGTAACTTAAACACTACACAGGGTTATTCATAAGTCCGTGAAACATTTTGAAGTTAAAAAAAGTAAGCAGCAGATCATGCTAATAGTTGCACCAGTAGAGAGAGAAATTATCAAAGTTTTTATAGTGAAAGCCCGTGCTTAGTTGTCATGGTTTGTCACTAGCTGGCAGTAGTTATCATTAATGAGAAAATGGCGTTGACTAAACGCGAGCAATCCTTTGCGTCTGGAATTCACACGAACGTCATCAGTTGTGACTGTGCAAGGACGGCTTTTTCTTTCTTTTCTTTTCTTTTTTTTTTTTTTTTTTTTTTTTTTTGCAATTTACGTCCTCCAACGGTATATCGGATGATGAATGAAATGTGTGAAATGATGCGCAAATGAGTTCGGGGTCCATGGAACTTAGAGTTAGCCAACATTCGTCTATCAGGATAAGAGAAAATCCCGGAAAATACCTTATACAGGTAACTCACTCTAACCGATATTCGAACTCGGGACCTCTTGGACGTGAGGCAGACACGCTACCATCTACGCTACCGAGGCGGAAAGGTTGGCTAATGTCTCATTAAGTCAGAATAGTGGACTATATATTTATTGTTGACCTGTTGGACATTTTTACATAAGATTTTTTAATAAAATATTTCTGGCAAGTTTTATTTGAAAACTTCGATTTAAAATATTTTAATGAGTCACATAGGCTGTACTTAAATGTTGTAACCACCAAGCGGAATGGCTCAGGCAGTTTCGTCTGTGGCCGCATTCAGGAGGCCGGGGTCGAATCGCGTGGACGACCTACCTGACCCATGGTTTTTTCGAGGGTTTTCTCAAGTCGCTAGGTGAATACTGGGTAGGTTAATTACATTCCCCGAATTTCCTGTCCCTCCATTTTGTCCCCATCATCATTTCATGTCACCTCTCATCTGGGATCTCTTTCAAGGTAAGAAGTGTCGGAGGGTGTTTCGGCGGTGCATGATGGGATGATATGCTCAGAGGGAAAATCCTCCGGTAGGTCGCTTGCCGGTCTCCGAACCTGCTGCTGCGACCAATTCGGGACCGGCTGCCAGGGACCATTTGCGTACCAGCTGATGGGCGCGTTTTCGTGCCGCAATAGGGGGGGGGCATGTCCGTTGTCCTGGCCTGCCGGGGCAGGTTTCTATCTAAGAACGCTGTAGAGACTTTTTCCTCTGTAATGTCGTGGCTCCTTGGAACGGCCACTCTCTGTCCCCTCTCGCCTTATTCTTCCTCCCGGGAGTGCCCCACTTGGGGTCATAGGTACAATGGAACACTGTTGTTCTCCGTGCCGAATCCCCTCAGTAGTAAAATTCTAATCTTGTTGTAAATCTAATGATGAGAAAAGGCTAGCTGAGATCGCGATGTGTACTATTGTATCATATCTAGTAGCGTTTGTATTTCATTGGTCTCTAGTAATGACCGTTTCTGTTTTCAAAAATGACACATCTTTGGTTTCTGCTAGTAATAAAGCAATTGCTTCAAGATTGTATTAGCTTCTAACATTAAATGTATAAAAGCATAGTGATGGAAATGTCTCTTCTTGTGAGTCAGCTCAAGCATACCTGCGAGGAAAAAAAAATTGCGTAGGTCGATCGGAACTTCTTGTTTCAGAAAATGATTTTACTCGTGCTGATCATCTACCTGTCGGTTCCGGATATGACCTAAGCCTTGCTGGTTTCTATCCCTTGGTTACTAACACATAAAAGAATCTCCTGCATCCAAAGGGAAAATTAAATCAAACTGTCGCCGCTAAAAGCAGGAAACGCAAGTTAAAAGAATGTCAAGCGCTTTATATCAAGGCTTCACACACTTTCAAATCCTTGACTAAGCGTTCTTCTCTATTATGGTGTTTCGTAGACTGTACCAAATTGAAATGCTGCCTTAAATTGGATCCCGGTCGAAGTGATCAAAGTCCACTAATCCTCCACTAGCTGTAAAGGGAGCTCGGCTGTAATCTGTTAAATCAAAGCGCATACCAGAAGAGATGCTTGCAGAATCTTCCAGTACAAAATTCCATTCCGGAGAGGTTTAGCCATCATGAAGGAATGGCTGTACGATTTCGTCTTTGAATTATGAGTATTACACATGGTTTTACCTTACAGCAGCCCGTCAGGAAAGTATTTATTCAGCCCCTGTTTCGTGGGGAATTAAATTTCAAAAGCGGTAATATAAAAATCAGTGAAGTGCTACAGCAGATTTAATTATGTTGTTTACATTCCGTACGCTTAGAGTAGCGAGAACCCAGAGGCTAATTTGCATCAACACAAACGAACACGAAGGTTCTAGAAAACGCTGAGGTTTTATTACATACGGAAGAACACATCTGCTCCTTCACCCACCTAACATATCAGAAACTTGTAAGCCAAATTTTAATATCATATAATACGAGTACTATATGTTCACACATTACCTAGCTTTCCAAACTGTCACTTTGTCCGGTTCTCACTTTTGCTTAATAATCTAGTTCAGCTTTGGCCAAGAGTTCGCTTAGCATACTCTGAAAGTTGCCTAATTTGAGGTAGTTCCACTGTTCACTTTACCTTTTTCCGTGAAGTAGCGTCGTAACAATGTTCACCCGACGTAGCCTCTTATCCGGAAGTTAGATTACTGGGTAATCGAAAGGAAGACTTCATTCACATGCCATAAAAGCACATTATTATGGTCGTCAAAAACTCCCCAAGGACAACCTTTTACAAATCAGGCTAGCTCGCTCGCTGAATCACTCACGTACACACTCCACTAGACTCCGTAGACTGACTTATCCTGGAAAACCGCCAGATTGGATCGCTTCGAAAGAGCACTCGTTTATTTAAGAGTATGAACTATCCAGAATGTTTGAGATGTTCAGAAAGTTCTATTTCTCTTACAATGGTGCCTATCCCCTTTACATTGCTTATCTTGTTTACGGCTGAAACTGCCGCCGGCAACTAATAGATAAATAAAACATAAAATAGAAAATATTTATTTTTCCTTTTTACTGGAAACTTCATTATTTCCCACCCGCCCGTTATAGTGTAAATAGTATTAAAATAGCTCTTATTCCACCATAATTCATCAATCGCATCCCGATTAAGGACTACGTGAAGTTCGCACTTTATCTTTAGTATGTGCAACTGTTATGCACTTATTCGTATTGTGACTTAGTGGGTTCGTAGAATTAAAAGTCCAATTTGCCGAAATTCTAAAAGTTCTTTATTTACGTAGACATACACTGTTCAATTCTCACGTAACAACATTACATCACCAATACAACACAATCTTCCAAGGTCGACAGTGACAGCAGATTACATCACTAGCTCTCGTTACACAATTGGCTGTCTCTCATTTCACAACACTGTTTCACAACTAACTCTTTGCGAGCCGTCGCGTTCTTAAATACCTAATTCGCAAATTCCAGATATTTCCGGAACAATAAAGAAAACCAACTTTTCTCTGTCAACCGAGATATCACTTAACATTCCAAATGCTGAAATCCTACCTGAGCCGGCAAGTCCTTTACCTCAGTTATCTTTGCTTGCCAGCGCTTGTTTACAACAGCCGCGCTATCATTAACTGCTTAGCAAGGCTCTTTATTTCCACACTGTCCGCCTATCAGTTCCTTTGTGTGCGCAAGCCGCCTTATCGCGATCGGGTTCGCGACAGTATCTCAAGCACTAATTTTAAGCCTTCAAGTTACGACTTCGTGATGCAACTAAACTATCGGATGCAACAAACACCATGCGATTTTCCTTGTTATTGGTTATGTTATAAATAATATCTACGACCAATCAGAAGGTCATAAGTTTACGGTATAACTGATATTTGTTGAAGTTTCAAATTAATTCACACTACTCATTTTAATGAGCCCCTTCCTTGTCTTCATATTCGTGGAGGTCATTTTTCAATATTTGTAGTTATTTCAGATACATTTGCAATGAAGGTTTTAACACTAGAACTGCGGCGAGTCTGATAAGGGGACCTCGTGTATATTCTTGATCAGATTAATGTAAATTACTCAACTTCTCTCTTGATTACTTAAACTTGTATAAAGAATATGCGGTCTATTCTCTTATACTACAAATCTAATGTCTTCTCTTGAGTTATCTACATTAGCGCAACTAGCACTGCAATTCAGTTTGATCTTAAACTGGCTAGAAACAAATTTCAAGAAAAATAAAAAAAACCACTGAGCTATGCATATGCTGTATGAAGGGAAAAGACGATGGATGTGTAAGGAATGAGATAGATGTACTTACCGTTAAAAACACTATAAACACAAATATTTAAAACATCCTCTGTTCAGAAGCAGGCATTGAGAAACGGTGATGTCACCAAACAACTGCTACGTAATGTATGATATGACTGAAGAACCGAATGCTCTTGCTGTAAAGTCTCCTCCCCCTCCTCCTATATTAGAATCATCATTATTATTAAATGATAGATATGGCCCTGGTGATAGAGACATAGTTAAATGGAAATGTGTAGTGTTTAACGTCCCCTTTTACTACATATGGCACCGCAGGCGGTGACACTGATGATACATTAGATTAAGATGGAGCACCGGTGGAATGAGATGGCGGGGGAAACTGGAGGTCCCGGAGAAAACCCGCCCCAACGCCGTGTTGTCCATCACAAATCTCACTTTGCGGTCGCCTGGGATCGAACCCGGGCCGCCTTGGTGAGAGCCAAGCGGTCTAACCACTGAGACACGGCGTGGCCTAGTTAAATGGAGAATTATAGTCAAACTTAATGATATAATATATATTGCAGGTTCTTATGTTCGTAGAAAACTCATTCATACAAGTACCTTCCACCCACAATTATTGCGGATGGAATAAGCAAATTCATAATTATACAAGAATGACGCTTAAAGAGGTGGAGCTATATATTTCGTCACCAACCTAAGTCGCTCCATCTCATAGATTTGTAAATTCACACTGCGTAACCACCACATGATTACTCTTTGAACTCATAACACCCTTAGTATATAGAAGTTATTGATGCATTAAATAGTTACAAACAGTTGGTTATACAATGTTTATTATAGTTTGTGACTTGTTATCTTGAGTTCCGAGATTTAGGCTTAATAATACAAAAACGCTTAGGAAAAGTAGCCAAGTTAAAAAAAAAATAAAAAAAGTATCGACTGGCAAAACGAAGGCAAAGGATATCATCCCCAACTAGAAAATGTGGCTGAATAATTAATAACTTCCCGTACTCCGGCAGGATTTAAGCACTGCAACGCTGAAAAAGTGCACTTTCCAAGGATGTATTTGAATGTTTTATTACTTATCTCCCACCAAGTTTAGGTGCTTCAAACTACTGCTATATTATTTCAAGAACTTCTTCAATATTGTAATAGCAAGAAGTAAAGTGTGCAGCGTTATTATTCATAATTATTGCAGCACCTCACTAGACAACATGCATAATGTTGTATAAATTACGTATCGAATCCATGTAAATATCAACTAAATTTGTATTACCAGTTATCTAAGCTGTAGTATAATTAACAATGAGGCCAAAAATTATATGATGGACATCCTTGTTACCAAACTTGTGATATAATATAACTAAAATCTAGACTTTTTCGTAGGGGATTCGGCACTGCGACCAGACTTGGCCTATTGTACCTCATGTCCCCAAGTGGGGCAGTCCCGGGAGGAAGGATGAGGCGAGAGATCACAGAGGGTGGCCGTCCCAAGAAGGCACTACAGTGCAGTTGGCAGGGTCCCTACATATTACTTAGATGGAAAAGCTCCACTAGCAAGCCAGAACAACGGTCATTCTCCCGTACTGTGGTTCGAAGACTGCCACAGCAGTCGGTTCGGAGGCTGATAACCGACCTACCGGAGGAGGAATTAATTCACTCGGAGCATATCATGCTGTCATGCACAGCCGAGACTCCCACCGACACTTCTACCCTGAAAGAGACCACCAGATGAGAGATGATATAAAATTATAATGGAGATGAAATGGAGGGACCGGAAATTCGTGGGACGTAATTAACCTACCCAGCATTCGCCAAGCGATGCGGGAAAAAAACGAAAGAAACCATGGGTTAGGTATGTCGGCCACGGGAATCGAATCCGGGCCTCCCGAATACGCGCCACAGACGAAACCGCCTGAGCCATACCTCTCTGTTAATATAGTGTTAGAACAGGTGGAAAAATTAATTACTTGGGCTGTAATGTAAACTTTGAAATAAACAACGAACAAAAAGGAAGTACAGTCAATAAGTGCCAATATATTTCAGGAATAATATCTCGTACCTTGAAAAGAACAACCCGAAAGGATACAAATCTAAAATTCTATAGGACAATAGCTGTTCCGGATTTACTGTGAAGGTCGGAAACATGGACTCTTGATAAAGAAAGATTGGAGCAAAATACAAGAGGCACAAACGAAATATCTCCAAGCGGTAAAAGGATGTACAAGACAAGATCATATTAGAAATTAATAAATAAGAAAGGAATTAGATATATTGTAATTGAAAGAAAAGACAATATTAAATACAGCAAAATGGAAAAGTCATAACTCACGCATCCCGTTCCAGTCATACAAATATAAACTTTCTGGTTATAGAACAATAGCAGGGTCAATAAAACAGGAAAGGAAGAAATATGAGGGCGGAAATGGAGAATTCTCTTAAACCATGAGGAGTTGTGTGTGTATGTGTAGTGTTTAACGCCCGCTTTTACTACATACGGCACCGCAGGCGGTGACACTGATGATACGTGAGATGAAGATGGAGCACCGGTGGAATGAGATGGCGGGGGAAACCGGAGGTCCCGGTGTAAAATCCTTCCCAGTGCCGTGTTGTCCAACCACAAATCTCACTTTGCGGTCGCCTGGGATTGAACCCGGGTCGCCTTGGTGAGAGCCAACCGGTCTAACCACTAAGCCACGGCGTGGCCATGAGGAGTTGGTAATACAGACTTTTCATTACTGTTGATGTACGTAAGGGTTTTGTGTGTGTGTGTGTGTTTTTTTTTTATTTTTTTTATTTACGTCCTGGGTGAAATGATGCTCAAATGAGCCTGGGGTCCATAGAGCTTAGAATTACCCAACATTCGTCTTTCAGGATAAGGGAAAACCCCGGAAAAGCCTTATCCAGGTAACTCACCCTGACCGAGATTCGAACTCGGGACTTCTTGAACGTGAGGCAGACATGCTACCACCACGCTACCGAGGCGGGCGATATACGTAAGGCACAAGTATTACAACTATGCAGGTTGTTTCAAAACGACATCAAACGAATATATAGAAGTAGTTGCTCAGCTTCTATGTCACACATATAGATAGTTTTTACCGCCAATATAGACGCATAAAGGCGCTCCAGAATGTGTAGTTTAGGCAGTTACAGGAACAACGCCGCGTGCCTCACGCTATCGAAGTTCGCACGCAGGACACACAGTGCCGCCTACTGTAGCTGTTTGTAAACATACCGACATGCTCCACGGTGGCTTGCTACTATTAGGAATTTCTTTGACTCATGAAAGCGCAACAAAGAAGCTATTCTTTAGTTATTTGTTTATGGGTGTTTAACGCGTTCCAACATTCCGTTATAAGAGTCAATGACGGCAAATAAGCTGGTGGACATATGCAACTTAAACCTTTTAGAGGGAAGTTAATGTTAGTGAGATTGAGGATGGAAGCATTAAATGATAAAAAGAACAGAGAACAATATCAAAGAATTGTAGATAAAGTTAACCAAAAGTAAATACCTTATGCAATGAGACAAACATTCTATTTCACTGTGTTTAATAATACTAAATAAAGCATCTGTAACTGAAAAGGAAGCTTTTGATTTTACAGTAAGTTGTGGAAAGCATTGTACAGTTAACATCATAGCAAAATGAGCAACCTTGGAACTGTCCGAGTCATTATCGACCTTTTCACAAGTAGCTGCCTTTTGACCCATTACCTGAAAGCGAGGCTAGGCTCACTGATAAAGAGCAAAGAGCAATGCTTTTGTTTTCATGGCCGGTGCGTCCCAATAACTTTTGAGGTTTTCACACCAGTGGTTCCTACGCTGCCTAATCAAAAAATAATGTAATATTTAATGCTGCATAAAATTACACCTAAAATAATTTCGGAGCTGCGACACCGAAATTTGGAATAGCTAGATCATAAAGTACGAAACGGCTATTTCGTTCGGTGTCGTTTCGAAACAAACTATATATATTGTGGTATTCATATTACTACAGAAAACGTTATAGTTTCGACCGCGTTACAGACATATACAACAATTACTGTTTGCGTTCTATTTATTTTATTTACATTCTAGAAACTGGAGTTTCACTGGCGATTCTAAAAGTATCGCATGTAAATTGCACAAAGAGGAAGACTAGACATAGGGGTGAAAGAATGGCAGAAACAGACAGAATGAGAGGTGTGCAGTGATAGCGGATTCAGGAGAAGAGACCTACAAACCTACTGCAGTTAACACTCCGCAGGAGGAAGAGATAAAGGGAGGAAACCGATGGAGGTCGCAGGTAGACGCGCAGAAGTCCCTATCAAGTGCTGAGATGTTTACTCCCCTCCAGGACCCGCGGCACATCCGACAACTGTTCAGGTCCGCTGTCAGCAAGTACTGGGACCACTCTACGCAAAATATAGGAAGACACTGAATTTACGTGAGACGGTGCGGGCTGTAAAAATATTGTATTATTCTTGTGTTATCTGATGCGGTAGTGGCTAGACTTAGATATAAATCTTCTAAAACAAAAAATATTTAATTAATTATGCTTCGACTGCAAAATAGAATGTTTCTGCAAACATAACTAGTCAACCTGAATATCTGCTGGCTTCCATGATATAATTTACGATCAGCAACATCTATTCTATTAATTACCTTAAAATGTTTCCTCATAATTTTTTTCGGTATTATCGATGGCGGTTTTAAACAAAACATTAAAACTTAGTGTGAATGTTTAGGTCACTGATACTGCACGTTTTGTCTTCTAAGTTAAGACATTTCCTCATAATGGTATCACCAGGAGTATTTTAGTACTAAACAATCCATATTAAATAATTAATAAGTTTTATACTGTCATTTTGGTATCTGTTAGTATTATTTGGTATCATTTTCAGGTATCATCTCAAAATGTCCACATTATATTGCCCCTAAGTACCTTTCTTCGGAATTCATATATAAAATTAACACATTTTTAGATGAACATGATGTCTCGATAGAAACAATTATAATTTAAAAAATTAAGACACATATATAACACTTTCTATAAAACAAATGAATACTTTTAGCATTCTCATGATTTAGTTAAAATCGCAGAAAATTGTAATAGGACTTGTTTATTTAATTTCAAAACTTCTGCATTGAGTTATTACCTAAGATTTCTTTTAATATATAAGTAGAATATTTTGATATGATTTTGTTAATGGGTTTACTTCTATAATTACTAAAAATAATACACAAAATGTTTGCCTGGGGTGTTATTAGTTTTACATAAAGGTTCCTAACCTTAAACAACTATAATCACTAATAAACTGTAATAGACTGCTAGAAAAATTTTCGTTAATTTGTCCAGTAAGGGCGTCCCTGCTCCAGAATTGCGGAAATGTGGAAAATCCCTCTTTGCTGTTAAATTTTTCACCTGAATTACTCTCAGCCTATTAATGAAGTTATCTTGCACGTTATCTTATTCTTAACTGATCGATGTGTTGTAGCAATTTGATGTATATTTGTACACACGTAATTTAGCGCATCAGAACCCCCGAACTAGTCAAATATACAAAATATAGCAAATATTCAAACCATCACAGAAGCGAGTACTTCGCCGAACTTTTAAATGACCTGGTACTTTCAGCCTTTTATAAAGCATATAAAAGTAGTATGTGGTTTAAAATACTATGACGAATATAAAGTTACCAGTACTCTCTTATAAATACTGTCTTCTTTTCTTTTTACATCCTACTGATCTAAAGCACGGCTGTTTTCTATTTCTTTCCTTCTTCGCTGATGCAAAGCATTTCCCTATCAAGCAAATATAATCTTAGATTTGATGTACGAGAAGTAACTGTGGTAGCGCATGTAAGCTTTCATTTGGTTTTTTCTCTCGTCTCCATAGTAGGTTTCCATAGTTGGTAGTTCAATTTTCTTTATTTCCTTTCTTCATTATTTTGGCTTCAAACAATCATTTGAGACAAATTTATCTGTTAACAGCTGCCTCAAAAGTACTGCTTCTTCTCCTTCAAAACATGTGTTAGATTTCTGAATACGTTTATCTCCACTTTAGTCCTTATAAATACCTCAGCACTTATGGAACCTACAATAAGAGCCTTTGAACTTCTTCAGAGAGTCCTTTGGCACGCCACAAACAGCCTTTAGAGATAGACAAAACAAGATCTCTGGTCATCTAAAATAATTATAGTAATAATATTAATAACAATAATAACATTTTCTATGCAAAGGTTTGAATATGTCTGAGCGGGAAGACGCAACAGTTCCTTGTTGAGCTAATAGTCCCTCGTTTATCTGAGCAACATATTCTCAGCAACTGTGACAACCAGGATTCATTCAATATTAATTAAAGTGTGCATCTGTCGCGGCACGGTGAAGAGTAACAACAATAGAGAATTGGACGCACAGTTTGGTATACGGCGCTGAAATAACACAGGTAGATCCAAGCAGGAAGATAGCTGGAAAAACAAATGTACATATAGTGCACAGATACGTGACCTGGCATACGCGATGAAACTGGTGTTAATAAAGCCCTCTGATATAAATCACTTCTACCAAACACAACATCCTGTTAAAAACAGAAATTGTCATTCTTCTTTAAATTGTATGCAGATCTGTAGCAGTACTGTTTACTTTCTGTGGCACCTAGACACAGTAAGAGAAAGTGTACTCCACACAAACTTCAATATGAACTTCGGCGGAAATACACATACATTTAGAAGTTTCCTAAATAAAACAAAAGCTCCTTGAAAAGGTCTATGTATGCGTGTGTGTGTGTGTGGGGGGGGGGTGTAAGAGAGAGAGATAGCATCAGTAACTAAAACAGCAAATTACTATAAATATCAAAATTGGTATTTAAATTCACTATATTCCAAATATTGGACAAGAAGGATTTCGATAATATCCCCGGACAAGGTTTTCGATAATATTCCTACCCCCCAAACTACTCTTTATATCGAAAATAATTGATAGATATTTTTAATGTTACCAAAAACTGCTCTTAGCGATTTTTGATTAAAATACCATATGTTTAAAAGGTCCACAGGTTTTCGGCCTCTCTGTTAAAGATTATCACTTGCCAAAACGCTGTTGTTGCGTCATATCTTATAAGTAAGAAACTGCAGCTCTAACTTCCGCTGCGCTGTCTTCGGTTGCCCAAATGGAATAGAACACATATTCCAAACTGAGTACCAAATAGCTATTTTTCCCAAATTAAGCACTTACTCCAAATGGAATTAAACAGGGGTTTAATGGTGTACAAGGGGCAATAACCCCTCATATTCAAATATAAAAGATTACTAAAGGTTTTTCAAGTGGATCGAAAAAGCATTAACATGAAGTGCGTGCAGGTTACTGCTTAGAGGTATTCTTTTGTGAAAATATCGGTATTGTGAAAGGAGAAATTATGGAAAACGAGCGGCTCAAACTTAAACAGATGTAGCAGCAGGTTTGGGCCTTTCTAAAACCATAATCCTTCGAATTATTCGTGAAAATTTAGCATGAATAAAGCTGATGCAAGATGGGTATTTAGATTCTTTCCTCAGTCCAAAGGCAGGAAGGAGTCACCTGTTGTTAGGCATTCTTGGAGCTCTGTCGTGGCAAAGATAGAGAATTTCTGCTAAATTTAGTTGCAGGAGATGAAACTATGATACTCTACTATGATTCTTTGTCCAAAAGAGAATCAATGGAGTGGCGAAGCAACACCTTTAAAGGCCAACTCAAGTCACTCAGTGAATCAAGAAGATCGTGGTCATGGAATACTTCTCATTGACTTCAAGGAAAGGAGCATTACAGCAAATGGGAGAGAGTATGCTGGTCTACTGCACAGACTCCGTGCCTCCACCAAAGAGATAAGGCGAGGATAGCTGAGTATCTGTGGGGATATGTGGCTCCAAGAAAACCCAACATCTAGCTTGCAAGCTAAATCCGGCTTTCAGTGACTAATTACTCTTCTTAAAGCTCAAGAAGGACCTTCGAGGAAGGGAATATAAGTATGACAAGGAGGTGATGGGTGTTGCAGAGAAGAACTGACTAGTGTTGGTGAGATCAAAATGTTAATTCAACGGTGTTAGAACTGTATTGCAATAAAGGGTGACTAAACTAAAAAGTTAAATATACTTTCATCATACCTAGAAAATAGCACGAAACTGGATCTACTCTGATATTTGCTTAACAAATAATATGAATACCTTTTGAAGCCTACATCATTTGAAAGGAACTATGCATAACGGTTAAACCATAAGGTGCAAATAAAAACTTAATGTAAATTTCAGAGTTTGTTTCAAACATTTTTGTGACATCAGCCACCTCCAACATTATTCCGTTATTGCCTTCATGTTCTAAACACTTCTGCCTTCTTTTAAGGTTCTGTCGGTATTCAGTTTTCTCTGGGCACGTCATGGAAAGATTGCGGAATTTCAATGTGAGGATTTAGCGACCGCTTTTTAACATTGTACTGTCGATTCGGTTCCTCCATATCTCTTACACCTAAAATGAAATATAAATTGAAGCTGTTTCTGCAAAGGTTTATATATCAGCTTCTGTAGAAATAGACTTAGAAGTTCTATCTGAACAAATTAAAGTGGGCAGAAATAGCAGATTCAATGTAACACCAATAGTTTTAATATGAACAAGAACTTCCTGTTTGAACTACTTCGTCAAAAAGGTATAGAGTATGGTACAAAGGTCATCAAATGAAAATGTGATTTTAAGATACACAGAAAATGATCATTTTGCTACAGAATTCGAATAACAAGACACAGAGAACTTACCACCAGTTGATTGAAAATATCAGATTATAAATACCAAAGTGCCGATGACGTTTATCTAGCCAACCCAAATAAATTGCCAGGAATCTATGTGTACATTAGACAATTTGACAGCTTCTGGAAAAATACACAAATATAAATATCCATGACAAAACAATAACAAAGTATTACCCTCTAGAATTATGTGACTCGCAGAGTTTTAGTTCTTACTATTTATTTTGATGATATAAATAATACATGGTGCAACAAAATGCTTTAAAACTAATCCGTAATAATTAGGTATTTTGGATAGTTTCAGGTTATCGATAACATGAGAGAATAATAGGAAATAAATTGTGTATGGTTTGGGAATGATGAGACAAACTATGTTGAAAATACAGTGGGTAATGTATTCACTGACAAACTTCGTTCTGATGGCCAATTGAATATTCCTATTTCCTAGTCATTAAAGGAGGATTTACAAACCACAGTAAAATTTGTATATGATTCAATTAGTAAATTAAATACAACTTCCCATCAACCCACCCACACATCGACCCACCCATCGATCCATCCCTCCGTCCGTCCCTCCATCTGTCAGTTTTATTTATTTATTTATTTGTCAATTTTTTGTTTGTTTGTTTTTTGTTTATTTATTTACTTACTTACTTACTTACCTATTTATTTACTTATCAATTTACTTATTTATTTACTTGTTTACTTATTTATCTATTATATATTTATTTTAAAACATACATGCTTAATGTTTTATTTCGTAACAACAAAAATTGCATATCATTTTTCTAACAATTTTTCTATAATTATATTAATTATCAATATTGTAATTGTTATTTTACTTTAATGTAATTAGTTATAAATGAAAAGCAGAACTGAAAATATTAACTAAAGTTTTAAGTGTAAGAAGCACATGTGAAATCTATAAAAATGACTCAATCATAAAGGTTTCTAAATTGCAACACTTCAATTAATCTTAGTATTTGAAAAAAAATTACAAAATATGAAATTCTTTGCACGTGTCAAATGTCCAATAAAAAGGCGACACTACGTACCTCTGTGTCGTAGTATGTCAATACTAGCAATGCTGTATGTTATACACACAGAAAAGACATCCAAAAATAATTTAAATATTTCCCTTTAAGGAAATAAAGTTTAATGCTTACCATTTAATACTTTCAATAAGTGTCACTCATGTATGTTCATAATTGAAACTGAGCAGACTGCTACTCCTAGATCCTTTTTACCTTCCTTGAAATTTATTTACTTTGGGCAAATATTTTTGATTACTTATTACAAGAATTTTGCTGCCAGACGAGGATCCCTCGGATAAGGTGATTTCTCTGGTATCAGATGCAGCCCTAGGCACCGTGGCTGAGTGGGTGGCCTATCACTAAGGTGACCCTGATTCGTTCACAGGCTACCGCATGTAAGATTTGTGATAGGAAAAAACTGGATCTACACGGGTTTTCTTTGGGTTCTCCAATTTCCCCTACCATTCATTCCATCAGCTTCCGTGTTACAACCTGTCAAATCCAGTTTCGAACCGCTCCCCTACCCCTCGGTACGGTTCCCGCTCACCAATCTACTTTCAGGTTGCAAAATCTGTTCTCTCCGGCCGGGAGATACGGTAACCATGTCCCATCCACCTCAACTACTGCTTTCTACTCATTACGCCCGCTGTGGACAGAGGTGCCGATTGATTGTGGCGGTCCAGCGTGCCTAGCACAGTCGTGCCATGGAGTTTCGCTGAGATGCAGCATCTTACATGATAAAAATGGGGAAAGTCCTGAAAAACATTTTTCAGTGATAGGATCCATATATGAACTAAGAAAATGTCATTTGAACTACACAAAGTGCACATTGTTTGCATTAGTCAGCGAGCTGATTTCGTAGACAAAAGATCTTTGTTAAGGTACTATTACGAGTTGAGAAATACAAGGAGCAACTCTAATTTGGCTCTGCCTCCAAATTCATAAATAACAAGATGGGGCACTAGACTGAGTGTTGCTATTTTCTAAAATAAGTATTACACACAACTAAAAGAGCCAACTAAATATTATGTTGTATTTTATACTTACTGTACGTTTGTTCCTGCCACTGCTTTGTCATATTTAACCTACCTCACCAGGGAATTAAAACATTGTTTATGCTTTACTGTATTAAAATCATATGTTGGAAACCGCATACATTTTCTGCCAAATTATACAATGCATGTCCAACCTACATATTTGAACGTCGAGTTTAAATGTCGCATTCCAATGGTTCTCTAATTTGATCTACGCCTAATGAATGCTTTAGCGGGAACCGACACAGCCCGAAAAATATCTACATTGCAAAATTGAATTAAATAATATGAAATTCTGTTTTTTCTACAAATCCTTTTCAATCATTTTAATAATCCAGGAAATATATATTAACCTTTAATATATTTTCACCTGTTTCAGCTTTTGGCAGTATTCGATTAAAACGATTAAAACGAAAATGTTTATATTCAAAGAACACAAAGATCATGAATTCAGTGCACCTTTTGTCAGTACAACCGTGGTGGTAAATGTAGTACACATTCTACTCAAAATCCCTTACAGTTGTGTAGAAAGTGGTATAGGTAACAGTTCTGGATCACGAGGTAAAACCGCTTATATAAGTGTTAAGAGAAATAGCTCGGCTATAAAGAAATACGCAACATTGCTGAAATTTTCCGCGAAAAATATGAAACAGTATTTCTGCATACATATGTGGACCGTTACATCATGTGATCTTGAAAGATTGTTCTAACTTAAGAGGAGGACCTCATAATTACAGAGTGTAGAAAATCTGTTAGTTGTTTACTGCCATAAGAATTTATGAATTTCAGAGGAAATCAAGAAATGGTCAAAAAAATAAAAATAGAATTGTTTAATTAACGAAAATTAGTAGTTAATACATAAAAACAATTAAAGTATAGGTGATTTAAAAGTTAATGTAAAATTTTAAATCAACTAAACCTGAAGTTTATTCTTCACTATACGTATTGTCACCCAATTATCGGGAAGCACAACAAACGACAGCTGAGTGAGGGACCAGAGGCCGCGCCACACCCACTCATTTGTCTCCTGTCACTAACTGAAGGGATGATTAGGAGAGGGATTGTGGGCCACTGTGCCGTCTCTTTACCCTCCCCCTAGGTTCTCGAACGTGCGGGTTGTTTCGTCTAATCTGGAAACTTCTAGATTGGCCAGCTGACCCTATATAAGCAACACGTCGGGCTGGAAGTCAGTCAGTTCTTGGCGAGCAGCGTAAGAGTGCAGTGCTAGTGTACGGACGAGAAGACTGTGTGAGTGCATCGGAGGATTGTACGTAATTGCGAGAGCAAAGTGGAATTGTAACGGACGAACTGGTGAATAGTAATTGTGTGCATTACGTAATTCTTGTAATTGGCAAGTGTTTAACTGTAAGTCGGTATAAATAAAGAACAGTTTTGAGTGGTGCAACTGGACTTTTAATTTCACGAACCCACAGTCACAGTATTTACGTTATTAGTGAATATTTTAACTGCCTTTACTGTATAATTGCATGCGTACTTTTAGGCTTTTTAGTACATAAACTCTGAGGTATAGATCTCAGCGAAGATTTCTATGAGTACAATATGAACTTGCTGTTCCTTTCTAACTTTGTGAGGCCGCGAAAACATAATTAGTTATTCTTCTGTTGGCAGTGTTTGAAATACTACGAAGACAAAGGTATATAAGTGGCTTTATGAGCTTTTGTAGTTATTCTATAAACTAAATCGTTAATTTTGTGAAAGGCATGGAAATTTACAATTTTAATCTAGGCAGTAATTTCCGCCAAAGATTTTATAATACACATTTGATCAAAATTGGTTCAACGTTGTAGAAGGCTGTAAAGTATGGAGCCCATATATACTGTCTGCCCAGCACAAGAAGGCAAGCTAAAAGAATGTGGGAAGTAATCACTTTTGCTGTTCACACGGTGGTTATGCTTGCCCTTCGAGTATGACAAGGATGTTAGGTTCCTTTAAAATACGCAAGTGTCGTCATGCCTAATACCTATCACTGCAGTTACTGCAAGAGCATTAAATCGGGCAACATGGCTGACTCATTTGCACTATCATACACTAATTTCCTAGTAAACAGATCGACTAACAGAGCATATAAATAGTTCAAGTCCCTCCCCCCTTCATTCCTCTCTTGCCTTCTTGTGGTGGGTTGGCAGTACAAATGTAATTTTTAGACGTGACATATGACGTAATGTTGCGCAGTAATTTATGGTCGAGTCCACTTATTTATTTATAAGAAAATCGATGTCAGGTTAGTCATCTCTCATCCAACTCACTAGCTTTATAAGCAGTCTACTGGTGAAAGCAGAGATCTTATCCCCACCATTGATTTGCATGACGTCACTCGAACACATTTGAGCAAGGTCGCGCGCCACCTCTAAAAATACCTCTGTACACATGTTTATATATGTATGTATATGTTGAGATCAAATGACTATGCCTGAGCTAAAGTAATTATTGTGATTCCTTCTCTAAACACTGTGATTATCTTTGTCAGTTTCCTAATTGATATATTGTGTGCATACGTTTATGGTTTTCGTTACTTGAACAACGGTTTTCATCTCACATAGCCGTGAACAGTGTCGAAATCGCTAAGAAAGGACTCTTGAGCAGATCTTTGAATTCCCATCAGGACCACCCTTCCTCAACGAGAGATCTTCCGGGTTTACCTCGGTTCCTATAACTATCACATACCTGTGAAGTAGCTTAAACTTAGGCATTATACGTTTCGTTTCCAAATTTCCTTTTCCATTATCATATCGTTTCACTAATCACTAGTGCCCACCCCCCTGTGGTGCCATATACATTAAAAGTGAGCATTAAACACTACAAAAATAACAAACCAGATCAGTTGAGTACCTAATCATCATTTCTACTTATTTGCACCTCTTTTTGAGAACATTACGCTATTAAATTACATGTCCGATCGCTTCTCGGCCTTTTGGGCTAAGATCGCCCTTTTGGCTAAGATCAAAGTCCACCATGGCACCACAAGAAGGCAAATTAATATTGACCCTGAGGACCCAGCTACAATTCAAAAGCTGTACAAGGGCGCTGATGACCTTGTAGTTGAGCGCTCTTAAACCCAATTATACATCCATACATGTCCACATATTACTCCTTCACAGTGCATTTTGAAATTATTTTGATAATATATTTTTTTAATTTATGTGAGCACTCAATATATCTGTTTTTAATTCAAATAGAGCTGGTCTATTGGAACTTAAGACCTTCTCGAATATAAATGTAGTAAAATCAATAAAGGAATTTTTTTGTTAAAAAGACTTAAAAGCTTCGTCACTTTTTAAATTATAATTTGTGTAAAGTTTTAAGTTGTTTTGCAATACTCATGTCATGCAACGGTAATGAGTTGTATTCTTTATTCTGAGCTGTTTCTAAACTTTTGGTGAATATTACACTAATTAAATTACAGCTAGGAAAAAGAGCCTCAAATCTTCTCTATAAATTAATCGCGAAGGGTTTCGTGGAGTTTGACTATATTAATTCTTAAAAAACTTTGTTGGAAAGCTAAACATATTAGGAGAAGTAATGATGAAAAAAGAATAAAGTGAGCATGTGAACCCGATGATTCTGGTTGGTTTCAAGTCTTTCGCGACCGTTTTATACGCTTTCTCCAAGGAGTAGGAAGAGTCAGGGCTTTCATAGTGAAGCAGGGTGAAAGCAGAGACTCGAGGTTTGGGGGAGAGCTTCGATCAATAGGGTATTGAGAACGTTGCATCCCTGGGGATTGATTCTGAAAGACTGAAACGGGGGAAAGAGGTGAGGGGTGGAGAGCAAGGACATGAAGGAAGATAACTAGCACACACGAACAAGGGTACTGGGTTGTGGTGGTAAGAATATTGAAGGTGCAATATTC
Organism: Mantis religiosa; assembly: GCA_030765055.1. NCBI lineage: Eukaryota > Metazoa > Arthropoda > Insecta > Mantodea > Mantidae > Mantis > Mantis religiosa. The sequence goes on along the minus strand of CM060950.1, from coordinate 66,538,586 downwards.
GCCCGCCCGCTCGCTCATCTTTGCCTTACCTTACTCCCCTATCGTAACTCGAAGCGTTGCTTCGCCCGAAGAGACAATCTCAATCTGATATGACTAAGTGATACAGACGTCAATACTCAAGCAGTTTATGCCAAATGTCGTTAGTGAACTCGCATTTAAGTTACTGGGAGAAGGAAAGGAATAATTACCAAAAATCAAAAAATGGTTTTGTTTTCTTTACCACTTACCTGTAATACATATGAAACACTGAAAAAGTTTAAAATATCATGTATATAAAAGCAATTTTTTAACTTAACAGCTACATTTTAATATTTGCGAGTTTATTTTTGCATAGCTTGTTTGATATGCTCACATAGTCTGTTAACCACAATTAAAAATGTTGTGTTCACAAAAAAATAATCTATTTAGCTTACGAACATTGCGGCACAATGGATACTTTCATATTTCAACTGCCATTAAGCCTGAACAATGTGAGTATCTGCAAAATGCATTTGGTAAAGAAGCCCGCCCTCCCCACTAAGGCAGCGATGCACGATTGCAATTCAAAACATATCGTTCTTTCTTAGTGATAAACTTCGTGAAGATGAAGATGAAGATGAAGATTTGCCCCTGTTCAGGCAGATACGAAATTTAAGAAGTTTGGCGGAATCGTGGAACAATGGGAGTTGGTATGGCTCAAATCCAAAACAATTTTACATCATTAGATGTCAGGAAACTTTGTTGTCGATAGATTCCATATAAACTAATTCCAAACTGCAAGCAGCACGCATTGATTGGTGCGGAAAAACGCGCTTCTAATTGGTTTGGATTATCGCTACTTTTTTAAACTTCAACATCCTTGAACATGTTAAGTCATATAGGGCGATGAATGAAATGGGCGAAGTAATGCTCCATGAGCCATGGTCCATAGATCTTAGAGTTACCCGAAATTCATCTATCAGGATAAGAGAAAACGGCTTCAAAAAGAATCGTTATCCAAATAATTCACCCTGACCGAGATTCTAATTCAGGACTGTATGCTGGAGGCTCCGTGGATTCTTAATATTGTTATTGGTGATGGCCCTTGATATATTGTTTTGATCCTAAAAATAAAGGCAATCGGCTCAATTATTGTTTGGAAAGGAACCTGAGGCATATAAGACCATATTGCTATTATTAGCACATTAAAATAGACTTAAATGTTACTGTTGATTGATATATAAACTTCTCTTAACCGAAAAAGTTTGAAAAGGTTTGTGAAAAACGTCCAAAGAATAAACAATTTTACAACATGACAACGCATCGTGGCACAGAGCAAAACTAACAAGAGCGTATCCGGATACCCTAAGGTCAGCACCATGGTATCTCCACCATGCAACCCTGACTTATCACTAAAGACCGGAGGGATACGATACAGGTTAGCTGGACGCAGCGTGTGAATGACGTCAGATGTACAGCACGACCATCGAATGTGCGAACAACTGCCCCTAGAAACAAACGTTGAAAAAAAGACGCAACGTAGTACCCTGCGAATGCCAAAGCCAATAATTACAAGATGGGGTATTTGGATACAGGCCGTCGCGTATGATGCGGTGCTTTAGAATAAAATTACAAGTTTTGTTAGCGCTTTATGTGATGCAGATTCATCTACTATTGTAACTGAAAAGTCTCTGATATCCCATGAACTATCTGAAAATCTGCAGTTCATAACCAACAATTTTGCAGTGTTGCCCAAAGTCATTAAGCAATTAGAAAAATCGGATTTGGAATTTCCAAGAGCATAAGCATAATTGAAGACTTAGCTAGTTCCAAGAACATTCTAAACAAAAATAGAGGTTATCAATCGATGTGTGAAAGCTTCAAAAGTAATAAGAAAGAAAACACGCCAGACGACAGAGTGGAATAATACATTTGTGTCTCTGGCATCATGTGACTTCTAAAGAAGCTTTTCACTGTTTAAAAACTGCTTTACTGATACGCGTCGAAATTTCATATTTAATAATTTAGGAGTGCACATTGTAACCCAGTGTAATGCACTCTGTATAAATATTACAGTTAATGAATAGGAGTATGTATAAGCGTTTAGGTGACATTCCAGAATGCATAGCTGATGATGCTTGTAAGTTGTGCTACAGTAAGATGGTTGTCATGGTCAGACTGTACCTTCCTGCAGTTGTTTACATGCTTGAGCGATAACGGCGCTAAACATATGCAGTAAACCAATGGGAAAATGCGCATGCTTCCGACCTTTATTTATCACCTTCTGATTTCTTTTATCCTTCTATAAATTAAAGATAAAATGCCTGAGTCACCTTTTCGTTGTCACCTGAACAACTGCAACTTTATAAAACCTGGTTTCTGAAGTTCCTGGGAGCAGCGCCATCATTGCTTAAGGACTGATTTTATGTAATTCAAAAATGTATTGGTGCTGAATAAAAATATTTCGGAATACAAAATGGTTTTAAAACTAATTCTTGTTTGATTTTCAAAAAACAATGTTCAGTGTTACCTTTGGAGTTAGGAACAAGCAATAGATAGTGGAAACGTAGATTCAGAATGAAAAACTGAATGCCATAGCCGGGATTTGAACCACGGATCTTCTGGTTTCCGTGCAGCCGCTCTACCATAGAGCTACTATGGCCAATGTGCCTATATGACATTAAACTCTCCAACTGACTCCGGCTGGACGGAAACCAGAAGATCCGTGGTTCAAATCCCGGCTATGGCATTGAATTTTTCATTCTGACTCTACGTTTCCACAATTCAGCCTACACACGGCCAGTGTGGAAGAACAATTAATTTCCAAGCAATACATTCATCCAAAAATTCGATGCCACTATTCTACTGGAAATATATCTTTTGAAGCCGCCTGAATTCAAAAAAGGCCTTCTGGTCCATGTGTACGCTTATGAAAAACACAATCCAAACACAATCCAAACTTTGTATTTGGATTAAGAATTTTCCAAAGACTGGAGTAGTCTAATAGGCTATATAGGAAAATACGCTTGTAATGTATAGCAGGTACGCTAAGAGATAGATATTAAGTACGAGTTTTGAGGATGATGAACATAACATTTATGTACGCAGAATGGTGAACGGATGCTTATGTATGTGGATAAAAAAACTAATGTGTCGCTTTTCCGCATTTCGAATATTTCTACTTTTTTTAAAGGTCCTAAAATGCACTAAATGCTCTTTATAAAAACTAATGCAAACAAATTCCATAAAATTATTGGACTATCAAGCTACTGAATTTCTAGGACTCGGTGTTTTAACTCTTCTCTGTCATTCTTGATAAAACTTAATTTTTATTTAGCTCGAACTTCAGTTAAAATATTTCTAAGTCCCATGAGAAAGGCCTAGTACTTTTGCGAACCGTGTTTAATACCAATTACTGACAACTTCAAAGTAAATCCTTCACTACATCAAAATATTTTAATTCTGCAGCTCATTACACGATACAAGAGGAAAATTTGCAAATAAAGTACTCAAACTATATAACCCTACATAAAATTAAATATTTTTCTAAATTTTAATTTTCTAAAAAATAGCTGTGAAACGTGTGATTAAAATAATATATATTTAAGATATTTACATGAAAAATACAATGGCTGTCTTGAATTTTCTGACAATACCTCTCTTCTTCTCAGGGACTTTTGAATATTATATAACTGATAAACATGAGAGATCAAAACGTACTACGGAAAGAATGTGAGTTTTTTCAAAGCACACAATTTATTTCAAATAATATGTTTAAATGAGCTTACTTTACCACCTTCAAAATGTTGCTCTAATGTGATTTCTCGCAATATAATTGGCACAAAATAGATTTTTAGCTAGAGTACATTGAATAGGATATAAAACAACTGACGCTCGATTCGGTTCCCTCTATTCTCTTGTGCCTTCAACGAAACGTGTAATAGAAGCGTTTATACGAACAGTTATCTCAATTATAATAAAAAGATGCAAAAACAAAGATGCAAAAGCTTTCGTAAGACTAGTTAGGAAGTTATGTGTAAATAAACTATAGTGGGTAGAAAAAACATCAGATTTTCTTTTCAGAGTTTGCACTAATCGGATTGTATTCCACCACTTACAATTTTGTTTACTACAGCTGTAATGCTCAGATAACATGCAGTTACCTGACAAGACAACTATCACTGTGCTCACAAAGCACGCACCTGACAATTTGCTGGTATAATTTATACTCTATATAAATTATGTACACCAAAAATCTGTTGCGGAGTACAACCACAACGCTCAAAACTGAAGCCTGGAAAGTGCCACCTGCGACTACTTGCAAGTAGCTGCTGGAAACCTCTCATCAGCTCTGCGTAGGGTGTGGGAGACGGCTCTCCTTACGTATGTCATATGTAGGCCACTAGACATCAGGAGTAAACAATCCCTTCCCGTACAATGCTGTGTTATACGTATATGTTACTACATATTCTGGACCCGTTTTGGGTACTTCCAGTTATACTCCGCACCCGATTTTTGGCACACAGGCCCTACTTACAGCAGAGACGACGTCATCAAACTCTCAAGCGCATACAGGTGTGAACATAGTGATAGTTCCCTTGTGACTTCAAAGATCAGAATTAGCGAAACAGTACGCCTCTTACCCCAATAATTGACTTAGATTTAAATTCACGGCTAGAATTAACGATCCTCTACAGCGATAATACACCGAACAATTATTTTACTACATGGACGTTGTGAACAGCACCATATAACTTCGAAATTTCCACATTGCGTACGCGAACTTCTTTTCTTCATTGTCATACTATTTTGAATGTAGCACCACTCGGTGATCCCATCTTTTTGGAATAGACAAGCCCACAGGTCTTAAAATCTATTTTATTGAACTGCTTTAGCGACAAACACAGACAGTTTCTATAGTGTTAAACGCCCGATCTTACTGAAGATGGCACTACAGGTGGTAAAACTGCAGTGATACATGCAATTAAATGACAGTTGAGAAAAATAACTTGGAATATAAACGTTCCAGACCTAATTTTGAAGGACTTCACGGCATTTACCAGTTACTTGGTAATTAACCAGACTGATGACGCGGTACGCTCTTTTGCCAAACTTTTGATACCATCTCATTATTTTGGTCCTCAATGAATATCTGATACCGGCTGCTAGAGTTGTGAATTGTGGGAGCTATGTTTCAGGATATGTATGTATTTGGGTGTTTGCATAAAGCATATTGGCAAATTTGGTTGATATACTTAATGGATAGCGTTGCAAAACAATCTAACGCGAGTTGTCGGTTATTTGAAGATATGAAAGTATAATTTCTGAAACTTATTTATATGTTTCAAATGGGAAGAGTTCTGGAGTCCAGATAATCAGATGCCGTATCACACTCAGCGTTGCCAGCTTGTTACCCCACTCCTTTTATACTTCCCTCTCTCTCCCACACTCATACAACATGCAGGTCTCCTTGGCGCAGACGTAAGGGTAAGCAAATTATATTTTACAAACCTTTACAATGATGCAGTGGCCAAAATCAAAATTGGAAAAGCATTTTTGAAATTATGTATATTTTTAAATACTATAACTATAATTATAGTTTATGAATTACCTGTTTTTCTATTCCAGATGAACTGCCAGTGGCTCATCCATATCGCTGTCAATGTCACTTCCGTAAAGAGACAATTCGTCATTGTCACTGTCTTCATTGTCTGAGTCTTGCAAATTTATGATTATAGGTTCCAAAATCCCGTCACGTGCCATTTCTTTCTTAAAATCGTCTTCTTGAAGGCTTTCTGCATGCCTTACGCAGTTTTCCCAGTCCTGTTGTATTACCTTGGCAATTTTTTCGTGAACAAGTCGTTCAACGTCCGTCAGTTTAAAAGTATTATTTCTGATTACACCCCCCCTTTTAATTTGAGTCCACACCAACTCAATTGGATTATATTGGCAGTGGTAAGGTGGGAGGCGTATTACCTCGTGTCCCACTGCAATTGTAAGTTGATCCAGCTGATACACTTTTTCTGTGTTTTTAAAAGGAAGTAGTCCTTGCAATAACTCATTTTTAGTTTCTGTTTCCGAAATTTTTTTAAGAACGTGTACACCTTAAAAATAATACCTCGAGCCTGATTTCGCAATACCTGCCTTTTTGACTCGCCACTAAATTCTCCGCAAGAAGCCATTGCACTATTTAACTCTTTACTCTACTGTTGTGTAAAGAAAAACTGAATGGTATTGATCTGAACTCTCCAGAGTAAATAAATACTTCTTATCCAGCATTCATTCATGAACATAAACATACAGCATTCCACAGGCTAACAGGAAATGAAGTGTTCGCTCTTTCTCGAATTTAACACCTTGACTTATTCACAGTAATTCTTTTATCACGTCATGTCAGTAGTTTAAATTTCAGTTCTGAGTAATTGTACACACCAACCACCTTGAACTCTCTAGAGTAAATAGAGATTACGAATCATTCATAAACAAAGATATAATGTGACCAGACACGTTCTGCCAGGGCAGCAGGAAATTTATTAAAATTCGAAATTTATTTGTTTCCCTCGAATTGGCGTATTCAAAGTAATTCTTTTATCACGCCATGCCAAACATTTACGTTTCAGTTCTGAGTAATTACAAATATATGTACACGCATACATGCTAACCAATAATGATCTTCATACAGTGCTTACGTCGTCATTTACTGTTATAATACAGGTAATAGTGGTTTGTTTATTTATTTGTATTAGAAAAACTATTTGAGCTAAAAATATGGGGGAAACGTAGAGTCAAGATTGAAAAATTCAATGCCATAGCCGGGATTTTAACCACGGATCTTTTGGTTTCCGTCCAGCCGCTCTACCATTGAGCTACTATGGCACAGTTCTAGGCGCTACGATCACAGACAAAATTTCTGTAGCAAAAGCAAAAGGCACGTATTCCCCAAATGCATGTTCTTCTCTTAACTTAGGTGTCACCTACATCATCACTGTTTCCAAAAATATGTTTCCTACATTACATGGACTAATTTGGGGTTATTCATTCGTTTATGAAACACTATTTTTACACTGCGGCATGTTAAACTCATTTTCCTTTCTAATTTTAGAAAACTTATTAATGTGCATTTTATGCACCTTGGTGATCACTGAACGTAATCAAATTCCAGGTACTTGACCATTAAATTGATGGATTTGTTGTTTTGATTTTGCCGAAACCGATTTTGTCTATGTATAAATAATTGCTTTTCTTTAACATAGATCTTGGCTAGTTAATGAAATCTCCACAAAAATTGAACCTCTAGCTTCTTACATTATGTATTTATTTTGTATTTGGAAATCCTTTACTGCAAAAACGTATTTATTACCTCTCATTTCTTTATAAACTTATGTTTTTTATCGCTCAAAAATTCTAGGATCAAGACTAAGGTGAGTCTGGAAGAAGTCTGTCTGGTAGATCCATCCTGAATTTGTAACATGCCTGCCTCACGTTCAAGAGGTCCCGAGGTCGAATCTCGGTCAGGGTGAGTTACCTGGATACGGTTTTTCCGGGGTTTTCCACTATCCTGAAGGACGAATATCAGGTAACTTAAAGCTCTATGGACCTGGGTTCATTTGAGCATCATTTCACCTGTTCCATTCATCGTCCGATATGACTTAACGTTGGAGGACGTAAATTACAACGAATAAAAACGCACACTCAAATTCGTGCCTCAGCAACCTCAGCTACATATGACGATCATATAACAGTTACAGCACTTTTTTCTTATTTCGGTTGTTATCTGTGTGATATCAATTTGTTTTACTTAGCTCTCCACTCTCTGTTCTAGGAATCACCTCTGTTCATTTTGGCTTTTGCTTTGATATGGATGCGCTACGGTAAAGTAACCTTGTTAATGTGTAGTATCCGAGAATTACCTAATTTTTTAATTGAAGTTGCTGGAAGTTTAATATCTGTGCTGATGTTTAACTGACTCCTATTGACTTTCTGCAAATACAGAATGGGACGGCGCTACGCAACAGATTGCCCCAGATCCGTGCGATTGCTTGATGTATATTGGTGCCATGTCGAGGGAAAGCGGAACAACATTCAATTGCCAATATGCAATTAATCATTGCAGAGCTTCATATATCAATATGTAAATGACCTTTGGACCTCACGGTATAAGGTAGTACTTTCTAGAAACTGCATGAAGATAGAAACCACTCCGCACAAATCAGATGGGAAGTTTCTATGTGTTGGAAGAACAGAACGTACTCAAACTAGAGTATCTGTGGACTAGATGTTATTAGATCAGAATGTTATTTTCCCAACAAACCTTATATGTTGAAATTACATTTGAGTAACGTAATTATAAATAAATTTAATTAGAATGCGCTTGGAAAGCGGAAACAAAATTCATAACATTACGCTAGCAAAGAATCAAAGTCTATTTTTCGGTAGAAATACTTAACCTTGCCCCTAGACCACAATTGTGGTTTATCCTTATAAAGTATCCACATTTATCTAACACTTAACTGCACCCAGTCCTTACCACTTTTTCTTAAAACTACTTAAAACAAATTCTGTGAAATAAACATCAAGTATCGAGGTTGTGGAACAAAGTGGGAAGAGACGAATAGAAATAAACTTCTGCTCTGGCTCGTCTAAATAAGGTTGGCTATTGAAATGTACTTTCAATAGACATTAGGGCTTCTAGAAGGAGGGGCGCGTGATAAACTGTTACCCGTAGCGTCGGAATACGTAACTGTTGTATTTTACTTCAAAAATATATGAAATCCAAATATAAGATCACTGCCGCCATAGAATAGTGTCACCCGAACATTGGAATTCCCGAGAGAACCAGCAGCTGGCAGGTAGGGGCCAGAGGGGAAGCATTCAGGTCACGCCGACCCATTTATCTGTGTAGCGCTCATAGAGGGGATGGTTAGAAGAGCATCACTAGCCAGTATACCATCTCTTTCCCCTCCCCGTGACGTCTGGAACATTCGGGATGATTTTCCGAGCCACAAAGCCTCTAGAAACAGCGATCTTCCTATATAAGCCTGCAGTGGACGAGTCAGTTCAGTTCTTGGCGAGCAGCCGTGAGGAGCGCCGTGCTAGCGAACGGACTGGAAGACTGTGTACGTATATCAGAGGATTGTACATAATTTTGAGTGTGGAGTGGACGTGTGACAGACGAACTGGTAGATTTTTATTGTTTGCGCTACGTAATTCTATGTAATCGGCAAGTGTTCCAACTGTAATTTGGTGGTAATAAAGAACACTTTGAGTTTGTGCAATTGGACTTTTAATTTCACGAACCCACAAATTCACAATAGGGATAAGTTGGTGTAAGCACTGCATCCCATCGGAGGGGGAATTATCAACAACTATTATTTTGACTTCTGTAAATCTCAACAGGTTCTGTTTTCCAAGAGCTTTTAAATAACTGAAATGTACCCTTTCAGTAATATAAAGATCAATATCTGGATGCATAGATTTCATGTGGACATTTTACAGTGCTGGTCGCTTTCTGTTTCTCAAACCTGACATCATTCTTAAACGGCCATGTCCCTTTGTGCAGTAGAAGAATAGTGAAAAATGAAAGAAGTGCTTCTAATAAATGAATTTAAATTTTGTTTCCATAGAGATCTGAAGAAAAATCTGAACTCTTCCAAAAAATTGTAAAGGCTATATCAAAGTGCATTTTAGTGGGTTAATTGTTAATGAATCTAATGCGGAATACAACCACCACAAAGATGGAGACTCCATTTTAAAGCGTCAAATAATTCGCACCTTCGCGGAGAGAAATCCGGTAGAAGATATTTCTGAACGAGCGAGGAAGTTAATCCAGAAATAAAGTAATAACTAACTATGCATGGACCATTGTTACATTAGATAGATTCACTTCCTGCTTATGCAACCCATCGTTCCCTTCAATCTGTACACCTGTTTCAATTCCACCCTTTTGTAAGCACAACGTATCATAAAAAACGGAAATAGACTTTGGGGCTAGACAACTAATTAAATAATGTTTCTTACAACTCAAGTTATGTAAATATAGATCTTGCTTTCTATGCAATAATTTGGACGCAGTTCCTCCATCTGCCACACTGGTTAAGGACTAAGCTGAGCCTTGCCGCCCTGCTCCACAGGAACAGCGCGACCTGATGAGCTTTCATTTCTTTTCTTTCGTTTGTTGTCATTTCATCGATTGCATCCCGACGGATTTTACGTTTTCATCCATCACACCCTAGCCTTTCTCACTCTCTCTTACGGATCTTCTACCTGTGTTCTCAGATATCATATAACACTTAGCCATGCGCGTATTCTGTGAAAGCCATTTCTCTGTGTACCAGTGAATATCTCATAATGATCGTTTTACACTACACAACAGGGTTATTTTAACGTGGCTTCGATAGTTTTCTTTTCCTTGCTCTTTAACATCAATAATTATATAGTATTTTTGATTTAGGTTTTATTCTGTGCATTTATAAAAGAATAAAGTTGTTTCTAACGTTATGGATATCTTTACCTATTAAAATGGAGCAAATTCATTCCACTCTGTCATCACTGGTACTGATTGCCATATAAAATTTTTATAGTATTATTCATGAATCCGAAATGAGATTTTTAAGAACAATTAAACAATGTAGGTACTAGACTGGACTTAATAAGAAATGAAACAATTAATAAGAACTCGATATTAAAAAATTAAACAGCTAAATCGAAAGAATGCGAAGACAAAACAGGTACAATGCTTAATCCATGAAGTGAAAAGTAAGATGAATATATCTGATATAATTTATAGCGCATAAAATCATGAATAGTGGAGAGACTTAAAAATATAAACGTTTTTCTGTTATTTAATAAAATAATTATTCTTCCAGTTCTGAAAGTGAAGTGAGTTAGCTGTTGTTGAAGCACAAAAAGCATATAGGAAGATGAATCACATTCTTTTACAGGTGAAGAAAATAAAGCAATGTATCAAAAACCTACAGCTCATTATTTGAAATCAAAGAAACTGGAATTTAGTGTTTTATTTGTGTACGCTCTTGAACTGCTGTGGTCCTTGGCGATCCATTCCATACTGGGCGTGGAAGACTGGTTAATTTTGCTAAAAGGCCTTGTGCTGTAAATCTACGATACAGGACCTCTGGCTTTACTTTCGTTACAAAAGAAGCCACGTTACTCCGAAGAAAAGCCATTGCCCGCGATCTTGGAAACCAGAGGTTGCCCCTAGACCACGGAGGACGACACTCCAATCACAGAGAAGTGCAATAATATCGTGCTGCTCAGAAGGTTACAAATACTCCAGGTAACGCACTGATTACTCTACGTGGACATAACTTCTATCTGTCATTTGTGATTCATGCGCATTCCATTGGCTGAAGCGATGCGTTCATTGGTGCTTAGCACACGTCCGAGAAGTGCGCTTCCGAAAATAATCAGTGCGTTATATCAGATGTTTACTAACAAACATAAGGTCAGGGTAACCTTTTGAGCAGCACGGTAACATCGGAACATGGTCCAGAAAAGTCTGATATAAGTACATGTTTATACAGGGACAAATACATTTATTTTCACAACAACTTTCTCCATTGCTAGGATCCTATCAGCCAAACGGTGTGGCTTTTACATACCATTATAAAAAGCTCATGAGGCATATCACTTTTAATTCATATTGTAAAGAATGGTATTAATCTGTAGATGAAGTCTGGCATTTAAAATCTTTTGCTTCTGGATACAAAGAGAAAAACAGAAAAAAAATACAACAGTTATCTTCATCAAAAATAAACAGTTGCTTGGTTATTGTAGGTCTTATTGTTTTCGTACGCTTATCTTAAATGATGTGACAGGCTTTTGGCAAATTTCATTCGTGGGTGCTTTTATTGTGTTGAATGACTAGGCTCTGCGGTGTCCTAATTGGCACTCCTACAGATAGCAAAGGAATTTGCAGCTCAGTGTAATACTGTTTGATATAGCGTAAAGCAGGATTAACGTTATGGGAAGCTGTCTGTTGATTGTGTTTACTGTGTGTAGTTATTATGTGGTATACTACAGAACGGTGTTATGATTCGCTCGAACAGAGTCACATGTGAACTGTCAGCTTGAATATCTACAGAAATTCCCTAATGACATCGTTTCCAACAAATCCACAATTCATGTTAGAAAAATGTAATCAGTCTACACCGTTGGACAAAATGAAATACATATGCCAACAGCTCTAACCAACGAAAAATTAAGAAAAGGTGAGAGATGTTGTGGAGAATATGCTCAAGGAAAACGTCGCCTTACATTGAAACCTGCTTTTGGTTACGGAATCACCGAGAGTTTACCGTCAAAATTAAATTCAAGTAAAGTTATAATTTATGTAACAAAACTCCATGCGTTGTAATAATTAGAACAGAGTATCTTGCGTGCATTTTCCAATATTTTGGCTTCAAGGATTGTAACACACGTAATAACATAGATATTTAATAGATTAGGATTATGATTTCATTACACAGGAGATTCGGTACGTAGGCCACCATGCTGGACCCTTTGCTCCTATGCCCCCAAGTGGGGACACCCCCGGGAGGAAGGATGAGGCGAAGGAGACAGAGGGCAGCCGAACCAAGAAGCCACGACAGTACAGAGGGCAGGGTCCCTACAGTTTATTTGGATAGAGATTTCCCCCGACAAGCCAGGACAACGGACACGCTCTCCTACTGCGGCACGGCAAGGAGCCCAGCAGCCGAGACCCAAAGTTCTCAGACAGGCGACACGAACCCCAAAGGTCCCTGGCTGACGTTCCCGAAATTGTTCCAGCAGAGGAGCGGAGACCGGCAACCGACCTACCAGAGGAGGAAGTAGTTTTCCTCAGAGCATACCATCCTGCCATGCACCGCCGAGACACCCGCCGACACTTCTACCCTGAAAGAAATGAAATGTGTAGCGTTTAACGCCCGCTTTTATTACATACGGCACCGCAAGCGATGACACTGATGATACATGAGAGGAGCACTGGTGGAATGAGATGGCGGGGGAAACCGGAGATCCCGGAGAAAACCCGCCCCAGCACCGTCTTGTCCACCACAAATCTCACTTTGCGGTTGCCTGGGATCGATCTCCGGCCGCCTTGGTGAGAGCCAAGCGGTCTAACCACTGAGCCACGGCGCGGCCTTACCCTGAAAGAGACCACCAGATGAGACATGTGAAATGATAACGGAGATGAAATGGAGGGACAGGACATTCAGGGTATGTAATTAACCAACCCAGCATTCCCCTAGCGACCCAGCCACGGGAATCGAACCCGGGCCGCCCGAATGCGGGCCACAGACTGAACGGCCTGAGCCATCCCGCTCGGTTATGTTTAATACACACTAGACTTGTACAGACGATGATGGATATCATTTTAAACACTACTTATTATAAAAACTCAACCTAACATATTTACTCTGATAACATTAACGTTCCAGCCACAGCTACGGTACAAACAAATTCGCATAGCAGTAGGTTAGGGAGGTCCTGCGCCGTTGCGTAGCGGGCTAAGGCAGCATGCCTTGGTCCCTGGCCACGGAAAGCGGCCCGGGTTCGATCCCACCCATGTGGTGGGGATTTTAGGTCCTGGGTATAGGACCGGTGTCCACTCAGCATCGTGAGGAAAGTGAGGAGCTTACGCTAGGTAAGCGGCCCTGGTCACGGAAACCAACACTCCGGCTGGGGGATGCCGAGATGCTGACCACATCTCCTACCCGTATCGGTTGGATGATCGTTCACCTCTGCCCTGCGTAAGTGGGCGTGAGGCCGGCATTCGGTTGGTAGACCTTGGCCCTCTAAGGGCTGTCGCACCATGGGTTATTATTATATATAGTAGGCTAGGGAGAGGCGGGATGCCGGTCACATAATTGATGAAAAATGCGGTAGTAGCTCTGCAGGACTGGCCTTAATATTACAAAATTTGTCAACTTAAAGTTGTAGCAATATTATAGTATTTTAACATTAGTATTGTAATTTACCTCTTTTATTAAATATAAAAAGGTTAATAAGCTCATATTGCACAAAATAATAATTTACACCTATTTGTTTCTTATAAGTGGCCGTGAAGTCACAAAAATTGACAAAATAGTATGTTCAAGAAAATAAATGAAAACATTGCAGTGGCTGTCTTATCTGTTTAGGAGGTGGATAACTTACCCAAGCTTTATGACACAGTCACTGGAGGGTTTATAAAATCGTCTTTGTTCGACGAAAACACCTTTTTATAATGCAGTTGCCTCATTTCCGAGAATTTCCTCTCCTAATTAAATTAGCTGTTCCTATACCCAGAGTTGTTGAAATTAAATACGAGTATCTCAAAATAGTTTCCGCCCTAATTTGCTTTTGCTCAATGTAGAGATTCCTGGTATTTCAGCAATTAATTTGTCTAGTGTTTTGTTTTCGTATGGATGCATTCCGCAGAATTTCAGGATTCTGATTACTGGAAAGGAAGCATTATTAATGTTTTAGACTTATAATAAAACCTACTTAACGACAAAGGTCAGTTTTATATTATGACGAAATGTTCAAAATTCACAAGATCCTTAAATATATGCCAATATTGAGTCACCGGGAAAACTCAAATACAGAAAAACTTAAAGAAAGAAGATTTTTTTTTGTATTTTCATAAACTGAATCCTAAATTTTAAAAATAAGCTTTAATAATGTTTTAGACCTACATATAATAAAACCTACTTAACGACAATGATCAGTTTTATCTTACCTAAAAATGTTCAAAATTTACAATATTCTTTCATTTATCTCAAATACCGAGTCACAGGCAAAACTCAAATAGAGAAAAACTTAAAGAGGGGAGTAAAATTTGTTTGTCTTTGAATAAACTCAGTCCTAAATTTAAAAAAAGGAGTGCAAGTAAAGAGGAGCTCCAGAAGATTTCAATTTCAGTAACTAAAAACCGTATTGCTTTGAAAGTAATTTACATTCATATAACTTATTTATGTGCAAGAGTTTGTAAAATATGAACGCTTAACCACCATCCTTTAAAACATAATACTAAAATACTGTTACATTCTTAAAGCGTAAGGGAAAACATACCACTGAGAAAATATATAATTTACTAATTAACTGATCTACGTTCATATAGTAAATGTGGAATTCATACAGAGAGTGTTTATATTCTTCTCAGTAGATATTAATGCATTTCTTTCACATTTTCTGAAATATGATTCTTAGGATTCAATTTATTTAAGCTTACGTCTTCCAACGTTAAGTCATATCGGACGATGTATGAAATGGCTGAAATGAGCCCATGGTCCATAGAGCTTACAGTTAGCTGATATTCGTCTTTCAGGATAAAGGAGAAAACCGGAAAAAAGCCTTATACAGGAGGACGTAAATTACAAAAAAAAAAGACCGCGTAGCCTCCTCGCTGACTATGTTAAAGAAGACATCAGAGCCAACTAGGACCCATGTACAACTGGAGGAGGTCTTTGGAACCAGCCACCACAGACAACATAACCAGCCACACCACCAACATAGAGGACACACTCGACCACAAACTCACAATTCTGCAGGACCAAATCAACCAACTGTGCAACTCACAGAAAGATATCCTGCAGAAGCTGCAACACCTTTCTCAGAAACAGGTAGACTTACAGATCGTTATGGCCAACTTCACGCACGACCCACACTAGATGTACGAGTACTTCAGGCAGATTCTCTCAAAAATTGAGAACTTACAAACCACCCTACTGCAACTGACAGACGTAACTGACCGGAGTACGCGCCAAAGACGCCACCAGACATAATCCAAACTTATGTACATATGTGCACAGATAAATTTAAATAAAGACTTCCTAATCATTCCGACACCTCCCACTTCATCCCGGCCTTCCACCCAGGGCCTCGGTCATGGTTGGACCCCCGGACATATTTTTCCCTTTGGATTCGCTCGTGCCCTTCAGGCACCATCATTCCTACAACCGTGACTATCGGGGGAGCATCAGCGGAACACTAACACCTTTCTCCTATCATTCATTCCTACAACTCCTATCGATCCCAAAAAAGAGGCTCCGTATCAGTCGCAGGCGATAGTATAACGGAGTGTTGCGGCCACGCCACTGAAGATGTTAGACACAGTTTCGAACGAAACTGTCTGGAAGAAGATTTTCCACTAGACCACGGCCTACAATCCCGGATAATCATTATCTACCGAAGGTTAAATTATTCTAAAGTTTATGCCTAACACACAAAATAAGACTTCTCACATTCTGTCCATTTTTGAATGTCCTTTCTGCTAACCAAAGTTATGGACAAATGCAATACTTATTTTTCTAAGTTGCTTCAAATGCTTTTAAATGCATTTTAAATTTGAATAACAAAATCTGAATGTTTTCCTAACCTGTACATCTTGCTCTCAGCTACTACAAAATGCACATTGAAATAATTTTTCCAAATATTTATCACATCAACGAGACGCAGACAGAAGCCAAGCAAAGCACAAAGCAAAAAGTCAAGGTAATATAAATCTAAATAAAAATGTTAGGAAGTGCCATGTAAATATAGAAACCTATTGTTTTCCTTTCTGTCAATACAAAAAAGTTATTTAATCCAACAATAAAAATTGTTATTTCACTCGCATCAGGTGTTCAGAAGCCCAGTGAATCCAGAAAGGCGCTTCAACAAACAGTTTTGCTTTGCTTAGCCATACACCTTTTAAAGATGCCATCTAACATCTTCTATAAGTTTACTGCCTACTTTCAAAGTCTTTACAGGGGAATACTTTAATTTCCTCAAAAATTACCTAATAATCTTGATTATGGAGTCACACTTGACATAGAACTGATCAATCCAATCTATACATATATAATTATATATTCTAATTTTTTAATGAATTACTTTTAACTTCTCTTCCTCGCACAACCTAGTTATTTCATTTTCTAAGTGTGAAAGAACATTTGAGATACTTCAAATCGTACATACCTAAATCCATATTGCCAACTAACCATTGTTCAAGTATGAAAGGGTAGAGCCAGACTGAAAAATTCAATGCCATAGCCGGGATTTGAACCATGGATCTTCTGATTTCCGTCCAGCCGCTCTAACCATCTGAGCTACTATGGCCAACATGCCGACACGACATTTAATTCTCCAACTGATTCGAGTTTCTCCCGGTAAAACACTTAGGATTTCTCATAAATACATGAGACAACTACCTTAATGGCGACTTATTATGCTGTAAGTACTTTAAGTCCTGGACTTTATAGTTCGGAACACTATTAGTTACAATTAATGGAAATTAATTGTTCTTTCACACTAGCCGTTTGTAGGACGCACTATGAAAGGGTAGAGCCAGACTTAAAAATTCAGTGCCATAGCTGGGATTTGAAGCATGGATCTTCTGGTTTCCGTCCAGCCGCTCTAACCATTTGGGGTACTATGGCCAACATGCCGACGAGAAATTTTCAGTGCCGAGGTGACAAATATGCTGCACATACCTTTAATCTGCGTCTATACTATAACAGCACCTGTTTAACCGATTATTTAATACTACATTCTTGGAGGTATCTAAGGATTTATATCAGGTGGAGGAGGGGGTCAGTCCATTATTCTAACATCCAACACGCTGTACCGGGAAGAAACAATTTCCTTGGACTAATTCTACATTGCTTATGTCATATAATTTTTTGTCTCTCAGAACGACTGGCTTTCTGTATTCTTTTACCCCCTTACACGATGTGTTTGTTTAAATGAGCTTAATCTAAAAGTTATGCATTTGCTAAGAACGAGGAAACCAGATAATTTCCACATAAATTCAAGCCGACAACCCCTGTACAACTCCTTGAGAGCAAAACAAAACAATAAACACGCGTCTATGCGGTACATGTACAGTGGTACACACACAGTAAATACAAATGACAGATAGCTTCGCATAACGATATTACTTCACAACATGACAAACAATAGATGAACTCAAATGATGTTACCACACCTATATGTGTGAGCTAGCCTTCGCACAGTAAGGTACCGATAGACCCAAAAACATCCTAACCATCTGCGTGGTGTTTCATATGTCGGCGTCCTCAGCGTTCGTTGCAGTCCACCGCTATCTTAGAAAAGCGCGGATGAAACCATGCAACACTTTTAAGACTACCTTTTAAAGCCTTTACTTACCTATGTTATTAAAGCAGATGCTGGAACTGGCTACCGCCGTTGGCGGTATAGCAAATAGCTTCACGAAACTGAAATACACAAGTAGGAGCCCCATATTGCTACCAAGACTAAAGTTCGTCTAGTTTATCTTGCTACTTGGGAATTATTGAGAGAGCGCACTATGGCTCGCGCTGTTGTAGGTAACCATAACTGCCGATTTCCACATCGCATCACTGCCATGTAGCGTTCCGATCGTCTCCACTTTAATACTCCCTTTAATAGTTTCAAGCGCAGCGCTTTAGAGACTACCGGTGGATAGCGGTAGTATAGATACACGTACCGTCCATTAGGGCGTCCCGGCAAACTGCAAATATCCTCAGCTCCATTGCCATTGTTTGGTGAATTACACCCGCAGTCTTCAAAGTCATCATCCGATTCAGCGTCACTTTCTTCTAAATTTATGATAACACTGTCTCAACATATGAGTTTTCCTGCACATTTCATCTACACCCTTCACATATTCAAAGGCAGCCTTCCTATTTTCTGGAGTAGCTTTTAGTGTTGTATTGCGTAAGATCTCACTTACATCTCGCTCTTGGATTGTCATAATATGTTTCGTTACATCTACTTTGATTTTTGCCAATATTAGCTGCATAGCATTCATATCACAATGATACACTACGGTATATCTATTTAGCGTAATTCAGCTATAGAGTCGCTTTCTTACAGTTTGAGCTTATTTTTTTCTCAAATGTATGTCGTTCAGCACCGTTATTGACGCCATATTTCTATTATTGACATATTTAACTGGCAATAAAAGCAATATTTGAAAATAAACAAACCTTACACTGGTTGGAATACCTGTCGCTGAATGACAGACTAGTCAGTCGCGGATAGTAGTGCACGTGTTTACGAAATTTATCACCCTTCCCTTGTCACAAAGAGGGGTAGCGCAAAGTAGGTCATGTTACAAGTTAAGCCACAGTGCCTTAAACACACACTATCCTCATTGTTGTAGCGTAAGTAATAGCTTGTCCCCCTCACGTTCAAAAGTTCCTGAGTTCCAATTTTTGTCAGGGTGAGGTATCTGGATAAGGTTTCTCCGGGCTTTTCCCTTAACCTGAAAAATGAACTTCAAGTAACTAACTTCTATGGTGGCGGAAATTTTAGGATATTTAGAGTATACTTCTCCTCGAACCTTCAGAGCAGCAACATGGGTCGTGTCAAGAGAGGAACGAAGAAACTAGCAGTCATCGCCGCCGCAATGTCAGCCGAGGAGGAACGCCCTGCAACACCGCAGCCAGAACCCGGCCCTGCTACCCAGCTGGGAGCAGGCCAGTCGCCAGCGCTAGCCAGCCAGCCAACGCCGCCTCAACCTCTGCCCCGCCACACGAGCATAGTGGTAACGGGAGTGCGTCGGGACCTGCAAGCACGATACGTGCTTGCTGCAGCGCAGCAGCAGTGGCCGTAGCAATTAGGGCCACACGCATCTCATCAGCCCGCGGTCCGACACCACTCGCCCGGGTGGAGCTAGCCAGCCACGCGGAACTGGAAACTGCTTTAGCTAACGGCCTGCCCTTATTAGGGCAGATACTGCGCACTGAAGTCAGCCGACAGGACCCACAAGCTCCATGTCGCCGCTGCTGCGCCTACGGCCATGCAGCCGACTCCTGTGCAGCCGAGCCGAAGTACCATTACTGCGGTGCTTCCAGCCTCACCTCGGTCTGCACAGAATACGATCTCCGCCGACGCCGTCGCTACTGTGCCTCCTGTGGCGGGCACAGCCATTTCACCAAGCAGGCGCTGGGTCCCCTGCATCCCTGCAGGAAGGCATTGCCTGCCACTCCAGCGCCGCCAACCACTCAGCAGCAGCTGAGCACTCAGCCTCATCAAACTCATCATCAACAGTCGGCAACACCAGACTACGCCACCAGCCAGGAGCAGCTCAGGGGGCAAGTTCGGGGTCTAGGGGAGGCCGTTCAGGATCTTCATTCGGAGCTCCTGGTCATAGCGGCCAAGCTGACCGCCCTGGAGGACCTCCTAAGAGAGCTCCAGACTACGCAGACAACTCACATCACAACAGAGCACCAATCCCTACACCGGAAGCTGGAGTAGCTCACTTCGAACGTCAGGGGCTTCTGAGGAACTCTGTGAGCTCGACCCTCCTTCCGCGTGAACCACCATAGCAAATCACAGAACAACGGCGCAAGACCGTCAGCCAGTTGTACGTGGAGGACATCAAGTCTCGCCACGTATGCTGGAAAGCAAGACATCAATAATCCGGTACCTGTCCTTACCCATTACCACCCTTTAGCCCCTAGGCTGCAGTCAGGTTCCATGTCCGTAGCCTAGTAATACCTTCCACGCACTCGCACCCATCCCATCTCTCACATACTAAACGCGGGTACTATGCGGGACCACACTAAGCCACGATATTAACAAATCATTATCATCTCATTATCCGGTGGAGGTTTTTAGTGGGTATTGCCATGGATAGGCGAGCGCCACAGTCCCCATTGTGCCCTCCAACGCAGTGGTGCTCCGTAAATTGATTTTTCCTCCACTCGAAAAAAGCTCTATAAACCGTCTCATTTGAGCATCTTTTCATCCATTTCATTTATTGTCGGATACGTTTTACATTGGAGGAAGCAAATAAAAAATATAACAAATGTGATAAAGTTGGTATCTTCAAATCATTACTTCTATTTGAATCTCAAATAATTCATTGACCGGAAAGTAGTATAAGATTGTCATATGATATAATTGCTAGAAATGTTCTCTCTTTTGTGGGCAATACTACACTAAACAAGCAACCTAAAACTACCAGTATAAATATTTCTTTAAAAGGATGTATTATATATGTATCTATCTGTTTATCCATGTATTGATCCATTTCAAATGAGTAGGTATAAACCAGGTGGCAGAGTTAAACGAGAAAATTTAAATTGCAAAGAATAAGTGGAGGCACAATAATACAATAAAGAATAAACAAGCATATAAATAAAAGAATTCTATCTACAAAGCAGGTCATTATAATTACCAGTTTATGGTTTTGTAGTATAACGTTTAAAAGCTTTAGAAACCGTTAACTACTTTAGTTTTTAATGTGGTCAATTCCTACCTAGTTAACATGACTAATAAATTTAACACTAGTGTTAATAATAAACTGACATTTCCAGCATTCCCCTAAGTAATCTTAGTAATAGATTATACATCATACATTCTATTTAAATTTTTCCTGAATTTCTTCACGGACAAAGGACAGCCCTGAAAGGCTGCTGCACGCTATAATTCTATTCTTCAGTGGTTCTATTAAGAGTTTGCCTAAGTAGGTTCTGAGCCCTTTACCCTACTGCGAGGCAAGTTCTAATTCCATAAAACTTAAATTTGGATAAATACGCTAAACTTAGGTAACATGAAGATTCCAAATAATATCATTAGATATTTATCTAGCACAGAATTACTTTTTATTTCCATAGGAACAATCTCTATGTCCTAGTGAGACCCTTAAATAACATTTTATTTGCTGTTTAATTCTATATAATGCCAGAAGTGCAGATTATTTTCATTTAGCACACAAATCCTGTTCCTTCCTCCCTGATTAGAAATCACTGTTTCTTCATGAAGCACCCATTCACATTTCCCTCTTAGCGTGAAAACGCTCAACTGCAGGTCAAGCTGCAGTTTAGAATGGACTGCTTAATTCTAATTACGACTTTGCTAAAACATAGATCCCATGGGGACGGCCGAGGTTCGTACTGGCAGCGTCTCTACTGGCTGGGACTCTAATATCATTGAGGAGAATCGACTAAATGTGTTATACAGTACAACACATTCACATTAGGTAATGCCCAACGAAGAAATCATAATGCTGTGATTAGAGTTGGATTTGAAGAAAAAATTCACGGGGCTCAGTTTATTTCAGTATTCCAAATTAAACTTGGAGAAGAAATAGTCCTTCAGGCTGCATGTATTTAATACGCAGGATCAAGGTACATCCGGAATAGGATGAAAACAATATTAATAAACATCCAAAAGTTACGTGTAACCTACGTTCAATTACATAGTAGGTTTACTTTGCACATATTTGCAGTGTTTCACATTACTTCTTGCTGTATGTGGTACCACAGTTGGTGTTGATACAGAAACTATTTGTTAATTAAGTAAGTTAGTAGCTACATTATAATTAAACATGAATATTCTGTGAAGTTGTGTAAAATATTAAGAGGTTGTAGATTTGGCACTAGATTATCAGTACATTTTGGCTCGGGATAGGAATACATTAAGTGCGATAATTTCCGGTGGGCTAGTTTTTAGGCAAATTCGTAGAAGTAGTTCGGAGGGCTACGCTAGTGAAAGGGGAAGGTGCCTATCAAACGTTGTCAGATTAGGTATGGCAAGCTAGCTTGGGATTCTTGGCTCTGAGTTATAAAGCAGCAAATGTCAGAAAAATAGAAATGAGCTAACAACATCGGATTAGCAGCTAGAAGTGGGAGTCTTAAGAGTCATTACCATAGAGGAGGTTATAATTATGTGAATTTGAACCCCTGTCATACTCTGGCCATAACCCAAGACGATTCTGAACTGATCACTGGTGGACAAGAGGTAGTTGGTAGATGCATTAGGTGTGTCATTATTGCCTCAATGACAGAACCGCTGACTGTCATCTGGTAGAGGAATCAAATATCCTAACACAGGGCATACATACTGTAGTTTCAATTAGGGGGCAAATTCTCCTCTAAAGTGCTTGAACGTTTCGAAGTCAGAACCAGTGTCATCCTTTTACTCAATAATATACGCCCACGCATATCCTGAGATGGGTTTCTCATACCTTGAGCAGATAGCCGGAATTAAAGTCAAGAAAGAATTCGTCAAGATATCGTGAAGTGACATTACCTACAGCCTCAAGCTGGCGCAGCATCGCGAAGCAAACATTACTGTTTCATGGTATACTGACGACCTTTCAAATGCAATGTTAATGGCAAAGGAAATGCTCCAGCTTTTACTTATAGGTGCCTCCAAGGTATTGTGACTTTGTGAGTTTGTAGAATTAAAAGTCTTGTTTGCTTAAATTTAAAATGATCTTTATTGCAGTAAACAGTAACTTTGTACACCCCTTATAGCAGTAAAAATGAGTGGCATACACAACAGTAGTTTTCAAGGTCATCTCGTTCTCACCTGCACGTAAACAAATGAATGAAATCACAGCAGTACACTTAAAATGTCCACACAATCACAATTACTACACAGCTGCACACTAACTGCACAACTAACTGCCGCTCTAACACTTTGGGTTTTTTTTTATACCAACAGTCATTGTTCCAGAATGCAGTAGATGCTCGCGACACAGCGAGACAAAGACTGAATTATCCAGACATAACTCTGTCTCTTTCCCTCTCTCGGCAAGCGCGCAGCTCTATGCCCACGCGCCGGCTGCGCCTTGCGGCAGCTGCACAACAATACGATCAGTGACAGTATTGTCCAGTTACTATGGAGAATCTCGGGGGGGGGGGAGACAGCCTGGGAAGACGGTCCTGGTAATATTTGAAAAGCAGATCTCTCGTTCACGAGTCCATATCTTAACCTCAACTACTCGTTTTGGTTTATGTTCATGCTCTAAAGTTAAAAAAAAGAATAAATAAAATGTTACAAAATTTGAGGAATTTCATATCAAGTGAATTTTCCGTCAAGTCAAATTAACAAAAAGCTTCAAATATTCAACACACTAAACATTTGTCAATTCTGAATGAATTGTCTTTCAAACTTCCTGCAGCATTTGAATGAAGCGTATAACTTATTCAAAATCAAAGAACGGTCTGTCCATATCGTGTGCAACAGAAAGAAATGCAGTGAACCAAATACATGCATGTTGTTAATCAAGACAGTCGAAAATGTACCTTCAAAACTAGATTAGTTATTCGTAGCTCTATTGTAAAGAAACCAATGCAAGATGCTCTTGAGTGTGTCACAAATGAATCTATTACATTTCTACGTAAAATAGGAGAGGAACATTAATATTTTGTTTGTTAAGAACGCTTTCAATTTCCAGAGTCACATCATCGCCTGGAGTATACGGAAATTTCATTCCTAAGAATTCTTTTAGATGTCTAGGGCTACCACTTCAAAGCATACTTAAATTCCATCGACATGAGCCATCGACCTTGAAAATAGAGATCAGCGTCTAACCAACCCAGTCACCAGATCGACGAACTGAGAGGGGTGAGATATTGTAGGTAAGTTTGATGTTGCAAAGCAGAAACAGTATCAGACTTAAAACTAATTATAAACTATCTTAATTATGAATCCAGACTTAATTAATGAAAATCAACTTCTGCAGTTCAAAAGTAAAGATAATAAGCAATCAAAAATTTCCAATTTACACAGTTCGTCAACTACGTTGCTCTGCATGGTTCTATGAAGGAAAGCTGCAGATATTAGTTTGTAGATAAGCTCAAAAAATAAAAGTTTCAATGAGTAGTGATTATGGTGTTTGACGGTTCATTTTCCGTACATAAAAGCCTATATAGGTGCATGACATCATTCAGTAGCATGGTACCAAAACTGATGTGGAATTTTTATCGATATGCAAACTTTGTTCGTAGAGACTGCATGATAAAAGAATAAAACAATACAGAAGAAATCACAGCTTGGTCTGGAGTGCTCAATATTGATACACAAGTCTCTTATACGCCCCATAATTTCTTACGCTGCTCCTGTATGGGGTGCAGCCAGAAAAACCCACATTTATCGACTTATACAAAACAAATTTCTCCGCAGTATTACAAAGGCTCCATGGTTCATTAGAAATGCTCAACTCCATCAGTAACTTGGTATTCTTCCCATACATCTGTACTTCAAATTGATATCAAAGACATTCTTCGTTAGATTATCCGAAGTACTAGGCGCTGTTACCTATGACATTGGACGACAAAACTTCGAAAGCACCAGATTAAAAAGAAAACTGCCTCAAAACATCCTACTCACTGATTCAGAAGATAGCGACTTTTCTCACTAATTAAAAGTATACCATCTATTTTTCACATAACACCACTGATCATAATCTAGCCTTGCATATCTAACCTCACTTTTCAATTGTTATCCATCTTATTTAATGTTATTGCATGTGTTAGTTATCCTGTTATATATTTTGTATTTTATTATATTTCATTTAAATGTGTTTAATTGTTTTCTGTTTATATTATACATTTATCACCTAATGTATATGTTAGAGGACAGTTATTCCTCAGTTGTTAATTTTTATGCAATACTTATGTAATTTATCAATGGCTTGTATAGCAATACTGCTGGTCAGCCAAATAATAAATTAAAAAAAAAGAAAAAAGGATAAGAATAAAACATTATTTTGTGTAGAGTGTTCAGATATCTCAGAACAGGTAATAAACTTTTCCATAATATAAAAAATGTAAGGTTTTACTTTAGAATTTAGTTCGGCAGAAAATCCATTGAATTTTCCATAGTCACGATTTCTTTATTTAAACATTTATTAACATGTTGAATTATTTAGCATTATTAATATTACTTTAAATAACTAAATAAAAGAAAATAACAAAGCACCGGCTATAATGCTACTCGTTATGTGTTGTCTTAACTCTATATTTATCGTACTTTGAACCGGCATGAGTGGCCGAGGTCGTTAAAGCATGGGTTCATCCACGATTCAAATCTAGCGGACTGTCCTCCCTGAATGAAACTTTTTCCAGGTTCCCTTGGTTCTCATAATGGGGTTATCCTAAACATAGGTCTTGAAAATGTCCATTCCCATTAATATTTTCATTTCACGTAGATAATAATAATAATAATAATAATAATAATAATAATAATAATAATAATAATAATAATAATAATAATAATAATAATAATAATAATAATAATAATAATAATAATAATAATAATAATAATAATAATAATAATAATAATAATAATAATAATAATAATAATAATAATAATAATAATAATAATAATAATAATAATAATAATAATAATAATAATAATAATAATAATAATAATAATAATAATAATAATAATAATAATAATAATAATAATAATAATAATAATAATAATAATAATAATAATAATAATAATAATAATAATAATAATAATAATAATAATAATAATAATAATAATAATAATAATAATAATAATAATAATAATAATAATAATAATAATAATAATAATAATAATAATAATAATAATAATAATAATAATAATGGTCTTGATAACTCTTTAAGGTAGATTGTTTACTTACACGGTGCTTGTATTAAGAATTCCAGGAAATTTATTGTTAATGCCACTCTTTTGGGAACTACTCGCAGAGGCAGTTTTAGACGCGTCTTGCTATAAATGAAAATGAAATGAAATTTTGTACAAATCTAAATGAAAATTGTGTACAATAAAAGCCATATAATTACTTTACATTTGAAGGTAATTAATACTTATCCAATACACAACTTTAAATGTGTTTCCCTTTATATAGTTCTGCTTAAATTACACAAACTCCAACCGAACACTAAATTTTTAAAATGCATACCTCAAGTGCATAACCCGTTATTCCATTAAGCCCTTCAGTTCATCTTAAACCGTCGAAAATGGACCCAAATGGAAGAAACTAGAACTGAATGAATGTAAATTACAGAAGACAGAAGTCATACGAGCGGATGGCGTTTGTGTGATGAAAACGGATAGTGTCATGATCATTTCGGAAAGTTTCCCTCATTTCGAAGGCGAAGCAATAACTGCGAGTCCCTGGGGAAGAGCTGGCGAGCGAGTATTTATGTTCTGAGCTAAAGAAGAGAGACGTGTTCAACTGATCTTCCTTGCGAGCCGCGTAATCCACTCCATCCAAGAAAAACGCAGTAAACGCTCAATTTATAATGTGGGGCCGTAGGGCCTTAGCCAAAATGTTGTGAATGTTCTCTGCTCTACTTTCTCTTGGTTAATGTAATCCTTCAACTCTGTTCTTCCAGTACAGAAGAGTAAAATATTTTGCATCCTTGAATCAATTAGGAAACAAACCACATTTTAGACTTACAACAAGTAGAACCAAACTAGAGAAATAATTAAGTGTGTACTCCCTCGTTTCTCACCGAGCAGCATGGCTCAGGCCGTTTCATCTGTGTCGCGCATTCGGGAGTCAATGTTCGACTCCCGAGGCCGATCTACCTGACTCATGGGTCAGGCGAATACTGGGTAGGTTAATTACATCCTTCGGATATCCTGTCCTTCCATTTCATCTCCATTATCATTTCACATCATCTCTCATCTGGTAGTCGCTATCGGCGGTTGTTCCGGCGTTGCATGACAGGATGATATGCTTTTGGTAAAACTTCCTCCTCCGGTAGGACGGCCACCAGTTTCCGAAACCAGGTCTGGTGGGACCGTTTCCTGACCACAGTAGGATGGGAAATTAACAACAGCCTTCTCGGCTTCTTAATTCCATAACCCGGTTCCAATGTTAAATACCAGATTGTATTCTCCTCTTATTAGTCTTCCACGGTCTGTTTAAAGACAATACGGTTAGGTGAAACACACTCTGTGGCTCCACAGGCTGGTAGTGGATACGCCACATACGCGCGTCAACCCCGCAGGGAATACCCGCCGGACACCAAATAATCGCCCTGCAGGCAAGCACCCATGATTTCTTAGGCAACCCTCTGCCCCGTTCGGGTGGCCGGAGGTACGCAGTCTGCCATGGGCATCGGGAACCACTGCCCCCTCGAGTCCAACCCAATCCGAACAACTCCCACTCAGGAGATTGGGATTTCATTACGGAAGGGATTCGGGGGGCACTCCTTGGAGGAAGGATGAGGCGAAAGAGATAGGGGGCGGCCTACCCAAGGAGCCACGACAGTACAGAGGGCAGGGTCCCTACAGTTTACTTAGATAGAGACATCCTCCGACAGGCCAGGACAACGGACACGCTCCCCTGCAGCGGAACGACAACGAGCCCAGCAGCCGAGCCCTAATGGTCCCAGACAGGCGATCCGAGCCTCAAAGGTCCCTGGCTGGTGGTCCCGAAATGGCCCCAGCAGAGGATCTGAGGCCGGCAACCCACCTACCGGAGGAGGAAGTAGTTTACCTCAGAGAATATCATCCTTCCATGCACCGCCGAGACACCCGCCGACACTTCTACGCTTAAAGTGAACACCAGATGAGATATTATATGAAATGATATTGGAGATGAGATGGGGGAAGAGGAAATTCGGGGAATGTAATTAACTCACCCAGCATTCGCATAGCGACCCGGGAAAACCCACGAAAAACCCATGGGTGTGGTAGATTGGCCCCAGGAATCGTACCCGGGCCTCCCGAATGCGGGCCACAGACGAAACTGCTTGAGCCATCCTGCTCGGTTCGCTCAGGAAGGGCTAGAATGCTCGGCCCGAGATTCCTCTACTAACATCAGAAGTACCACGAGCGTTCGGGGTCCGAAGCGTCCATACCACGGCAACTGAAGGAGACGTATTCCCCCTACGGGGAATAGGATGGGAAAGAGGTTGTTCTGGCCTGCCGGGGAGTTTCCAAACGGTAAAGTGTATGGAACCTGCCCTCAGCACTGCCGTGGATCCTTGGGACGGCCACCCTCTGTCCCCTCTCCCCCATCCTTCCTCCCGATAGTGTCCCACTTGGGGTATAGGTACAACAGACCAAGTTTGGACCTCCGTGCCGAATCCTCTCCGTATCATAGCCCAGTCCAGCCCTTCGTTTCTCATTAGCTTTTATCTAAACTATTTAGTTCAGAATTACAAGGCTGTAATGAGTGCTAGAAGGTTTTGCAGAAAACATTATATACATTTATTAGAGAATTCCAACAAATATAATTCTGGAAGCCAAATTTACGCCCGAAATGTAATATATAAATGTAACAGAGTAGGTGTATTCAGAAGCCAACAAAAACGTTCAGTCTATTTCAGCTATTATAGAAAGTATGCTTCAGCTTTAAAAATATTATATGTAACGCTCATATGACCAATTCTCCTCAACATTAAACAATATTCTTTAAAACCCTATTTTTCATGTTAGTCAAGATAGACGTCCATAGAAACGGCCTTATTACTTAGTTTCTTATAGACGCAACTGGAATAGGAGAATATATGTATTTAAATGATATTCAAATAATTTTAAGAGATGGTTTCTATGTGATAGATTTGAAATTCCACTTTCTTTGTATGTTCAGGACATAAAGAAACGAATATGGATTTCCTACATCAGAAAACTGTAAATATTGGAAAACTCAAGCAATAACAACGAAGACAAAATGTACTTGGCATTTAATAGTATCGTGTTTTTTGAGGAAATTACCAAAAATATTCAAAATGTAGGTTTATTTGGCATAAAAGTATTTTAAACTATGGGTTTTGATCAAAACTGCTGGAGTGGTTTTTGGAAAATACCAATTTTTAAAACATTTTTCATATAAGTAGTAATTTGGAAAGGGGAAATTTTCTTGAAAACCTTCTCTCGCAACCCTGAAACATGCTGAATTTAAATGCCCAAATTTGGTGTTTAAACGACACACACAAACACACACACACGCACGAGCGCGCACAGGCCGCGCCGTGGCTGAGTGGTTAGAGCTCACCAAGGTGACCCGGGTGCGATCCCAGGCGATCGCAGAATGAGATTTGTAGTGGACAACACGGTGCTGGGGAGGGTTTTCTCCGAGATCTCCGGTTTCCCCCGCCATCTCATTTCCACCGGTGCTCCATCTTCATCTCACATATCTTCAGTGTCACAGCAAGTAGTAAAGGTTGTCGTTAAACACTACACACAACGCACGCACGCACGCACATCTACGCATGGAGACAACTCTTTCTTTAATTCAGAGAACCTTGAAGATCTATTCCCGCTGAAATATTGCTATCCAATTTTTTTAGTTAAATAGTTGAAATTTCTGTAAACAAAAGCACACACTTCTCCTTGTCACGAACCTAAGCACTCTTACGCCAGTGTAAATAGTTCCTTAAGAAATGTATTTAATAATAAACTGTTGGGGTAGGAAAGGTATATTGCTATCATAAGAACTGGTTGCTTAAGTTAATACATATACAGTAATTGTTGAACTAGTTAATATAGGAAATAATTATTTCTTCCATGGTAGTCGTGTATAGGCTAAGGTTTGCATGAGTAGAGTCAGACTGAAAAATTCAATGCCATAGCCGGGATTTGAACCACGTATCTCCCGGTCTCCGTCTGGTTGCACTAAACCACAGAGCTACTATGGCCAACATGCCGACATGGCATTAAATTCTCCAGCTGACTTATATGTTTCCTGGTGAAACTATGCGACTTACTAGGACTTAAATTAATAAAATAAATACCAACTCTATGCATGATTAGCGTACTTTTACAATTAATGAATTCCCCGACGTGCTATCTGAGCTCCGAATAAACACCTTACATATTACAGGATATATGATAAGCGAAAACATTCATAATACGCTAGCACATGTGTTCTAAACATTTGTCAAATTTGGTATTTATTCAGTGACTATTGTAGTCCTAAGAGCACTGGAAGATCCGTGTAACCT
The DNA here is from genome assembly GCA_030765055.1 of Mantis religiosa. Lineage (NCBI taxonomy): Eukaryota > Metazoa > Arthropoda > Insecta > Mantodea > Mantidae > Mantis > Mantis religiosa. The sequence continues at coordinate 66,507,972 of CM060950.1, read as the reverse complement.
GTTCAAACAAAAAAGCGGGAAACCATTAAAATGTGGCGGGAAACGAATAATACTTAGTGACTTTAATTCACTGTAAGATAAATATTCCCCACTTATAGTGCAAATAGTATTACGAAAACAACATTCGCGTATACAGGCGTGTCGATGAAAGTGTAACCAAACTACTCATGTAACATAAACAAACTGATTCCTATATGGCAATTGGTTCACAATCAATGGATTCGAATTTGGGTGTTATAGCTTTGCATGAAAATTACGATTAACGTGAGTAAAATGTTCTTTTCCCATGCTTACACCACTGACTGTTACTTCAGATTGTATTTTGAACAATAATAATTTTCACGCAGGTAGCCGAAAAAATAAGCTGTAGGTAATATGTAATAACTTAATGACAGAGGTTCTACTCCCATTAGTCCTGGACCCGGAGGATCAAGGACCCGGGCCTCCTTCGACCAGGGAGTTACCGAACTGTACCAAAAAGGGCGCTCGGCGCCTCCATGGGGCTTTCCATAGGGCAAGACCTAGAGACTAACACGCCTCCCCCCATCTGGTCCTGTGGACTCAAGACGGGATGGAAGTGAATACGCCACTTACGCGCGCCAACTCCAAAATAGGAGTGCTACCGATATGAACTCGGTGGGGGCGCCTGATGATCTAGCACACCTTGTACTAGTTATGCTGGCTAATACGCGGAAATATTAACGGCTTCCCTCAAACCCATCCGGAGACATACCCGATCTCCCACGGGTATCGGTAACCACTGCCCCCTCGAATCCAACCCAATCCGAACAATTCCAAATCAGGGAGGGGCTCGAATGTTCGGCCCGAGGTTCCTCTAGTAACGTCAGAGGCACCACGAGTGCTAGGGGTCCGCAGCGCCTGCACCACGGCAGCTGAAGGCCACGGATCCCCTCCCCTACGGGAGATATGTAATAAGCAGATGGTAGGGGCGGAGTTTGCGTAGTACTTTCGCTCGTATGATGCAAAGACTTTGTTAATAGTAATAGTCACTCTGGTTTGAGGCCGCACCATGGCTGAGTTGTTAGACCACTCGGCTCTCGCCAAGGCAGTCCGTTTTTGATCATAGGCGACCGCAAAGGAAGATCTGTGGCGGACAACACGGCGCTGGAGAGAGTATTTTTTTCGGAATATCACCGAATAACCTCGGTGAGGCCACCTGTGATCTAGCACACCAACTACTCACTCTGCAGGCAAGCACCGGGGACTTCTTAGGCAACCCTCTGCCCCCTTCGGGTGGCCGGAGGTACGCAGTCTCCCATGGGTATCGGGAATCACTGCCCCCTCGAGTCCAACCCAATCCAAACGACTCCCACACAGGAGGGGGATTGGGATTGGGATTTATTTCGGAGGAGATTCGGGGGCACCAAGTGCACCAAGGTTCCCCCGCCATCTCATTCCACCGGTGCTCCATCTTCATCTCATGTGTCATCAGTATCACCACCTGCGATGCCGTATGTAGTAAAAGCGGACGTTAAACACTATACATTTCATTTCACTCTAGTTTGGAATGGACATCAGTGTCCAAATCAACGTACAGGGATTTTTAACTTTGAATATGTGGAAAGCACGAATTATATAGTTTGCATGATGTTGGAATTTTCAAGCTTTTTCAAGTTATTAGTTTTACCTGTAGGTATTTTCTTTGGAAAATCGTATCAATTTTTATATACATACGTTTCGTGTATGGTGTGTAAAAGCTCATTTTAGATCCATTTGATAGAGAAAAATTGATACAATAACTGAAGTTGCAGTGAAAAGAGTTTTGATTTAACAGAGTAAAAGCATGTCAAAGTCAGAAGTTATCAACGTTTTCACTGAACTTTCTTATAAACTACTGTTCGTAAGACTTCACATTTATCCTCCGTCAGTTTAAATCACATGTGGATGACGTATGAGAAGGGAAAGAGAAAGAGAGCGGAAGAGGGACAGAAATTGAAATGTGGAGAGTGAGGCATAACAGAAAGGGAAATACAAAGAGATGGAAACAGAGAAGAATCTTTCCATGTTAACGTAATAACATGAATGAAGTTGTGGTTGATTGTGTGTATTATATATCGCGTTTTATAAAAGTCAAAGTTTTCAGGATCAATTGACAGTCGATAGAAGTAAACCCAGATGCCTTATTAAAAGTCAGTTTACCAGGATAAAATGATGATCAGTAGAAATTCACATGAGTGTTTAATTAAAAGTAAAATTTATCACTACAAAATCGCACTCTTACGTCACAGTTTTAGAGATGGTGAAGCAAAGGTTTAATTTCGGGGTCCTTTCTTCACTTGAAGCTAATTTTGATTTGCCTTTCCAAAGCAGTTATCATTCTTTCTTTGTTATTCACTGTAGAACCTCAGTCCTATTTGTATTTGTATTTCATATTTCCCATTTTTCATCCTTCAAATAGCAAATGGAAGTCCTGAATAAAATGAGTGTAACCGCAGTATCAGGCAGCAATTAGGGGGCGGCGAATTAATCGAAATCAGATAATTAAAAAAGAAGATAAATGAATAAAAATGCTTTGTTAAACGAATATAAAAATCTTGTTATTATAATATGAAATTAGAATGGATAGAGTAGTGATTAAAGTAGCAGTTGACTTAAAGAATAAGAAGGGAAGAATATAATTTAATATGGCATACATACGATCATCCAGGCAAGGCAAAGAAAAAATCTTGTAATAATCTGTACATTTCGGAGAGACAGGAAGGGAAGACCGTTTATCTTCTTTGTGCTAGTAAAAGTTCAATGTCTGAGAACTATAGTATACTTCCAGCCAGGAATGTGTTGGGACAAAGAGCTTTCAAAATGTAGTTGAGCATAAACGCTAAAGGGATTTACTTCGCTGATTTGATAACGATGTATACCGTTACAAACAACTCAGGGTAGGCGTTCCCCAACTCAGAGTGGGCTGAAGGTCAATGAGTTAGATGAGTTTTGGAAACCAATGCGAAAATTCGAAATAAATGAGAAACCAATAATTATGTAACATTTGAGAAGGGTGAGCTATTTTGGTCATGTGATAAAGTTAGAGAGGGGATCAGAATAAGGTTCGAACTGAATCGTGAAATAAGAAAAATCTTACTTAAAAGCTGATACTACGACAGGAAGGACGTGTATATATGCGCGTTTAGAAGAGAAGCGAAGATTTATAAGTCTGAGATGTAGTTATGAATAGCGCAGCCAGCGTAAGTGGAAGCAGCATTAGAAATTTATTAGAGAAAAGTAGTCGTCGTATAAAGAATAAATAGAAACCGCGCGAAAGTAGCTTTAAACAAGTAATCCAGGGTTTCAAGTAAAACTGAATTTATGTTAGGAATTTTACTAACAGGTGGTCACCGATCCAAGTCGATAAGAAAACTTAGTAGTAATTAAACCAAATAATTTTGCAACAAACGAAGTGTTATTAATACGACTGAGTAGCTAACAACCACCAAAATCCATTTCCTACAACCACTCACCTGAGGATAATAGGACTCATAGCTACAATTAGAACCCAAGCAATTTAACACTGGTATGCGGGTTTGCCGCATGAGGTGAAAATGTATCTGGTGATAAAGGTGCTATTTGTCCTCGCCGTTCTTTTAGGAATGCAAAATTCCTAATACCAATTCAAAGTGTATTCACAATTTGCTGTTTATAATCATCACAGAGAAGTTTTTAGAAAGTCGTTCTTGTTGAACTAAGAAAGCTATCTGCAGTAGCTCTTCTCCGTTTCTGACTACTTACTGGTAGTAAAATATACCAGATGTGTATCAGTAAAACAATTTAGTTTTTTGTAGCCTGTTGTTTATATACATCTAGTAGATAAACATTAGTGTTTTTGCTCATATGACATTTTTTGTAATTTACGTCCTCCAACGTTAAGTCATATCGGACGATGAATGGAATGTGTGAAATAGTGCTCAAATAAGCCCGGGGTCCATGGAGCTTAGAGTTACCCGACATTCGTCTTTCAGGATAAGGGAAAATCCCGGAAAAAATCGAACGCTCTCGAACATATGTTCGTGGTTGGTATACATTTAAATAGAACATAAAAATAATGAACCATTACAATGTTTAGAAATATGAACAAGAAATGTCTTAGTATACAATCGTATAGAATGGGTGGCACATCTACTGCAACCTTGTCATTTTTCCTAAACCTTGGAGAAGCTCATTAAGTTAAAGCAAGTAGTACTGGCTCACGTTAAGTGCATGAACAGAAATACGAATAACTGAAATATATTTTCGTACTTTTTTCTTTTGTTTTCCTGTTTAAGAAAATCCTCCCGGAACTCCGGAGGCATTTGAAGGTAAATGAATGAATAAAACGGAATCTTACATAATAGAAAGTTGAATGTAGTAGAATGCCACCGTTTGTCCCTTTTGCTAAAGGGCTTCTCTCACTCGCTTTCTCGGCTAAAGTTTAACGCATACTCTGTATAGTAGGAGTGAAAAACGGCTTAAATTTGCTCAAAGGCCTCTTTATTAAGCTTAAGGTCCTTCTGCGTGCCGTTATCCTGCTACACGGACCACTGGCTTTACTTCACTTCCAAAGAAATTATACTAAGGATTTTACGTCCGAAAAATTTCATCACCATCTTCCGGATTTGACATCGTAATCTTGAGAACCACGGGCTAACTAGACCATACAGTTGACAACTACTGCAAGTCAAGCACATGAAAATGTTCAGATACACTTCTAATGGTATTTTACTTTATTTTATATTGGCGTATCTTTGTTTAATCGCTGCTCTCCACCGGTAATGGTTAAACTTATCTCTTATTGATTTGAATTCGTTTCCAATATACTATAAGAATTGGACAGAGAATGAAGGTTAGGCCTAGGTGAGTGGCAAAAGGGGAGAAGTTTTGAGGCCTTTAACCTGAATACTGTAAGACATGTCTTGCAACGAAAGTCCACACTAAACCCTGTATCAGTCACTCTAAAATCGGTATTCGGCACTCAAACATTAACCTATACACACAGGTCACTTTAACCTCAGGAGCAAAGGAAAAATGGGAAAATGAGAAAAACAGTGGAATGCTAGTACGAGGTATAGTGAAATATAACACTGTTTTAGAAAATATGTAAGTACAAATGAGAAAATATTAAGCCCCTGCCAGGCCCAGCCGAACTTATCTTAACTGGTCCTACCATTGTGGCTATTTCCCTCTTTTCCTACGATCCTAGGTTTGAAACTGTGTTCATTATTTACAGTTTAAATGCCGGATTTATGACTTAAAACCAGTATTAGATGGCCTCATCCAGGGTGTGGAAAATCATAGCGACCCATGCCCTCCTATCACTCAAGTCAAGTTTTCCCGTACTCCCCCCCCCCCCCCACCTTTCGCCGCTCTCTAGGCCTGATCTTTGTCCATAGGATAGTGCGTTTATGCCGAACTTTACTTCGAACCATAACAGACACCTCACCCAGGACTTGTGTTGAGCACGGATGAAAAGGATATTCAGCCAACATTCAACATTCAACCTAGTGTGGGAAACCAGGAGCATTCTCTGTGCCTCAGGCTAACAGGAATGCCTTTAGAGCTTGGTAATGAATGTTCTGCGCATTACCTGGAGCTGATGTTAATTTTCTATTTCCCCTCCCTCACTCACTTTATTTTATATGGGTTAAGTGTTTTCCTCGTGTTCCCAGTTCATTAGGAATATAACCTTTACACAAATCTGCAAATTCACACCTGAGAACTTCAGTTATTCATGTTTACTTTCTGATCACTTAATGAGATAATAAAATTTATTATTAACTTAATGTTGTTATTTAAATATTTTATCTAACTTCTCTTGTAAACAATGTACTGTTACTCCGAGTAATTCCGCAACTTTAATTGCAATATCTCATAAAAGTTTGTAGTGGTAATTAGAAGTAAATTCCGGAATTCAAATGTACTTATATAAAGTTTGAAATTAAGTTTACATAACACTACATTTTCAAGATTAGGTGCATTATATTATCATTAACTTAAAGGGATAAAGAGTAGCTGTTTCTAAGCATCAAGACCCTGTTTCGCTGGTGCGCAAAAGAGTCGTTAACCACTTCATTCCGTTTCATGGACTTCAGAACAGTACAGTGTTGCTATGGGGCTAGTGGACAATGCAGTGTAAAAGCGCAATCATTTTCTAAATAGCTGAATCTTTGAATGCATCAAAGGGGACACGGGAAGAACAAAAGGGTATGGATAGCTTCGCCATGGCTACGCCATATGGAGGAGTGCACACAACCCCTTACAGATGAGTGACAGTAATATGACACACAACATGAGGGGGAGGAAGCACCTTCGGCCTTTATAGCTTTCTGTCAAAAGAGAAGAGTGTCATGAGCTGGCAATTTTCAGGAAAAGAACTTCGATGCGTACTTCCGGTCGAGTCTTTGATGTACATTCTATAACTCTTGCTTGTGTTCAAATTAGTTCTCTTTGTTGTAATGCTACAGACGATGTTGAAGAGTGGGGGCCATACCTTCGCATAAGTTGAGTCTATTATGTGTTTCAAATGGGAAGATGTTTGTCCTTGAGCGCTACTAGGCGAGCAACCAATCGGAGTCCTGCAGTGTTGTCGTATTGCATTCCCGCTAAGTGGTGTGTGAGGAGCGCTAAAGTAATCAATCTGTATGATATACTATTCGCACTAAGACAAAAATTCAGATTTCGCCAAAACTAATCCATGTGGAAGGTAGAGAGTAATGTATCTAACATAACCATGAAAGACCCATATTTTTAGCTCAAATAGTTTTTCTAATACAAATAAATAAAACACTATTACCTGTATTATAACAATAAATCGCGACGTAAGCACTGTATGAATATCAATTATTGGTTGGCATGTATGAATGTACGTATATTTGTAATTACTCAGAACTAAAACATAAATGTTTGACATGACGTGACGTGATAAAAGAATAACTTTGAATAAACCAATTCGAGCGGGAGGAAACAATAAATTTCCTGCTGCCCTGGCAGAACGTGTCTGGTCACATTACATCCATGTTTATGAATGCTTCGTAATCTCTATTTACTCTAGAGAATTCAAAGTGGTTGGTGTGTATGTATGTACATATACTTTACATTACTCAGAACTGAAATTTAAGCTACTGCATGACGTGATAACAGAATGACTGTGAATACATCAAGGTGTTAAATTCGAGAAAGAGCAAACACTTTATTTCCTGTTAGCCTGTAAAATGCTGTATGCTTATTTTTATGAATGAATACTGGATAAGAAGTGTTTATTTACTCTGGTGAGTTCAGTTCACTATCACTCAGTTGTTCTTTACACAACAGTAGAGTAAGAGCTAATAGTGCAATAGCTTCTTGCGGTGAATTTAGTGGTGAGTCAAAAATGCAATTATTGCGAAGTCGGGCTCGAAGTATTGTTTTTAAGGTGTACACGTTCTTCAAAGAATTGGGCAATGAGGAATATAGAAATCAGCTCGATTTCAAAAATGCTCAACGGCTTACTGCTGAAGCGTGTGGTGTAGGTAAAACAAGAGTGTCCTGCATTTGGATTAGAAAAGCAGATAATTGAGAAACTATAACTATAGTTACAGTATTTAAAAATATACGTAATTTGCTAAAATGTTTTTTCCAATTTTGATTTTGGCAAATGCATCATTGTAAAAGTTTGTAAAATATAATTCGCTTACCCTTACATCTAGCGCCAAGCAGACCTGCATGTTGTATGAGTGTGCGAGAGAGAGGGAAATATAAAAAGAGTGGGGTAACAAGCTGGCAACGCTGAGTGTGACACGGCATCTGATTAGCTGGACTCCAGAACCCTTCGCATTTGAAACACATAATAGGTAACAGGTTTCATAGCTGTTGATAAATACTACAGGTAGAGCTATCAGTGGCATAACTGAATGTTCAGTCATCGTGCAGAAGAGATATTATGTACATTCAAGCTGAAATGGAAAATAAAATGCCAACCTAAATAATTGTTTCGCATGGTGTTTCAATCCTACAATGCGTATCATTCTCATTATTTTCAAATATTGGTTCAGATGATAATGTATTTAGGATATCTTGACCCCTAGGTTAAACCCGTGTTTTGGAGTCTACCAGAAGTTGTAGAATGCACCAGGCAAAAGCAGCAAAAAATAGCAGTTTAGAGGTCTTTTCTAACTAAACACTGAAAAAGAAGCATTTGAGTTAGATAATTAAATTGTACAAAATTATACTCTACAGTATTACGGCTGCCATGGTCGATCACCTGCCTCACTCGGTGTACACACCAGAGCTCGAAGTCAGGACACCTTGGGTGTCCGCTGTAGCTGGTTTGCCGTCGGCCTTCTCGTTGCCTCCGACTGCTGTGAACGATGTTTTCTAAGCATGTACTTTATTCGATTTCTTTAACTCTCGACGTGCTATTTAATGTGCTTCAGCTATTTAACTTTAGTGTGCTATGGCCGCGTACAATAAAGGGTGATAGCGTATAGAACTTACTATGTCGCGGTGCATAGTAAAGAAGTAGGTTAACAAACGAAGACGAAATTGACTAATGGCAAAATGATCCAGTTATCTCTTTTACCCTCGTGTATACGTATATATACATACATACACATACAAATATATATATATATGTATATATTGAGACGACCACTCACTGCATTATCGGCCGGGTGGTGTAGCCTGGTGGCGCTTTGTGGTGAGTCAGTCGGTGTAAGTGGCTGACCCGACCGGTGAAGTGGTAAGTGGCGGATATGTAATATGCAGACATCGGAGCACGTACACCTTTAAAGAGATATGAAGCTTACGAGTATTACAGTATATAACTGCTGACGTCAGTCCCGAGGTCAACACGCAGGGATAGTCCGGTTCGCAACACGTAGCTTTATATTCATTACAACTACTGCTTGCCGTGCAGGTAGATCTGCCTTCCAGGGAGTGCAAGGTGTTTGACATATTGTGTTAATAGAATTACTTTCACAATAATTATGGCACAATTTCCATTTTATAAATCAAAAGTTTTGGGTATTATCAACAACCAGAACCACCAGCGTTAAATTTATGCTCAATATCAATGGTTTGTCTCTGCAGCTGCCGGCCAGCTTTGCAGAAATTTTAGCGGATGACAACAAAGTGGTGGAGAAAGTTTTGAAGTTCTTTTCTAAGTTAGATTTTAGAATTTAGTGAAGAGAATGTTTCACACTTCGACCTTATATTTCTTTTTATTTTATTTTTGTTCACATTGTGCACATGTATTTTATGAGTTTATTTTTACTAGTAGTAAGTTTTAGAAACTTTTATATCTGGCTTTTGCCATGAATGATTTTTTTAAAAGGCGCTGATAACCGCTGCAGTTGGTCGCCCTTATACACATATCATCATCATTATCAGTGATTGCTATACATTAGCCGAATGGTTAAGGTAATGGCTAGTGCTCCAAAGGGTCGCAGGTTCGATTCTACAAATAAACTTCAGAAAGCCCTTAATAAAGTCACTAAGCGGACAAAGAAATGGCGTGTTAAACTGAATGAGACTAAATCTGTACATATTAACTTTACAAATAAGAAAATAAATGCTCTTCCGGTTAAAATAAATAATGAAATAATTTCTCAAGCTCAAGCAGTGAAGTATCTAGGCATGACTCTGGATTCAAAGTTAAACTGGAAAAAGCACATTGAAAACAAAAGAAAGAAGTTAAATGTTAAATACAGGAAGCTTTATTGGCTCATTGGGAGAAATTCTGTACTTGAACTTTATAACAAGTTATTAGTATATAAACAGGTTCTAAAACCAGTATGGACATACGGAAGGCAGCTTTGGGGCTGTGCAAAGAAGAGTAATGTACAACGTATACAGTAGTTTCAAAATAAAGTTCTAAGAGCAGCTGTTAATGCACCATGGTTTGCACGAAATGATAACTTACACAGGGATCTTAAAATGAATACGGTAGCTGAAGAACTTAGAAAGGCAGCCAGCAAACATTAGAAAAGAGTGCAACAACACGTAAATACCGAAATGGGGAAAGTGTTAAGTGAGTGTCAAGTGAGACGATTGAAAAGAATTAAAACATTTGACTTGTCAAGGGACCACAAGATATAGTGTGCGTAATGATATGGGAGTCCTCACTGGAGGACCATCGATTAACTGAGCATAACCTCAGTTGTAATTAGTCTAATTTATTTAAAAAATATCAGTGATTTTTTCAATGTTTATACTCAGATTGGTTCCTCAATAATCCAATAAGCAAGCATAGAAGGTCCATGCACGTTTTATTCTTTTAATTTATTTATTTTTGTTAATGTTTTCATTAAAAGGTTTACATGAACCTGGTTCTGGCTGTTCGAAACCAACTGCTAGTTTATTGTACGCACTTACTAGAAAAGCGCTTAAGAAGAAAATGGTGTGCTAAGTTTTGTGTGTTTCAATTAAAGATACTTCAATCCCAAAATTAAAACAATACTATATAATGTATCTGTCAATGTATCTCTCGTACTAAACTTATTTTACACCAATAGTTAGCCAGCAAACTTAACCCCGTGCCGGTCCTCACGTTACTTAAAACAATAAAAAGTACAACCACAGAAACACTTGCTTCTGGGGTGCAGAGGGCCTGCTTCTCACTTCATAGGTGCTGCCACATCTTTGTAGTGGGGAAAAAATGAACTGTACGAAACCAGCATCTGTCCGATTTCATACGACCTTCCCCTACTAGAGATAAGCCTTTCTCTATTCTTGCACAAACAATTCTTAAAAACGCTTATTCCTTTACCTACCTCACTTACGTCGAGAGAAATATTTGCAGAAGTTACCTAATTGATAATTTTCTTTTAGATTCAAAGGGAGTATTAGAATACAATGGCCTTTAAGCAATGGTCGAACGTTTTAAGATATACTCGCTATGTGAGGACATTGAAACTCTTCTATAAATTTCCTAAGAGCTCAGATAATAAATAGCATGTTCCTGTTTGCGAAAATACATATGTGGGTATTGAATAATTTAAATAAATGACATAATTTATTTTAAAAGCGGTTTATGCCACAGAAAATTGATTTTGACATAAGTATTGCGTTTTAACGAAATCTACATTTTTGTGTCTGTCTCTCGTAGTTTACCAACCACATGACGACATTCCCAGAAAATTCAAGATATACGTTTCATTTAACATGAAAATATTTAAACCTATTGTATCTTATTGTAACTTGTTGTATCCTATTGTATCTTGATCCCATCTTGTATCTCGAACAACTGGTATTTTATTTTCATTAAGTCTTATTGAGTCGTATTCTTGGATAGCTCTGAACAGAAATGCCAATTATGGTAATCTAACAGATTTTCGCTTTTTATTGTGATTTTCACACACACACACACACACACACACACACACACACACACACACACACACACACACACACACACACACACACACACACAAAAGCGCGAGCGCCTTTTATCCTTTGTTTAACTCAGCGCATATCAAAATACGATATACTTCCAGTAAAATATCGGCATCGAAGTTCTAGGTGGAATACAATACTTTAGCCTTTTACTTTCAGTATGTAGTACAGAATGTGAAAACTACTACCAATTCAGAAACATAGTTTGCAATATAATATAATTATGTGGTGTAGCTAATTACGAACTTTAGATTTCAAATAATCATTTTATAATTACATTCATCTTCCTCAGAACGTGTATAAAACGCAAATCAAATAGATTTGGAAAAGTGTTGAAATAGCCCATGGGTAAAAGTTTCGTAAAGAATTTAAATTGATGCTCGAGGAAAATACTTATCCTAAACTAGGATTTTAAATTGAGGTGTCATATGGGCCCAGCCATGCACCGGCTGTGCTAGGTTTCGGAGAGGTGAGGGTATTTATCCTCCTCATCCGCCCTCCTACTCATTATTGTTATTATTGTTATTATTGTTATTATTGCCGTTGCCATTGCCTTATCATCTTATCATCTTACTACCTCTACCACTACCACTACTATCTGGTAAAGGTACAAAGAAAACTTCTAGACAGAGTGATCTGTGTATCTAGAACCATATCCACTAAAGCCTTACAGGTTGTTGCAGGGACCATTCCCATAGATCTTTTAATTAAAGAAAGAAAAATAATGAAAGAAGAACAAATTGGTTCTGCAGAAGGGAAGAGAAAGTTGAGATAAAAAATAATAGATGAATGGCAGAGAAGATAGACAGACACCACCGATGTAGCACAATAGACTAAGAAAATCATTCCAGACATTCCCAGGTGGCTATATTGCAAACACCGGCATGTGGACTACTTCCTTACACAGATATTAACAGGCCACGGAAGATTTCGTTGTTATGCCAAGAGGATGGGCAAAACAAACGATGAGTGAGTGAGTGAGTGTGTGGGGTTTTAGGGCCCTTCGACAGCAAGGTCATTTGGGCCCGAAGTCAATTAATAAAACCTAAAAGTTATAAAAATTAAGCTAAAAAGGGTAAAATATAATAAAACACTCAACTGTTAACATGACATTAAAAACGATCTAAAGACTAATGCTTTAAAACCTCTAAAAGTAATAAATATAAAATACAAGTCAGACTTGTTGATTAAAACCGATTTTAAAAACAAACCGCAGTGCCTTATCCACGGCCACTGGGTCGTCCCCTAAAACATCCATTAAGTTAGTTCCCAAGCCTACTGACTGGCGAACGCGGGCGTACCGCGGGCAGTCGAGCAATACATGTCGCACAGTGAGTCGTACTGCACATGGAGCACACACTGGGGCCGGTTCCCCTCTTAATAAATGGCCGTGAGTCACTCGTGTGTGTCCAATTCTCAGCCGGGTGAGTATCACCTCGGCTCGCCGGTTATCCCTGCAGGAGGTTAGCCAGGGTTGTACGCTCTCCTTTATTGCCCGGAGTTGTGTGCCTTCCAAAGCTGTCCAGGAGTGCTGCCAAGCAGATAGGATTTGGCGACGGAAAAAACGTTGCACATCCTGGTATGGCACTGTAGTTGTTAAACTCCGGGGCAAACGGCAAGCGGATTTAGCAGCCGCGTCCGCCTGCTCATTCCCAGAAATGCCCACATGGCCTGGGGTCCAAGTAAAAACAAAATGGTATCCGCGACTAAGTATTTGCGAGATCAAGGCCTGAATTTTTAAGACTAGCGTGTGAGCTGCAATGTGCTGTTGCAAGGCCTGAAGAGCGCTTAGAGAGTCAGTGCAAACGATAAAATTGCCAGGAACTAACTTACAAATAAAAAGGAGCAGATAGAGGATGGCATACAGTTCTGCAGAAAAAACAGAGGTGCAGTCCAGAAGGGAAATTTATGAGCCTCGCCGTTAATGACGAATGCGCAACCCGTAGTGCTACCCAACTGGAAACCATCTGTAAAGCCTGGAACATAATTGGGGTAACGGTCCAGTAGTTCGGCAAAAAGTTGTTGGAATACCGAATGTGGGGTAGCTAGTCTCGAGTTGGTGGAAAGAGCAAGATCGAACCGCGCACGCTGGAGCTGCCATGCGAGATAACGACCCAGGGACGACCGCTCCACGCGAGGCAATCGGAGGTCGTGTGTACGGGAGAGCTCCCGGAATCTTACTCCGGTTGGGCGTGTCCGAGAACTAGGGTGCGTATAACGGTGGGCTAACTCGGGATGCAGAACTGGTTTAAAACATGGATGGTTTGGGTAACTTGCCAACTTTGCAACGTAGGAACAGAGTAGCGTCGAGCGACGAACAGAAAGTGGAGGCTCGCCGGAGTCGGCATACAAGCAGTCGACGCGACTTGTGCGGAAAGCTCCTGTGGCAAGGCGGATACCTGTATGATGTACGGTGTCTAAAAGGTGAAGTTTAGAGGCGGTCGCTGCGCCATAAATAAAACAGCCGTAGTCCAGCTTGGATCGGACCAGGGAGCGATACAGCCTCAACATTACCGTGCGATCGCCCCCCCAAGATGCTCCAGATAATACCTTCAGCACCCGCAGAGAACGATCGCATGAGGCTCGAAGGTGACGAATGTGGCGCTCCCAGTTGAGTTGTCTGTCCAAGTAGAGGCCCAAGAACTTCAGGTGCGAGACAAACGGCAGGGGTGTGCCGTTCAAGTGCAGATCAGGTGGAGGGTGAATACCTCGTAGACGATGGAAGTGGACACATTGTGTCTTCGCAGGAGAAAAACGGAAGCCGGTGCGAAGCGCCCAGGCTGCCAGCTCGTTGATGGTCAACTGCAGTTGACGCTCTATATGATCTAAGTTATAAGAGCGATAATATATAGCGAAGTCGTCAACATACAGGGACGGCGGAATTCCGCCGCGAACGACACTAGTGATGCCGTTAATAGCCACGGCAAAAAGGGCGACGCTGAGAATCGACCCTTGAGGTACACCATTCTCCTGGATCCGCTCCTTTGAGATACTGTTCCCTATTCGGACACGAAAACGACGTAGTGCTAAAAAATTTCTTAAAAATTCCGGTAAGTGGCCTCGCATACCGTAACTGTGAAGGTTACGTAGTATGCCATACCGCCAAGTGGTGTCATAAGCCTTCTCCAGGTCAAAGAATACTCCCACCACATGCTGTTGCAGTAGAAAGGCATTATGAATGGAAGCCTCAATGCGTGTTAGATTGTCAACACTAGAGCGATGGCGACGAAAACGACATTGAAGATTGGACAGCTGGTTATTAGTTTCGAGCCACCACACTAACCGAGAGTTTACCATTCGCTCAAAGGTCTTACAGACGACACTCGTCAGGCAAATGGGGCGGTAGCTTGATGGAAGTGTGCGGTCCTTTCCGGGTCGAGGGATGGGGATGACAATACCCTCTTGCCAGGAAGATGGAAAGACCCGCTCATGCCAGATGCGGTTATACATGCCTAAAAGGAAAGACATCGCATCGGGTGGAAGATGTAGCAGCATCTGTCTGTGGATGTCATCGGGACCGGGAGAAGAGTCCTTAGCTAGGGCTAAAGAATGTGAAAGCTCGGCAGCGGTAAAAGGTTGGTTGTACGGCTCATTACATTCGCTATAAAAATTCAGTTTTGTTCGCTCCGCAGCTTCCTTAATAGGAAGGAAGAGGGCGTCGTAACTAGCCGTTTGGCTAGTAGCAGCGAATGAGGTGGCAAGGGCTTCGGCTATATCTTGCTCGGCAGTGCAGATGGAACCGTTGAGGGCAAGTCCGGGAATGACCGTTCGGCGATACTTGCCATGCATCCGCCGAACAGCTGACCATACCTGTTTGGCGGAGCTGCGACGAGAAAGGGAAGACACGTAGGCTTCCCAGGATCTTCGTTTCGCATTGCTAAGCACAAAACGTGTCCTAGCTCGAGAACGTTTAAAAGCAACGAAGTTCTTTTCCGTCGGGTGCAACTGAAAAAGCCGTAAAGCACGTTTGCGTACTTTTATAGCCACACGGCATTCCTCAGACCACCAGGGTACAGGGGTATGACGTGGGGTAGAAGAGCCTCGGGGAATGCTGGATTCAGCGGCGAGCAGGATGGAACATGTAAAATATTCCACCATTTCATCGACGTGTCAAAACCATCGTCGGTGAGGTGTATATGGGAATTAAACTTTTCCCAGTCAGCCTTGGAAATAATCCAGCGAGGATGTCGCGAAGGCACATGGTGCCGGCCGGATAAATGGATGTTAATTGGGTAATGGTCGCTCCCAAAGAGGTCGGAAAGCACAGACCAATCAAGTAGTGGAACTAATACCGGGCTGCAGAAAGAGACGTCTAGTACCGAGTGCGTACCATAAGCGGATGACAAGAATGTCGGGTCACCAGTGTTCAGCAAAATCAGGTTATACGAATCAAATGTGTCTACTATGAGGCAGCCGCGAGCATCATCAATGTCGGAGCCCCAGAGCGTGTGTTTGGCATTCAGGTCTCCCAAGATGAGTAACGGTGAGGGGAGCTGAGCCAAAAGAGCCTGAAGATCCTGCTTTTGAATTACACAGAGCGGGGGCAGGTAAATGTTGCAGATGGTAAAAGAGATGCTCTCCCGCTGTATACGAACAGCGACAGCTTGCAAGGGCGTGGTTAATGGTATATTGGTGGCAGAGATATTAGGCGCCACTAAAGTAGCGATGCCACCGCTTGCTCGTGTGCCTGCAACGGAGTCTCCCCTAAATGCCGAAAAAGTGCTTAGGTGTAATGAGTGACAGTGATGCAAATGGGTTTCTTGGAGACAAATAACTGATGGTGACCGCTGAGAAACTAAAAACTGTAGGTCTTGAACGCGAGCTCGGAAACCATTGACGTTCCACTGGAATATTTCCATAAAGAGTTTTTAACGGGCCGTTTTAACTTTTTTCTTGACCTTGGCTGACTTGGGCCCTACGATTCGAAAATCGTTAGCGTCCTGTGACTCCGCTGATGTTCGGGAGTCAGAAGTCCTACGGCTCGTAGAACGAGACCGGGATCTAATAGAGGGCGAACGACTTCGCGATCTATGCTGTGGTCGGGATCGGTTTTTCACAGTTACTACGGGATTGCTGTTACTCGCTGAAGGCTTGGTGTCTGGAGTCTGTACGGTTGAAACGGAAGTAGTGCTGGAGGATATACAAACAGTCTGAGACGTAGGTTTAACGGATAGAAAGTCGGTCTGCGTGGATGCGTGGGCGACAGGGACGTGTTGAACAGCAACAGTAGTATTAGGAGTACGGCGAGCTGCTAGTGCATATCCAGTGGTAGTGGTAGCAGGCTTCAGTTGTTCGAAGCGCCGTCGTGCCTCTGGAAAAGTCAGGCGTTCCTTTACACGTAGCTCCTGAATACTTTTTTCGTCCATGAATCTAGGGCACTGTCGCGAGCTGGAGGGATGACTACCGCCACAGTTCACGCAACAAGGTGTTCGAGTGCAGTTTGGGTCTTCGTGTTTCGCCAGGCCACATTGCTCACAAAGAGCAGGATTGGTACACGTGACCTTAGTATGTCCGAACCGCTGACATTGGAAACAGCGCATGGGGTTCGGGACATACTGGCGGACGCTAGCACGTTCATAGCCGCAATAGATAAATTCAGGTAACTTAGTTCCAGCAAAAGTTAGAAAGACTGTTCGTAAGGGGTATTCCTTGCCATCTTGTTTTCGGGTAAGCCGGTACGCCTGACAAACAAGTTGATCAGAGAGGCAACTTACTATCTCTTCATTCGCAAGATCATCTAAGCTAGAGGTGGTGACTACTCCTCTACACGTATTCAGCGTTTTGTGTGGGGTTACCCGGATAGGGTAGGAGCCCAACAAAGACGCTTTTTGCAGCTTTTTAGACTGGTCTGCAGTTGAGGTCTCTAATAGTAAGCTACCGTCTTGGAGACGCGTAGCGTTTTTGACCGGGCCGCTGATTTTATCTAGTTCGCGCTTTATGTAAAATGGACTAATCTCTTTAAACGTTTTCCCATCACAAGCCAAGGTCATTATCAAAAAAGGGTCAATGAAAGATTGTTTGCGCGGAGACATGATGATATAGACCCCCATCCGGAACCGTCGGCGTCAGCCTGCCATCCGGGGGTTAAAGAAAGAAAGACACCGAATCTTCACGGTCTGTGCCGTCATGGGGACCCCACCCATGACCGATCTCATTTGTACCTCAGAAAAGCTACCCTTCAAAATCCACTGCTTCTCCGTATGGGTAAACCGTTCACCACGCACACCCCGGCTTTATTCCCCTACCACAGGAATAACCGCCTGTGGCTCCCCACTTTAGGCCGCGCTGCGCATAAAGGGCAGACGCGGATTCAGGGGACTTGTGGTTGATTACACCGGGGTTCCGTCAGCGGTAACACGTCCGGTCCGTGATACTAACCCAACGGCAGCACGGCCGTCGGGAGATTAACACAGACCGGGCCCTCAAGGAGCTACGTGGGTGTACTTGACGGTGTGGACGGGCTCCGCACCTAAGGCTACACATAGGGGCAGTGCGAAGGGTCCGCTCAACCTTCACTTTTGAGACCTCCGGAGAGCACACATGTCGGAAGCCGCGCTGAAAACCGTGGGACAGAACCACGGAGATAGGAGAGATCCCTGCTGGTGAGACAGGAGTTATAAACCTAAGACCTTACGTGCTAATAATAATAAAAAAAAACTAGAAGAGGAAGAATGTGATGCTTACTGACAAGCAGTAGCTTAACGTGGCACAGATGATGGAGATGAAGGGGATGAATTGGGGGTGAGTGGCTAGGAACCCCGGGATCGCCAATCCCGTACCTACCGTAGTAGGTCCCTGGGGAAAAATACCAGAGCCTCTTCTGCCAGTTTTCGGGGTTACTGATGGGCCTTCTCGGCAGCCGTAGCGGTCGTGGGGTACACCAAGTCCCCTCCGTACATCACCCCATCAGTCAGTCCCCTACTTCCTGTTGCCCATCCCTCGGGACGAGGACCGCAGAGGTTGGATTTTGAGGGGCACAAACGATGATAAATGTGCCTATTGTCCCGAGAAGGATACAGCAGAACACACATTTTTCCACTGCCAATAATGGCAGAAATTTCTATAGAAATTACGCCAATCAGAAACTTGGACTAGTTTTAACTATTAGTAGCATCCAAGATATCTTGCTACGAACTCCAAAATCTTGGACCATTGTAAAGAGGTTAACAAAAATTAGTATGCAAACCAAAGAGTGTGACGAAAGGAATTAGTGACCATCAGACAGCTGCCATTTTGAAGTTATGCTAGCACCAGCAGTCCCAAAATGGTATGCAGAGCATGCAGTGGTTTTTTAGTTGGCGTAAAAAAACTACTACTACTACTATTACTATTATTATTACTATTATTACTATTATTATTACTATCATTACTATTATTACTATCATTACTATTATTATTACCATTATTATTACAATTATTATTACCATTATTATTACTATCATCATTATCATCATTATCATCATTATTATTAATCTTTGGGTTTTCTTAGCAATAAACCTACATTTAGAAACTAACCTTCTTATTAACGCAAATTAAAAAATTAATACAAGACCACTAAAGGTAATACACAATAACTTTTAAGAAGTTGAATGTTACTTATATCTTTGGAATTTGACAATTGTGGTGTTAGTTCAGTAATTTCTTCATTTCTTGCTTCGCCAACAATGCCACCATAGGTTAAAGCGCATCTATTTTGGTATTGTTGTCGAGGAGTTGAAGATTTTATGCATAAGATGGTGTGATAAATTAAGTATTAAGCTTTCCCTTCGGTTTTGTTAAAATATATAAATCTTCCCATTAAGAATTAAATGAGATTTCTTAACAAAGAGGAAACTGTAATAACTGCTCTGCTATCTCCCGTATCCTGATTAACATCAACTCTGCGTTAAGAGAAGGGAGATCAGAGAGAGGGAGACAGTATATTAACCCCTTTTATCTGTCATACACATGCAGTCACACTGACCGCTACTGTGGGGGATAGCAGTGGACTCATAATGCACCAGCAGTATTAAGTGCTCCAGTTGGAAAGGGCTGTAGTAAACCAATGGACAAAGGGACACAAAGTAAAATGATGGGGAGCTTAAGGTGCTCCTCGACTTATGGGGACCGAATTGCTTCTCCTTACCAAAATTAAAATTAAAATCCTTATGTTCGGTTTCGGTGATAGTTTGGTCACAGCTCTTTTAACCTTAATGTTGAAATTCAGTAGAAGCACGAAATAGTGCGGTGCAAGATACCGCGGATTCAAATTTAACGCGGATAAAAGTATGTCACCGTTAAAAGATATTGTAGTCGATTATTTTATTTGGAAAGTTGAGATAAAAATATTCCATAAACAGAGGATCTGCAGTATAATTTCCGCTAACATGCCTGTTCGCTGACTTTGTCCCTGGCCTTCAATGTTATCTCTTTCACCAGCTCATTTGTATAATACTGCTTAATGAAATCACGCACTTTAGATGAGGTAGGGGGGAAGTAGTGGTGTCTACTGCATCTAATTGACAGTTAATTTCGTCACACATTGATCATTGCATAATTTAATTATGCCATCAGTGTACTTTGTAAATTAGGATATAAAATATGACACACTCATAGTCAAGAAATTATTTCAAATGTATGAGCATACATTAAGAAAGAAGCTAAAAGAAGTGGTAACATCAGAAGTTTTTTTTTCGAAAATTCGGAAAGCTTAAGTGCGTAACAGATGACACAAGAATGTCAGAAAGAACCGTGAAAAGAATTCTTACGGAACGCAAACAAAACGAAAATCAAAGCACATCTTTGTAACTCCAAGTAAAAATCACAGCGTCCCTAAACGTGTATCAGATCTAGAGGACATTGACAAATAGTATGTCGATAGAAGGATTCAGAAGGCAAGGACTGCACCCTTTAGTATAGAGTGCGTTATCTGAGTAGCATATGAATCTGACGCAACAATTTGCTTAATGCTGTACATAACAAGAAGTACAGTGAAGAACAAGATGACGGTGAAGATGATAGTGGTGAAAATGACTGGGAGGCGGAAGAAAACATTCCGAATGTTAATGAAGAGATAGCTCTGTTGCATCGCCGTTCCAGCCTCGGCCTACAGTCTTCATTGTTACTCTACAAATCACTCGTTCGTCCGCTTATTACATATGCCTGCCAAGTGTGGGGGGCCGCACACAAATGTCATCTGCGTCGTCTTCAGGTCATACAGAATCGCTTCATGCGCATCGCTACCAACGCTCCATGGTTCATCCGTAATCAGCAGCTCCATCACGAACTAGGACTGTTACCTCTTCACGACTACATTCGCAGGATCGCTCGTCGTTTCTTTAACACACTGCAAGAAGTTCCAGGAGCTGTGTATTATAACATCGGCGTCCGCAGCGCCAGCCCTCACGCTTGAAGAGGAGACTACCACAGGACCTGCTTCTAAGTGAACCTCTGACTCGAGTGATTCTAGTGCTTGAGGTCTGTCTTACATCTTCTTACATCTCAGAGAGTATTATTGGAGTTCTAACTTAATGTAGTTAGGGGGTGGCTGCTAGCCCACCCCTGAGTGTTATTGTTCTTATTGTACTGTTACCTTCTCTTCACTCTGATCTGTAAAGCACTGTTTTGCTGATCGATCAATAAAAAATTATAAAAAAGCTCATTTAAACAATGTGATTCTGTGGAGACGCAAAATGAATCAAACAGCATTCATCTCTTCCATCCAGTCGCCAAACTTACTAACTTTAAAACGAGGAAGAGTTAGGTTGGTGTAAAATATAGAGTGGAATGTACATCAAGATCAGCTACAGATAACCGGTGAGTAACTTTAAAAGTATTGTAATATATCTATTTATCTTATATACGAGAGTTCTTTGAAGCATAAAGAAACCGCTTTAATTTATTCTATAATTGCATAAGTGTAACAAATATCACAGATCCATCACCTTAAGCTCAGTGGAACATAGGTTAAGAACATAAATATAAAAAAGTCTAACATAGATCTATATCCTGCACCGTTGCGTAGCGGCCTAAGGCAACATGCCTTAGTCCCTCGTAACGGAAAAAGGTCCAGGTTCGATCTCACCCATGGGCTGCTTATTTTCGGTCCCAGGTATATGGCCGGTGCCTACTCAGCATCGTGAGGAAAGTGAGGAGCTTACGGCATGTAAGCGGCTCTGGTCACGAAAACCACGATGCCGAGATGCTGACCACATCTTCTCCCCGTATCGGTTGGATGATCGTCCACCTCAGCCGTGCGTAAGTGGGCGTGAGGCAGGCAGTCGGGTTGGTAGGCCTTGGCCCTCTTAGGGCTATCGTGCCAGTGGTTAAGTTAACATAGATCTAAGTACACGGCTATATAAAATATAGAACATTACATTACTAGTCATCACAGTAGATAAGGAGGTACCGACAAGCAAGCATGAGGCTCTTAGGAGATGCTACCCTAATGAGCTCATAGCAGCAACTCCCTGCACTAGCAGGAGGTCTTTGCACTTTAGGGATTGATTGGCTATTCATTCATTTATTCGTTCGTTTATTATTTATTTATTTAACGTACGCAACTGTTCCTGAATGCCCAATTAGTAGTAACATCATAGTTACACAGGATTGTTACCAAAATGCTGGACATGGCTTTCATGATGTCCGTTTTTCTCCCAAAGAAAAAATTACTAGTTTTAGAAGTATTATGATAATTAGAAAGAATTATTTGAAATAGTTTATTCCTGAGTTATCCAAATTCTTGTAATCTATTTTTCATATGTTCCAATTGGTTTTTGTAGCAGTGCCAAGGTATTTACCGTGAATCGCTATTGGGGGTTAGTAGATTTTGCGTAGCTCTGCTTTAGAAATTCTGCGACTAACAGCTGCATCCACTTCGCGCTGTATTTACATAAACACTTTTTATTTTTGTAATATGAGCACCATTGCTGCATTGCGCTGCATCTCATTTACTGATTAGGCAAAGTTTAAAAGGGATAGCCATTTGAATTTTCATTCATAGTATGTACCTATATAGCCTGACTAAATTGCTTCAGCACCCATTCTCACTGTAAGGTTAGGTAGTCGTTTAATTGTACTGGAACTAAATAAACACCGTTCCGGAAGTATTTTTCCGCTTTAGAATGACGTAGCATTTTTATATTCAGTAAGAAATTCGTTTATAATCTACACATAGCGCTGAAACATCATGGGTGTGCTCTAGCGGACTAATATTGAACCTTGCGGTTTTATGTTCATATAATACGGTCGCTTTTACATTCCTGGGCAGTTTTCTGGTTCTCTAAGATTGGCTGCACTGATACTGGATTTGGAGAGCGGGAAGTGACCACAACTTTCTTCTACTCGTTATGTTTGTGTGAATCCGAGTTTTATTTTATGTTTTGCTCAGTGTGTTGCTCTGAAGCAAATATTATAGAACCTCTCTGCATTTAATGAATATCAGTAGTCCCGTAGTACCTTTCAAGTTTTCCATCGGCTGTGAAAGTGAGCTGTGACGATGAGTTTACTTAAGTGGCTGGGTTTTAAACAGCGTGCTGGGGATGAAGATGAAGTATCAAAGAATACTAAGAAGTTGTGTGATGGCTAAGATAAAAACGAAACTGAATGGAATTCCAAGAACATTAGTTTCATTAAAGACGTGAGTATAACGACAGAGCCTGGGTTAAAGTTTGTTGAAACGTATGATACAGATTCAAGGGAAAATCTAGGTTATGGTTCTACACCTTTTACCATCGACTGTGAAATTCAAGAAGCCAGCTACCGAAAACAAGATTTTTCATACTGCCGGAATGAGTCTCAGTACCGTTATTTTTTGTCGGAGAACAAGTGGTTATTTATAGAAAATAAAAATTTAGGCAAGAAGATATGTAGAGAGGAAAATAAATTAGGATTTGGAGTTTCCAAAGGGGCAGGACTTCAACTAATGCCAGTAAGGGTGGATGAAAGGTTAATCCGAACAGAAATATTAATCAACAACAAGCAAGCCTTCGGAAAAATGTATTTGAGCACAAAAATTCAGAATCTCACAAAAAAGCTATGCTGCTAAAATCAGAATCTAATAAAAATATATTTTAAAGTCGGACACTATGAATTTCAAACATCTATAAACCACCATTCGAGTATTTCGAACAGCATACTCAGTTACGAAAAGAAATAGACCCTTCGTAGATATACAGGCTTATGTTGAACTTCAACAATTAAATGGTTTATATATGGGAGGAGTTCTCCATACAAATTTTAGTTACACCAGTATTATTGAACACATTTAACTGGTCATGAGAAGTAAACTAGCAAAATATTTAACGGAAAATCAGTGTTATGCTTGATGAATTAACAACAGTTAGTGTAAAATCTGTTTTAGTATTATGTTTGAGATGTGCTCTTTCATATAATTCTGAAGTTGTTTCCTTCTTCTGGGACTTGATATAACTTTAATCAACTACAGCAGATGTTATTACTCGAGAGATATTTAAGAATCTTTCTTCATATGAGATGAATGAAAACTTTCTGGCAGAACATTTTAGTTGGTCTAGTAAGTGATGGAGCCTCTGTAATGTTAGGTAGAAAAAATGGAGTTGGGGCATAGTTTTTAAAGTTATTTCCAGATATAGTAATCTGGCACTGTTTAAACCATCGCTTGGAATTGGCCGTTTCTGATGCAAGAAATGAAGTTACAGGTGTTAACCAGTTCCATTCCTTCTTCGACAAATTGTATTCTTTATACAGCATGTCTCCCAAAAATCAAAGGGAGCTCAACATTTGTACTGCTTCACTATGAGAAAGAGTTACGAATATTTGGAAAATATTTGCAATAAGATGGGTAGCATCAAGCCAGAGAACTGTAAAATCTGTCTGGGAAAACTAGATTACACTAGTCAAACATTTTAGTGAGGCCAAAAATGACCACCAGAGAAACTCCAAAGAAATAGCAAAATTCCAAGGTATAGAAAACATGTTAACAAGTTTAGAATTTCTATAAAATATTTCAATTATGTATGATGCTCTTGTTGAGTTAGCTGATTTGCTATCAGAGTTGCAGAAAAGAGATACAAGTCTGACAGAGGCTCAAAATTCAATCAGTCGCACTATAAAAGGGTTTGAATCTATGTGTATCTCAGCTTCTGGAGAATACTGCAGAATAGTTCTTAAAGCAGCAGAAAACAAAGGTTAACATAGAATTACATGATTCTAAAAAAGTTGTAAAAATTGACAGAAAGCAGTTTTTCAGAATTCTTTTGAATCATTTAAATAACAGGCTTATATAAAATGTATCCACCTTGGATCCAGCACTAGTTAGCAGCAGTCATGAGCGAATGAGAAAATTTATTAGTGAGTGTAAGGTCCTATACAAAAATAATAATTGGCTATCCACTTCTACTTTGGATATCTGCTATGGTGATGAGAGTGTTGGCAACCTTTGTGACCGTTGTTGACAACCTTTATTAATAATATAATATGTATTTATAATATTTATTGAGGCACTAAGCTTTAACAATTTTTGAACTGCCTTTTGTTTTGGCCCAGGCCACTTCTACACAGGACAGTCAATTAAGTATATTTACAGACGTGTTACAATATGTATTATTACAGAATAGTCACTTATTATTCCCTCCCTCTTTTTACAGTTCATATCCACTTGTTTTTTATGTTAAAACTGTCCTATGTTTTTATAATTTTTGCTTAAAACCTTGATTAAGCTGACTCACCTATTCAGTTTTGATATTTGACATTCTTTCCTCCATATCTCCATTTCCTTAAAATCAAACAGTATATGTTGTATATCCCCTTTGTCCCCACACAATGGGCACTCGCCTTGCGGGTATCCATTTCTTTGACCTCTTAATCTCCATATCCCTGCTCTTAACCATGCTAACCCCTTTCTTTCTTTACTGCTCATGCTATATATCTCTCCCTCCCCCAGCTATCTTTCAATGGAATATAGAAAACAAGTATTCTCTTCTCTGCTAATTGACTAAACAGTTTCTGGATCTCCACGTCTTCAAATTTTATTCTAGCCCCTTTCCAAAAACCTTTATAATTAGTTTCTCTCTTTCTCCAAATATCGCCCATACCATTAACTTCTAAATTATTTCGTAAATTACTTACCCATCCTTTATTTGGTAAACTTAGTTCTTGGTACTTCAAGGATTGTTTCAGTATATTCCCCTCCTCTAAATTCAATACTCTATACCAATATTTTAGTGCCCTTTCTATAACTAACCCTTTCCTTGGTACTCTCCCCATTTAAATTAGAACTACTTCATTTACAGTTGATATTGGCAGCCCTATAACTTCCTTACAAAACCCCCTGTGTATATAATCTAAGACTTCCCATCCCTTTTCCAGCCCACATATCTCAATACCATATAGCATTCGTGCCTCAACCACCGAATTATATATCCTTCCTAACCACTTCATTTCCATTTCAGGTGTTTTATACAAACATCCTCTTACAGCTGCCATTGCTGCTTTCCCTTTTGCCAGTGCACATTTCTTTTGCTTCTCCCATTTCCCTCCTGCATCAATTTTCATTCCTAAGTAATTACATTCACGTACTACTTTATATTCTATTCCCTCTTTCTGCCACTTCTCATGTTTACTCAGTTTAGCACCTTTTTTAAAAACTAAAATTTGGGTTTTAGCTCTATTCACATTTAGGCCCCAGTCTGCATAGACAACCTTTACTACTGCCCACATTCTGCGGGACATGGATGAGACCAAATACCTAGTGAAATTTTCACTAGAGGATACTTCGCATTATATGCCAGCAACAGTCATAACACATTAATGAGCCCGAGTGTTAATACAACCAATATTAAGGTAATGTTCTAATAACAGTGCATTTATTTTGAAATCGACAAAAATATGTTATTTGCCTTTTTATAAATGAATGTGTTCAGAATATCATTTATCTTCTGCAAGAAAAAATAAGGCATTGCTATTAAAGTAATAAAAAAGAAACATGCACATCAAGAATTCAAACCCATGTTAACCAACTTATGAAGTACATGCATTTTACCGCTCGACTACCACACATACGGCCAAGCCGCAAAGCATCTCCCTACCTATCGCATAGCTTTGAGATGAGGCCAAAGTGGTATCGAAGTATATATTGCAAAAATGAGTTGTTCTTTCACACTAGCCATATGTAGGTCGAAGTAGGGAAACGTAGAGGCAGAATAAAACTTCAATGAACCACGGTCATGGCGCTGAATTTTTCAATCTGATTCTAGCTTTCCAAAAAGTATATTGTGAACGCAGCATTATCGAATGCTTTTCCGAATCGAACTTTGTTTCTGGCAGCTGCTCATTTTTTCTAAGGCTCTATGTTACGAGTAGTAGGAGTATAGTAGCACAATAAAATTATAAAAATTTAGTGCGATAGCCGGAAATCGAACCCCGATCAACTGCTTGGAAGGCATCTATGCTCATCATTACACCACCATCGCACATTGCAGTTACTACGTGGGAGGTATATTCATAGTTGATTTCTAACTTGGCTTTATTACTCGCGTTTCATTATTGATGTAGGTCATGCGTCCTTAATCACGAATGTCGTTCCGCATTCCACATTTTACTTCCTTTGCCACTCACCATCCGTAAGCTCGATATTGATATTACGGAAGTAATTATGTTTTAGGGTCACTTCAAATCCCCCTCCCAAAGTCAGTGAGCAGTTCAACTGTGAACAGCAGAATTACAAAACGAGAAGTTAGATTAATACCTAGCTTCGAGCATTGTACCATTTAATATCTTTAAGGATACGACGTGAAGAGTTTTGCAAAATTAGACCCGCCTTATACTATCTACTCTATGTAAAAGGTATTGTATTTTTTTAAACTAGTTGCAATGACTTTGATAAAAGTTCAGTGTTTGACATGCGAGGTAAGAACTTAAGCTTGTAATCTTAAAGCCTCGTTAGAATTAAATTTTCTCACCTTCCACGAGGTGTAAAAAAGTATATTACAAGGTTTCGTAGAAGATAGGTAACAAGTTATTATATTTTATTAAGAAACCTAGAGATAAAGTTTTCTTTCTATGACTAGGTTTGTCATACATGGAGAATCTAGGCTAATAATAAAGACAGGAAAGAACTAGAAAAGAAAACTGGAGTACAGTAAACAAAACAGCTGCATTTTACTGAACTACTAAAGGTGCTCTAAATAGGGGCTGACAACTTCCAAACATACTGTTCATCATAGTTCCATGTATATAATTTTGTTTTCTCTAATACATGTTTACAGTAAGTAGAATAAGTGTTGTGTTTCACCAAAAAACAGTTTTAATAAAAAGCATGATTGTGTGTTTGTATGGCTTTTTTTAATTGACATCCTCCAACGTTAAGTTACATCGGACTGTGAATAAAATGAGTGCAATAATGCTCAAATGGACCCAGGGTCCATATAGCTTGCAGTTACCCGACATTCACTCTCAGGATAAGGGAAACTCTCGGAAAAAAGCCTTATCCAAATGACTCACCCTAAGATTGTAACTTAGGACTTCTTGAATGTGACGCAGACGTGATATCCGGACACATGTTTATGTGTGTGAACAGCATAAAAATATTGGGCAAATAGCAAACTTGTACTTTGGTTTAGCATCTACCAAGTATACGACACGAGATTTCCAAATCAGAAGCGCCTGATTTTCTCAAAAAGGGCTCTAAAATATCCCTTTGCCTTATCATAGATTTAGGATATCTTCATGGCAAATGAAATTTAATCTTAAATTTTCTGAGATTAGCTTCTGAAGTTCTCTTCATTCTGAATGAATTTTGATTGAGTAATAAACTGTGAGAAATAAAGAGTTACTACACAAAATTGTAGATTTTGATAAGGCACACAATGCAGCACATTTACTTTTTATTTTAGTGTTTGAGGGGGAATTGACCACTTCCGAAATATTCCTTGCTATTGGTTTGAACTTTCCGATATTTATATGTTTCTCAAATGATAAGTGCTTATACTTTTTCATTATTTTTCTATTTGAACCCGTCCATGCAAATAGAGTAGCATTCCAAAGCCATCACAAACCGACTAGCTCTTAAATGACTTGCCTATCGCTTAAGCCCATTATATTCCTCTATTTCCGTTGTACATGATATGAAAAGGTAGAAATCTTCTGTATTAAATGCTGACTCTCTTCGGCTCTTCATTTTGTTCCTTTTCATTTTGTCTCATTATGCCATTATAACTGGCAGCCGTTTGAACAGGACGGCCATTACTCTAGATGTCTGAAAGTTACTGTTGGTTCACTGACATTTTAGCTAGTGGGTTGGAGTGGCTTGTCTATCAGGTAAAACTTTACCGGCGGGAGGGATATATAACATGCTGAACCCTACTGCTTACAATGAAAAACAGTCAACAATGTTGCAAGAATTCACTCGGAGTCGGATAGTTACAATCCTAAAACTTTCTACAGTGAATTCGCAAACAGTGCTGCTTTCCCTGTGTCACATACCTGTACTCCTCTCTTGCTTCAGACTAAGTACCGACCACTAGCACAACTTCTACCTCCTTGGAAATGTGCCTTATCCCACTAGCTAAAACGTCGGTGATCGAACAGTAATAACAAATATCTTTTAATGGCATCCGTAGCACGAAATCTCACTAACGAAGCTGACTGATGCTGGCAGTAGCAGCATGTGCAACCTCCAATGAGGTACACTACGATACAAGACGCTCAGTCCCTTTTGGGAGGTTCTATTACCATATAAAGTTTGATTCAAAAGTGGGCTTTCATTTCTCTCTTCTGAACCATAGCATGGCAGCCCATATAGGGCCAAGGTCTGCCAACTCCACTGCCGGCCTCACGCCCACATATGCAAGGTGGAGGTGCGTGATCATCCAATCCATACGGGGAGGAGATGTGGTCAACATCTTGGCGCACCCAGCCGGAAATTTGGCATTCTTGACCAGGGCCTCTGAACTATCGTAAGCTCCTCAATTTCCTCGCGATGCTAAATGGGCACCGGTCCTATACCCGGGACTTAAAATCCGCACTACCTGGGGTGGGATCGAACCCAGACCAAATTCCGTGGCAGGGAACCAAAGTATGATGCCTTAGCCCACTACGCCACGGCGCAGGACCTTCTGACTACCTACTACGTCAAAAAAGCCAACCGAAAGCAACGGCATCAGTTTTGCCAACGTTGCTGTGCATTCGGTCACAACGCTTCATCCTTGCGCTGAACCACTTTGGTTTCACCCTAAACAAAAAATAAACAACAAATTTACAATAAAATAACATCCTCGCCTTTAATCCCCGAGTGACTGTCAGGGACATGTAAAATAGCTGTGCTCCCGCCAATCTTTCGTAACTCTCACCCTTAACACAATATTTGCTCCTAGCAACCTTCTAAAACCCATGGCGTAACAGCCCTCAAGTGAGCCACAGCCTGCTTAGCCCACTGCCGGCCTTACGCCCGCCTACGCAAGGCAGAGGTGGGCTATCATCCAACCGATACGGGGAAGAGATGTGGTGAGCATCGAAAAGTTGGCTTTCTATACCACGTTTCGCTACCTAGCGTAGCTTCTCAATTTCCTCAACATGCTGAGTGGTTACCGGTCCTATACCCGGGACTCAAAAGCCGCACTCCCATGGATGGGTTCAATTTCGGGTGCATTCCTTGGCATAGAACCAAAATACAACGCTCTAGCTCACTACGCCACGGCGCAGGAACAGATACCCGCTACACCAACCCAAGTCAGGCTTCACGAAATCTACGACCGCTTTTCGTGATACTGGCCTTAATACTCCAAAAACGAACATAACACGTAGCTAGATGGAACATATACTATTCCAAACATCAGTAGCACGATCATACAGCAGAGGGATCAAGTGTCTTGTTGCATGCCAGGGTAGTCCACGCTGCAGCCACCGGTAGGGAACCTTGACTGACATACCTGTCTTCTTGTTAGGCTCTGAGGAAGGTATCACATATTACCTGTCTGACAAATGAATGCAGCAGTTATGGAAGATCGCTGGTGCAGCATGGTACAGTTTAGAGAGATCAGAGAAAACAGGAATGTAGTGCGGTACAGTCTGACCACCAAAACATCAGCACAGCATATGTAACATGACGAGTATTCTTTCCTTGCAAAATTGATGTTGTATGCCCTTAAGTATTATCCAGAATGTGATCTTTTACCTTCTAGAGGAACCTTCCTAATAACACATTCATGGGTTTACGTACTGTAGAATTTCCCTTCTCTGGTTGTAAAACTCGAGAAAAGTTCACTCATCGAGTTTGAACCTTTTGGTTTGTGGGTAATGTTTACCAGGTTTTGAAAGTTTTTCTCCTGTAACCTTTGAATTTTGGACCTCTCGCACTATATGAAGCAGTTGATTCATACTTTACGAATACCGTTGCTGTACTTTTTATGACAGCATTTAACGAACAAAGGCCTTTACTTTCTGTTCTTTACAAAACTGTAACAAAGAATGTTAATTTTCTACTTTGTGAGTGTATGGCTTCATGTGACGGTGTTTGCGTATTGACTTGATTTTGAACTCGTCCACTGTAAGAGGCTCAACTGCTGCAGTTCAGTATTACCGAATGGTGTATGTCATGTAAAAAGAATGGTGACGTAATACCGCTTATCATCTGTTTTCTTACACAGGCCTCCATTGTTGACCGTCTGCATTCATTCTTCCGAGAGATAAGGTGAATGTTGCTCATGGCTTTAGAATAGAGCAGGGCAATCAAACTTAAATAATAACACTGATCAACAAAATTTAAGCTGTTTAGTGTTAAAGAATGCATAAAGACGATTCTTACCTATTTATGTGTGCTGATTACAAATCTTTTTGCAGAACTTTTCCATCTCCCATAGTTGTTTAGTAGTTG
Source organism: Mantis religiosa (assembly GCA_030765055.1). Classification (NCBI taxonomy): domain Eukaryota; kingdom Metazoa; phylum Arthropoda; class Insecta; order Mantodea; family Mantidae; genus Mantis; species Mantis religiosa. Next base: position 66,476,789 of record CM060950.1, on the reverse strand, counting down.
CATTAATCATATTTATAACAGTTATAGAGTTAATATGTGTAACAGCTTAGCTTGAATGCCCTTAACGTACCTACAGTGAATGTGAAATAGATAATCGACTTGCTTGAGAAACACCTCTCTTGAGTGGCCAGCAGTAGTCTGCCAACATATTTGGAGTCCATTTTCCATTTCAGTGATGTCCAGATGAAACATTCCCCATGTTCGTCACTGACAGCACCGAGGTACTCAGGAAAGAATTCAAGATGAGATCCCAACATGTGTATTTTGGAGGTCATATTACATCCCATGACCCTGTAGTTCTCAATCAGCTCACTGAAAAGTTGTATGTAATGTTCAAACCTGAGGGCCAACATATATCCCCTGTTTTAGTTTCGCTTCAGTGATCCTTGGAAAAGTAGTTTTCAGGAACAGAAATACACTCCCATCACGATCCATTGCTCTCACAAAGTTCTTAAGCAAGCCTAGTTTGGTGTGTAATGGAGGCAATAAGATCTTGTGAGCACTTACAAGTGTTTGATAAACATATGTCTGTCTTAGGTAAATGAATTTCTCTTTGACCAGCCCTTTTAACACAATGATTACTTTTATCTCTACTATTCCACATGCTCATGAAACAGCAAATAATTTTATAACCAAGTTGTAATCCAAGAAAGATTACTGTAGCTTCAAAATCTGCACATATCTGCCATGAATAGTCATTATATCGGATATTGGATAGCAAGAGTTGCATGTTCACATAACTCTCCTTAATAACAACTACATGGGCTATAGGAATGGACGGAAACTTGTTTCCATTATGAACCAAGACTTATTTCAAGCTTGTTTTCGAAAAGTCGATGAACAAAGACAAATCTTAAGGCTTATGTTGAACATCCAGTGACTGCATCAAAGAAACAGCATTATTGCAGAAAACTAGGTGCTCCTGTTTAGAAAATAAATGCTAATATTCCTTTTGGCGTTGACGAAAAGAACTTATTTTGGTGCCGTCCTGAAGGAGATGCCAGCTTTTCAATCTTGAATTAAGTAACTGGGCTTTACCTTTAGATAACTTGAGATCACAAATCAGATCATCCAGATACTCCTTAGCCAGTAAGTGCAGTTTGTTTACGGTAACTTCTTCCAAAAAATCTGGATCACTTCTAAAGTCATTCTTGAAATAATAGATAACAATCGCCAAAAGAAAATGTTTCATGTGTTGACCTAATAGAATAAAACTTTCTTTTAATCAGTACATCTACCGCCCTATACTTGTAACAGTAATTTCGAGTTATATTTATAAAACGTATTAAAAGTTTATAAATATATAGTGCGTCCTACACACGGCTAGTGTGAAAGAACAATTAATTTCCATATAAAAAATGATTATGTAAATCTATTTAGTAATTTAAATAAGTAAAAATATATGTAATTTTGTGATTGGCCGTAGTAATAATTGTAATGTTGTGACGTGGCATTAAATCGGCCAATCACAAAATTGAGAGAGGAGTAACGATAGTTACGGAAAATCAATAATCTTGGTAGATATGTTTGGTAATCTGGGAAGTGAAGAATAGTCGTGCAGGAGTAAAGAGTTTTATGTAATAATTGGAACTGTTTTATTTAAAAAAGTAAGAATTTATTGATAGGCTGGAGGTAACCTACAAGTGACTGGGAAAGGAAGTTCAAGTAAAATGTAATCCAAATAATACAGTTAAATTGTTACAAAATTTGACTTCTCCGAAACTTTATTCCGAACCACGCCTGAAAACTAGATGTCACATGACTCTTATTTAATCAAACACAATCATCAAGAAACAACACAAAATACAACGAATTAACCCTGCTATATCTGGCTTCTCGACTTGGGTCTTCGAAACAGTCAACGTGCATCCCATCTCCAACATAGAAATCCCGCACCAACTAATATTCATGATAACAGTTTCTTTAATATTACAAAATTTTGGAGGACGATGGAACATTTCTAACTTCATTTTTGGATTTGGCAGATGTAAATACATAAGATTCAATAGAAATTATTTAACATTTTCATTGCTGACAAGTGTAATTGTTTATATTTCTCATTGAAGCTGTGCTCATGAATTTGATGTGTGTTTCTCGTTATTTTAGTTGTTCTTCTATATCTTAAGGATCAAGTTCGTTTATTTTAACATTTTCGTACATCTCTCATAAGCTGCACTCTGCTACCCCTATCAACACCCTTCTATAATATTTATTAAATAGCCTAATCTTCTATTAGTTTACCTCCTTACGCCAATTAAACAGCCTTTAGTAACAACTTTTCTTGTTCTTCTTCCATTGTTTCACATTAGCAAAGCCTCCTAGCTTCTTTCATAACTATTATAAATCCGGATTTATTTTTCATTCAGTAAAATGCATTCGATGCACAATCAAGAGTAGTGATGCTTTCCAATGACCTTAAAATATACACTTTCCTCTGAGAACGCGCAGTATATATTTCAAAGTATCACCGCACTATACAGAAATACATTTGACCAAAATAAGAAATTGTTTCACTAACTCAAAACGTTCACGTTCCTTTGCTCCCTTCGCTACTTGTTGAACTTACACAGAAATGTCTGTATTCTGGAGTGTATGTTTAGTTTTATGTACTTTTCTCTTTCTCTTCTTTGTATTACAGTGCATACTTCGTTAAACCATGAAAACGAAATCTGGTTATTCAAATGAGCATAAGACGTGAATCTATTCTACTCCTTTGACTAACTCCCCAAATATGCTTGGTTTTCTGAATTTTCTCTCTATTCTTTTATGTTGCCTTGAGGGAGAGAGAATTTCTCCCTCCAATGCCTCTACGTTCGCAGGTGAATTGTTGTGCTCACTTTATTTTGAATTTAGAAAAGCAACTTTTCATTATTTTAACTAAAATGGTGTATAATAGTTAAACAATATCGTACAGAATATTAAACATAAACATTTTAAAATGCTTTTAAAAACGAGGCTTAAAAATTAGGCTGAAATCAGACTTTATGTGGGGATAGTTTAGGACATATTCTTATAAGCGGATTCGGCACTGCGACCAATCTTGATCTATTATGCCTATGCCCCAAGTAGAAGGATGAGGCCAGAGCGAACAGAGGGCGGCCGACCCAAGGAGTCACGTGAGTGCAGAGGGCATGGATGCTGTCACCTAATTATCCGAAGGCACGGCCAGCTAGCAGCTGGGTGGGCGACAGGAGGCATTCAGTACACGCCTACCCATTTATCTTGTGGCATTCACTGACGGGGATGGTGAGGAAGGTGTCACCGGTCGCTGGCTGCCTCTTTCCCCTCACCCTGATGTCTGGAACAGTCGGGATATTTCATATAACCCAGAACCTTCTAGATAGGTCAGTTGGTCTTATATAAGCGACGCGCCGGGCTGGAGAGAGTTCAGTTCTTGGCGAGCAGCCGGAGGAGCGCCGTGCTAACGAACGGACGGGAAGACTGTGTAGGTGCATCAGAGGAGTTGTACGTAATTTCGAGTGCGGAGTGGACCTGTGACAGTCGAACTGGTGAATTGTAATTTTGTGCGCTACGTAATTCTATGTAATCGGCAAGTGTTCCAACTTTCGGTGGAAATAAAGAACATTTTGAGTTTGTGCAATTGGACTTTTAATTTCACGAACCCACAAAGTAACAATATTGACCAGTTGGAAACTCCCAGATAGGCCATTACAACCGGCAACCCGCCCACCGTGCTCCTTATTCGGCCTGCTAGGCCGACACAGAGACCGAAGACCGTCCTACCGGAGGAGGAAGTGTTTACCAGCAGCATATTATCCTGCCATGCAGCGTAAGTACACCCGCCGACACTTCTACCCTGATAGAAACCACCAGATGTGAAATGTGAAATGATAATGGAGATGAAATGGAGAGACAGGAAATTCGATGGATGTAATTGACCTACCCAGCATTCGCCTGGCGACCCGGAAAAGCCCCGGAAATAATCCATGCGTCAGGTAGGTCGGCCACGGGAATCGATTCCGGACCTCCCGAATGCGAGCTACAAATGAAACCGCCTGAGTCATCCCACTCGGTCTATCCTATACTATACAGACTTTATATGAGGAACAAAGGATCTAGAACAGACCACCGTTATGAGTACTATAAACATTTCATCTCTCCTTCCTTAAAACACTGTGAAATTTATCTTAATTCCAAAAATGTCGACCCTAACTAAAGTTTCCAAGTCTCGTATCTGTCAGTATATCTGACGCCACCATTTCTTATCACAAATAGCATTCCGTTAACTTTTAACCACTTTACTGCTATTACGCAATGAAAAGAGCCTTTATTCAATAACAGGCATCAGACTATAAAATATAGTCACGCAATTTTTAAACTAAAAACAAGCTGTGAATACATATGTAATAAAAACACAAAATTCATCTTAATCTTCTCTATTTGTCACCAAAATTGTTAGTGAAATGCTTACTTACAATCACATTCTCTTTTATACAAATACACAGCTTCAAGACCTCTCTTTAATGTTTCTTTGTGTATCTTTAACACACAATAACTTGTACTGTTATTAATCTCTCGGACGGTCACAGAAGTGTACCAACTGAACAAAGTTGCAAGCCAGTTTTGAACACAACTCGGATATTCGCTCGTGAACTGATTTACTACTTGTTCCACAGACCGCCGACTCCTCACCACGGAGCCGCGCTCGTCGATTTAACTGTTAGCCCGAAACATGCACAAACTCTAAACACCAAAGGCACTACACTACCAGGCATGGTTTCGGATTTTATATAACACTGCCGGGCGCGGTAGACCGTTCCAGTAATCGAATCTTCTGCGCCTTATGTTCTGGAACAGCATCGAATGGTATTTCTGCAGTAATAATACGACGCGTCCGTACCTTCGTGACGTCTTCGTGACGTCATATTCGTGGTCGTCAGGAAGGCGGATTCTCTTCTGCCCCTCCAGCCACTAAACAACGAGGTAGAGCGATTCCCCTGTTCCCGCTCCTCCCAAGCAGATCCGTGATGGCGGCAACGTGACATTGTCGATAGTTTACAGTTCTTTAAATAAGTTCATTATATTAGTTAATTGATAGAAATTAATCATGTCTCCACACTAACCGTTTATCGGCTAAGGTTTTTGATGGATAGAGTCAACATGAAAAATGCAATGCCATGGCCGGTATTTGAACCACGAATCTTCTGGTCTCCGCCCAGTCGCTCTAACCCATTGAGCTACCATGGCCAACGTGCCAACATGCCGTCCTGACACCGTGCCGCCTGGACGGAAACGAGGAGATCCGTGGTTCAAATCCCGGCCATGGCATTGCAGTTTTCATGTTGAGTCTATCCATCAAAAACCTTAGTCCAAAAACGGTTAGTGTGGAGAAATGATTAATTTCCATCAATTAACTAAAATAATAAGAGTTAAATGATGAAGCCTGGGACTCAAGTACTTACGATAGTAAGTCGCCACAAACGGTGTATCTCGGATGCGAGAGCCCGTAGTGGTCTACCGGCGAAATATACGAGTTAAATGGAGAATTTAATGTCAGGACGGCACGTTGGCCATGGTAGCTCAATGGGTTAGAGGGACTGGATGAAAACCTGGAGATCCGTGGTTCAAATCCCGGCCATGGCATTGCATTTTTCATGTTGACTATCCATCAAGTTCATTATATTCTTATATTCACAAGGCTGTGGTTTTGATCTTCCACCCTCGATTCGCCTTCCTGATCCGTGGTTTATTTTACGGAATTCCTCCGGGGCCCTAAGTGAATACTGCATAGATTAATCACATTCCTGAATTTTGTGCTCCGCCATTTCACGTCAGCCTCGTCCTGACTGACTGTTTCTATGTCATAAGCGTTAGTGGGCGCATCGGCGTTGCAAGAAAGGAAAAGAATGTTCTTAGTAATATGTGGTCCTCCGGATCTGGGCAGTCCTCTAGTCCAGGACCACCAGGGTGGTGTGTAAGCCTACATGGGCCAATGAAGTCAGCAGTGCAATCGGCGTAAAAGAATTTGGGGGCCCAATTCAAAAGGATGGGGCGGTGCACGTTGTTCATTCCCAGTCAGTGGAGGAAGGCACCAGAGGATTGTGCAGGATCAGGGTTCTTGTCCACCAAGGCATCAGACAGCTATATGGGTTTACTTACACATTCCACATTGCTATTTTAACACCGCTGTTTTATAGTAACACAGCGTGCACTGTTTTAAGATATGTTTTCTCTATAATCACTTGTGCTTAGTAACCTGATGGGTGATCAAAGTATGCACTTTTATCAGAGAGCATTTATGGAATTAAAATATATCACACGGTATATTTGCTAGTTTAATTAAGGACAATGATTTATGCTTTTTCTTTTAGCAGTTATTAATAATAAATTATGTTTAAATACGTATAAAATTATAATGGGAATATTTGCTTTCACCTCTTAACAAATAAATGTTTCGAACAAAGCTTATGATAGCTGGTGACAATAGTAATAAAAGCAGCTATAATTAGTTGTGATAAAACGGTAAAATGAACATAGTAAAAATAAAATGAAATGATAGGACAGAAAATTGGAAGTAAAACAAATACAAATGTTACAACTATAATTAATTATTATGCAGTTGTGTAGAAATGGCTGAAAATGACAGCTGAACAGCTAGAACTAGCAACTGCTGTGATATAAATGGAATCAGTATTCCGCTGGAAACGATTGCAGAATTGAACAAAGAAGTTTAATAATAATTTGCCTCTCAAGCTCACTATCCGCCAAGTAACTTCAATGGAAGTTGGATTGTGTTTTTAATATAAAAGAGGAATAATAATTATTATATTCCTCTTCTTCTGCTCATATTGTCATATTGTTATAATTACAATTACAATTGTTGTTGCTATTATTATTACTATTATTATCATCATTATCATCATCGTCTTCATTAATAGAAGCATATACAATATAAAATAACCATCTGTCTTTCGCATAACAATAATGCATTGATATGCCAGCTTATTTATAATAAAACAGGTACATATATACTTCTAAAATACGCGGAGGTAGCTTACTAAGACAAAAATAAATACTTTATCCAAAGACATGAGCACTTGACCACTGTAATTTCAAGCCGTAACGTTCACCGGTAGATCAAAGCAAACAGTAGGAGAGTTGTCCTTATTTTTGCATTTTATGTCCATGGTACTCCCCTCCCCCTCTCTCACCCTTTCCCCCTCCCCCTTTCCCCCTCCCCCTTTCCCCCTCCCCGCATCCCCCTCTCTGCCTCTCCCTCTCCCTCTCTCTCTCTCCCGCTCTCTCTCCCAGAATTCCCTCGAAAGGGTGAACAAGGTATATTTAACAGCTGTGCATGTTGCTGCCTTTAGGTACATTTGAGAAAGTGTACGAGCTGCCAGGACGAGTCATCTCTCAAAACTGTAGGGATCCTGCCCCCTGAAGTCGTGTTTGCCAGTTTTGGCGAACATGTCTCTCCTCTCCTCGCCATGTATTTCTCATACCTCAATTCTATTTTTTGTCTTTTGTCGTTGTAGTTCAGCTAAAATTTTACAACACATCTTGCTGCTGTTAAAAAAACCACGTGACGACCGATGCCTCTTTTATTCCATATACTAGAAATAAGCAAAAGGAAGAGGACAACATGGTTGTGCCTCATTTCACCAACAGATGTTAAACACTTAACACGGCGGTTAATCGATTTAGCAGTAGTTATAACAAAAATTGCATTACACCAACATGTGTTAGCTTAACATTCGTATTAAATCTCTTGTTACACTAACAAGCCATATTTCTGTTGTTTAGTCATTAAAAATTGTAGAATTGTCAAAATAGTGGGCATGAACGCAGCTTTTAATGTCGATTTGCTCTATTTAGACCATCTAAATGGTATTCGTATTGGAGAACAGCCTATGAGGAGAAATGATTTTGAGGATCTATCAGAAGAAGATTTTCTATGGACGTACAGGCTCTCTAAACAAATGGTCATGAAGCTTACTGAGGAAGTGCAAGAGAGTTTAGAATATGCACTGAATAGGAATATGCCGATCTGGCCGTTACTTTAAGTATTAGTAAGTTTGCGATTTTATAATTCAATGAATTCTGTGGATATTACACTGTCCACTCCAGTCTTGAAACGTTCTACTCTCTCGTCACTTCTGTGCTTCGCACCTCGTTTTAAATTTGGGTAATATTGACGAAGTTACTTCATATTTCTAGTTGTGATATTTGCATTCGAATTAAATTCATTTCCAATTTTTTCCCATTTCACATCTTGCTCATTCACATTTCCCTAACGCATCCTTCTTCTTATTTTTTATAATATCTTTATATCTATTTACTAATTCAACGAACAATTCTCTCTCCATTGATGAGAAATTTGTCCCACGGCTTCTCTTCTAATTTTGTTCACGCGTTATTTCTTCAGCTGTGTGTAAACGAAAACAAAAACAAAAGCACATTGCAGTACGTTCAGAAAATAATGGATTCAACTACAGCCTTCTATATATGTAATATTTACATGTCTCTCAGCGTTAACAAATGTTTGTTTACATTTTCAGTAAACAAGTTTTTGAAATGCAAGGATGTTTACACTTCTTTTAACGCTGTGACAATTATTAAGTTACATTTCTTAACGTCGAATTTATCAACTGTTGGTGAAATCGGGCATTAGTAAAGTTAGCTGTTGTGTGACTCTTTCGTCGAGTGTTGTCAGGAAGGAATGTTGTTTTCCAGGCTTATCTGCATCGCTCGCGTTCTAAGTATTGTAGAGATTGGATTTTTGTACAGTCATGATCATAAAATAAAATTCTTTCTTATTATGAGATCAGCATCTGTCATTTTCAAGCATTAATATCCGAGCGTAATTAATGAGATAATGTTCTCAGTTCAGGCGCGTGAGATGTGTGTACCACATTCGGCAGCACTGGCAGGACGATCAATCTTATGATTTGCTGGAGTCTGCAGTAGGGCCCACCTCCATATGTCTTTAACTTTTGCGAAGATTATAGAAAAATATATGCCTCCAGAGTCTGCTTTTTTTTTTTTTTTCTTTTTAAGGGTGTATACACAAAGAAGCTGTCAAATGCTGAGGTGTTATCAGCGCCACCGGTGTCCCGCGGTGGTTCCTTTGCAGTTTTAAATCCTTTGTAGTTTTAAAGACACTTAAACATTATCGATCTGGGTTAATCTTCCCTTAAAGCAAGCGGCTGAAAACAAGGCGTATGAATTGCCTAGTTAGCTTATTAGTTTAATTATATGTACATATATACTTTCTTTCTTTTTGTTCAACGGCCTTTAACTTCTCCTTTGTTCTCCTTTGGAACATATCTAAGGTGTTAACTCTTGTTTGGTTGGTTTTAATCATTACATCACACACACATTCCCACTCTAACTCATACTTCCAGACTCTGGAGAAGATGAGGAATTATCTTGGTCGGAGGCAAATCCCCACCCTCACCGTCGGGAATCGAACCCGGGACCTCCACCACGGCAGGTAGGTGCTCGACCGACTGAGCTACGGAGCCAGCCTATACCAATATTGTATCAATGAAAATGATCATTCTCATAGTAACGTCAAACGATTACATGACTTTTTTTCGTTTTCAATGGGAAACTGTAATTACAAACTTAATAAGAGAAACTTCAATGCACAGGGAGAAAGACCCGCGACCACTTAAAAGAAGGATTTGAGGTGGGAGGTTAACATTGGTAGGTATTCCATGGCTAAGGGGGCTAAGGTTTCGCTCCCGCCAAGGAGGGATGTTTATCTGTTGATATATCTGGGCTAAGTGTACAGTCAGAACAGAAAGTATTCGTACACAACTAGAACTTGAAAGAAAATGAATATTATGGAGAATATTTAAATGATAAATTAAACCTTACTGACTCAAAAGAAGGCATTCTCAAAATAATTTACATTTTACATGAAAATAGCAACAATGTACAAACGAAACTGTCACTTATACAAAAATAAAATTAACTTGCAGATTTTTTGGCACAAAAAGTATTCGTCCACTCACAGAAACAATACACAGTACAACAAAAATGCTGCTATTCAGTACTTCGTTGGGTACCTCTTAGCTTTAGTTTTAGCCTCTTGTCTCCTTGGTATGGAATGAACAAGTTTTTTAACCTCCACCTTTGGTTTTCGGTTCTATTCTTCCGAAAGAGCAGCTTTCAGTGCCTCTTTTTAGAAATTGCCCTTTTTCTTATGCATTTTCCGAGGATACTTCACACTTGTTCAATAGGATTAGTATCTGGAGATTGGGGAAGGGTATGGAGCTGTTTTGGAACATTATATAATATCCACTGTCTTAAGAAGAGTATGTTTTGGATCATTATCCTCAATAAGCATCTAGTCCTCTTGCAGGACCATTTCCTCCACACTGGTATGCAACTCTTGCTTAAGAATGTCCTTGTACTTCCTGTGATCCATTATTCCCTCGATAACATGTAGGTTGCCGACACCTGATGCGCTTATACAATTCCAAACAAGAACGGACCCTCCGCCGTACTTTACTGTGAAAACAAGAATTTTTGGCTCCAGCTCCATACTTTTCTTCCTCCGTACTTTGCGAATACGATGCGCACCAAATACTTTCAACAAGCTCTCGTCTGTCCATATAACTTTTTCCCAGAAGTCCACACTCTCATCACGGTACTTACGAGTGAATTCTAGGTGGGTTTTTTTCCTGTTCTGTGGGCTAACTTAGAAATTCCTACGCGCTACTCTGTCATTGTACCCTTTCTTATTGTAAGCAGCTCTCACAGTGCTCGCTGAAACATTAATTCCTGCCTTCTGCAACTCAGAAACAAACAATCTGAAGAGCAGTCATTCGTGGATCTTTTTTTAGTGCACCGAAGAATGCTGCTTTTATTTTTAACCCTGAGGACTTTAGGTCAACCACTCCTGGGTGTATTTAGAACAGATTTTCTGATTCCTACTCTGTCAATGAATCGCTGACCGTGATCTCCCCGCTATCTGAGATATCTCCGAAAATGTTTCGAATTCATTGTATAGTTTAATTACTATTTCATATCTCTTCTGGCGCAATTTCTTCCTTCTTCGGCCCATTTTAGGTTACTTCCGCAACCTACTGTGTTAGATGTCAGAATGATGCGTGCAGATCACTTGCTATGAAATAGCTAAATGCATGAAATGAAATGTGTAGTGTTTAACGCCCGCTTTTACTACATACGGCACCGCAGGCGGTGACACTGATGATAAATGAAATAAAGATGGAGCACCGGTGGAATGAGATGGCGGGGGAAACCGGAGGTCCCGGAGAAAACCCGCCCCAGCACCGTGTTGTCCACCACAAATCTCCCTTTGCGGTCGCCTGGGATCGAACCCGGGCCGCCTTGGTGAGAGGCAAGCGGTCTAACCACTGAGCCACGGCGCGGCCCCTAGCTAAATGCAGACTGTTCAGAAAGGAGAGCTGGTTTGTAACATAATCAAAGTATTCAATCTAGATATATTGGTGTACGAATACTTTGTGCCAAATTTACGGTATTATCCAATATTACCGCAGAAAACTACTGATTCTATAAAACTTCCAGCAAAATTAGGATAGGAATAGGTAAATAAATACAAGCGCCATATCACTTTACAAGTTTACTAAGTTAGATAAATAATTATGTTGCAACAACACATTGTTTCTTCATTTAGGTGGTGTACAAATACTTTCTGGGCTGACTGTGCGTGTTGTGCGTCCATTCCGTCGTGCGTGAGTGTTTGTATGCATGCATGAACACCAAAGTTAACAAGGAAAAAACAAATGGAAAACGGAAGAGAAATACCAGAGGTGTCTAGCAAAATCTCTGATACTGAAGTTTACTTAGAATTATACAGAGCTTTCGTTAGGACACGTGGTCGCATTGCCTGGACTTTTTGTGTACACTTATCACAAAAACGGTTCGTTATGTTGTGAATAAGTTTAGGGAAGTGGAATCTACTCTTGCTAAGAAACCAGAAGTTAATCGCCTCAGTCCTAGCACCGAGCGGGATGGCTCAGGTGGTTTCGTTTGTGGACCGCATTCGGGAGGTCGAGTTCGACAACCGTGGCCGGCCTACCTAACTCATGGATTCTTCCGGGGGTTTTCCCATGTCGCCAGGTGAATGCTGGGTAGGTTACTTTCATCCCCCGAATTTCCTGTCCCTCCATTTGATCTTCATTATCATTTCATATCATCTTTCATTTGGTGGTCTCTTTCAGGGTATTAGTGTCGGCGAGCGTCTTGATGGCGCATGGCAAGATGATCTACTCTGAGTAAATCAATCCCTCCTTTGTTAGGACGGTTGTTGGTCTCCGAACCCTTGCCTCCTGGTTGAACTGTTTCCGAACAACAGTATGACGGTATGTCCATTGTCCTGGTCTGTCAGGGGAGGTTTCCATCCAAATAAAATTTAGGGAGACCTGCCCTCTGCACTGTCATGATCCCTTGGGACAACCACCCTCTGTCTCCTCTGGCTTCATCCGTCCTCCCCGGGGATGTCCCACTTGGGGCATGGGTATAGTAGACGAAGCTTGTACCTCCATACCGAGTCCTCACCAAAACAATCCACTTCCAGTTCCTGCTTCTTACCCAGAAGACCTCAATGACATCAGAGAAAAGTTAGAATGAAATCCAAAGAAATCTCCAAGAAAGTTACCACAAGGATCAGGAATTTTGCTCCTCAGCTTAGAATGCCACTATCCTTTTAAAATAAAAATCATATGAACTGTAGTTGAGGCATTGTAGCGATGCGACATTATCATTAGAATCTTAATGGTCGCTGTATTATTCCACTTTTTTCGGATGAAGCAACACGTCCATCAGTAAATGTTAATGCACATTCTTTTTACAGATGTGAGAGATGTGTGACATAAGGAAATTATTTCTAACAACTTCTATGACAAACGTATGTGGCTACTATATTCATAGCTGGCATGTATTTCTTTCGCATGTATGTGATTGTACTTAAGGGCTATGAATGTTGACGGTGTACTTGTCGGTGTTTGAAATCAGCTCCCAGCCAGGCGTTCGAAGGTTTGGATGATACGAAAGGGACTCGTCAGGGAGTTCCAGTCCTGGTCTATTGTACCTATGCCTCAGGTGGGGCATCCCGGGAGGAAGGATGAGGTGAGACGAGACGGAGGGCGTCTGTCCTAAGGAGCCACAACAGTGTATAGGGTGGGGTCCCTACAATTGGCCAATTGGAAACTCCCCGGCAGGCCAGTATAGCCGGCGTTCCACCCATCATGGTCCTGAAAGGGCCCACCAGGTCACCCCGGAAACCATCCTGCCGAAGGAGAGTGTGTTCACCGGTAGAATGTAATCCTGCCATGCACCACCGAAATACCCGCCGATACTTCTACCCTCAAATAGAATACCAGTTGAAATTAGATGTGAAATAGTAACGGAGATGAAATGGGGGGACAGGAGATTCGGGGGATAGAGTTGAACTACCCAGCATTTTAGTTAATTGGTGGAAATTAATCATTTCTTCACACTAGGCGTATATAGGCTAAGGTTTTTGATAGAGTCAACATGAAAAAGCAATGTCATTGCCGGGATTCGAACCACGGCTCTTCTGGTTTCCGATCAGTTGCTCTAACCCATTGAGCTACCATGGCTAACATGCCATCCCGTCCCGGCCATGGCATTGATTTTTCATGTTGACTATCTATCAAAACCCTTAGCCTACGGCTATTGTGTAGAAATGATTAATTTCCATCAATTAACTAAATTAATAAGAGTTAAATGATGAAGCCTGGGACTCAAGTCCTTACGATATTAAGTTGCCACAAACGGTGTATCTCGGATGCGAGAGCCCCTAGTGGTCTACTGGGGAAATATACGAGTCAAATGGAGAATTTAAGGTCAGGACGGCATGTTGACCATGGTAGCTCAATGGGTTAGAGCGACTTGTCGGAAACCAGGAGATCCGTGGTTCAAATCCCGGCCTTGGCACTGATTTTTCATGTTGACTATCTACCCAGCATTTGCCTAGTGACCCGGGAAAGACACCAAAAAGTCGCATAGGTCAGGTAGGTCGGCCACGGGAATGGAACCCCGGCCTCCTGAAATCGGGACACGACGAAACCGCCTGAGTCATCCCGCTTTGTATGTTTATATTATAAAGCAATAAAAACATTTTTTCAATACAAAATTTATTTTAGAACACATACTATTTAATTATGCACTGAATAGCAACACAATTTTCAAATTTTTAAGTTGAAGAATCTGCTAGTTGTCGGCAATGGAAACTGAAGGTTGTTGGACTGAAATGAATGTAGAGAACAGCAACAATCCAGATGAAAGACGTAGTCTATTAATCACTTCACACTTAACGATAATCCGGTTCAGAAACGAGTTAACGTGTAACCCGATAAATTCCTACTCTTATAAGTATAGTAAGAGGTGCATGGCAGTCAGTAATCGATGCGGGAAGCATTGCTAAATGTTATTTGTCAATATCACTTACCACGTACGAGTGGAATTAGCAACAAACTGAAAATAAAACGGTGACTACACTGAGTTGATATGTTATACTGCTTGCCGTCCACAATCCCGTAACTGAATGAATTTTAAGTACCTCTACAAAATCATAGAAGTGATTAACAATAGATGAATGCTTTGTTTGGCCACTCCGCGGCACGCTAGATCTCGGATGTGCCCGCATCCTTCCATTCATTTCGCCACAGCTACAATTCTGTAAACTCGCGTACTACCTCATTTCAATTTCCATGGAAATGAGAGTTGAAGTATCCGCCATGCTAAAAGGCAATATTTGCGTTAGTATGCACCGCCGAACGATGGGCATGTAGAGTGGAGGTTGGAGAGGGCAGGGGTCGCAATGCTAATCTACGTGTCAACGACGAACGGAACTGAAGAAGCGGTTGAAGCGCATCTCTCCACCACAATACGTTTGCAACCATTCCACAAAGTCAACAACCGCAGAAATTCGCTCTAAGCGCAAGCACTTGCGAACACCGTCTACTGAACACAATTGCAAATGCACAATATGCTACATATCCTTCACGCACGGGAACTCCTACCTCAAGAGTCCTTGCTGTAGTTCTGGAAATTAGCGGTGCATATATATCAACAACAAAATTGCAACGTCTTGAACAATAACGTATTGGTTTCCAGATGATTCTTATAGTGGAGCTAAACGTCATCACCGTTCTTTGATTTTAAGATACATTTTGAAGGTTTTAAAGAAATAATAGTTCTAATATTTATCCAAATAAAGATTTAAAAATTGTCTTAGGCAGAGGCAGACTGTAAAATCCAATGCTATAGCCGGGATTGAACCCGGATGTCCCTCTCTCCATTCGGTTGCTGTCAACCATTGTGTTACCATGGCCAACATGTCAGTATAACTTAAATTCTCCAAGTGACTCGTAATTTTCCCTGTAAATCCCTAGGGGTTATAATCAATGAAATACGCACCGTTTGTGGCAACTTACTAAGCTGTAAGTACTTAAGTCCCAGGTTTCATAGCTAAACCACTCTTAGATTAATTGATGGAAATGAATCGTTCTTCAATACAAACCGTGTGTAGCTTAAGGTTTGGCTAGGTGCTGGTATGTTGGCCATTGCAGCTCAATGGTTAAGTTCAACTGAGCGATTACGTCAAACATTAATCTCGTATATACATACTCACCATTTAAATAATTTGGCATTTTATGGGGCAAACTTATTTGCTCTACCTATGTTTAAACTGTTCGAGCTTTCTGAGTTTCGATATATAGTACGATGTTACTCTACTACGGAACCTAACTTCTAGTGGAGTTGGTATACACAGAATCCGTCATGCAGTTAACAATTACGAAACACTTATCGCATAACCTACACAATTCTTCCATTTTAAACTATTGACCTCTTAACGTGATTAAAGTTTTGGATGGTGTGGTAAAATTCACTATCGCAGAAAGAATGAAATTATTGCTTTGAATTCGTTGTATACAGACTTTTTCAAACAACCCACAAAATATACGGTGGAACGATAAGTGTTCTTCTACATATTGTTTCAATGCACCGCAATAATATCATGTTTGCTGTGCGAATGATTGACACTTGATCAGTAAATTAATCTGAAACCGGCCGGCTAAATTACGATACTTTTAACTGTCAATGAGGTGCATTGAAAATGATGGTGATGGTGATTGTGGTGTTAGTGGTAGTGGTGATGGTGAGGATTTATCATCATCATCATCATCATCATCATCATCGTCGTCGTCGTCATCGTCATCGTCATCATTATCATTAATATTATCATTATCATTAATATTATCATTATCATTAATATTATCATTTACATTATCATCATCATCATTTACATTATCATCATCAGTTACATTATCATCATCATCATTATTATTATTATTATTATTATTATTATTATTATTATTATTATTATTATTATTATTATTATTATTATTATTATTATTATTATTATTATTATTATTATTATTATTATTATTATTATTATTATTATTATTATTATTATTATTATTATTATTATTATTATTATTATTATTATTATTATTATTATTATTATTATTATTATTATTATTATTATTATTATTATTATTATTATTATTATTATTATTATTATTATTATTATTATTATTATTATTATTATTATTATTATTATTATTATTATTATTATTATTATTATTATTATTATTATTATTATTATTATTATTATTATTATTATTATTATTATTATTATTATTATTATTATTATTATTATTATTATTATTATTATTATTATTATTATTATTATTATTATTATTATTATTATTATTATTATTATTATTATTATTATTATTATTATTATTATTATTATTATTATTATTATTATTATTATTATTATTATTATTATTATTATTATTATTATTATTATTATTATTATTATTATTATTATTATTATTATTATTATTATTATTATTATTATTGAAACCAGAGCCCTAGCATTTTTGTTGACGTTAATTCTTTTGGAGCCTATAACGAACGCAAGCGATCTTTTAGGACACTTTCTTGTATAGAAATATTAAGTCACTACGTTAACAAACCCAACTTGCTGCTATTGCGCATGTGCTGAGGCGAGCGTAAATTTAATGAAGGAGTGTAATCTACCAGATTAACGATGTGTTAACTTTTGCTTTTTCTTCTTAGCCTTCCTCACATCTAAACATGTAAGCATTGTTGAATGAGCTTTTTTTCTCGCGGTTCTGAATCATTAGGTTTAGCTTCCCAGTTCCTACGGTTACGCTCTCCACGTCTCTATTAGTAAAGAAACGTCCCTGCGCTGCTTGTTGCGGCTTGGAGCCCTCAATCCCTTGGCTACGCTTTGTGGTGTTGGGACTAAATTTAGTCACTGGTCGCTCAAGCATAGCGGTTTACGTTAGTCATATGTTCGCATTTCTACAGTTGGGAATAACAACCAGAGGAAGCAAGTGTTTCGAGTATCTCCCAAGGAATTAGTCTGCAGTGCCTCAAGAACAATAGTTTGTCGGAGTTTTATTCTACTAAATTAGAACAGAAGAAAGTAAAAATAATTACTTTTGTAAACAAAATTTACCTAGAATAAACAGAAGAGGAATGAAGACGAATGTAAAACCTTACATTCAATAATGCAAATATTTCAGACACGAAGTTGCTTTAAATTGCGTTTGCTAATGAACAGAATATTGATTTGTAAAAATTGCAATACTGGGCTCACCTTTGTGTACAACCTTGTTTAGGTGAATATTCATGTTGAAGCAATAAAATGATGGGTAGCGCAGGGTATGAGCAATGAGGTACTCTCAGGGTATGCTTAGATGTGTATGAGAAGGATGGTTTTAATGACATTGGAGTTCCTGTTTCAAACTGGTTTAATGACTGCTTCCTTTTATCAGAACATCAAACTCGAAGTTACTGACCAAGGGTTACCAATATCACTGTTTAGAGCTACTGTATGTGGAATGCTTATTACTCGATAATACTTAATTCTTGCCTTCGCCCAAGATAGAACCAGAGGACCGTATTAATGGCCTGCTCGCCACGGACTGTCTGTCCTCTCTGTGCACAGCTGTGTGTATGTATGTGTGTGTGTCACTTTCACTTCTGGAAGTCCTGTCTTTTCACACCCGAAACTCCATTGAGACTATTTTGTCCCTTGTGATTATTAGTCTCAGTCAGGCCATTATTAAGGGTCCGAAGAATACCTTTTCAAACGGAGTCATGTGCTCACCCTTTAGAACCATGCTAAGAACATTGTTTCTTACGCTTCTTTTGTTGAAACAACTGTTCAACACAATGCACCTGCCTGCACGTGTTGTAACTAAGATACACGATTTCTTTTAAATTCATCACGATTCTTTACTTATTGCAATCCTTTAATTTTGGTATCAATGTAGTTTTAAAACTGCTTCAAAATTCGTGATAGGATAGGAAAATGCATCTTCAAGCACCATCCTTCTTCACATGCAAAAACGTCTTCATGTCCATTTTATCAATACTTTTGAAAATCTAATCTCTATTGTTTCTTCATCACAGTTTTGCAGAAAAAATTATGGTCATAAATTCATTTCAGAATTGTTTCCGTAAGCACTTTCACTACATTTACGATTGATTTGCCTATTTTAAAAGAATCAGGTTACGGTGTAACCGAATCGCTTCAATGAGCGTATGTTTTTGCATTTTCTTTTTGAGATAATTGTTATTTTCGCACTGAAATACTTTTAACGCCATCAGCTTCTGATGACTTCAAATCTCTGCCACGGTCGTATACCTTAGGTTGTTAATGTAACTTCCTTCGTTGTAATTGACCGTTAGAGAAGTGGAGTGAAAAAGGACTGTGTTTGTGTAACAGCAATGTAGAATGCCGCAGCTAATCCAAATGGATCACTTATTTTGGTACGAAGCTACCGTCGATCGTATTTAAATTTCAGGAACTTAAAACTTCCTTCCTGCCTAATGATGCAATGCAACATTATCTTTCGATCGGCAGAGCGTGAGAAATGGCGAATTGAAGTATAATCCATTTTATAATTATTATTTATTACTATATACAACTATATATTAAAATAAATTTTAAGATATTCACAGAGTACTGATTAGAGGTCACATCCACCATTGCCTGAAGTCAAGTTCCTTCCTACAACGTTTTAATCCAGTAGGAATCGATTCATAACTAACATTAATCAATCATTTGTATTGGTATTTAAGCTGATACGATATCTTTAAAAATCATCGTAAATGATTTCGAATTTCTTAAGAGCAAAATAACTTTAAAAATCAACGTATGTTAAAAATGTATTTATTATCTAAAATTTGTGTTTGAAAGCAGAACAATAACTCGATAAAAGGAAACAAAGACTGAAAGCGCCCAAGTACATATGTTACAAAATAATTCTTATAATACTGCCCAAAGGAAAATGTTAATTGAAATACACGAAGTGAAAAAGTTACATATAAATAGTAGTAAATAAAGCTTGTAACGTAATGTAACCCATGGCGTAACAGCCGGAAAGTGAGCCAGAGCCTGCAACCCGACTGCCGGCCTCACGCCCCATACGCAAGGCAGAGGTAAGCGATCATCCAACCGAAACGAGGAGATGTGGTGAGCACTGCGGCACCCGCAGTCGAAAAGTTGGCTTTCTAGACCAGAGTTCGCTACCTAGCGAACCGACCGGGATGGCTCAGGCGGTTTCATCTGTGGCCCGGGTTCAATTCCCGTGGCCGATCTACCTGATCCATGGGTTTTTTCGGGGATTTTCGCGGGTGGCTAGGCGAATGCTGGATAGGATAATTACATCCCTCGAATTTCCTGTCCCTCCATTTCATCTCCATTATCATTTTACATCATCTCTCCTCTGGTGGTCTCTCTCAGGGTAAAAGTGTCGGCGGGTGTCTCGGCGGTGCATGGTGGGATGATATGCTCTGAGGTAAACTACTTCCTCCTCCTGTAGGTCGGTTGCCGGTTTCCGTGCCTCTGCTGCGGAAATTTCAGAACTACCAGCCAGGAACCTTTGGGGCTCGGCTGCTGGACTCGTTGCCGTCCTGCGGTAGGGTAACGTGTCCGTTGTCCTGCCGTTTCGGCGGAAGTCTCTAAGTAAACTGTATGGATTTTGCCCTCTGCACTATTGTGGCTACTTGGGTCGGCCGCCTTCTGTCTCCTCTCGCCTCATCCTTCCTTCCCGGGGTGCTTCACATAGGGATATAGGCACAATGCACACGTAGCGAATCCCATGCGTAGTGAAATCCTAATCCTATCTAGCGTAGCTCCTAAATTTCCTATGATGCTGAGTGGGCACCGACCCTACACCTTGATTTAAAATCCGAAGCCTCCAGAGGTGGGATCGATCTCGGGTGCTCTCCGTGGCAGGAAATCAAAGCACACGCTCTAGCCCTCTACGCCACGGATCAGGACAAATAAAACTTGTACGCCAGTAAATTAATATTAGCAGTGATAAGCTGTATAAGAAAGTGTTGTTGTTAGCTATTTTTAAAGTATATTTATATTTAATAATTACAAGTTATTTCCATTAGTTTTTTAAAGAATTTAGTTCTACCAACTGTCAAAAATAATTGAATTTAACAGAAACTATTTCATTTAACATAGAAAATTCTGTTGTGCTTCAATATGCAAACCAGCATAACTGTTTAACATATCACAAAGCAGGCAATTAATATATATTATAAACAGTAATCTTGAGAAAGCGAAACACCAAATTACTTTGTGTCCACTTATCATACCGAAAATTGCACAAGCATGGGCAGATTAAAAAGTCATTTATATTAATGCAAATTAGGTTCAATAACAAAGCCAGAAATGTCAAGAAAGATTATTGTCACCCGACCGTCGGAACACCATATAGAGTGGGCAAGCAGGAGAAGGTCGGCGTTCACCCCGCCCCCTCGTTTGTCTTATAGCGTTAAGGAGGGATGGCTGGGACAAAAAACATCACTGCGCCGTCTCTTTCTGTTCCACCTGTGTTCTCGAACTTACGGGATATTTCATCTAATCGAAAACCTTCCAGATCGGCAAGCGGACCCTATATAAGCAACACGTCGTGCAAGAGGAGTGAGTCAGTGCTTGACGAGCTAGCGGACGGACAAGAAGACTGTGTGCGTGCAACGGAAGAATTTACGTAATTGTGAGCGTGCAGTGGAACTTTAACGGACGAACTGGTGAACTGTAATTGTGTGCATTACGTGATTCTGTGTAATTGGCAAGTGTTAAACCGTCAGTCGGTGGAAATAAAGAACATTGTTGAGTTTGTGTAATTGGACTTTTTATTTCACGAAACCACAAAGTCACACTGGTGTCAGGAAGCGGGATGATAACATCACGGAATATTACGGCCATTGAATCGGCATTGGAAATGCTTTTGGTGAAGATGAACGAGTTAACAACAAAAACGGAAGCGGCAAATAACAACCTGGCCGCGGAACTGAAGCAAATGAAGACGGCCAACGACAACATCACCGAGAAGATGGAAGAAATGAAGGCCGAAATAACAGCGAAGACGGAAGAAATAAAGACCGAATTGACCACAGAAATGAGGGCAGCGAACGACAGTCTGGCCACGGAAATGAAGGAAGCGAAAGAGGTCCTCGCCGCCAAATTTGAGGAACAGTTGGCCGGCGTGAGGGATGACGTCACGAAGCTGGGCAAGCGGATGGGTCAAGTAGACGACCGCCTTAACGATTTAGAGGAAAAGGCCGACAATAACGCCAAGACCCTGAACGCCGTGGTGGAAGACGTCGAAGACCTTGCGAACCGCGTAAACAACCTGGAGGGAAAGGCCGACAGCAGCGTCAAGTCCCTGAACGCCATGGTGGAGGACGTCGTTGGCAGGAGACTGAAGCATTTGAAGGCCAACTCACCGGTACGCCACACAACATCGGCGCGCGTCAAACCTCCGAAATATGACGGCGCGTCAACATTCGAGGTCTTCCGCCACCAGTTCGACACAGTGGCCAAGCACAACAGATGGTCACCGGAGGAGGAGGCCACACAGTTAATAGCCAGCCTCCAGGGACGGGCCACGGAAATCCTAAACGCGGTGCAGACGACGGCGGCGCCCAAGGACATCTGGGAGGCCCTGGAGAATCGCTTCGGGAACCACCGCTTAGCCGCAGCATACCGCAGCCAGCTAAAGCAAGGTCGCAGCAGCCGGGGGAGACGCTGCAGGAGTTTGCCATAGCGATTGAGCAGCTGGCTAGCAAGGCCTTGGTTGACCTGCCACTGGAGTTCGTATCCCGGGAAGCCGCCTACAACTTTGTCGACGGGGTACGGGACACGGAAATTCGTCAGCGCCTAATGCTCGGCGATTATAAAACCATCCACAAGGCGCTGACAGCGGCATTAAGGATGGAGGCGGCCAAAGTAACAGCTATCCCGACGTCAAGAACGAGCAGTGTCCGCTACGCCGGAGACAGAAGACCAGCTGAGGGACGCCGGCGAACACCTAGTGGCCTGTGTTCGGGGTGTGGACAGCCCGGATTTCTGCAGAGAGACTGCCCACACCAGGAGGAGCAGCCGGAAAACGAGTAAGGGCCGTCGTGGAGAGGGACACGTCGGCGCCAGCACCACCATCCCCTCGAGTGACACTGCGAGTCGTCAACCGCCGTATGGATGACAGCCTCATCGCGGACGGTTGGGCAAGAGGAAAGCCGTGCCGCGTGCTGGTGGACACCGGGGCGGCCGTGACCATCATTAGACCTGATGTGGCGAAGGTTTTGCCGACGAGGAAGCCGAGCCGACCATACGAGCTGGTCACGGCGTCGGGCGACACCTTGCCTGTGGAGAAGGAGGCCCTGCTGGAGCTGACCTTGGGGCGGAGTGCCGTGCGTCTGTGGGTGTTCGTCGCGAAGGTGGCTGAGGAGGTGATACAAGGAATGGATGCCCTCAGGAGCCACGAGGCGTCGGTCGACGTCGGCAAGAAGGTCCTGCGGCTCAACGGAGAGGAGGTTATACTCCGTCAACCAGAGGAGCGCCTTGGAATTTGCAGGGTCGTCTTGAACGAAGACGTGGTTGTTCGGGCGAGGAGCGAGGTGATGGTGACGGCGTGACCAGAAGGCCAGACAGCAGGTTGGGTCCCGAGGCTGCAGGAGTACGACTTCACCTCGGAACATCGTAGAGGGAAGAGCCACGGTAACGCTGACGCCATATCCCGAGCACACTGTCCAGAAGAGTACGGCCAGTGTACAAGAGTGGAGGAGAAGGAGCGTGCCGCAGCAGTCCGAATAGTCACGGCAGTGCCTGCGGATGGCTGGGATAGCGCAGGCGTGAGGAGGGACCAGCTGGCGGACGCAGACTTGGGGCCACTCTTGAGGGAAGTGGAGGCAGGGAAGACACCAACCCGGGAGGACATCGCACCGAGGAGCGCCACCTACAAGTCGTACTGGGCCCAATGGGACTCGTTGAAGACCAGACAGGGCGTGCTGTTCCGCGAATGGGAATCACCCGACGGGAAGACGCAGAGAGAACAGTTGGTACTCCCTCGGAGTAAGGTCCCGGAGGTATTGGAGGAAGTGCACGCCGGTACTTCGGGAGGGCACCTGGGAGCGAACCGAACGATTGACAAACTACGGCAGTGCTACTACTGGCTGAATCTCCGGGCAGATGCTGAGAGATGGTGCCATCAGTGTCACGTGTGCGCGGCGAGTCGCGGCCCCCAGACTAGTAGTCGGGGTCGCATGCAGCAGTACAACGTCGGAGCGCCATTCGAACGGATCGCCGTGGACATTGCTGGACCGTTCCCAGTTTCCGACCGAGGCAACAAGTACCTAATGGTGGCCTTCGACTACTTCACCAAGTGGCCGGAGGTGTATGCCATCCCAAACCAAGAGGCAAAGACAGTCACAGACTGCCTCGTGGAGCAAGTGTTCTGTCGATTTGGGGTGCCGTTAGAGCTACACAGTGACCAGGGTACCAACTTTGAGTCCAACCTAATGAAGGAGGCACTACAAAGGCTTGGGGTGAACAAGACTCGCACTGCGCCTCTACATCCCCAATCGGATGGCATGGTCGAAAGGTACATCAAGACCTTAGAGGAACACCTGAGGAAAGTCGTTGCCAGCCATCAGCGAGACTGGGACGTCAAGGTGCCACTGTTCTTGCTGGCCTATCGCTCGTCTACACACGACACAACTGGGATGACGCCAGCCAGCTTAATGTTCGGCCGAGAGTTACGCCTCCCTTGTGACCTGGCTTTTGGAAGCCCTCCGGAAGCGAAACAGCCAGCCACCGAGTATGTGGAGAACTTGGTGGACCATCTCCACAACATGCAAGAAATGGCTCGCCAGAGCATGCAGAAGGCGAGCGACCGCATGAAGACCAGGTATGACAGGCAAGCCAACAGCCAAGGGTTCCAGCAATGTGACCTGGTATGGTTGTACCGTCCTACCCGGACCAAGGGACGCTGCCCGAAGCTCCAGCAGCCGTGGCAAGGACCGTACCGGGTGGTGACGAGGATTAACGACGTGGTCTACCGCATCCAGAAGGTTCCCCGAGGGAAGATGTTGGTGGTACACCTGGATCGCCTGGCACGCTACGATGGTGCTGTTCGGGACGATCAGCTTTGAGGAGGGAGCAGTGTCACCCGACCGTTGGAACACCCTATAGAGTGGGCAAGCAGGAGACGGTCGGCGTTCGCCCCGCCCCCTCGTTTGTCTTATAGCGTTAAGGAGGGATGGCTGGGACAAAAAAACATCACTGCGCCGTCTCTTTCTGTTCCACCTGTGTTCTCGAACTTACGGGATATTTCATCTAATCGAGAACCTTCCAGATCGGCAAGCGGACCCTATATAAGCAACACGTCGTGCAAGAGGAGTGAGTCAGTGCTTGACGAGCTAGCGGGCGGACAATAAGACTGCGTGCGTGCAACGGAAGAATTTACGTAATTGTGAGCGTACAGTGGAACTTTAATGGACAAACTGGTGAACTGTAATTGTGTGCATTATGTAATTCTGTGTAATTGGCAAGTGTTAAACTGTAAGTCGGTGGAAATAAAGAACATTGTTGAGTTTGTGTAATTGGACTTTTTATTTCACGAACCCACAAAGTCACATTATCATCTCTACAAGAGGTTTATGTGACAGATGTGGCCTGTAGCAAAATACTGCTACTGTTGATGCCATGTCACAACATATCTGCATGAACAGTTCGAGTACCCGACAATCAGCCCTTACCATTGAGGTTAGAATTCCATGGCTTCTATAGAAATCCAAGGATCGGCAATACACTAGCAGACACCCTGTCTGACATTGAAGAATTTAAATAAAATTAACGTAATTTACATTCAAATATAAATCTAACAGACCTCACTAAAATAGCACATGCTGAAGCTGTAGCACTTGTTTCTAATAATCTTCACCACTTTCAGTGTATATTACCTAATTACTGAAATGTTATGTATTTATATTTGTAACAACACAATATGCTTCTCCAACTACGCGATTTTTATCACAGTTTTACGATAGTACTGTAAGTACAAGCTAATCTACAATCGCACATTTTAGGTACAAAAGTACAAGTTATTTAAACGGGCTTACCTGTAATACAAAATAAGTATGACCATACAAGAAATCATACGATATTGTACTGTATAAGGTGCGTTCAAAACCAAAAGAGCCTGAGACGTAATTACAGAAACCAGTACCTGTCTGTTAGAAGTATTGGCTCTGGCTGTTGAGACACTTGTCCCACTGTGACACAGGGCGGTGAATGGCTGTCTCATAAAAGTCCCGGGGCTGTGGTGTAACCCAGTTCCGCACATACAGCTGGACGCCGTCATCCGAGGTGAATCGTTTGTCCCTCAGAGCCTTTTAAGGGGACCAAAATGGCATAATCGCAGGGAGAGGTCTGGACTGTTTGGAGGCTGGTCGAGAACCTCCCATTTAAATTTCTGAATGAGTGCCGCGATTGTATTGGCCGTATGAGGTTTCGCATTGTCATGGATCAGAATGACCCCATGGGTGAGATTGCCTGGTCGTTTAGATTTGATCGCTTGGTGAAGGTTGGTCAAGAATTGCAAGTAACGCTGGGCATTCGCTGTTGTCACGTGCTGCAGGAGGTGTATCAGAAGGGGGCCATGTTGGTCAAAGAAGTACGTCAGCATAACCTTTCCTGCACTTGTGTGGATGGCCTTGGCTTGCTTTGGTGGTGGTGACCATGGATACTTCCACTGGAGACTTTGTCGGTTTGATTCTGGTTCTAAGTGATGACACCATGACTCATCTCCAGCCACCACTCCTGCCAGGAACTCATTCCCTTCCCTAGCTAGCGCTGCAGATCACCAGCATAGTAGGTCATTCGACATGCTTCCTGGTGGGGTTGAAAACTGTGGGACACCCACTGAGCACTCACTTTGCATGAGCAGTCGCTCGTTCGTGATAGTGTGAACACTTCTGACGCTCAATCCGAACTCGGCGGCTATGGCTTTCACTCTGTCACTCGCTGTTCCTGGGTAGTGAGTGCATCAACCAACTGGACGATGTCATCGGTACTGCGGTGTGGTGTTCCAGACCATGCATCATCGGTTAACGATACCTGTCCTCCTCTGAAGCGGTTGTGCCACGCCTTGACCCTTGCAAGGGACATGCACTGTTTGCCGTACACTTGTGGCATTCGTCGATGAAAGTCCGTTCCCCTACTCCTTCCGCTGTCAGAAAACGAACAACACCTCTTTGCTCTTCTTATGACGCCTCCATTTCACTGTTTGCAATGCGACTGGCAGCGTTACCACTCCACACAAAAGGAGGAATAAACTCCCCTCTAATAACCAGGGAGTTACTGAGCTGTCCCAAAAGGGCGCCCAGCGTCTCCGTGGGGCTTTCCATAGGGAAAGACCTAGAGACTAACAAGTCCTGTGGACTCAAGACGGGATGGAAGTGGATACGCCACTTACGCGCACCAACCCAAAAGGGGAAGGCTACCGATTAACCTCGGTAGGGCCAACTGGTGATCTAGCACACCTACTCGCTATGCAGGCTCATACGCGGGAATATATGGCTTCCCTCAACCCCGTCCAGAGACGTACCCGATCTCCCACGGGTGTCGGGAAGCACTACCCCCTCGAGTCCAACCCAATCCGAACAACTCCAATTCAGGGAGGGGCTCGAATGTTCAGCCTGAGGTTCCTCTAATAACGTCAGAGGTACCACGAGTGCTAGAGGTTCGCAGCGCCGGCACCACGGCAGCTGAAGGGGATGCATCCCCTCCCCTACGGGGAGTAGCTTTCTATAGTCACGGACGTGCACGTGTGCCCTCTAGCAACGACGGGTTGTGAATTTCTACGTTCTGCTCGGAACAACACTTTGTTACACACGCCACGATCTTACCATCCTTTCACCGGTTTGCGCATACCAGACTCTGGCTCGTTTCTTTTTGAACGCCCCTTATAGTACCACTGACAGTGCCTACAGCTCAACTGCATTGTAGACAATAAATTGTAACTTCCCATGTTAGTCCACTTGTATGTTATCAGGAAATTCTGCACTTCACTGCACCATAGTACGTTCAAAGACAAAGACATTCTCCAGGGTCACTGATTGTAGTGAAAGTGGGAAATTCCCGACCATGAAGGTTGGCCACGGGAATCGAAACCACGGCTTCTTGAAAAATGACCACAGACGTTACCACCTAAGCCTTCCCCTTTAGTATACTTAGTTTACTCTGAACGTCTGATTTTCAACTAAATAAAAAAGTAATGAAAACACTGATAACGAAAATTACATGTTTGAAGAGGAATATGGTGCTATATCGCCGCTAATACGGAGTGTATTGGTTTAACTGGCGATTATTCAAGTTACACCGAATAAACACATGGTACCTTTTTTCCACTTTCATCACTAGATTCAGCGTAAAAAATTATTTTTATTACACATTGGTTGCGGTATTACACCGTCATATGTTTGGGTATGAAAGCAGGCTGATGTTCAGTACAAAAGGATATGGAATCAATTTTTCCTGGTAAACCCTTTGTAGAACCAATACGTTTCACACAATTCACCATTGAAGATTTTAATAATCCTAATTTTCATGATGTACTGCGTTTCACGTCTTAGGCGGATGCCTCTCATATTCAACTCAACCTTGCCCTGCCTCACATTAATTATGTTAGGGGTTCCAGTAGATGACAGCCGTTGCACTTTGCCCCGAGATGAAACTAGGGCAGGGCGTGGCGTAAACATTTCCCTTTGAAACCTTTCACAAATCGACAGAAACCATCCTAAATAATGGTGGCGCAGGTAGGATTTATCAATCAAACTCTTCTAGCAGAAGAATTCTTCGTGTTCAAAGCTGAAGCCCAACTCAGGGTGTCTTTCTTTTTTTTTTAATTTGCATCCTCCAACTTTAATTCACATCGGACGATGAATGAAATGGGTGAAGTGATGATCAAATGAACCCAGGACCCATAGAGCTTAGAGCTTCCTGATATTCATATTTGGAGATAAGGGAAACCCCCAAAAACCCTATCTAGGTAACTCACCCTAACGGAGATTCGAACTCGGGACCTCTTGATCTGATGTAGGCACGCTACCAAAGCGCTACACTCGCCTGACACTCGAAACTTAACAGCACTTCGGTATTATGCAAAAGGAGGATATCAAGACAACACTGCTCAACTGCATCAGTGGGCCACATTATCAGCAAACTCGTTATATATTTCCCTCCATGGCTCCTCCTTTCTCATATTTGTATTCGCCGACACGGATTTATTTTGTATAATGTTCGTTATCTTTTTGACTAGAGAAAACAAGAACTTCTTTTCTTCCTCTGAACAGTTGATGATGTAATTGTAATTTAGACTACATATTTACATTTCTTCAATTTTTTTCTAAATAGTGTCTTAATAATTTGGGAAATGCTCAACCATTAGGATATTTCATATATTTTGGCAATTTATTATAAAATACTCTTTCACGGTTATATGGGTCTTTGGTTGTCATTGATTTATTGACAGAGTAATTAAAATAGTTATTTGCCCCCCTTACTCCCGTAAATCCACCTATTCCTCTTTAATGATATTAATGAATTTTTATTTTAGTGAATAGAATTAATTTATAAATATATAATGAGTAAATATAAAGTATTTGCTGGCTAATAATAGTTTTGTTACAGGATTGTATCTTGTTCAAGTGATATATGAATCTTAAACTTCTTTTTGCTAAATAAATATCCTATTCATGTTTTTGAAACTAGTATCCCCTAAATTTATATACCATATTCAAACATTAATGGGTCCCTAATAAGCTGGTTTCAGAACATCCTTGTTTAGATAATTCGCCAACTGCCGTAGTACAAGTATACTCGAACTCAATACCACGCTTCTTCCTATTATTCATAACCACAGTACACCCAGCACCCCAAATTTGGTTACCGAACCTCAAACTGCAGCAGCAACCGTAAGAATGATTAAGAAACAGCTGTGAAACTACCACAGAGATTTATAAACTTGTAGGTACACTGGTTTGTTTAGCACCCTATGGGACTGGCGCATGCGCAGAAGAACATTTCTACGTCGGGTAACATTTGCTCCGTGCTGGTCCGAGGCTTTTTATCGTCTATGAATACCAAAAGGTTGGACCGCTTTTTGTCCGGACCAAGTTAGTCGGAAGATAGTCTAGACCAAAGTGATAACTACAAATACGGCTCTGGATATTTATATCCATTCTAGCCTGTGTATTAAGTAATATAATGAACAAGACTATAAAATTTAAAAACGGAGAACTTCAAACAGTAACATAAATATCTTGATTACATCGCTTTTAATTCTTATTTATTTCTTAGTTTTGTTCTTTCTTACGGTAATGTCATCACGAACACGTCCTTAGTCTGTAATGACTTTCTATGGCAATAATATTTACCATTTATTTGTACTATCAATTATAATCTCCCTGTTTTAGTGCCACAAGCACGCTCTGTTATTATTGTAATTTAGTACGTCAGATACACGTCTCGTCTTATTGCGAAAGAAGTTTTTATGGGATTTACGAAAGAAGCCTGTAATGAAATATCTCGACACGTTATGAAGTAGATTCTCAGAGGGATAGAATTACATCTATCTCCCTTATATTGATGACAACCCCCTCTGTTGGCAATAACAAACACAACACTAATTTAAACAAGATGTAGGTCACAGTTTTCCTGCATTATTGGTTATTCAGCCACCCCTTGTTGATTCAACGAGGAAATTACAGAACAGGTATCAGCACTAGAAACGAGAAGAGGTATTGGGTATCGTGTACAACGCTAACGGGAGAATAACATTGCGGGAGTGTTCTTGAATCTTACTACATATACCACTCTAATAAACTCACATGTTTCTTCTCATGATATTGTTTTAAAATATAAACTATAGAACGAGATGGTACACATGTGAGGCTCGCATTCGGAAGGTCCTCATTTGAATCCCGTCGGCCACCCAGTCAGACGGTTTTTTCATGGTTTTCCCTTGCCGGTAGGCGAAATCTGGCGTGGTTTCTGTTTACCACGATTTTCTTTGCCTCATTTCCCTTTCGTTCGTGTTCTTCTCATATCTGAGGCGTTTTTAGGTTTCGTGGCATAAAGCGGTACTGGATAGATTGCAAGAATGGTTGCTCAAAAGAAAATGTTCCTCTGTGGACACTAAAGGGCTGCAGGTCGTTCATCACCCTCTCTGGGAAGCTCTAATAATGGGGTGACCTTCCAGCCAGGAACTATTAGTTACTTCCTCGTACATCCGTGACATATCTGGTTCCTTCACTTCATCCCCTCCTCCTGAGAGTTGGTAGCCGGAATAGACCTCTCGTAAGTTACAGCACGTGAGGTGTCCCCTTCCATTGTATACACTACATACCCAAAAGTATACAAGTTAGGTCCTGCGCTGTGTCGCAGTAGGCTGGAGCCTGAAAAGCCATGTTCAGTCCCACCCATGTGGGTGTGAATTTTAAGTCCCTGATTTAGGTCTTGTGAACCCTTAGCACAGTTAGAAAAGCAAGGAGCTGCGATAGGTAGAAATCGTGGCTAAGAAAATTCAACCTGGGAGTTGCGTGATGCTGGTAACCACATCTCCTTTATCGGTTGTATGATCCTGCGCCTCTGCGTGAACGTGAGACTGGCAATCCATTTGGTAGGCCCGGACTGCAGCTACAAAGCTTTATAATTATTACGAGGCTGCGGATTTCGCAAGTAGTTTCCTTCAGGTTGTCTACACAAGAAAGCATTAGATCCGTCGCACAAAAAGTAAACAGTCGTGGTTATGGATCACAGGAAGAGGGCACAGTCAGCTGACCACTACAAGCGTACAGTCGGGTGAATAAAAATTACAGCATAGCAATGCTATCGACTAAGAAACTTATACTGCCTCGTGTTTACATATTGAGTGAGTGTGATGCTTTAGGGCCCGTCGACAACAAGGTCATTTGGGCCCTTATTCAACATTAAAACCTAAAAACGACACTAATCAAGCTAAAACGGTTTAATAAAATATACACACAACTGTTAAAACTACATAAAAATTCATAACTGTCCTAATTTAAAAGCTCTAAAAATTAATAAATATAAAATACAAGTCATACTTGTGTGTTAAAACCGATTTTAAAAACAAACCGCAGTGCCTTATCCACGGCCACTGGGTCGTCACCTAAAATACTGAGCAAGTTAGCTCCCAAGCCCAAAGACTGGCGAACGCGGGCGTACTGCGGGCAATCGAGTAAAATATGCCGCACAGTGAGGCGTACGGCACACGGAGCACACACTGGGGCCGGTTCCCTTCTTAACAAATGGCCATGAGTGGCTCGTGTGTGCCCAATTCTGAGCCGGGTGAGTATCACCTCGGCTCGCCGGTTATCCCTGCAGGAAGTTAGCCAGGGTCGTACGCTCTCCTTTATTGCCCGGAGTTGTGTGCCTTGTAAAGCTGTCCAGGATTGCTGCCAAGCAGATAGTAGGTGGCGACGGAAAAAACGTTGCACATCCTGGTATGGCACAGTAGATGTTAAACTCCGGGGCAAACGGCAAGCGAGCTTTGCAGCCGCGTCCGCCTCCTCGTTTCCGGAAATCCCCACATGGCCTGGGATCCAAGTAAAAACAAAATTGTACCCGCGCATGAGCATTTGCGAGATCTGGGCCTGTATTTTTAAAACGAGGGTCTGAGCGGCAGTGTGCTGTTGCAAGGCCTGAAGCGCACTCAGAGAGTCAGTGCAGACCATAAAAGAGCCAGGAGCTAACTTGCAAATAAAAAGGAGCAGGTAGAGGATGGCATACAACTCTGCTGAGAAGACCGAAGTAGAGTCCAGTAGGCGAAATTTATGAGCCTCACCGTTAATAAAGAAAGCGCAACCCGTAGTGCTACCTAGCTGAGAACCGTCTGTAAAGACCGGAACATAGTTAGGGTAACGGCCCAGTAGTTCGGCAAAAAGTTGTTGGAACACCGAATGTGGAGTAGCGAGTTTAGAGTTGCTGGAAAGTGCGAGATCGAACACCGCACGATCCAGTTGC
The DNA here is from genome assembly GCA_030765055.1 of Mantis religiosa. Lineage (NCBI taxonomy): Eukaryota > Metazoa > Arthropoda > Insecta > Mantodea > Mantidae > Mantis > Mantis religiosa. The sequence goes on along the minus strand of CM060950.1, from coordinate 66,444,358 downwards.
CAAGCAGGATAAGGGCTGATGGACGACCTCTCCACGCGAGGCATTCGGAGGCCATGGGAATGTAGGAGATCCCGAAATCTTATTCCCATGGGGCGTGTCCGGGAAACAGGGCGCATATAACGGTGGACTAAATCTGGACTCAAAACTGGTTTAAAACAAGGATGATTGGGATAACTACCCAACTTCGAGACGTATGAGCAGAGTAACAGCGAGCGACGAATATGGAGTGGAGGTTCGCCTGAGTCTGCATACAGGCAGTCGACTCGACTGGTGCGGAAAGCTCCTGTGGCAAGGCGGATGCCAGTATGATGCACGGTGTCTAAAAGGCGAAGTTTAGAGGCGGTCGCTGCGCCGTAAATAAAACTACCATAGTCCAGCTTGGACCGAACCAGAGAGCGGTACAGCCTTAACATTACCGTGCGATCGCCCCCCCAAGATGCTCCAGATAATACCTTCAGCACCCGAAGAGAACGATCGCAAGAGGCTCGAAGGTGACGAATGTGGTGCTCCCAGTTGAGCTGTCGGTCTAAATACAGGCCCAAGAACTTCAGGTGCGGGACAAATGGCAGGCGTGTGCCGTTCAAATGAAGATCAGGAGGCGGGTGAATACCTCGTAGGCGGTGAAAGTGGATACACTGCGTCTTCGCAGCTGAAAAACGGAAGCCGGTTTGAAGCGCCCAAGCTGCTAGCTGGGTAATGGTCAGCTGCAGTTGGCGCTCAATGTGATCTATGTTGGCAGACCTATAATAAACTGCGAAGTCGTCAACATAGAGGGATGATGGAATTCCACTTCGGACGGCACTAGTGATGCCGTTAATCGCTACGGCAAAAAGGGTGACGCTCAAAATTGACCCTTGAGGTACGCCGTTCTCCTGTATCCGCTCCCGTGATATCGTGTTTCCTATGCGAACCCGAAAACGGCGAAGTTTTAAAAAGTTGCATAGGAATTCGGGTAGATGACCACGCATACCGTAACCATGTAGGTTACGGAGTATGCCGTACCGCCAGGTGGTGTCATAAGCCTTCTCCAGGTCGAGGAACACGCCCACGGCGTGCTGTTTCAGTAGGAACGCATCGGAAATATACCCCTCAAGGCGTGTTAGATTATCGACACTTGAGCGATGGCGACGAAAACCGCATTGCAAGTTGGACAGATGGTTATGTTTTTCTAGCCACCAATTTAACCGAGCGTTTATCATCCGCTCGAAGGTCTTACAGAAGACACTCGTCAAGCAAATGGGGCGGTAGCTAGATGGTAGTGTGCGGTCCTTTCCGGGTCGAGGGATGGGGATGACAATACCCTCTCGCCAGGAGGAAGGGAAAACCCGCTCATGCCAAATGCGGTTATAGATGTTTAAAAGGAAACACAGCGCCTCAGATGGAAGATGTAGCAGCATCTGTCGGTGTACGTCATCGGGACCTGGAGAAGAATCCTTTGCTAATGCCAAAGAATGGGCGAGCTCGGCTGCGGTAAAGGGTTGGTTGTACGGCTCGGTGCAGTCACTATTAAAATTAAGTGGTACCCGCTCCGCCCTTTCCTTAATAGGCAGGAAGAGAGCGTCATAGCGGGCAGTTTGGCTCGTGGCAGCAAATGTGGTAGCTAGGGCTTCAGCTATGTCCTGCTCGGTGGTGCACATGGAACCGTTGATGGCAAGGCCGGGAATTACCGCCCGGCGATACTTGCCATACATCCGCCGAACAGCTGACCATACTTGTTGGGTAGAGCTGCGCCGGGAAAGCGAAGACACGAATGCTTCCCAAGACTTACGCTTTGCGTTGCGCAGTATAAAGCGTGCCCTAGCGCGAGAACGTTTGAAGGCGACGAAGTTCGCTTCCGTCGGGTGCCGCTGAAAAATGCGCAAAGCACGTTTGCGTGCTTTGACAGCCAAACTACATTCCTCGGACCACCACGGTACAGGAATACGACGTGATGTAGGTGAGCCTCGAGGAATGCTGGATTCTGCTGCGAGCAGGATCGAGCAAGTAAAATATTCGACCATTTCGTCGATGGTGTCGAAACCGTCATCGATAAGGTTTATCAGGGAATGGAATTTTCCCCAATTAGCTTTGGAAATAATCCAGCGAGGATGTCGAGAAGGTACACATTGGCGGCCAGAAAAATGAATGTTAATGGGGTAATGATCACTGCCAAAGAGGTCGGAAAGTACTGACCACTCAAGTAGTGGTACTAATGACGGACTGCAGAAGGAAAGGTCTAGTACGGAATGTGTACCATAAGCGGATGATAGGAATGTCGGGTCACCAGTATTTAGCAGAAGCAGGTCAGACTTATCGAAGACGTCTACGAGGAGGCATCCACGGGCGTCATCGGTGTCTGATCCCCAGAGCGTGTGCTTGGCATTTAAATCTCCCACAAGGAGTAGTGGTGAGGGGAGCTGAGCCAATAAAGCTTGAAGATCACGCTCTGGAACTATACTGAGCGGCGGCAGGTACATGTTGCACATGGTAAAACTGATGCTCTCCAGCTGTAGCCGAACGGCCACAGCTTGCAATGGTGTGGTGAGAGGAACGTGGGCGGCTGAGATGTTAGGCGCCACTAAGGTAGCAACGCCACCGCTTGCACGCATACCTGCAAGAGAGTCGCTTCTAAATGCAGAGAAAGACTGAAGGTGTAACGAGTGATTGGGATGTAAGTGGGTTTCCTGGAGACAAATAATTGATGGTGACCGTTGAGAAACTAAATGTTGTAGGTCTTGAGCACGAGCTCGAAAGCCATTGACATTCCACTGGATTATTTCCATTTAGAGTGATTTAATGGGCTGTCTTAACTTTTTTCTTGACCTTGGATGACTTGGGGCCCACGATGCGAAAGGTGCTAGCGTCCTGCGACTCTCCAGATGTACGAGAGTCAGAAGAACTCCTTCGGCTCGCTGAGCGAGACCGGGATTTCCTCGAAGGTGTGCGACTGCGTGATCTATGTGATGGCCGCGATCGGTTTCTTACAAGCACTACTTGGTTAGCAGTACTTGTGGACGGCTTGGGTGTTGGTGTCTGTGAGGTAGAAGTGGTGGCGGTGGTGGTAGTAGTAGTGCTGTTGGTAGCTGTAGATGTGTGGCGAGAAGTGGGAGGAGCCGCTAGAAAGTCGGTCTGTGTGGAGGCGTCAGCAACAGGAACGTGTTGGACGGCAACAGTGTTCCTAGGAGTGCGGCGGACGGCTGTAGCATAGTTGCTGGTGGTAGCGGGCTTCAGTTGTTCGAAGCGCCGTCGTGCCTCAGGAAATGTGAGGCGTTCCTTAACGCGCAGCTCCTGTATACTCTTTTCGTCCAGGAATCGTGGACACTGTCGCGAGCTCGACGGATGATCTCCGCCACAGTTAACGCAGCAGGGTTTTCGGCTGCAGTTCGGGTCCTCGTGAGCCGGAAGGCCACATCGTTCGCACAGAGCGGGATTATTACACGAGCCCTTAGTATGTCCGAAGCGCTGGCACTGAAAACAGCGCATAGGGTTCGGCACGTATTGACGGACGCTAGCACGTTCATAACCACAGTAGATGTAATCTGGTAATTTCGTGCCTGAAAAAGTTAGAAAGACCGTGCGGAGTGGATATTCCTTGCCATCTTGTTTGCGAGTTAATCGGTAGGCCTGACAGACCAGCTGATCTGAAAGGCAGCTAACGATTTCCTCATTGGCGAGACCATCCAAGCTGGAGGTGGTGACTACTCCTCTGCAAGTGTTCAGTGACTTGTGTGGGGCTACCCGGATTGGGTAGGAGCCCAACAAATTCGCTTTCTGCAGCTTCTTGGATTGGTCGGCACTGGTACACTCTAATAATAACGTCCCGTCTCGGAGGCGCGTCGCATTTTTCAGTGGGCCACTTATCTTGTCCAGTTCACGCTTTATGTAAAAAGGACTAATATCTTTGAACGTTTTTCCATGACTTGCCAAGGTCATAACCAAAAAGGGGTCAATGAAAGAGGGTTTGCGCGGATACATTTTGATAAGGACCCCCATCCGGAACCGTCGGCGTCAGCCTGCCATCCGGGGGTTAAAGAAGAAAGACACCGAATCTTCACGGTCTGTGCCGTCATGGGGACCTCACCCATGACCGATCTCATTTGTACTTCAGAAAAGCTACCCTTCAATCTCCACTGCTTGTCCGTATGGGTAAACCGTTCACCACGCACACCCCGGCTTTATTCCCCTACCACAGGAATAACCGCCTGTGGCTCCCCGCTTTAGGCCGCGCATGCGTGTAATAGGCACACGCGGATTCAGGGGACTTGTGGTTGATTACACCGGGGTTCCGTCAGCGGTAACACGTCCGGTCCGTGATACTAACCCAACGGCAAAACGCGGCCGTCGGGAGATTACCACAGACCGGGCCCTCAAGGAGCTACGTGGGTGTACTTGACGGTGTGGACGGGCTCCGCACCTAAGGCTACACATAGGGGCAGTGCGAAGGGTCCGCTCAACCTTCACTTTTGAGACCTCCGGAGAGCACACATGTCGGAAGCCGCGCTGAAAACCGTGGGACAGAACCACGGAGATAGGAGAGATCCCTGCTGGTGAGACAGGAGTTATAAACCTAAGACCTTAAGTACTAATAATCATAATAAAAAACTAGAAGGGGAAGAAGGTGATGCATACTGATCAGCAGTAGCACAGCGTGGCACAGTTGATGGAGGTGAGGGGGATGAAATGAGGGTGAGTGGCTAGGGACCCCGGGTTCGCCAATCCCGTACCTACCGTAGTAGGTCCCTGGGGGAGAATACCAGAGCCTCTTCTGCCAGTTTTCGGGGTTACTGATGGGCCTTCTCGGCAGCCGTAGCGGTCGTGGGGTACACTAAGTCCCCACCGTACATCACCCCATCAGTCAGTCCCCTACTTCCTGTTGCCCACCCCTCGGGACGAGGACCGCAGAGGTTGGATTTTGAGGGGCTCGTGTTTACATATTTCCAATTACCTTATGTAATATATGTGGTGTAAACAATGTATACTACACGACGTATTAGTTCAATATTTATGTTATCTTCACAATACCTAGAATACAATTTTGGTACAATATTAACAAGGTTATCTTTTTAATATACAATGCATGTATACATTTTAATATGCATTCTATGCGTTTTCAACATTGTATCTTGTATCTTCAGTGATACAATCCTCCATAAGATGTACATTCTTATTGTTAATTGCTCCTGTGCATGTACCTATTACAGTGAATCACCATTCACATCTTGAAGTTACTGATGGAGAATGTTTTACGATTTGCAGTAAGATATTCATTATGTGCAGCGTGAAAAGCTGTTTCTACGTCGCAAGACGTGATAGGTGCCAAGCGATAATACTTGTCAATTGCATCATTGAGGACTTAAAGTTAATGTGAGGATCTACCCCCATTAGTCCAAGCCCCGTAGGACCTGAACCCGGGCCCCTCGGGTCTATTTACCATAGGACAGTACCTATTTTATAAAATGCACCCCCGCCTGCACACTGCAGACAGGACGGAAGTGGATACACCACTTACGCGCTGGTCCTTGATGAACCAGCTACCAATAAACCTTGGTAGGGCCGCCAGTGTCTAGCTCACCAGCTACTAGCTCTGCAGGCTAGTTCCCGGGACTTATGAGGCAACCCTCTATCACTTCCGGGCGGCCGGTGGCCTGGCCAGAGGTACCCAATTGCCCGTGGGTGACGGGAACACACTGTTCCCTCGAGTCCAACCCAATCCGAACATCCCCCATTCGGGAGGGGCTCGGCATGTTCGGCCCGAGGTTCCTCTAGTAATGTCAATCATTGAGGACTGCAGGACAAGGTGCACTGTATACGGTGTTCATTTTTATTCGTTATTTCCCGCCCTCCAATTGAGCAAGAAGGACGTCATAGTTGGCTGGTGATTCTAATCATAGCGCCCTCTACGGAGAAGAAGCGGCAAATTTTGCGGAACAGTAAACAAATTACAGTGCTCTCAGTATGTTTGCTCCGGTAACTAATACAACCAGTTTCCCCTGGATATGAATGCAGAGCACCGCGTCTTCATGGTTGAATGCTACTTTCGTACCAGCATTAAAATTGGTGCGACAAATAAATATAGTTTAAACCGCTGAATAGAGCAGTTTATGCAAAACTATCCAAGTCCCTCGGGTCGTAAAGTTGTCAAAAGTGTCTAGGTACCGTCAAATTGACATACTTTTGTTTGCAACATAAAAAAAGTCTTACATTTTATCAGTATACGAAATAAATTTTCTGTCACTCTCACGCATTATTAAAATATCTATTAATGTTGGTATCCTTATGGCTTTTAAAACCGGTAGGTGCATCAAGTATTTCCAAGACACAGGATCAGTTACTCGCAAAAAGAGATACATTGGACGCTATAAGGTGACTGGTCCCAATCTAGAAGCAATAAACAATGTTATGACAGAAAGCTATCAAGCATACCTTCTCGCAATACGGACAGTATTTAAGGGGAGGACAGAGGGGAAATATAAGGAAATGGACACATAAGACTATGTACTAGAGATATTTTCTTGTTTAGACTTAGATAAAAACTTTGTACATATTGTAACACTAATTTATTTTGCAATCCTACAACATGTTCTGCTAATTTTATGGTGAGGAAACTGTGGGTGATAGAAAAGAATTGAGATCAAACTGAAATATTTCTATTTTATGGGACAGGTTTACAATATGCATATATGTCTACCATAACAGAAAAACATATGTTCATTATGAAATAAGTGTTCATTGATTTATCATTTCGTATGTTTTTCATGGTACTCTTTTATGGCTGCATAATTAGCTTTGCACTGCATTGCACTGCAGTATATAGTTTTGTATAAACAGTTATCATAGCTACGAACCAGGCGAAGCTACGCACCTTTATATTAAATGGGCAGATCCACCTCTCAAATGGTATATTTAGCTGCTGGTAAAGGGAGGCCTCAAGGCTGCTGTCAACACATCTAATACGATCGCAAGCAGCTAGGGCAACCATATATAAACTCGCTCCATCAGCGATGCTATTGATGACGTCAAATTTTGCACGGTAAAACTGCAGATAAAAGTGAACACCGTGCATATGCGCAGAGACTGTACTGGTAGTGGGAGCAGGGGTGGAACCTCTGACGGTACTGTCTATAGTCCATTTGCAGTTCTGTTCCTTCTGGTATTAGCGCTTACGGAGTCCTCAGCCTAATTATTACCCAACGTTCTGCACTGAATCTCATTACTGAAGAATAGAGTATGTGTTTAAATGAAACCAATGCCCATCTGCCATCCTTTAGGTTTATATTTCGATGTCAGTTTTGGGTGCTTTCGCCACTGAGGTGATCTAATAGGGTCCAAATGAGGGATTACAAGACGAGCACTCGAAATTTGGAATGCTTTACCCCTTCCTTTTTCCGTTTACTTGGTACGTAAACAAACAGGTGAAGTGTGCCACAGTGGCGATCATTCGGGTTTTGGATTAAACGTCTTATGCGTCGTAATCAAAGCATACTTCTGAACTCAAGATGAAAGCACAAAGAGGGTTAATGACATTAGCGGATATGAGTTAAAGACATATCGACATTGCTAGATGGCTTATCCCTCTCACCGTATTATTGACCTCAGCCTAACCTAAAGCTGACAAAAGCAGTTCTATGGTATTAACATGTTTGTTACCATTGCTTTGCTTTTGTTATAGAGTAGTTGTTTGTAATGCTAATTATTTCCCCTATGCTGCTAAAGACATTTAAATAGTTTCTGTAGACATTGTTCTCTTAAAACTAGACCTCACAATTTATCTAAATAATCATGCTCCCTTAATTTACACGATTAGTATCTTGCTGGCTTCTTTTTAGATATTAGTGTTTCAATGACCTGCTGCAAACTAGATGAACTTATATGTAGAACGCAATGAGGATGTTCATCCGCAATGTTACTGAGTAACAGGCTCTTGTTTAATATCAATATGTTAAATAGTTGTTCACATTGGAAAGTGGTACCAAACATGGTCAGTAATTTGCTTGCAAAAGGGTGCAGCTTGGGAAGTGGTTTCAGCAGGATTTGTACAAATTCAAATCATGTTTCCCTAAACTGCGCAATGCTGTGTTCTTTTGAAGGTTTATAGACTCCAGCATGAGCCGCATTGAAATGCCTCATAATGATTACCATGTTAGTATGACATATCAAAACTGTATTTTACCATCGTGAACAACAAAAGAAAAATACTTGTTCTCCCAAACCCGGTTTAACATTCATCTTTCACTCATGTTGCATATTCAATCCACCACTGCACTTATCAGACTGTCATTTGACAAAAGAAAGAGAATCAACCGGCTCTGTCAAGATGATTATTGAGAGTATTGGGGACGTGAAGGAGGGTACTTCACATCCCTTCATATCCCTGGTCCAGATGAAAGGGGTGTATGCAGATGGCATCCCCTTAGGAACCAAGCAGGATGGCTCAGACGGTTTCGTCTGTGGCCTGCATTCGGGAGGCCCCGGTTCGATTCCCGTGGCCGATCTATCTGACCCATGGGTTTTTTCGGGGGCTTTCGTGGGTCGTTAGGCGAATGCTGGGTAGGTTAATTACATCCCCCGAATTTCATGTCCCTCCATTTCATCTCCATTATCATTTCATATAATCTCTCATCTGGTGGTCTCTTTCAGGATAGAAGTGTCGGCGGGTGTCTCGGCGGTGCATGGTAGGATGATATGCTCTGAGGAAAACTACTTCCTCCTTCGGTAGTTCGGTTGCCGGCCTCAGCTCCTCTGCTGGGACCATTTCGGAACCGCCAGGCAGGAACCTTTGGGGCTCGCATCGCCTGCCTGGGACCATTAGGGCTCGGCTGCTGGGCTCGTTGCCGTCCCGCTGCAGGGGAGCGGGTTGGTTGTCCTGGCCTGTCGGGGAAGCTCTCTATATCCAAGTAAACTGTAGGGACCCTGCCCTCTGTACTGTCGGGGCACCTTGGGTCGGCCACCCTTATCTCTTTCGCCTCATCCTTCCTCCCGGGGGTGTCCCCACTTGGGGGCATAGGAACAAAGGGCCCAGCATGGTGGCCTACGTACCGAATCCCCTCTGTAATGAAATCCCAATCCCCATCCCATCCCCTTTTTTTCTTCTTTTGTTTCTTCTTTTTTTCTTCTTTTTTTGTAATTTACGTCCTCCAACGTTAAGTATTATCGGACGATGAATGGAATGGGTGAAATGATGCTCAAATGGGCCTGGGGTCCATGGAGCTTAGAGTTACCCGACATTCGTCTTTCAGGTTAAGGGAAAACCCCGTAAAAACCTTATCCAGGTAACTCGCCCTGACCGAGATTCGAACTCTGGACCTCTTGAACGTGAGGCAGACATGCTACCATCACGCTACCAAGGCGGGCCCCATCCCCTTAGGAAGTGTTTCTATACAAGCTGACAAATTTTTATATGTGAACGCTCATTTCAAAATACATAATTAAATACATAAAACAAATAGAATATATACGTAAAATAAATAAAATATATGTATAATTAATGACATATTTGCATTTAAATACGATGCACTGACACAACAACCGCTTAAGAGATAAGAATCACACAAAAATAATACGGAGCCTTTTGAAGTTTAACAGGTATGGTGAGTTCAGTAATTGGCAAAGAAATATGTTTACGTTTGGAATGTGTGTATGTGCGTGTTTGTGTATATATGAAAAATATATAAGGCTTGACAGTAAATAACTTAAATACTGGGATTACTACGGAGGGATTTCGGCACTGGGACCAGTCTTGAATTATTGTACCTATGCCCCAGTGGGGCACACTCGGTAGGAGGGATGAGGCGAGAGGAGACAGAGAGTGACCGACCCAAGGAGCCATGACAGTGCAGAGGGCAGGATCTCTAAATTTTACTTAGAGGGAAACCTCCACCGGTAGGACGGGAAAATGGACATCCGCCCTATTGTATTTCGGAAGCGGTCCCAGAAACCGGTCCTCAGACCGGCAACCAGCCTACCGGAGGAGGAAACTACCATGTACCGTCGAAACGCCCGCCGACACTTCTACCCTTAAAGAGACCACCAGATGAGAGATGATGTAAAGTGATAATGGAAGTGAAATGGAGGGACAGGAAATTGGGAGATGTAATTAACCTACCCAGCATTTACCTGGCAACCCAGGAAAATCCCTGAAAAAGCCTATGGGTCAGATAGGTCGGCCAAGGAAATCGAACTCGGGCCTCCCGAATGCGGGCCATGGACGAAACCGCCTGAGCCATCCTGCTCGATAACTATTAAGTATACATTACCTAGTAGTTCCCATGAAAGTATATTTACAGAAACGAAAAGAAGAAAAAAAGGAGAACATGCACAATATGTCTAGTGCAATTATATGACAACCTGACAACAATGACCAAGTTTATAACAATGTGTTCCGCCTGTCTGAATAATTAATGCAGATGGGCAATAGTAGAAACTTGAATAAAAACAAACAGGTAAGCGGTATTACGTCACCATTCCAGAGCATTCCTCCATCGTTCGGCAATACTGAAATGTAGCAGTTGAGTCTCTCACAATGGACGGGTTCGAATTAAAGTGAAAATGCAAACACCGCCGCACGACAAAGCATATCACAAATTGATATTTAGTGTGTTACAGTTCTGTAAATAAGAGAAACATAAAGGTATAATTATTGCGTTAAACAATGCTACAAAAACAACAGCAACAAAAGTGCCCGCCACGGTACCGTAAATGTGTGTGAAATGTGTAGTGTTTAACGCCCGCTTTTACTACATACGGCACCGCAGGCGGTGACACTGATGATACATGAGATGAAAATGGAGCACCGGTGGAATGAGATGGCGGGGGAAAACGGAGGTCCCGGAGAAAACCCGCCCCAGCGCCATGTTGTGCACCACAAATCTCACTTTGCGGTCGCCTGGGATCGAACCCGGGCCGCCTTGGTGAGAGCCAAGCAGTCTAACCATTGAGCCATGGCGCGGCCCACTGTACCGTAGATGGTAGCATGCCCGCCTCACGTTCAAGATGTTCAAGAGTTTGAATCTCGGTCAGAGTGAGTTGCCTGGATAAGGCTTTTCCCGGGGTTTTCCCTTATCCTCTGTGACGAAAGTATGGTAACTCTATGCTCTATGAACCCTGGGCTGGGCTGGGCTTTTTTAGCATCATTTCATTCACCGTCCGATATGTCTTGACATTGTAGGACGTAAATCAAAGAAAAAGCAAAAAATGTGAGGAACGGTGAACGAACCTTGCATAATATAGTAAAAGAAGTTCAAAATTCAAAGTGTATATGAGAAAAACTTTCAATACCTGGTAAACGTCGCCCACATCCAAAAAAAAAAATCGAACTCGATGAGTTTGAAAAATCTGTTGTGCGCAGAACTTATGTCGAGCTTTACGAAAAGAGGAGCGTTATTCCTACAGTACATAAGCTCATGAATGGTGTTAAACAAAAGGTCGCTTTTAAGGGTAGAAGGACACATTCTGGAGAATATTTTAAGGCAATGGATATCCATTTCGCAAGAAATAAATAAGCATCGTGTTGCGTACGCTGTGCTGATATATTGATGGTCAGACTGTACCGCACTATATAGGCGCCTTCTCTGACCACTCCAAACCATGCCATGCTACACCGAAAACCTTCACAAACAAGTGCACTCATTCGTCAGGCAGGTAATACGTCTAATGGTGTTTGCAACTTCTATTACCTCCATACCTCACCCTCTTAAACATTGTAGTAACATGAAATATAAAATAATGTTACTTTGTAAAATGCTAATTCAATTAATTATAATATTTTGATAGCCACGCTCACACGTTGTTATCCACACATAGTCGCTGGTTGTCTTCTCCAATAGAAGTTTCCTAAAGTCCCTCCCGTAATGGATAAGCTTGGTTTACTGCTCATTACCGCTAAATACTCACGACTCCCCCTACTTACACAGAGAAGTTCAAACATTAGGAAGTTGGTTTTGTGGTTGCACCACTTCGCGTCAGTTACTTCTTGGAGGCACAAGATTTACAGTTATGCACATATACCTATTAAGTACTTTCACTATTATGCATCCACAATAAAATTACGTCATCCTGCATAGAACCGGTAAAATACGACGTGCTAACTCTGAGACTATTGCCAAACTTGTAAATGAGGATTGTTAGAAAGAAGCAAAGAAATTGAGGCAAAATAATTTGGTAGGTAAATTCAGAAAGAAAAAATTTCATCCCGGTGCAACTTTTGTATCTTTGATAAATGTTTATCCTTTTTTGCACAAATATACCTATAGGTGAGCAAATGCATGTTTCTTACCGCTATTAAATGATACATAATTAACCACCGAAACCACTACCACTATGATTTTGAATATCTGTTGCTAACATTTTTCTTTTCGTGTGTACTCATATTCTGACACCGTCTCCAACTCCGTCTTTGTTAAATATGCTCCAGGGTTAACTATAAAATCTTCTTCTCAGAGTATGCTTGGGTGTATGTGAGGATAAATATTGTCACCCGAATGTCGGAATTCCCGATAGAACTGGACGGCAGTAGGGCCAGACGGGAAGCATTCAGGCCACGGCTACCCATTTATCTCGTGTCACTAACTGAGGGGATGATTAGAAGAGCGGCACGCGCCCTCTACGGCCTCTTTCCTCTTAAACCAGACGTCTGGAAATATCGGGATAATTGTGCGAGGAACCTTCCAGAAACGGCGACCTTCCCTATGCAGTAGACGAGTCAGTCAGTTCTTGGCGAGCAGCCGTGAGGAGCGCCGAGTGAGGGAACGGACTGGAAGACTGTGTATGTGCATCGTAGGAGTTGTACGTAATTGCGAGTGCAGAGTGGACCTGTGACAGAGGAACTGGTGAATTGTAATTGTGTGAGCTACGTAATTCTATGTAATCGGCAAGTGTTCCAACTGTAATTCGGTGGAAATAAAGAACATTTTGAGTTTGTGCAATTGGACTTTTAATTTCACGAACCCACAAACTCACAATATGATCAGTGAAGTTGACTGATAGATTTAATGCAGGCTAATATTGAACTGTTTGGTGCGAGTTGCTTACTGCTTGAGGATGAAGAATTCAACTGTTTCTGAATCTTCCCACTCAAAATTGTAATAATAAACAGAAGCTAAAGTTGCTGTAGATCGCTGAAATACCAAGTGGAAGGATTCCTGCTGGTGACCGCCAAATATGTATAACCCAAGCGCATCTTTATGCTCTAGGAACTGTCTATAATCAATCACAGAAAACCCCTCTAGAATATCGTAGAACGCGAAGGGAAAGGCATAGTTTTAAAAAATATACGATGTTTTATTAGCTTACGTCTCAAATACCACCTGAATCTCTACCAAATTTCCTACATTACGTTCCAAATTTCAAAGCTTAACGCTCGCTTACGAGCCAAAATTTTTCACTCTGCGACTTTCTAAATTCAAAAAATGTCACTCCCATTCTAATTTTCAGAATAGTTCTACTTGCTTTCCCCCACATACTGACTTCTAAATCTAACTTTTATCCAGGTACACTTCGACTTAATGACTTTCTTGCTGACGTGATTTCAAGAGAACTGAACTTGCTTAGCAACACTGCCTTACTAGGACACAATAAAGGCTAGAGCTTCTTCTCATCACTCTTTAATTCGCACCTGTTCTTTTACCAGCTGCCCCTTTCTTACTTCTTTTTGCTTAATTTACTACCAAAAGGCCTGAAAAAACAGCTCTGGCTGTGAAACTCCGTAAGAGAACCCTTATTACAAGTCGATACATTGTAAACCAGAGACGACTTTATTCACATTGACTCCGGAATTGTACGCCATGACCTAACTGACCCTCTTGCCTATTGTGAATTTGCCTAACTGGAGGGAAAACCTGTGAGCAAGATGTTCCAAAGTTAAAAATATTTAAGAAAACAAAAGGAGCTGTAATACTTAAGCACAGAATATATTATATTCTTCGAAATTAAATATTTGAACTTGTTTCAAATTAACTTCCTCAAAATATCCAAAGAGAACAATATATATTGATATTTCGAAGTAAGGAAGCAATAAGAACAAAAGATTTAATTATCACATTTTAGAACTGTTACCACATTCTAATTATTTACAAAACTACTCTAGAAATGATAAATAATGTAACAGTGACATAAGCAGCAACTTAGGATTAGCAGTAAGGATTACTATGGAGGGGATTCGGCGCTACGACTATTCTTGATCTATTGTACCTATGTCTCCAAGTGGGGCATCACCGGGAGAAAGGATGAGGCGATAGGGGACAGAGGGTGGCCATCCCAAGGAGCCACGACAGTGTAGAGGACAGGGTCCCTATATTTTACTTAGAAACCCATCCCTGCAGCCAGGGCAACGGACATTCCCCCCTACTGTGGTTCCGGAAACGATGCATGCAGCCGGTTCTAAGACCGGCAACCGACCTACCGGAGGAGCAGGTAGTTTCCTCAGAGCATATCATGGCACCCTGCACCGCCGAGACACCGTTGACACTTCTACCATGAAAGAGGCCATCAGATGAGAGATGATGTGAAATGGTAATGGAGATGAAATGTAGGGACAGGAAATTCAGGGGATGTAATTAATCTACCCAGCTTTCGCCTAGTGACCAGGGAAAACCCCGAAAATACCCTTGGGTCAGGTAGGTCGGCCACGGGAATCAAACCTGGGCCTTCCAAGTGCGGGGCACAGATAAAATCGATGAAAGTGCCTGAGCCATTCTGCTGGATTAAATTTGAGCTTTATGTATCGTCAAAGTTCAGTTTTACTGTGCCATATAATAAAATATTGTGACTGTGGGTTCGTAGAATTAAAAGGCCGAGTTGCAGAAATTAAAAATCTCCTTTATTTTCGTAGATATACTCTTATCGATTACAGCAGCATTACGTTAAGTCCCCATCAGTCTACCAAGGTCGATCACAATAACAAATAGTGACAGAAGATTACATCAGCTCTCGTTACAAACAACACATCTGGCTGTCTCTCATTTCACAACACTGTTTCACACTCACTCTGCTTTACAACTTGCAACTGTTTCACAACTAACTAACGCTCTCTTGGCCAATCGTCGCTGCTTTAAATACTTCACAGATAATTTCTAGATGATTCACAAATAAACCAGAAGACGAACAATCTCTATCAGTCCAGAAATAACTAGAAATTTCCATTTATCTCAGTTTGTTTGTTTCGGCAGACCTTTATCTGCCTGTTATCCTTGTCCGCGTGCTCTTGGTTTTCACACTGCCCTCCTATCAGTTTCTTTTGTGTAAACAAGCCACGCGATCGTAGATACGGGTTCGCGACACTTATATTAAAATATTACCTGAAGCAGCCTTGTAATATACAAATAATAATAAAACATACTTATGCAGCAACTACATTTCATGAGTGTTTAAAGGTTTGGTATCTCTCAGACCCCACGTCACTAGGAATAGCTACTATTATTTTACATAACTACTACTACACGTGAACATAGTAAAATGAAAGGTAAATTTAACGTGACAGGAGTTATGTATAAATATACCACTCGTCCAAGAGCTTCTTAGAAAATAAAATTACAAAGAATAAAAGATACAAAAGACCAGAGATACCGTAAAATCTCCAAAGAACTTTAACCGCACTGCCATCTGGCGTGTAAACTGTGCAAAGCAGCGTTACATTTGGGAATAGCACAGTAAAACGTCACTGAAAATAAATATTGGAAAGGTGTACATGTCCCCACCTACTTTATACTTTAATAAATAATAACCATTATGCAGGTTCAGTTTATTGATACTGCTTTTTCATTTCAATATCTCTATTTTAATTAGTTCTGAGGGACTGTTTAAAGCCGTGGGATCAAATAAAGGGGTTAGCATGTAATGTTTGCTCTCTAGTGTATGTGACTGCATTTCATCATAAAGTTTGACATAACTTTTATTAACGTTCTAATCCGAAACATATTGTGATTGCTATAAACTTCAGGCCCCCAGTAAATATTTTTAAAAATTATATATTGATTGAAAGTAAAAATACAATTGTGTTCGTATGCTGTATATGCACCTACATAGCACGCTTGATAGGTGTGGCGGCCGGCGCACTTCGCACCTAACCCTGGTTAAACTGGTATAAGTTGTTTTGGCCCTACAACACCTACAGGCATAACAGAGGTCCAGGTTACGGGAACAGCAGACAGTGAACTGACTCACAGTTACCCCATTTAACAATTCGAACTTTAATTCAAAACCGTAAAATTTTACAGGTAACAGAATATTCAAAAATATGTGCTCCCTTAAAGCAACACAGGGAAACAGAGCATCAAAATCATTAACAAAGTTACTCTGTTACATAAACAACTTTGCTTAAAAAGGAATTTCAAAGTGGTGCTAGGTTAACTAAAATCCCGGAATACATTTCACATTAACAGTCGCTAGCTAGTAGTCACGCCTATAAGCCCAGAACTTGAAAACACATTAACTTCTTGCAGAATTCAGCCCCACTAAAAGAAACAAAGCTCTCCAGAAGACGATCAAAAAGACCACTAAGACAAAATTTATAAAAGCCAAAAGGCGAAACGGGAGCACTCACCTAGGCAGATTAATAATCGGCCTCAGCCAACCACCGACTCTCCTCGCGCTACGTGCTGGTACTACCGGGAAGGCTTCGGAGACCGCAGCACTCAAAAGAAGCAGTTGAGGGAATCCGAAGCGATTCCCGGGAAAGCAGCGCCTCGAAGCGGGAAAACCAAAACATAGGTGTCGGGAAAAAAGCACATAAGTCGGATAAAAAAAACAAGAGTAATTTTTGTTTTCCTGAACATCTACCTTATTTCTCAATATAGTCTCCATTGATAGCTGTACATTTGGTCCAGCGATGTTTCAGCTTTTTCATCCCGTCGGAAAACAGGTTTCGTCAAGGTCTGCAAAATACTCCTATCACTTCTTCATTTGACGCAAATTTCTTACGACCAAGCCCAATTTTCAAGCTTGGGAACAGAAAGAAATCA
This sequence comes from Mantis religiosa, assembly GCA_030765055.1. Lineage (NCBI taxonomy): Eukaryota > Metazoa > Arthropoda > Insecta > Mantodea > Mantidae > Mantis > Mantis religiosa. Next base: position 66,427,427 of record CM060950.1, on the reverse strand, counting down.
GTTGGGACTAAGTGTGATGAATAGCGTGGATGAGGAAACAATTCAAAGCCCAACTCATGCACTTTCACCATTACGATTGCTGATGTGTGCGATAGTGCATCACCAAGGTGAAAGAGCACCTTTTTGCGTTTCAATCTCGGTCTCTTTTCAGTCAACTCATGTCACAAGCATAATAGGCTCCAGTTATGGTTCTGACTTTTTCCATGTGGTCTATGGGGATTATTCCTTGAGAATCCCCCCCCCCAAAAATAAGTGGCCATCACCTTTGCAGCTGATAAAAATAGTCCTTGTCTTCCTATCATTTTCACCAGCCTTCGTCCATTGTTGTGACTACTGTTTCGACTCTTGTGTGTAATGATGGATCCAAGTTTCATCCACGGTCACAAGTCTGCGCTAAAAGTCTTGGAAATTGCTATTAAACATCGCCAGACATTCGGTAAAAGTGTTCTTCCTGATGCGCTTTTGGTCGACTGTGAGCAATCGCGGCACCCATCTTGCACACGGATTTTTCATTACGAATTTTTCATATAGAAAATTGTGTAGCCGCTCATTTGCGACGCCTACAGCCTCAGCAACCTCGCAAATTTTGAATCAGCGGTTTGCGTAACCAGATCGTGTATTTTTTTTTCAATAGTGTCCTGTGTGGTGACCTCAATTCAGCGACCAGAACACGATTCATCTTCAACGCTTCTACGACCACGTTTGAATTCATTGATCCAAAATTGAATGGTCTGCAATGTTGTTGCACATTACGCATGAAATTCATCCAATTCAGTTTTGATGTGTGTAGTAATGCAGCCCTTCAAATGAAAATGTTTAATAACAGCACGAAATTCCATTTTTTCCATTTTCAACCGCAGCTATCACACTGACCAGTTCAGGTGGCTGTCAACACTGAACTGTATATTGTAGCACATTCATTTTTTTGTACAACCTTTTGAATAATCAAGCTTTCTACGAACAAAGCTGTAACAAAAATTTTCCATCTTTTCTTGGAAATTTGCCAGACTTATCAAACGACCCTCTTTTGAAGATATATAACCAACTTTTTAAAATTAATAAAGAGCCTTTTACAGTTTACCTCCAAAATCTGTTATGGGTTTGTGTCCAAGAGGAGAAGTTTCACTGCAAATTTAGCCTACTCTCTTCCTTCATCTTTTACGACTTCCTCTTCGTTCCGCAGCCACTTAGGCCTTTATCGTTTAACCTCTATCTACTTGTGCAGCGAACGTGTTTTTCCAATCAACGTTCCCTCGAGTATTCCTCTAAGTAGGCAGTTAAATGACAGTTAAATGTTCCAACCTGTTTCTTCCTGCCTTTCTTACTCCTTTTAAACGCTCTGTTAGCTTCTCCTGACCATTTCATACGCAAAATTCTTCTCCATGTTCACATTTCAAAATATTTGGTTTTCTTCAGTTTATTACTAAGTTAAGATTTACGTAGTCTGAATTTTACTAAATAGTTTATGTTAGTAATCATAGTACAGCTAAGTGCACATAAATATACAGATGCTTTTGGTTTCCTGCAGTGATTCTCTTTAATTAATACTAGCAGAAGCCCTTTATCAGCTAAGTTCTACACTAGCCCTGAATAAGCCAATCTCTTAATGGGTTTGAATTCAAGTCCGATACACGCATATCAACTTAAGAACAAAAGTGTGACCTAGGTGAGCGGCGAAACGAAGGAGTGCGGAAAATGTTACCGGGTCAGATACATAATGCAGGTGATAGCGCATGTGACTGGTATTCGGAAGGTAGTGAGTTCTATACCCGCGGCCGGCCTTCCTTAGCTGGGAAGGTTCCTTTCATCTCCCGAAGGCATCAGAATACCTTCCTCAAGTCGAGTAAATCACGTGATAGGAGGTGGTTTCTCTCTATTTCTGTGAACATCTTAATAATGTCGGTCTAATTATAAAATTGACTATAACTTAGAGATAGGGTAGGTTCGACCAACTCACGGACTGAGTGTGGAATTTTCAAAATACTTCTCGTCGTTTCAAGTCTACGATAATTAGCCAACACACGGAAGAGAAAGTAAATATTTCAGCACAGCAGAGATATATTTTATTTTTAATGATGCCTAACAAAACGTAACAAAACATTTCACAACATTACTTATCTATATCACACAAACAAAAATATAAATTAATCCTTAATTTTACAAAACTGACTTTGTCGCCATCTTCGAAAATGAAGTTTCAATTAATTGTCAGCATAAATTACTATGTTACTTAATTAATTACAACATTATATTTTGAAAAACTGGCCATTTTGGATGTTTTAAACGAGTACTGCCTTCAAAACATTTTGTTTATTAACATGTATGATAACTTTTCTTCCGTTCTGTTATGTAAATGAAAATTTCTCAAATAAGTGTATTCAATAGATTAGTCCACATCAGGAGTATTTGAATGAATGTATAAATCAATAACGATGAATTGGTTGCAAATATACAAACTTTAGCAGACCTTCAGTCTAGAATGCAATATTTCTTATTCCTCAATATTGTTTCGTCTGTGCGATATATATTCCGCTTGCAATTGTTAGCATTCAGGATATGTTCTACACAAAAATTAAGCATCACTGTTTTAATATTTTGGAAAACATTCGGGTAAATAGGACATATTAATGTATACATAGCAATTATACACTGGGTGACATCTAGAATATTCTACTTGTACTTAGTGATGTATGAGACCTCCACCGTGCGGCGCTGTAGACGCAGGCACGCACCAAATACCCGAGATCACCCGAGATATTGTAACTGCAGATTTCAACGGTTATTTCCGTTCGGATATGTCTTAGCGTTTTCCTAACGTACTCATTATTACCTAAAGGAAACAGAATCCAACGTTGCAATCACTTATAACTAAAACTGTAAATAATATAACATTTTTCCTAATGTAAAGAAATTAGAGCAAAATATATGGTTATCATTTTTTGATAAAAACAGTTGTGGGTAGAAGAATCATAGAAAAGAGCCAAACGTAACCAAATTAAACATAAATAAGATAATAAGATAGCTCTAGGGTCTGCATATAATGCATGGGGATTTCAAAGTAAACAAAACAGTTTAATTTCTATCGCAAATCTTGAAAACCATTATTCACCGATTTCAACTTTTCAACATTTTTGTATTTTGAAAATGCTACAAACTCTGCAATTCTCAAAGAACTTGTGTGAAACTTCGCATACATACTCCTAAATATACCTTTAATAAACATTATTATTTGCTGTAAATTGAGTAGTTCATTTATTATTGAATTTTTAATCTCAAAATTGCAAATAACTTAAGGAAAACTTAATATATTCACACATAAGATTTTTTGTCCAAAACTACTTGACACACACTTTAAGAGTATAGCAACTTTTATAACTGATGCGTATTGAAATTTGAATCCAACAATGAAAGTTTCTAAAAGAAAAACTGTGTTCCGAGGCATTTGATATAGCACACAAAAATCACTGCATAAAAACCAGTAATCACTTTTTCAAAAATAGTTAAAGTAGAAGGATTAAATTTGGAAGCTTAAGTAAAACCCCTTTACCCCAACTAGTGACAACATTTTACGCAGTTCTGATGTAAACTCTGGATTTTAGCATTTTTCTCCGACGCCTTCCCTTAGAAACTAGACACAGGAAAGCAAATCCAAATCAAAGCCGCTAAATACATATATGAATCGCCTTCATACCTCGGAAACAAGAACATAAGACTGTTGACCAGAATGGTGGAAGACAGGTGATAGCTGACTATGACGGTCACTATAACAGGTGATTATAGTATTATTTTATCTCTCTACTTTAGGCTATGTTACGTTATAATAGTAAATCGTGAGCTATGTTTATAGCAAAGTACAGAGTAAATAATGATAATGATAACAATAATGATAATAATGATGATGATAGTAGTAATAATAATAATAATAATAATAATAATAATAATAATAATAATAATAATAATAATAATAATAATAATAATAATAATAATAATAATAATAATAATAATAATAATAATAATAATAATAATAATAATAATAATAATAATAATAATAATAATAATAATAATAATAATAATAATAATAATAATAATAATAATAATAATAATAATAATAATAATAATAATAATAATAATAATAATAATAATAATAATAATAATAATAATAATAATAATAATAATAATAATAATAATAATAATAATAATAATAATAATAATAATAATAATAATAATAATAATAATAATAATAATAATAATAATAATAATAATAATAATAACTTTGGGGCCAGGTTGTATGAGTAGATTTTCTTTGTTTTATTAATAGCTGGATACCAGTTATCTTTACTGCATATCAGTAATATTACGTATAGTAATGTTTCTGCTTATTGCTAAATTTACTGTAGTATTTATTTAAAGTTATATATATTTATATAAAGTTTTAAATTATATATATATGTATGTGTGTGTGTCTGTGTGTGTGTGTGTGTGTGTGTGTGTGTGTGTGTGTGTGTGTGTGTGTGTGTGTGTGTGTGTGTGTGTGTGTTTCAAAATAGCGAAACGGGTGAAAATAAGAAGAAAGAAGGTTTAAATATGTTTTGTGTTTTCAATAATGGTAATCATTGTATCGTTTTATTTTGTATAAAATAATATATTTAGAGCATAATATAAATTTATAATAAATATAATATAATAATATCTATTTATCATTATGTTTAATCTTCATAATGGAAAATGAATAAAACCTATTTACTAAAGTGACATTTCTTGAATTTTAATGCCACGAAGTATTTCGTTTTCTTGAGTACCATGATCTGGAATAAGAATACATCTCTCAATGCAACGGTTGCTTACTTATTCAATCGCTTTAAAATTCACTTCGATTGGAAAGTACATATATTTGAAATCCCCATTCAGTTTAATCTCGTCGGGTGGCATCTTAAGCCTCCTAATACTCCTTTATCCCCCCTCCTCTGTTTGGGATACAATCCAATTAGTTCTAGAGATACTGCATAGGATTTAAAATACTTGTTCTGTGTGCAGAACTTCCCAACCACTATCCTGCTACATTTACTCAGCCAATCGACCACAAGAACCAAAATTGTTGACAGTTAAAGTTGTGTGTGAAGATAGTTGTGAATTGTGGTAAGATCCCACATTTCCAACTTCCACAAGCGTTTGTACCAGTTGGAAATCTTTACTCATCTTGTGTGTACTGAAGCACTGATGGGTGGTAGAGAACCACATGTTTATCTTCTTATCTAGTCGTGAAACAGCAGATACAACCACAGCTGTGTGATACATACCCAGAGTACCTGTCCCAGACAAGTATGTAAATTAGATTTCAAATTAATTTAAAACTCTGTGATGGGACACCCACAGAGCTTTCTATACCTATTACCAGTTTAGGTGCTAGCTAATCTTGCGCTACCGTGCATTTTTTGCAGTTCACATTGTCATATTCATGTATGTATATATATATATATATATATGCATATATACAGAATATCCCAAAATTAGACCGAAATTCTTTGGGAGCTGATCGATAACATTATTTTAAACACTTCATTAAGGAGTGAATTTTGCTGCGGTGCTTCGCTTAAACGCTGGACGAGTTAATGTCAAAGCAAATGTTTGGAGCGCGTGCCCATTGCGATTAACACAGAGTGCATCGGCGTGCCAAATTCTGCCGTACTCTCGCAAACACTTAAGCAAATTCTCTGATTTCGCCAGCTACAAAGATTATTGGTGCCACAAGATCCTTTCAGATTCAACAGGTGTTTGATACACTACATTCTCCATGTTCCCCCACAAAAAGAAAACTGAAATGACACGTGTAGTGTTTAACGTCATCTTTTACTTCATACGGCCCCGTAGGCGGTGACACAAAATGAAGTGGAACAAGGTAAGGAGAGTGTGCCGGTCAGGCAATGGGTCCACCTCTGTCCATCCAGAGATTGCCGTATGTCACCGTAAGATGACGTACTTCAGCACTAAAAATGAACTGGTGCCCCATCATTTTGAAACCACATGTCCTCTCTAATATGAATGCACAATAAATAATTCATTTATTTCAATATGAAGGAGAACTGTTTCTATTAGATCAGGCAGGCAAGCCCGCCTGGGTAGCGTGGTGGTAGCATGTCTGCCTCACGTTCAAGACGTCCCGAGTTAGAATCTCGGTCAGGGTGAGTTACCTGGATAAGGTTTTTTCCGGGGTTTTCCCTTATCCTGAAAGACGAATGTTGGGTAACTCTGTGCTCTATGAACCCTGGGCTCATTTGAGCATCATTTCACCCATTCCATTCATCGTCCGATATGACTTAACGTTGGAGGACGTAAATTACAAAAGAAAAAGAATTAGATCAGGCAAAACTTGTTGCAGAAATAATAAGTAATGTTAAGCATTAAGTCATGTATGGTCCATTTAAAAAGTTATCTGCAATACCGGCCAACACATTAACGCTAAATCTCAGTTGATGTGATCTCTGAAATGTAGCATGTGGATTTTCGAAGGTCCAAACATGAGAATTCCGACAGTTAAATTACTACTCACGTGTGAAAATTACTTCATCTCTGAACATGACATGGGATCAAACTATACATCGCTTAGATACCGCTGACAAAATTGCTGCCACAGAGGATATTCCTCAGGCCTCATTGCGTGTACCATTTTAAGGTGAAAGGAGTACAACAAAATTTCCTGCAGAATTCTTCCCACTGTGCTAAGGCTATGTGTAGTTTTCGAACGATGGAACACTACACGTAGGATTGTTCTCAATGCACCGCAAATGATCTTTCTCGTTCTCAGGAGTCCGTACAGAACGTGGCTATCCTTGACCTTCCGCTCGTCTATCCAAGGAGAAATATCTGCTGTTTTTGCGAGCGCACCGCAGAATTTGGCACGCCGATGTACTCTTTGTGTTAATCTCGATGGGCGTACGTTCCAAATTTGCTTTGACATTAACTTGTCTAGCGCTTAAAAGAAGCACCGCAGTAAAACACTTTCCCTGTAAAGAAGTGTTTAAAACAAGGTTATCTATCAGCTCCCGAAGTTTGTCAGTCTAATTTTGGGACATTCTGTATAATATATATATATATATATATATATATATATATATATATATATATATATATATATATATATAATTTTAATAATTACTTTCGAAATTAGTCATTCGGTGACTTACGTAGTACCGGAAGTAAGTTGTGCTTGGAACATTGAAAACCGCTTTTAGAACATTCGAGACGATATTTGGCTTGGCTTCTATTAGCAGAGTGGGAAAGTTAGTCATTCTGCAAGATGCAGGCATAAGAGACGGATGTATAAAAGGCGGCACTCTCATAGTGCAGAATCAGGAACATAGTAATGTATTCTAAAAGTGATTTGTTTTTTGATGAATTGATACATGCTGTGATGGAATAAAAGAGGATTAATGTGAGTGTGAGTAAGCAGTGAGTACTTTTAACATGATGAGCACCAGAAACGCCGAGTTCCTCTCGTGTAGCGTCCCCCAGTATTTAATTTAGTAAACTGTTTTAACCTTTCACAATTATTTCCAAATGTAATTATAGAACATTGCGGCATAAAATTTGATTCTTTTATTTACTTTACGTCATTCATTGTAGATAATAGTTGCTTCAAACGAATCGTCATAATTCCTGTGAAGGTAACAAAATTAATTACTTACAATGTCCAATTGAACTCTTTCTATATTTAGGTAATAGTAATGACCGCATGGAAATAAAGAAGCAAAAAAGAATACAATTTTCCATATATATATATTGCATCAGATACCATATTTAAACTTAGAAACAGACATAGGAATAGGTATGCAGTTGACTTCAAGTGGTCTCTAGGCTCTGTAATAAAGATTTTAGTTTAGGCCCGAGAGTTGAAAATATTTAAATATGTCCAATGGTGGTGTAAGGATTGATATGGAAAAGTTAATATGCATAAGAAATAAACATGTGAAATTCAGTGGGTCATGATATTATTCAATATGTATATGATATGATATAATGTGTTAGTATTGGTGGCTACAAAAATTATATGACATAATGTTTTGACTGGATCAGTGAGAAAGAAGTTTTTTTGGTGGTTATAGCAACGAAGGGAAAATAATCTATAATCTTGGACATACGGCTTGCAAAAGTAGCGTCTTTGGATCGTGTAACGTCGAAGGGAACAGACATATAACTCTGTGTCGTAACGGCGTTTAGAAGAAAATCCATAGAGATAATAAACTATATTCATAAATACTGTGTAAATGCAATTCAATTACATTGATCAAGTTCATTGTATATCTACGTTACGACGTATTCTGTAAATTTGTTACTCAAAATTAAAAGATTTAAATTATATTAATTTAAAAAGAAAAATGGAATTATTTCCTCAATAGATGAAAAGGTAATTCCCTCGCTCGAGACCACGCCTGACTTCAGAGTTTATCTCATGCAGCGACTGGAGTAGCAGCCATGAGTAACATCTAAAGGAATTGCTCATTTTGAGAAGCCGCATCTGAACAAAGGCTCAGATTGAAACGACAGCAAGACCTAGATATTCGGCACCATCCCCAAGGAAAAGCAACAGCATCATCCTACATCATCTCTATCATCACAACTCCACGTCTATAACATTTTTGTTACAACTCACATCATTATGCCAATCAACTTACGTAATGAACAGCGAACGTAAGGTCCTGTGGGCAGGTAAACACAGTCTGGTGAGTACTGCCTGCAAGCCCAACATCTGTGACGTCACTACGTACAATTCAGTAACTGTATCGCTTCATTTCCTTCGTCCTCTTTACTTACAAATGGCAATGGAACATGAAAAAATAAAACAATGAGTGCTTTGTGATTCAAACTCCTCTATAAAAATTACTTTAAATATTCTCTGTGTTTAAATGAGATTCATTTTAGGAGGTAATTTTGTTTATAGCGTTCATGTTATGCAAAATGCATTAAGAATAGGCGGAACTTCAAGGCTATCTACAAATAATTCAAGTATAGATATTTTTTACCACGGCAAGGTCTGAAATTTATTTTAATCAACATATAAATTATGTTAAACAATAAAATTTATTGAAACGTTTTCCGTATAAAACTTATATGGTATGCGATCATTTTGTGAAAGTCTTTGCAGTGCATACTTCAAAGATAATTGACATAGGCACAGATCACTTTTAAATGTGTGATCCACTATCACACTCAAATGTTTACAAAATATACACTAATACACATCACTAATACACTAATACACTAATCCATTTTTATCCAACAGGTTTATTTATGAAAGAATATAGTATTCATTCCCAGTTGAATTTTTGTTTAAAATGTGTGAGCAATTAATATTTGATAGTAACCATATTATGAACAACATAGATACACGACGGCATTACGAGATTGTCTTTATCATCGCAACATATAATTTGGCTATCTTCTATAGTTTCTGAAAAAAGAGCTATTTGTATCAGAAAAGGTCATTCAGAGTAAGGTGTGTTCAAAGGAAAAATGGAGAAATCAAAGTATCATATGTTTACAAAAAGAGTAACCACACAGCTTAAGTACACAGAAGCTGTTAATAGTTAGCAGTGATATCAAGATGTAAAGCAACACTTCCTCTAAGTGATGGGCTAAACTAATTTACTTCAGAGAGTATAGAAGCTACTATTTTCTGTGAAGAGGTGTAGAATTTACAGTACAAAAAGGCAGATGTAGTACCATTAGTAAAATACATTTTCAATATGCGTTCTTTTATAGTGATAAAGTAAATAATAAATGACTGCACACAAAATTACATAAGCAATTTTTGTTATTTTTCGCTATTTAGTTTCTCCCTAAATTCCTCAGAAGACGAAAAGATTCATCACTGTTCACTAGCATGTTGAAAGTCGGTAGGAGACGCTGAAGCCTGCAGTCTGGTGTGTTGTGTGAAACGCAGAGACTAACAATCTGTGTTCTTCTCCGAGAATGTGGTCGTAAGGAATGTGTTGACTTTAACAACTTCTGCGTTATCTGAAAAAGATTACGGCTAGAGTTCCAACAATTCAACAAGGCTGTGGTCTCTTTGTACTATAAGCTTTTGTACTACTAAAGCTGGATTACTAACGTTGCGCGATGTATTTAAATTGGATAGTAAATCTATTTAGTCCTGCGCTGTGGCGTAGTCAGCTAATACGCCTTGCTTTGGTTCCCTGCCACAGAACGCACTTTGGGATCGATCCCAAACCTGGGAGGTGCGCATTTTAAGTCCGGGGTATAGTGCGGTGCACACTCAGCATCGTGAGGAAACTGAGGAGCTACGATAGGTAGGGAACCGTGGTTGCGAACGCCAACTTTCCGGCTGGGGGTACCGAGATGCTCACCACATCTCCTCCACGTTTTGGGAGGAGTGGGCGTGAAGCCGACAGTCGTGTTGCCTGTTACGCTACGGATTAGTTAGGGTTAGTAAATCTATTTATGACATCATGAGCTGTTATCTGGCACTGTACCTCCCTCCTCTTCCAGAGACCAAAACATCTCGCAGACGTTTTCTCTCAGAAGCCTACAGTGTATGCTGAATAACATTTTTGCTTCGTAATGTACCTTCAGGGTTTCCTCGGCCTTGATGAATACATTCTGAAGTCCTCTAAACAACGATGTTGGGTGCTAAATTTACATAATTCATCTAATTTTCATAAATTATCTAAATTTCAATATATACTATAAACCTGAACTTAATTGGCATATATCTATTGTAACTTCTACTCTTAAAAGCAGTAGTGAGGTTTTGAACATGTTTATATTCTTGGATAAAAGAAGTTCACTATGAAGTGAAGCTTCGAGAGTTAGGCCTCCTGAACTCCTAGAAAATCCTAAAATGACTTCATCCATAGAATGCTTTTCCAAATATAGGAAATGGTATAGAACAAGCCAAAATTTACTTTCTGAATCACACATTTACTATTTTCACAAAGGCCAAATTACTGTATACTTTTTCAGTACTTTTTATATGTATGGAAGCCCGCCTCGGTAGTGTAGACGGTAGCGTGGCTGCCTAACGTTCAAGAGTTCGAATCTCGGTCAGTGTGAGTTACCTGGATAAGGTTTTTACGGGGTTTTACCTTATCCTGAAGGACAAATGTCGGGTAACTCAAAGTTCTATGGACCCTGGGCTCATTTGAGCATCATTTCACCCATTCCATTCAGCATCCGATGTGACTTAACGTTGAAGGACGTAAATTAATATATACATTAAAATATGTATATGGAATCGTAGTATCTATTTAATCCATAACTTTTAAAAAGTGCCTTAAATATTTTCTTATCCTTTTACGTAAAAAATGCAAATTTTACTCTTCACCATTCCCATTAAAGGGCACTTTGTTGAATTTCATGTTTCACATATACAATGTTTCTATAGAATGGAAAAAAATGTGTTCTGAAAAATATCTACTTAGTGTAGCTCCTGTAGATTCCATAGTCACGCAACATCTCAGTTTATTATTTATAGTTTTGATTTTGCCTTCAATTTCGTTTTAGTTAATTTTCATTTGTTTCAAATGCCCTTAATACACTACTAGTCAAAACAGCAATTAGTTCCCTGACATGTTTAATTACAGTAATATCTGGATGAGACAACTAATTTATAACAGACAGATACCTTCTAGTTACTCTGTTTACCAATTAATTCTGTGTATATGTAGCATATCTGCTACCTCAAGCCATAAAGAAACTACTTGATAATAATATGGCGTTTCTAATTCTGTGAACGCCGGAAGCCAAATCAAATGATCAGTAACGCTATTAATTAACAAAACTCATCTTATGGCTTCCTTTTTTCCTTTCAGAGAACAGCTAAATATTCTACAATGCAAATAATGTGTATTTATAAATTACAATCCTCTCCGGTAAAATATGGAGAGTCAGAAACAGCACAGA
>CM060950.1:66145511-66410511 GCA_030765055.1 Mantis religiosa | reverse complement strand
TTCTCTCCCCTGCCGCACTGCCGTGTACTCGCTGGTGCACTCCTTACCCAATACCCGTTTTAGCGTGTCGTGAAGACCACTGATTTAAATTCTCAAAGTGACAAAACTTAGACATTATGAGGAAGTTCAGTGTAAATATTGATAGTTGTTTTTCGCCCGCCTCGGTAGCGTGGTGGTGGCGTGTCTGCCTCACGTTCAGGAGGTCCCGAGTTCAAATCTCGGTCGGGGTGAGTTACCTGGATAGGGTTTTTCCCGGGGGTTTCCCCTATCCTGAAAGTCGAATGTGGGGTAACTCTAAGCTCCATGAACCCCGGACACATTTGAGCATAATTTCATTCATCGTCCGTTATGACTTGACGTTGAAGGGCGTAAAATTACTGTTTACCTCCAGCAGATCAAAACTCATTTCCATCAACATTTCATAAAAAATATTTCTTTATTAAATGCATGCAAAATTATTTTATAACCATCACGCAAGAAAATGTTGCAACGTAGACACAATGTTTAAACGATTATAAAAATAATTATGGAAAATCTTGAATAATACGTACCTGTAATATACATTGATCTTTCTGCGTATTAAAACGAGTGTTAAATTAATTTTCCTGGGTTACTTTTACAGTGGAGACGAATATTTTCTGTTTAGTGCTATTGTGTCATTTAAGTCTTCACTTTCCTCGCTTAATTTATCATCTAAATGTACCTTCGAAGTTCACTAAAGTGCACTTCTTTTTTAAATAATAGAGCATACAAGCCACCGGTTTATCAGTAAGCTATACTTACATATTCGACAAAATAATGCTGAACATCCTGTAAAAAGCAACTGTCTGTGATAGGAGGAGTTTTGTTAAGATTTTAATTAATGGATTAAGAACATATGAAAAGACTATATTAGCGACAGAAATGTTTAAGAGAGTGGTGGGGATAAAAGCATAGGTGGCAGCGCGTCATGTAGAAATGGACTGTTGCTGCTACAAATGGACAGCGATAACAGCGTACTGAGACAGCCGGGTGGCAGCATGAACGTCAATCACGTGATAATTTCACACCAATTACTGGTGTTCCTTCAACAGCACGAGAGAATATAAAATGCCTGTGCTATTACATCATTTCAATCCTATAGAGCCCTCTAATGAACTACTGATATACCTGCTTGTAACCGAGCGAGATGGCCCAGGCCGTTTCGTATGTGGCTCACATTCGGGAGGTCCGGAATCGACTATCGTAGCCTATCTGAACCAAAGGATTTTTTCGGGGTTTTCCCGGGTCGCCAGACACACTCTGGGTAGATTAATTACATCCCCCTGAGATTCTTGACTCTCTACTCAATCACCATTATCGTTTTACATCATCTCTCGTCTTTGCCTGATCACGAGAAACAAAAAATAAGACTATCAACTTGATTAAGTGTAAGTATTTGAAATTTCAAACATCTAACAAAGAAACCACACAAGTGGTCGACACGAAAACAAGTTTATCTGACATAACTTCTTGGTTTTAAAAATATCTAAACTCTTTAATAGTAATATCATTTGTCATGCAAATATTCTACACATATGGCATATGAATTTAAATTGTTCCAGCCTGTTAAAGAAAATAAAAGTAATGAAAAGCTTCCGAATGAAAAGATGGAGGTACGGAACCCGTTTTTGGAAATTTTCGTATCCTATCCCCTGGATGATACTAATCTTAAATATCAAATTCAGTATTTAAGCACAACTTTTCGTTTTTGATTTACAAGTTCGCAGACAGACAGTTAAACACGCCCATACACGCGGACTTTGTTCTATTTTATATATTATTCAAGGAATATCTAAAGTATATTGTCACCTAATTATCGGAGGGCCCGACCAGCTAGCAGCTGGATTGGCGACAGGAGGCATTCAGTCCACGCCTACTCATTTATCTTGTAGCGCTAACGAGGGGACTCGTTTTTAATTTACGTCCTCCAACATTTAGTCATATCGGACGATGAATGAAATGGGTGAAATAATGCTCAATGCGTCCGGGGTCCATGGAGCTTAGAGTTACCCGACATTCGTCTTTTAGGATAAGGGAAAACCTCGGAAAAACCTTATCCAGGTAACTCACCCTGATCGAGATTCGAACTCGGGACCACGTTGGGATGGTTGGAAAAACATCACTACCCATCTCTTTCCCCTTCCCATGACGTCTGGAACAGTCGGGATGATTCACTGAACCGCGAGACGTCCAGAAACGGCGATCTTCCCTATATAAGGCCTGCAGTGAGCGAGTCAGTTCAGTTCTTGGCGAGTAGCCGTGAGGAGCGCCGTGCTAGTGAACGGACTGGAAGACTGTGTACGTGTATCGCAGTTGTTTTACGTAATTGTGAGTGTAGAGTGGACCTGTGACAGACGAACTGGCGAATTTTAATTGTGTGCACTACATAATTCTGTGTAATCGGCAAGTGTTCCAACTGTAATTCGGTGGAAATAAAGAACATTTTGAGTTGTGCAATTACACTTTTAATTTCATGAACCCACAAAGTCACAATATTTACAGTGAAATCTCGGTATCAATTATTTGGGTAGCTGGCCCTGTAGCTTAGTCGGTAGAGCACCTGCCTGCCGTGCGAGGGGTCCCTGGTTCGATTCCCCGAGTGGGGATTTTTCTCCAAACGAGATGACTCCCCATTTTCCCCAGATCCTGGAAGTATGAATGAGAGTGAAATGTGTGGGTGATCTAATGAATAAAAAGAAAATTCAAAGTACCAGCAACCCCACGTCTACGAGATAACAAAACCGCGATATGTTCTAAAGAAGAACGGCCGCCGATAGGATCATTGCAGTCAAAGGCGGGTATAAATGGAACAATAAAAAATATTTGGGTGGTACGGAATATTTCTGTTTAATCAATAATAGAGACTTCCCACCTCTCAAAAACTTGTGAATTGAGTGTTAAATGTGAATTTAACCAATTTTTAGATTCTCTTGCAAATATTGTTGAGCTATTTGGCTCTAACTAGATGCTGCTGTGCCATGGTATAACAAGAAATGCGCATTTAGATCACGAAACTATGAGGATGGGTGCACTCACATGGCCTGTACAAGAGATGATAAGAACGGCGGTGCTTTATGAACACAGCTTGCTGCAACACATGAAGTTGGGTACACAAGCGATTAAAAACAATGGAGAGAAGGGGTAAAGCCATCGTAACTACACTCGCACACACACTTGTAACTCTGCGAAACCCTAGGTCATACTCATTGTCCACTTTCGTTAAATACATAATACTTGCTTTGAAGAGCATTGTACTAAGTAAAGCTATTTACTTCTAATTAGGAGTAATGGGTGTATGAAATTTGATAAAAAATTGAGAAAATTTTAAAAGTAATTTACAATAACGAAATAATATAAATTTGAAACATTCAGGAAACACTTGGTTGTCAATAATAAGTGGCAAAGAAGAGGTTTGGAATAATCACATTGTTGCTCTGCTCAAAAGTAATCTTCAACTCGGCTCCACACTTCAGGGAGATAGCGGATGTCATCCATAACGACCTGTTTTACTAATCTTCGAACAGACTACTCCTCTGTTGCTAAAATGTCGTCTCTGGTTCTAACGCGAACTTCTCTATGTGCTAATTTCATTTTCGGGAAAAGGACTCATATTTGGAGAATATAAAGGATTCTCCAAAATTTCCTAGTTTCATGTATTAACCACAGGAGCAGCTATGTGAGAGGATTATTTTTTAGTTTACGCCCTCCAACGTTAAGTCATAAACCCGGAAGGAACCTTATACAGGTATATCAGTCTGAACAGAGCGGGGTGGCTCAAGCGGTTTTGTCTGTGGCCTGCATCCGGGAGGCCTGGATTCGATTGTTGTGGCCGACCTACCTGACCCGTGGATGTTTTCGGTGGTTTTCCTGGGTCGTTAGGCGAATGCTGGGTAGGTTAATTACAGCCCCCGAATTTCCTGTCCCTCCATTTCCTCTCCATCATCATTTCATACCATCTGCCATGTAGTGGCTTCATTCAGTGTATAAGTGTCGGCAGGAGTCTCGGCGGTGCATGGCGGGATGATATGTTCTGAGGAAAACGCTTTCCCCTCCGGCGGACAGATTTTGGTCTCCGAGCCGGCCTAGTGGGCCGATTCCGAGGCGTGACTGGCGGGATGCCGGTTGTGCAGGATGCCTGGAGTACTCTGCTCTGGAAAGGCGGCCTCCGGTCTCCGAACCGGTCTCGCGACTGTTTCGGGAGCAGGGCAGCAGGGATGCCGATCATCCTAACCTACCGCCTGTGAGTTTCCATCTGGTAAAGTGTAGGGACCTCGTCCTCTGTACTGTAGTGACTCCCTGGTGTCGACCGCCCTCTGTCTCCTCTCACTTCCTCGTTCCTTCCGGGGCTGCTCAACTTGAGACATAGGTACAAAATACCAGTCTGGTCGAGGTGCCGAATCCCCTCCGAACAATCTAATCCAATCCAACTCTCCCTGATCGAGATCCTAACTCGGGACCTCTTGAACGCGAGGCAGACACTCTACCATCTACGCTACCGAGAGCAGCATCATGTAGCAGAAAAAAGATGAGAATTCAGGATGTTTTAGCATTATGACACGTAGATGGTGGTCCAGAAGGTAACCGTATTATGCACCATTTACAGGATTTCCCACATTGCCAAAGACACTGCCAAAATCATATGTAACTATAAACATGACTTCAAGCGGATCCTGTCGATTTCTTTTTGGCCGTGGGGAATCATTGTGCCGCTACTCATTTCTTCTCTTCAATGTTGATTTGTAGCATGGAACCGAGATTTCATCTTAAGTTATGATACGTAAAAGTAAACACTCGCTTGCAGGTCCATATCCCCGGTTTATTTTTCTGCCATGTGGTTTCCTCTTCAAGATTGTGTGGAACCAATCGAGCGCGGATTTTTCTCATCATTAACTTCTTAATTATATAAAGAATCGTACAAGGCGCAACTCCAATTGCCTGTACAACACAAGCCCAAAAGCGGTCTTCTTCCAGAAGTGCACTAAAGCGTTCATATTGTTCACGCTTCCTTGCTTGTATATATTCTCGATCCTTAAGTTCTTTGTATGCAATCGTGCCTTATTTGCAACAAATAATTTAATTCGCAGAATAAGCACTAGACAAAAAGTATAAAATCCATTATCCCAGTGCTAAACTTTCTTGCTTCCAAAAAGATGTGTATTATTAAACTATCAAAATATTTGGCGCACTTCCTAATGTTCTTAAAGAATAAATTGATAATTTCGGTGCTTTTACAAATGCTGTTAGAGAGTACCTTTGGTCAAAATCTTTTTATTCTGTACAAGATTATCTGAATGTTAAATTATCCTGACAATGCTTCTGTAGCTCTGTAAGTAGTATCTAACTGTTCCAATGACAAATCATTACCAATAAATCTTTGATGCATGTTGAATGTTTATTTTTAATGTATATGTATTTAATAAATAACAAGAATGGTATCCATTGCAAAAAGTTTGAGACATACTGGCGTAAGCCAAGTGAAAGCTGAATTAAAAAGTGTTTGATTTTGTATCATATATAATTATCCCTGCTTTGTTTTCCATAATGTTGTTCATATTTCCTGTATACTATAATATGTATCTTATGTTAACTTTTGTACATATATATGCTATTAAACTTTATACCTCTGGACATGTTCAATGTTCACAGCCTTTTCTGGCTACAAGTGAACCTACTGAACGCAAATTAATCTAATCTAATCTAATCTGTTCTAACCTCCCTTGTAATTCGGCAGTAACCTTCATAGCAACTTGTTTCGACAGTCTATACCTCTGTAGAACATTTTCTTTTGATAGCTCCTACGAATGCCATTTAGACGGTCTTAAATATAGCAAATCGACATCAAAAGCTGCGTTCACGCCCGCCATCTTGACTATTTACAATTGTTAAGGACCTGACAACAGAAATATGGTTTGTTAGTTTAACAAGAAATTTAAAACAAGTGTTAAGCAATTTTTGTGATAACTATTTCTAAACTCGTGTTAAGTCTTAACATCTGTTGGTGAAATCGGGGATAACAGTTCTTGACCTATGATCTTGCACGGATGGGTAGTAAGCGAGGTAAAGGAAAATCTGATATGAAATGGCAGAATGATGTAATAATAATAATAATAATAATAATAATAATAATAATAATAATAATAATAATAATAATAATAATAATAATAATAATAATAATAATAATAATAATAATAATAATAATAATAATAATAATAATAATAATAATAATAATAATAATAATAATAATAATAATAATAATAATAATAATAATAATAATAATAATAATAATAATAATAATAATAATAATAATAATAATAATAATAATAATAATAATAATAATAATAATAATAATAATAATAATAATAATAATAATAATAATAATAATAATAATAATAATAATAATAATAATAATAATAATAATAATAATAATAATAATAATAATAATAATAATAATAATAATAATAATAATAATAATAATAATAATAATAATAATAATAATAATAATAATAATAATAATAATAATAATAATAATAATAATAATAATAATAATAATAATAATAATAATAATAATAATAATAATAATAATAATAATAATAATAATAATAATAATAATAATAATAATAATAATAATAATAATAATAATAATAATAATAATAATAATAATAATAATAATAATAATAATAATAATAATAATAATAATAATAATAATAATAATAATAATAATAATAATAATAGCAGTAGCAGTATTAGTAGTAAGAGTAGCAGTAGCAGCAGCAGAAGCAGCAGCAGCAGCAGCAGTAGTAGTAGTAGTAGTAGTAGTAGTAGTAGTAGTAGTAGTAGTAGTAGTAGTAGTAGTAGTAGTAGTAGTAGTAATAGTAGTAGTAATAGTAGTAGTAGTAGTAGCAGTAGTAGTAGTAGAAGTAGTGTTTTTTCTTCACTTTTCTACACAAGGCACCGCCGTGGGTGGAGACTGACAATTAATAAATGTAATGAAACGATTATTTTGGAAAGTATTTTTCTAAAGAAACTTTCCACTACTGTGTAAGTTTAGGACACCTAACTACAAGACCTCAATAGCTCTTTATGGTCAGAGGATAATTCTAAAACTATAGAAAGCCATAAAATATTATATTTCAGAGCGGCTCAAATTCAGAACGTTCCAAAGAACAGTTAGGTTATTTTTATTTTTAGCACTATGACAAATACATAAATTGGTCACCTACAGAAAAAAAATGATTTTTAAAATGTTATCATGAGTAGCATTGTCATAAATCTATACCTATAGAATTCATTTTTGAAACACTTCTTCGTTCTCTGTTTACCCTCCTCGCATGGATGAATTACTCCGTCCCCACGGGGACTTAAAGGTGAGTGTCTAAGGTTCAGATGCCCATCGAGTAGCAAACTCAGCGTCAGAAGCTGTATGCAAGTAATCAGTCGAGAGTCTTGCATGAGAACACAAAGTAGGGGATATGAAATGTGAGCGAAATGGATGAAAGGACAGGTTATTGTGAAGCAGTTGATGGAATAAATGCGGGAAAAATGCAGAAATCCCGCCAATAAGCCGCTTAGTCCACCATAAATCCCACATACCTTCTCCTGGGATCCAACTCCAGCCACCTTCTTAAGAGATGAGAGGTCTAACCACTCGACCATGACATTCCCATTTTTGAAGCTTGACAGCTAAAGAATGTAACAAACACTGCACCGAAACAGCCCTTTTCTAACCAAGAATACCTCCCGGCCGCTGCATCTCCCACCTCTGCTCATCACAGCCGTTATGAGGGATGCAGTACTGCAGTTTTGATTTTATTGATGGCTTTGTCAGCATGCTCCATTACTTTGGTAATATTACATGCATAATACAACCTACTTACATTGTATAGGTATACATACTTTATGTACATTTGTCATATTACATATTTTTATACATTTTATACATAGTTTTATTCAATTGAGCTTGTTTAATTGTATATAAACTTTTTCATATATTATTGATCTTACATAGTTCTTAAAATGTATTAAATACCTTTGTGTCAAGTTTTTCTCCGTCACTGGCCATGTTCCTTCAGTTTTGCGGATTTCTTGCTTCAAGGTGTTTCTTGATTGGTGGTGTATTTCACAATCGCAAATAAGATGGTTCACAGTCTGCATTGCTTTCCTTTATGGACACGTTAAATCATTTATGATGCCTATTCTGTGGAAAGTGATTTGTTTTCGCCATGTCATGTTACTATTGCAGAAAACTCTGATGTTATGTCAAACTTAAGTTTTGATCTTTCTCTAACGGACGGAAAGAACTTCTTACAGATGGCTCCTCTAGCTGTGCTGTTCAACTCATTCTGCCATTTAGTGGTTCCTTCATCTTTTATCTGGGTGATATCTGAGGATTTAGGTATTTTGTATACTGGATTGTTCCTCTGTTTCCTGTTACAGCTTCCTTCGCCAATTTGTCTGCCATTTCATTGCCATTGTTTCCAACATGGGCTTTTATCCAGCCAAAGTGTACCACCCAGTTTTGTTCCCGGAGCTTTCTTATTGTATGTCTTATTTCTGATATTACATATTCCCTGCTTGAAGTTATTTTTGAGAAGATCGAGAGTGATTTGACTATCCGTGTAAACTGCAACTATTTTTTTCTCAATTCCGAAATGGTCCATTCAAGGTATGGCTTCTAGGGCTTTAAGAATTCCAGGTTGTTCAGCTTGGTTGTCTGAACAATGGCTGTACAATTTGGCCTTCAGTGTATGCAGTATTTGTCCGTTCTTTATGCTGACCGCAGCGGTCCCTACTGCATTCTAGAGTTTACTGCCGTCCGTGAAAATTTCTATTTGTAGTTAGTTGATTCTCCAATTCCGTCTATAGCGAATCTTTCCGCAGGATGTGGCCATTCCTCCTTATTCAGTGCTGTTTCCATTTCACTAGGGTCTCCAGTGAGATTCTATGGTGCTCTCTGTATTTGTACCATTTCGTATATACTGATAGCTATTGGTTTGACGCCAGCTATGGCACAAGATGTTACATACGGCAGTGTTTTATAGGCTTTTGCTATTGTAACATTTACAAATCGTTGTACTATTGGACTTCGTCAGTGCCCTGTACCCTCCCGGTTGGTATTGTGCAATATTTGCAATCAGGGATGACTACTTTTCAATCAAAGTTGCTGCTCAACTGGCCTCTTACAGACCCCAAAAGGCTGAGTGCATCCCGGTTAAGTCTCCCAGGAAATTCTTACGCCGGTACCCGTAATAAAAGCCGGGTCTTCCGCTTGCTAAAGCAACAGCGCTACCCCCCCCCCTCCCATTCCACCAAGCAGATCAATTAAAAAGTTTGCCGAAATTAAACTTCTATAAAATTAAAGCCCCTCAAAATCCAACCTCTGCGGTCCTCGTCCCGAGGGGTGGGCAACAGGAAGTAGGGGACTGACTGATGGGGTGATGTACGGTGGGGACTTGGTGTACCCCAGGACCGCTACGGCTGCCGAGAAGGCCCATCAGTAACCCCGAAAACTGGCAGAAGAGGCTCTGGTGTAATCTCTCGATTGGGTTCCTCCGCGAGGTGAGAGTTCCTCCAAACGCCCAACCATGGTCCACTTCGGTGTTTGACCCATTTATTTTTCCCTTTTTTTGTTTTTCCTCCCTGAACACATGTCTGACGGGTAACATAGCGCGGGTGGTCGGAGAGGAAAGCGCAAGGGGTGACTGGGTAACGCGTAACTCCCAGCCCCTTGTTACCATGTAGGACTGTGTTCGTATCCGCTGATAAAGGTCAGTCCCGGGGAGGGGCCATTGCGTGAGCTGTTACACTCCTGAAGGCGATTGGGTCCCTCTGTCTTTACACTGGGAGGTGTGACCCTAAGGTGAGCAAGGTCCAAGCCAGGACTCTCACCTAAGCCGGGGTGGCGCCCAGGATGTGAGCACGCCATCGGAGACGTTCGCAATGGTGGAGGACATTACCGCAATGGTGCAGTCTTCTAAATCTAAAACTTTGAAGGTAAGTGTAAAGGAAGTAGTTGAGTCCGTTGGTCCTCGCTACTTAGTAATAACGAGAACAGAGGAAGGAAAGAACTTCTTGTCACTGAAACCTTTCATAATCCAAAAGGGCCTTGACAATATTGCTGGTCCGGTTAAGTCTTGTACTCGTTCCAGAAATGGCACGCTCCTGGTGGAAGCTAATTCTGTCTCCCAGGCAGCAGTTATATTGAAGGCGAACCTGTTGGGCAGTTACCCGGTGACCGTCAGCGTCCATAAGAACCTCAACTCCTCGCGCGGTGTGGTTAACACCCGTGCTCTGGATGGCATGACGAATGAGGAAATCGTAGAGAACCTACAAGATCAAGGTGTGACGGCTGTTTACCGAGTGCAGCGTCGAGAGCGAGGGGACCTGGTGCCTACCCGTACCCTGTTCCTGACCTTTGATCGGGTAGATCTCCCACAAAGGATTAGGGCAGGGTACGAGAACATCGAGGTGCGCCCATATATACCAAACCCGCTTCGATGTTTTAAGTGTCAGCGATTCGGACACACTAGCGCCTTCTGCAACGGCATGGCCACGTGTAGTAACTGTGGGATATCGCAGCATGAGAGTGCTTGCACATCGCCAGTTAAATGTGTGAACTGCGCTGGAGAACATCCATCCAGCTCTCGAGATTGCCCGCGCTTCGTCGAGGAAAAGGCGATCCAGGAGATCCGGGTGAAAGAGAAGGTCTCCTTCTCGGAAGCCCGGAAACTCTTGCGTACTCGACTACCATCCCTCCCGCGGTCCGCTACCTACAGCTCGGTAGCAGCTAGGCCGGTGCCGCGGCGAGAGATCGCCACTCAGACAAGCGATATACGAGAGGCCACAATCTCAGAGAAAATTATTCTGCCATCGAAGCCTGCCAAAACGCCCGTGTCTCCACCTTCCACGCCTAAGCCTCCGCCAGGAAAGAAATCGCCAGTACCGTCACCATCGAAAGCATCAACCTCCGGCAAGACCAACAAGCCAGTTGTTTACGATGCCCCTCCCAAACAGTTTAAGACGACTTATACGAAGTCCGATTTCCTCAAGGTTACCAACAAACCGGCCAGCCGCAAGAAGAGTTCCAGGACATCTAAAAGTTCTTCCTCTGAGGAGTCTTCCGGGGAGGATTCAGATCGACGGTTATCGTCCTCGTCGATCTCCGTCTCCAATCGGCTCGGGGCCCTAGAACCGAAGTTCTCTATCGGTAAAGGGGCCTCTTCCGTAGAGGAAATGGAACAGGAGGACACGGACCACACTACCAGGTTGACTTCCAGAAAAAGACCAGACAACTCGGACGTTAAAGGGTTAGCCCAAAACCCAAAAAGAAGGGCAAACTTATTCGGCCACCGTCGAAGTCGTCATAAGGTGGAATAACCTTTCACCTTACAATCCAAATTTCTAATGACGATCCTACACTGGAACATACGAGGGCTTAGGGCACATCGCCCGGAGCTTAATTTATTACTCAGTAGGTACGATCCATTAGTCGTCTGTTTACAGGAGACTAAGCTACGTCCTCTAGATTCCTTCCAATTAAGGCAATATACTCCCTTCAGGCGTGATCTGGCTCCTGAAGAGGGCATTCCTGCGCACGGGGGCACTATGGTGCTGGTCAGGAATGACGTATATGTAGACGATATACATTTACACACTACCATCCAGTCAGTCGCTGCACGAATAATACTGCCGAGGGTACAGTTGGCTATCTGCAGCATCTACATTCCACCGTCAGACGACCTCTCGCTTACTGCGCTACAAGCTCTAATTGCTCAGCTACCCACTCCCTTTCTGTTGGTAGGAGACCTCAATGCTCATCATCCTCTTTGGGGTTCCGCTCGAGCTTGTGCGAGAGGCAGAGCTCTGCTTGATTTCTTGGACTATAATAATCTGGTTCTCCTGAACACCGGAGAACCTACATTTCTCTCTGATGCAACCAACACCTTCTCGCATCTGGATTTGGCAGTATGCTCCCCGCAGTTAGCAGTGTCCCTACAATGGAACGTCATTTCTGACCTACACTCCAGTGACCACTTCCCCTGTCTAATTAGTCTCCTGGCACACAACGTATGTTCCACACGCTTGCCTACCTGGCTTTTCGATCACGCCAACTGGGCCCTTTACACCCAATTGGCGGTTTTTATTTACAATGAGCACGCTTCTGTAGACGACCTCGTAGAGCATCTTTGTGCGCGGATACTCTCAGCTGCAGAAAGGTCTATTCCCCGATCGACTCCCAATCTTCGTCGACGTCCCGTCCCATGGTGGACGGATGACTGCCGGAATGCAATCCGTGCGCGTAGGCGTGCTCTACGAGTTTTTCAACGCCACCCGACACTGGATAACCTTATTCAGTACAAGAAGATGCGTGCGAGAGCTAGGCAAGTTATTAAACAGAGTAAAAAGGAATCTTGGATCGCTTTTGTGTCTTCCTTTAATCGCCATACGCCTTCTTCCGTAGTATGGGATAGGCTCAGACGCGTGGCCGGTAAACTGACTCACATGCATATTGCAGGTGTGAAAACTCCTGCAGGAGTCGTTGTGGATCCGTTTGACGTGGCAAACACTCTCGGCAGTGCTTTCGCTCACGTGTCTAGCTCCGATCATTACGCACCTCAGTTTCTCGGAATTAAGAGTCAGGTGGAATCTCAAGGTTTCTGCTTTCGTTCTGGCAACCTTGAAGACTACAATCGCCTTTTCACCATGGCAGAGCTAGACCACGCACTTTCATCCTCGCGATCATCTGCACCAGGACCAGACGGTATACACATACGACTTCTACAGCATCTTTCTCCCGAAGGGAAGGATTTCCTCCTTGCCGTCTATAACCGCATCTGGGTTGACGGCTGTTTTCCCGAGAAATGGCGCGAGGCCACCGTCATACCGATTTTGAAGGCTGGGAAGGATCGTCATCTGCCTTCCAGCTATCGGCCTATTTCTCTCACCAGTTGCGCCTGCAAGGTGATGGAGCGAATGATTAATGGCCGTTTGACGTGGTGGCTTGAGTCCCGGAACCTCCTGTCGAACTTCCAGTGCGGTTTTCGTCGTCGCCGTTCTACGGTCGACTATCTAGTCTCTCTTTCCACCCAGATCATGGACGGCTTTCTAAGAAAGTGCCAAACAGTTGCAGTGTTTTTTGATCTGGAGAAGGCTTATGACACTTGCTGGAGGTATGGCATTCTACGTACGCTCCACGAATGGAATTTTCGTGGTCGCCTCCCTCTGTTTCTGCAGGAGTTTATGCGGGACCGCATCTTTCGGGTTCGCGCGGGCTCGGTTTTATCGCGGTATTTTACTCAGGAGAACGGAGTACCGCAGGGTTCGGTTCTCAGCGTCACCCTATTTGCCATTGCGATCAACGCCATCGTGGACTGTGTCCCTTACGGAGTGTCTTGTTCACTGTTCGTTGACGATTTCGCAATCTACAGTAGTTCTCGGCGCACCTGTCTTTTAGAACGCCGCCTCCAAGTTTGTCTCGACCGCTTGTACACTTGGAGTATTGAGAACGGTTTTAAGTTCTCAGTTGTAAAAACCGTCTGTGTAAACTTCTGGCGCCGCAAGGCATTCCTTGCTCCTACTCTCCACCTCGGTCCAGGCGTTCTTCCTTTTGCAGACGAGGTCAAGTTTCTCGGACTGGTGCTTGATCGCAAACTTAGCTGGCATTCCCATATTTCGTATCTCAAGGGTAGGTGTGACCGTTCCCTTAATATTTTACGTATTTTAGCTGGCACATCCTGGGGAGGTGATAGGACTGTTCTTTTACGCCTATATCGCGCTCTGGTCCGGTCGAGGCTCGACTACGGTTGCGTTGTGTACTCTTCGGCTCGACCATCGGTTTGAAATCATCTCGACCCTATACATCACAGAGGTATACGCTTGAGTATTGGGGCTTTCGTAACGAGTCCAGTCATCAGCTTGTGTGCCGAAGCTGCTGAGCCTCCCCTTTCTTATCGGCGTGATGTTCTTCTATGTAGCTATGCTTGCAGACTCTCTAGTCTGCCGCAACATCCGTCTTTTAAGTACTTTTTTAATGACTCATTGGATCGCCATTATTTATCCCGTCCATCAGCTCTACTCCCCCCTGGAGTTCGGTTCCGGTCCCAGCTGCGCCTCATGGCCGTTATGTTGCCGGCTTCCCTACCCCTCGGAGAAGCACGCTTTCCCCCGTGGCTCCGCTCGCAGGTTCGCTTTGACTTCTCCTTGCTGTCCACGCCCAAGTCGACCTGCCCGGCTTCGTCTATTCGCTCCTCTTTTCTAGAACTCCAGTCACGTTTCACCCAGTGCTGCTTCGTGTATACAGACGGCTCAAAGGACGACCGGGGAGTAGGTTCTGCTTTCATCCATGAGAACCGGACTTTTAGCTTTCATCTTTTATCGCAGTGTTCCATTTTTACCGCCGAGCTACATAGTATCTACCAAGCGCTTTTATATATCCGTCAGCAAGCAATGCCGTCCTGGGTCATTGCCTCTGACTGCTTGAGTGCCCTACAAAGCATTAAATCGCTGTACAGTTACCACCCTCTGGTACAGCGTGTCCAGGATGTCCTCCACTCGATCGCTAATGCTGGCGTTAGTGTGTCGTTTGTGTGGGTCCCTGGACACGTAGGGCTGCCGGGCAATGAAGCTGCCGACGTTGCTGCTAAAGGTGCTATTTTAAATCCGCAGAGTGTTAGTTCCATTATTACCTGGACAGATCTTCGTCGAGCTTTACGTAAGCTTATCCTAAAACGTTGGGACGAAGATTGGAATGGGGTTCTGGGCAACAAGCTGCGGGAACTAAAACCGCACCCGTTACCCTGGTGTACTTCTTCGCGCGGTCGCCGCCGTGAAGAAGTCGTTTTAGCCCGTCTCCGCATTGGACACTGCCTTTTTAGCCACCGGTATTTTTTATCCTCTGACCCTGCACCAATTTGTGCTCACTGTCGGGAGCCTTTGACTGTCCGACATATTTTAACAGAATGCCGGTTTTTAGCACCCACGCGTAACTCCCTTCGTTTCCCGAGTACGCTGAGTCAGGTGTTGGCGGACAACCTGAGTGCCGTGGAGCGAGTTTTAGCTTTTATACGCCTTAGCGGTATGCACAGCCGAATCTAGCTCCATGAGGGCTTTTAGTGTTTTTTATGGTATAGGTTTTAGCCTTTTATTGACCCATTTTTATACGCTTTTCCGGTTTTAATGTGTTGATTTTAACTGTGTAGACTTTTTACCTTTGTAAGGGCGCTGATAACCGCCGCAGTAGTGCGCCCTAAACCTAATTCTACTACTACTATAAAATTAAACTTGTGAACAAAATGATGAAGCTTAAGGAGGTAGAGAGGTAAACTTATAAAATATTATTTCCGTTCATACATTTGGTAGAAATAAAGACAATTTTAACCCAACAACCTCACTAATAATCATACAGAGACAAAGATGTGAAGCAGCTCCTTTACAAACTTGACTTCCGGAAAACGCCTCGAGTCGCTGAAATTGAATACAAAGAAGCATTCTACATTACTTTGTTTACAAATGAGGCATGGTTATAGCAGTAAGTTTATATAAGGTAGAAATTGTGTCTGCGAACACAATTGTCTATCTAAGAATAAGTAACCATTTTTAGTTTTGATTTCACTACCGTTCAGAGTTCAAACAGAACATGTTCAGAACTTGAGATCGTTTTCTCTCCTCCATAAGCTTACTAAGCAAAACGATTAACATTTTTAAAAAAATTCGCAAAAGGCAGTAGTCAGAAGCCTTCATCCTATCTCTCCTTCCGATTCTAATTCGCAAACATACACGAATTCCCTCTTTTCATTTTCAACTCTTAGCCACGTCTCAGAGGCTTAATGCCACACTTTATTGCACATGAGCACGGAGGAGAAACGTACGACCTCAGCTACACACTTTATCGTTTTTATCGCTTTTAATTTTTCTTTTATTGCTGCTGGCCTCGTGATCCAGTTTAATGAGCTTAATTCGTGTGATTTACTTGGATAATTTGCCTAATAACGGGGGAGAATGGGTGAGATAAGAGCTCCAGCACTAAAGCTTTTTATTTACCAAATGGTAAATTCTCTAGATTAAAGAAACAAAACAACAATGTGTAAGTTTGAACAATAGTGTTGGTTTGTTTAACAAAAAAAATGTAAACATAAACCTCGACGTTACAAATGTGAAATATTCTGCAGTGATTTTGCTCGCTGGAAAAGAACTAAGTGCCCTTAAAGAGCATATGTAGTAACTACCTCCTACTAACGTGTCAATGAACTTTAATTGATATGCACAACAAAATTTAATTTCCGGGTTCGATTCCTGGCAGGGGGTGGGGATTTTTTTCCCAACCAAGATGGCTCCACATCTTCCCCAGAGTCTGGAAATGTGAATGTGAGTGTGAATGTGTGTGTGTGTGTGTGTGTGTGTGTGTGTGTGTGTGTGTGTGTGTGTGTGTGTGTAATCTAATGATTAAAATACAAATTACAAGCAACCCAAAGTATACGAGTTAACACCGTCGATATGTTCCAAAGGAGAACGGCCGCCGATGTGACCACTGCAGTTAAAGGCGGAAAATGGAACAAAAAAGAATTAAGTTGTGGCCATCCCTCAGTGATACAGGCATTATGGATGAGCTGGAAAATTAATGCTTATACGTAATGAAACCAAACATGAATATTTTGTACATTCCTTAAATGTTACGGGATTTTAGGTTTGTTAGTTAATTATGAGTAAAACTTAGCTCGCGGTAAGATGCCACTAAGTAAGTCATTGCCGACTGCTCGTTTCAAGCAGATTCGGAGAACGGTAATCCTGGGTTCCCTGTGAGATCCCTAAAGCCGCCTGAATTCCGTGCGGGTATCTGAAGGGAACGCCTGAGTTCCATGCAGCTACCTGTCCGTTTTTCTTTGCAGCTTATTAGTGTTGTACAGGAGGCACCACGAGGACGTTGACTGCTTAGCCTCCCATTAATTCTATATATGTTTTTAATTCCTTTTTATTCACGTTGTTATTGTTGTAATTATTAGTTTGCTTTTATTTTATGTATTTATTTATTTTTTCCAGTTTAATACTTAATTTAAAATGCTTATAACAATTGAAGCAGCTTTAAACCTTGGCGTTATTTTAGTAAGAGTTTCATCAGCTAATTGGTAGAGAAACAAGTTCTAACTCAGGTACCAACAGCACGAAATTCAGATCATAGAAAGGATCATTCAGGTAGCTCGCACGGAATTCATGACGAGCCTCGGAGAAATGGGTAGGTTACAATAGTGAGGGCAAAGTTACTATCCAAAGTTACCAGATTAGGTGTGGCAGGCTAGCTTGGAATTCGTGGAATACATGAACGTATTTCTTAGAAATTTATAGAGAGAGTTTAGGATGGAAAGCAGAAAATTTGAGTAATGTAGAAATGAAGTGGCAACATCGTATTAAAAGCCAAGAGTGGGTGTCTGAGAGTCATTAGGAGAAGGGGAGGTGATAAGAAGAATTTTGTTAGCTGAGTCGGAGATTCTGAGCAGAATCTTAGACATCTGGACTGGGCGCCGATGGGGCATGACGTAGCTGATTGAGGTGTTCATTTCTGCCTCAATTCCAGAATAACGTGTTATCGCGCAGTATACATTACATTTTAAATAGGTTATCAAGGATATGTGAGTATAGAAATTGAGAAAGGAGTTTCTCGTATGCGCCTAATAGTTTGAAGAATTTGACATTAATGAAGCTAACATAAAACGCTTTAGCGGGAAAATCAATATCTACACACACATGCACACGCACACGCGTACGCACACACGCACACACAGGTTGTTAGGGGTACCAAGTACCTCGCCGATATCGAATGAACCGAGTTCGAATGCTTTCTGCAAGGCCAATTGCCGCACAACAGCTAGGCCAGCAGGAGCTGTGTACACATGGAAGCTAAGACGGTAGTTTTTTGTTTGTTTGTTTGTTTTTGTTTTTTTGTTGTTATTTAAGCTCCCCAACGTTAAGTCATATCGGACGGTGAATTAATTGGGTGACATGATGCTCAAATGAGTCCAGAGTCCATGGAGCTTAGAGTTACCCGACATTCATCTTGAAGGATAGGGGAAAACTCCGGAAAAACCTTATCCAGGTAGCTCAACCTGGCTGATATTCTAACTCGGGACTTCTTGAACGTGAGACAAACATGCTACCATCTACGCTACCAAGTGTGTGTGTGTGTGTGTGTGTGTGTGTGTGTGTGTGTGTGTGTGTGTGTGTGTAGTGTTTAACGCCCGCTTTTGCTACATAAGGCACCGCAGGCGGTGACACTGATGGTACATGAGATGAAGATGGAGCACCGGTGGAATGAGATGGCGGGGGAAACCGGAGGTCCCGGAGAAAACCCGCCCCAGCGCCGTGTTCTCCACTATGAATCTCACTTTGTGGTCGCCTGGGATCAAAACCGGGCCGCCTTGGTGAGAGCCAAGCGGTCTAACCACTGAGCCACAGCGCGGCCGTCTACGCTACCGAGGCGGCCGGTAAGATGGTTGTGTATACCGAAAGGTGTTACTCACATCGCGGTGCAGTTACCACAATTTTTTTGTAATTTTACGTGTTCCAAAGTCAAGTCTTATCGGACGGTGAATGAAGTAGGTGAAATGATGCTCAAATGTGTCCTGGATCCATGGAGCTTAGAGTTACCCCACATTCGTCTTCAAGGATGAGGAAAAACCCTGCAAAATACATTATCCAGGTAGCTCACCCTGACCGAGATTCGAACTCAAGACCTCTTGAATGTGAAGCAGACATGCTACCATCTACGCTACCGAGGCGGTCAGTTACCACTGTGCAGGAAACATCAGGTAGCAAACTATGTCAAAGTTTTGTGGTAAAACTGTTAGATGAAAACACAACTAACTCTCCGAATTGAATACACATTAAGATAAAACTTATCAAAATATGTGCACATGTACTCCTAACACCTTTTATATGTATTTAGCTGAACAAGTACATCTAGTACAATAACTATTGTTATTGATTTTGAAATTAAAAATAGCCATTCCGACCTTATTCACTGTGTAGATAAAGTTAGTTACTACTCCGCTTCCATCCAATAGGAATTTATTCATATCTAGCTTTAGCCAATCTTAGACCTCAGAATTTCTTCCCCATGTGGAATACATCACGTCATAGGAGCAGATTTCGATTTAATGCTGTGAACACTTTAGTGGCGATGCCAGTGTAGTTGTAACATAGGTTGTAAATATTTTATTTACTGTTGCCCAAAATATCGATATAATATTAACATCGAATCGAACTTGGAAAAATACAGAAGGTAATTTTTATTAAAGTATGTGCATTAAGGCTTTTATTAATATTCTAACCCAAATTTTATTTAGATTTTTGGGTATAAATATCTGTACTCTTTAATGCGATATGAACAATTGTTACTTTTCTGGCGAAGCGAACGTGGATTCTTTTTTCGCTACTGCACCTCTTTTGTACATTGTTATTTAATTTATTTTTAGAATGCAAGTGATTGTGGCTTATCTTATCAGCATGGTTCTGTTAATCCCAAAGGAAATCCCTAGAACGGCGGGGAATGTATGGTGTTGCTTACCTGATTGAGAAAGGCAACAGCTTATCTTGAGTTTCCAATGAAATATTTTACCTCTAAGCATAATGAATTTTTCACACTGATAAAAGTAAAACCCCCTTTGGACTTAGAAAGTCTTATTATGACTGCTTGTGATATTGGTGTGTGTTTAGTAGAGATGTATTTTATCTCTCAAACTCTCCTCTGTGTGCACGTGTGATAATCGTTGTGGAATTTGTGCTTGCATTAAGGGCTGAGCATAGAAAATTGACCGTAAAATCCCATGTAGGTGTCCCCAGAGGCTTAGGACGCCAACAGTGCTTTTTGATATTTTTTGCTTTTCCTATGTTCCAATTTTACTGATAAATTAAAAACAAGTACAACTATGAGTTAAACAGCATTACGGCCACAACCATAGTGAGCAGGAGTAAAGACAATTACTAACGACATCATATATATAGTTGGAAGTTAGGATTAGGATTACTACGGAGAGGATTAGGCACCAAAACCTGTGGTTTATTGTACCTAAGCCCCAAATGAGGCATCCCTTGGAGGAAGTGTGACTCCAAAGGAGATAAGAGGATGGCCGACCCAAGGAATCCCGACAGCGCCGAGACACCAGCCGCACTTCTACCCTGAAACAGACCACCAGATGAGACATAATGTGTAATGGTAATGAAATGGAGGAACAGGAAATTTGGGGTCCTAAGTAACCTACTCAGCATTCATCTGGTCACCCGGGAATACCCCGACTAAACATATGGGCGCGTTAGGTCGGCCATGGGAATGAAACCTCGGCCTCCCGAATGCCGACTGCAGACGAAACCGCCTGAGCCATCCCGCTTGGTGAGTTGGAGGTTTAGATTATAGTATTCATTTTCAGAATTTATAAACATACATTATCTGAGTTAAGAAATAAAAGATTTTCTTCTGGCTTGATATGAAACTGGCAAGTCATTTATGGGTAAACCATTGCAGTATGTGCTCTGGTACCTTGAATTTTTTACCTTGTGTTCACATTAACATTGCACAGATATGCCCTGTCTTATTCGTTTTATAAACTGTGGGTATATAATGCACAATCTGAAACTGGAGAGTACGTCTGTATTACAACTATATTGATTTTCCTCTCTTTTTCTTTTATTTTCTCTGCGTAACTAGTACGTGTAGGAATTGTTCTATTCCATCAAAGATAGAATGTCGAGATTTCATCAAAGTACACGTTTTGAGGTATCCCAAAATAAAATTAAAAGTATCATTTTTATAGAACGTCCCTTCTGTTTCTGCGCCTGTGCATGCATAGCATTAATTAAAAAACGAAACTTTGGACTCTTCCTTAGAATGGCGTGATATTGTCCCTATATGTCCCTATATGATTTTTCGGGCACTTTCCACAATAGATATTTGGCCCCACATAGAGCAGGGATGATGCCATCCAACTCTCAGGTACATACAAATGTAAGCATGGTGATGGTTGCCTAACACCTAGCATCAAAATTCTGAACAATCTCTAGGAACACTTCCGGTGAGTTTAACCTGACAAGAATTTAGTAGAGATATCACTGCACTCTGACAGTTTGAGACCAGACCATATGTCTGTGAACTCATAACACATCACAAGGTCCCATCCACTGTGCTGCCCAGATACCATCGTAATTCTGCCTCTTTGTATCTCTGAAGAATACTTTTATGTAACCCATTTTAAGAATAATGACAGCAAGAACAAGAAGAGGAATAAAGCCGTGAAGAAGTGGTTAGAGCTGGCGCAACGAAAGCCTGCCAGTGTGCCAGATGCGCAGAACACTATTTTTGCACTGTACGTGCCGTTACGGCTGTTGCAGTTGACATGTCCGTCTTACGGACCTTAGTATCCAACAACGTCTCGAGGTGTGTATATCGCACTGAATGAGCATATTATTGAACGGATCTATTGTTTTGTATCGTGTTTTGTCGTTTGATAGATGAAAATCAAGATTAGAGAGTGCTAAATAATGTGTCCTTCAATCGAGAGCGACGGAACCCGACTTTGTCCGAATAGTACCAAAGTTTCAAGCAGCTTCGTCTGGCAAGCTTTCCTTGCGTCACTTCTACATGAGCAGTACGTACATTGGTAGCGGTAAGGTATACATGTAATTGCTTCACGTTGACATCAGATTTTACAGGATTATGTGGTGTTTGTGAAAACATTATGCACATGGATATGTACAGCCGCCAAACTTCAACGATTTTAAAAACAGTATGGCATTTTATAATGTAGAATCCTCACACTGCACCTAAGAATATTACTTAAGATTAGGTTCCGTATTTAAATGAAAATCAACTTCTGCAATAGTGCCAGATGAACACAACCAAGTAGCATATGACCTCAAATGTATCTGGAAATCAAAACTGCTGACCTCAAACGTAACTATCTTATTCACAATCATATTAATTACTGTGCATGATTGCTAAAAGGGCCTCGAGTTACAATCGCCAACGTCACAACGCTCCCAACTGTCATCTGGTGTTTGGATGAACTTAAGCTAGACAGTAGGACGTAACGAGAAGGGGGAATCGGGGAATTGGCCCTCATATCAGTATGTAAATGTCTATCTAGTGTTGGCGTATCGTACACTTATTAACAGATGTGTGAATCAACGATGTGTTGGGCTGAAATACAAAATAAGCGTGATCAAGGCAGCTTGGCCTGATAGTATAACGCTTTCTGGTGTTACCAATAACATAGCAAACTAACACGCATCGCAATAATTACAGTACTAATCTCCAGGGTTTGAGATTGATTGGTTAACAGACAAACTCGGAACCACAGCCTAGTATTGCTTTGAAAATACATAGTCATTGAAATTGAATAATTTTGCAAAGAAATAAGCAATTGAAAAGTTACAAAATACATAGCGACAATAAAACCTAATAGTAGCAAGTTACACCCTTGAGAATGGCTACGAGTTTATGTAGCCTCACTAACGCCCGCAAGATAACCGTGATTACCAAAGCAACGGCCTCCAGCTCTCACTCTTTATTTTTTTCCTCTGGCCACTGAGATGTCGAACCCCTGTTCTTGCAATTAGAGTCATAGTTCCCACTTCACAGTAAAATATGTTGACAGAATGTGGACGCAAATCAGTGACTTAGAAGATAGTGTTAATAAACACAACTCCCCGATCTTACACACACACACACACACACACACACACACACACACACACACACACACACACACACACACACACACACATACACACACATCTCAAGTTTGATCAAGTGGTTGTTTCTATCAATTAAAACCTCATCAGTTGTCTTCACCTAACATGCATTATTTTTAAATATCACTGCACTCTTTTACCTTCAAATTACTGAAAATGTCGCTTCGGTTGCGGAGGGTTTAATTTCCCCTTTTGTAGCCCTTCGTAACGCCCCCCAATATTCTGAAGATTGGGCAGCTCATATTTTACGAAAGTTGATCATAATAATACCCCCCACCCATGGCGCAACAGCCCTTAGAGGGCCAAGGCCTACCAACCCGACTGCCGGCCTCACGCCCACTTACGCGCGGCATAGGTGGACGATCATCCAACCGATACGGAGAGATGTGGTCAGCATTTCGGCATCCCCCAGCCGGAATGTTGGTTTCCGTGACCAGGGCCGCTTACCTAGCGTAAGCTCCTCACTTTCCTCACGATGCTGAGTGGGCACCGGTCCTATACCCGGGACCTAAAATCCCCCGGGCTGCTTTCCGTGGCCATGGACCAAGGTATGCTGCCTTAGGGCGCTACGTCACGGCGCTGGACGATCATAATAATACGATGCTTTAATTTAGTGAGACTAAATGAGCCAAATTTGAGCTATAAATTGACAAAGTGAGAAGTTAATTAATTTCTATTTTACATTTAATACGACTTTGAAGAGCGGTATCTTCAAACTTTTTTCTCCAATAGGCGATGGACATAGTTGACTCTCAGTTTTCGACGCGAGGAAAATTAACACGAAGGATTTTTGTACAAAACACTAAGCAATAAAATTATTTTTGGACAGAGGTTTATTGCCCAAAGTTACAATAAATGTGTGTATACAGGAGGTAACAAAAGGGTATGTCAAAACTTTGGGAAAATATTTCTTGCATATAGAGGATAAAAAGTGCTACATGAACATAGGTCCGGAATTTGTTTATTTCCATTTTAGAGCTCCGTTTCTACAACTAAGCTTACATGGTAAGGTGTGTAATATGCAGCTGTGGCTATAACCCTACAACAGAACAGTGGTTTAATTGTACAGTAGTAAACATTTGGTTTCATATCTGCTTAAATTCGGTAAAGGTGATGCATTTCTCCGTTGTTATTGTGCCACAGTACGCTGGTTAGGAAACGGTACTCAATTCATGCATGATGGAACTGCGCCTCATCTCAGGCTTTCGATTCCTGGTAGATGGATAGGAAGAGGTGAATCATTTCCATAGCCTCCACGCTCAGCTGACTTAAACCCACTGGATTTTTATTTGTGGAGACATTTGAAATCTCTTTTTTATGCAAGTCCATTTCCATATGTAGAGACTCTTCATGCTCGTATGGTGGAAGTTTACCAGACAATTTGAAATTCTCCAGTGCATTGGAGTCCATGTGACGGCGGGTTGACGGATCCTATATATAGGACGGTCATTTATATAGGATGTTATATATTTATGTTACTTGCATCCTCTATATAAGATACGTTAGCTGTCATTTTTGGAATGTAGAATACCCTCATATGACCCTTAGGCTCAATGAACTTATGAGCCTCTTTGGTAGAAAATGACAATGTGGAACTTTTCATTTGTGGTGCTGAACAGTGAATGGTTACATCGCCATGAAAATCGGTAAGACGTTTGTCACAACAAGATGGAGTACCAGTTGAATAAACACATCAAAAAGCACCCGAATCGTGTAAAATGTGTTATGGAGCTACATTTGCCAATCTAGAGAAATGCTGTCAATGGTGCTTAATTTTCACAGGTAACAATGTAGCTATTCTGGATAACATTGCCTTTACAGAGTTAGCTTGCTTCCACTTAATGGCTATTACTAGACCGCTAACAAAATACAGTTAGTGTGCGCATGGGCGAGGAGAGCCTTCTCCCCTTCTCGCCATCCAAGCATCACGTGACTCCCACCCCTCCCTTCTTGTATGCGACAGAGCGAAACCACATGAAATGCGTGTATTTTAATGTTGTTTTAGTTTTCAAAGTTAACAGAAAATAATTACCTCGGACATGACCTCACAATCGTTCAACAAATAGGTAGAATAATAGTTTCTTTAAACCCTGAGGAACAAAGTAGTGATTCGGCAGAAAATGCACAGAGTAAATGTAACAGTGAATGCAAAAGCGAGTGAAACAAATGTGTAGTGCAGCCCGCGCGATGTAGGAGAGGCAACCTAACATGACGGTAGAGGGGGAAACGTGGAGTTGGTAAGCCACGCCTCCAACTGCATTTTGTTCGCGGTCTAGTTATAGATTAGAAGTAGTAGGGGTCGTAGTAGTACTAGTACTACTACTACTACTAGTAGTAGTAGTAGTAGTAGTAGTAGTAGTAGTAGTAGTAGTAGTAGTAGTAGTAGTAGTAGTAGTAGTAGTAGTAGTAGTAGTAGTAGTAGAAAAAGTTCATATATGGTAATTTGAGAGCGCTTAAGAGCCATCGTACCACGAGCTGAAAATGTGCTAGCTCCATATCCTACTAGAAGTCCAGTGGAGTGAACATTGGAAGAATATCTGATCTTAAAAGACCCACGGCTACGGGTGGGATCGAACACGGAAACATTCCGTGGTCGGGAACGCTCTAGTGTACTGCACCATGCAGGTAATAATGCTAGATTGACTCCCAGAACAATTTGGAATTATGAGGGGAAACAGTGTACCTTGACAACCTACATCAATGCAAGAAATCAAAGACTCAGCCGAAATATCACTGCTAACGTTAAAAAGAAGTAGTGTAGAACATGCTTGCTTGTGCAGACTTAATTGTGTTTGCAAGAAAATGATGGTCATTTCCAACACATGCTGTGTACCGGAAACCTCGGAAAGTAATGCCCGTAAAATAGCTTACTGCCCACATACTTATTGTCCTCAAAATTTGCAAAATTCATAAAATGTGGTTTAAAACTGTTTTCATAAGTGTAAAGGTATGCACAATAAATATGCATATGCATTAGTTAATATTTTATAAACCTTGTTAAAAAGTTAATAAACTATGAGTTCGGTTACTTTATGCACACCGTATATTTCAAGCCAGACTCAGAATTTTTCTTGAAATTTTTGTCATCTAAGCACCTATAAGTTGGATTATAAATGAATGGAATTATAAGCAATTGGCAAACTAAAAGTTAATTATATGCAACCTTTTCTTGGCTGGCCCCGTAGCTGAGTCGGTAGAGCACCTACCTGCCGTGCTAGGGGTCTCGGATACGATTCCCGGCGGTGGGGATGGAGATTTTTCTCCGGCCAGGATTCTTCCCCAGAAACTGGAAGTATGAATGTGAGTGCGTGATCTAATGATTAAAAAAACCAACGAATACGAGTTAACACCTTCGGTATGTTCCAAAGGAGAACGGCCGCCGATATGACCATAGTAGTTAAAGGTGGAGTATAAATGAAATTAAAAGAACATTTTCTTCACATAGACTAATCAATACGTCAAGTCTTTCTCCTCTATTTAATGCTGATGATTGTCTTTGTTACTTATTCGACCATTATTTATCAAAATTGAGACATATTTATAAACCACAATAATACAATGATACTAAATTCATAATATTTCGCATATGCCAGATAATCAAGAAATAAAACTATCTTTGCACACTCCAATCATTAGCTGGATTAAATTGTTTTTGCTTAATTTCATTTCTGGACTTTAATTTACCGCTTCTAATGTATTGGAAGATATTGTATATTTATAAATTCTGAAAATGAATACTATAATGTAAACCTCCGACTCACCGAGCGGGATGGCTCAGGCGGTTTCGTCTGCAGTCTGCATTCGGGAGGCCCAGGTTCCATTCCCATGGCCGACCTAACGGGCCCATAGGTTTAGTCGGGGTTTTTCCGGGTCGGCAGATGAATGCTGGGTAGGTTAATTACGTCCCCGAATTCCCTGTTCCTCCATTTCATTTCCATTACCATTACATATTATGTCTCATCTGGTGGTATGTTTCAGGGTAGAAGTGCGGCTGGTGTCTCGGCGCTGTCGTGATTCCTTGGGTCGGCCATCCTCTGTCTCCTAATCCTAACCTCCAACTATATATGCTGTCGTTAGTAATTGTCTTTACTCCTGTTCACTCCCCGTAGGGGAAGGGATCCGTCCCTTTCAGCTGCCAAAGTGCGGGCGCTGCGGACCCTTAGCACTTGTGGTACCTCTGACGTTACTAGAGGAAAGTCGGGCCGAACAGCCGAGCCCCTCTTTCGGGAGTTGTTCGGATTGGGATGCACTCGAGGGGGCAGTGTGTTCGCGAAACCCGTGGGAATCGGGTACGTCTTCGGACGGGGTTGAGGGAAGCCATTAAGTGTCCCGGGTACTAGCCTGCAAAGCTAGTAGAAGGTGTGCTAGATCACCAGGCGGCCCCACCGAGGTTTTTCGGTAGTCTTCACCTTGAGTGTTGACGCGCGTAAGTGGCGTATCCACTTCCATCCCGTCTTGAGTCCATAGGACCAGATGGGGGGGGGGGGCTTTTTAGGTCTTGCCCCATGGAAAGCACCTCGGAGGACGCCGAGCGCCCTTTGGGACAGCTCGGATACTCCCTGGTTGAAGGAGGCCCGGGTCCAGTTCCTACGGGTTCAGGACTAATGGGAGTAGAACCTCTGGGCTAAACTCCTGTTCATTATGGTTGTGGCCGTAACGCTGTTTAACTCATAGTTGTAGTTGTTTTTAATTTATCAGTAAAATTGACACATAGGAAAAAGAAAAAAAATCGAAACCTTATCAGAAAGCATTCTTGGCGTCCTAAGCCTCTGGAGACACCTACATGCGATTTTACGGTCAATTTTCTATGTTCAGCCCTTAATGCAAGCACACATTCCACAATGATTATCACACGTGCACACAGAGGAAAGTTTGAGAGATAAAATACTTCTCTACTAAACACACACCAATATCACAAGCAGTCATAATAAGACTTTCTAAGTCCAAAGGGGGTTTTACTTTTATCAGTGTGAAAAATTCATTATGCTTAGAGGTAAAATATTTCATTGGAAACTCAAGATAAGCTCTTGCCTTTCTCAATCAGGTAAGCAACACCATACATTCCCCGCCACTTTAGGGATTTCCTTTGGGATTAACAGAACCATGCCGATAAGATAAGCCACAATCACTTGCATTCTAAAAATAAATTAACGAAGTACAAAGGAGGTGCAGTAGCGAAAAAAGAATCCACGTTCGCTTCGCCAGAAAAGTAACAATTGTTCATATCGCATTAAAAAGTACAGATATTTATACCCAAAAATCTAAATAAAATTTGGGTTAGAATATTAATAAAAGCCTTAATGCACATACTTTAATAAAAATTACCTTCTGTATTTTTCCAAGTTCGATTCGATGTTAATATTATATCGATATTTTGGGCAACATAAATAAAATATCTACAATCCATGTTACAACTTCACTGGCATCGCCACTGAAGTGTTCACAGCATTAAATCGAAATCTGCTCCTATGACGTAATGTTTTCCACATGGGGAAGAAATTCTGAGGCCTAAGATTGGCTAAAGCCAGATATGAATAAATTTCTATTGGATGGAAGCGGAGTAGTAACTAACTTTATCCACACAATGAATAAGGTCGGAATGACTATTTCTAGTTTCAAAATCAATAACCATAGTTATTGTAATAGATGTACTTGTTCAGCTAAATACATATACAGGGTGTTAGGAGTATACGTGCACATATTTCGATAAGTGTTATCTTAATGTGTATTCAATTCGGAGTGTTAGTTGTGTCAGTTTTACCACGAAACTTTGGTATAGTTTGCTACCTGATGTTTCCTGCACAGTGGTAACTGCCCGCCTCGGTAGCGTAGATGGTAGCGTGTCTGCCTCACATTCAAGAGGTCTTGATTTCGAATCTCAGTCAGGGTGAGCTACCTGGATAAAGTATTTGCAGGATTTTTCCTTATCCTTAAAGACGAATGTGGGGTAACTCTAAGCTCCATGGACCCTGGACGCATTTGAGCATCATTTCACCCACTTCATTCACCGTCCGATAAGACTTAACGTTGGAGCAAGTAAAATTATAAAAAGAAATTGTGGTAACTGCGCCGCGAAGTGAGTAACACCTTTCGGTATACACTAACATCTTACCGCCCGCCTCAGTAGCGTAGATGGTAGCATGTCTGCCTCACATGCAAGAGGTCTTGAGTTCGAGACCCCTTTTTCCGGGGTTTTCCCTTATCCTTCAAGATGAATGTCGGGTAATTCTAAGCTCCATGGACCCTGGACTCATTTGAGCATCATTTCACCCAATTAATTCACTGTCCGATATGACTTAACGTTGGAGGACGTAAATAAAAAAATAACAAAAAAAAAACTACCATCTTACCTTCCATGTGTACACACCTCCTGCTGGCCTAGCTGTTGTGCGGTAATTGGCCTTGCAGAAAGTATTCGAACTCGGTTCATTCGATATCAGCGAGGTACTTGGTACGCCTAACAACCTGTGTGTGCGTGTGTGCGTACGCATGTGCGTGTGTGTATTGCTTTTCCCGCTAAAGCATTTATGTTCGCTTCATTAATATAAAATTCTTCAAAACTCTTAGGCGCATACAAGAAACTCGTTTCTCAATTTCTATACTCACATTTTCTTGATAACCTATTGAAAATGTAATTTTAATGAGCTACTGTGGTAGCCTACGTCTTCCCGCTGGCAATAATGAAGGCTTCTACCTTTAAAGAAGTTATTGTTCGCCCTGTTAGGAAATAGGGTGCGAGCAGAGCGGTGAAAATAAAATGGCATTTCGCCGATTGGAAATAAACCTTAACTTGTGCTTGTTTGTTCGTTTTATAATTTTTGTATGTTTGTTTTAAATAATAAATTATTTTGTGAAAAATATTAGTAAAAGCTATGTGAACATGGAAATCAGTGATATTTCTAATTTTATGGTCAAGTAGTTTCTTAAAATCCCTGTTAAAGTTGGTATGACTGGTAACTTTCTGGATTTTGTGTACTAACCTGCAAAAGGTTTCCATGACGACTTAGCAGCCTTTGGCAGTACTGCTTTCGGTGTGTTTGATAGTTCGACAAGCAAATGTTTATTACATCATCTACTAAAACTCAACTAAATTCATACAGTATTGAACCAATATTTCACATTGTTCCATGTGTTCAGATTTGATGGAAACATTTACGAAGGTTTAGTAGGATATTTAGTAATACAGTGGCTTATGGACTAATTTAGATGTTCCTTTGAAGAATGTATGCATATGAAATTCGATGCACCATAAAATAAACTACTTGTTCCTCTATGGTTTAGAACACTGGTATTTTTATTTCCTTTTAGCCAGATATTTTGTGTAATTTCAATATGCCTTTAGTTTTATCCACCACCTAGTATGGTCCTTCAATACAGGTTTATATCTTTGAACAGTACATACATAGAAAGTAAAAAACTAATTCCTAATACGAAATGTTTTCCAGCCATAATATAGGACATCATAGATATTTATGTATTTTGTATCCTCAGGACCAAAGTATTTCTCCAAAATTTCATACACGAGTTAGGGATGCTCTGAAAGGTTTAATAATTACGGAAGACATATTTGTAAATAAGGCGTCACTTTTGTCAGTAGGGAAACACATGATAAAAGAATAAATATTCATTCCTAGATATTAACTGCTAATTATTAAGTCTTAGAACAGGTAGACAGTTATGAATACCTGGGTACAATTATAAATAAGGATGGAAAAATAGAGCAGGAAATTTTAAACAGAATAAGAAAGGCCAATTCGGTCTATTATCAGATTAATAATACTATTTTGGGAAAAAAGGAAATAACAAAAGATACAAAAATTATAGTATTTAAAACAATAATACTACCAATTCTATTATATGGAGCAGAGAGTTGGACTCTCTTACAGAAACAAGAAAGCAAAATAACAGCTATGGAAATGAGATATTTAAGACGAGCTGTGGGGAAGACAAGAAAAGATATGATTAGAAATGTAACAATAAGGGAAGAGTTTGGTACACACTCCGTTAAAGAAATATTGGAAAAAAGACAACTTAAATGGTATGGACATGTACTCCGCATGTCAGAAGAAAGAAAACCCAAACAATATTTAGAAGTAAGACCAGAAGGTAAAAGAATTAGGGGAAGGCCACGCATGTTGTATCAGGAATACATTGAGAAGTTGGGGAAGGATAGAGGGAAAACCATGACAGAAATGAAGAGAATGATGATGGACCGAGAAAAGTGGAGGAAATGGGTAGAAGAGGCTGGTACTCCACGCTTAACAGCACAAAGGAGTTAGAGAAAGAAGAAGATATTAACTGCCTGCTAATATAATTGCAGGTAACTTTTCTAGAAAATACTAGAAGAACAATAATAATACCTTTATCACCTTTATTAATTACACTGGTCAGCAATGAAAATATTAAATAAATAATTTCTGCTTATTCTTATGTATTTTTGTCTGCCAAATCCAAAATTAAAGTTAGATATGCTCCATCAACCACCACCTTTTTGTAATATTAAAAACTGTTATCATGAGTATTAGCATAGGGCGGTAAATGTGCTGATTAAAAGAAAGCAGTTTTATCTTATTGGGTCAACAAATACGGCAACAAATGATATTTGCTTTAAGTGATTGTTGTATGTGACTTCAGGAATGACCATGTTCAACAATGAGCCTCTATAAAATTATGTGTTTACCGTCCAGGTGAATGTTTACTCCAACAGCAGACAAGAAAGGTTTGTTGTTGATACAAACTGTCCTGCATAGTTGCCAAAGGAGTAGAAGCTAATAGAAGCTAAACCTGTGTGTTCTCAGTTGTAAATTAACAAGTGTGGTTTCTTAAGCATTGGGAATTAGGATGATAAATGTCTCGCAAATGTGTAAGTGATATAAACAATTTTTTGCATTTTGGTGAGCTCATTTTAAAAGCACAGAGGCGAAATTTGACTTCTCGAGTTAAAAGAGCTTATGAGTGTTATTTTGACAATAAAATGGATGAGAATAAGTTTTGGGCTCCAGAAATCTGTTGTGCCAAAAGTACAACACTATTAACCGGGTAGTTAAAAGAGAACCGCCATATGCCTTTTGCAGTTTTTATGATATGGGGAGAACCTAAGGATCATATAACAGACTGCTTGCTTCTGCTTGACAAATGTATCTGGAATAAGTTTCATATCCAAACACACTCTTAAATATCCATCTTTGGAATCAGCAATTCGACCAGTGCCTCATGGACCAGGCCTTCCCGTTCCAACTCCAGTAATGTGTCCGAA
Source organism: Mantis religiosa (assembly GCA_030765055.1). Classification (NCBI taxonomy): domain Eukaryota; kingdom Metazoa; phylum Arthropoda; class Insecta; order Mantodea; family Mantidae; genus Mantis; species Mantis religiosa. Next base: position 66,378,503 of record CM060950.1, on the reverse strand, counting down.
GAGTTTGAAAGTGTTGATGACATTAGTGAATTAGAACAAAGTGGCCAGAATTGGTAGAAGGAGTTACCGTAAACGAGGCGCACTTATTAACCAAGGAGGATCTAAGTGATTTGGTTCGTGATCTCGGATTATCAAAAAGTAAAGCCGAGTTATTTGCTTCAAGATTGAAAGGCTGGCATCTCCTGCAGAAGATGGTACCAAAATAACTTCCTTTCGTCGACGCCAAAAGGAATTTGAGCACATATTTTCTAAACAGTAGGACCTAGTGTTCTGTAATGATGCGATACTTTAATGCAGTACCTGGGTGTTCAACATAAGCCGTTGACTCTTCGAAAACAAGCTTGAAAAGAGTCTTGCTACATAATGGAAATAAGTTTGCATCAGTTCCTATAGCCCACACAGTTGGTATGAAGGAGAGTTATGTGAACATGCAACTCTTGCTATGCAGTACCCGATATGATTACTCTTGGCAGATATGTGCAGATTTTAAAGTCATAGCTTTCTTACTTGGATTACAACTTCGTTACCCATCATTTTGCTGTTTCTTGTGCATGTGGGATAGTACAGACAAAAACAATAATGTTAAAAACGTTGGCCAAGGAGAGAGTCATTCAACTCAGGACAGGCAAATGTTATTCACCAACCACTTGTAAGTGCTGACAAAATCTTATTACCTCCATTAAAAATCAAACTAGGTTTGTTTAAGAACTTTCTGAAAGCAATGGATCGTGATGGGAGTGCATTTCTGTTCCTGACAACTTAGTTTCCAAAGATCAGTGAAGCAAAAGTTAAAGAGGGAATATTTGTTGGCCCTCAAATTAGACAGCTTATGAACGATTCACAGTTTGAAAACCTTTTAAAATACGCAAGAACGAACTGCATGTTTCTCTTTCAAAAACACTGTCATAACCTACAGTACAGAACTTGTCAGTGAGCTGATTGAGAAATAAATATGAAAATACACATGCTGGACTCCATCTTGACTTATTTCCTGAGAAGTTCGGCACTGTCAGCAACAAACATGGCGAGCGTTTCCATCAGGACATCGCTGAAATGGAAAGACGCTACCAGGAAAAATGGACTCCAAATATGTTGTCAGACTACTGCTGGACACCCAAAAGAGATGTTCCTCAAGCAAAGTACAGTAGAAAGTCTAATTCACAGACAGTTTAGGTGTGTAAAAGGTACTTAAGCTAATGTGTAACACATATTACCTGTATAATTAACATATTAAATTATAATTACAAGAACTCTTATTAATGCAATTACTCAAAAACTATGGTGATGGAAAAGTTCTGCAAAATGATTTGTAATTGGCACACAAAATTCAGCAAGAATCATCCTTTATACTTTTTTAACATTAAACAACTCAAATTTTGTTGACCAGTATTATTACACAAATTCTGCTATGAATATTAACCTCTATAATCATAGGATCAAATTTATGGTGAATATATTTTATCTTGCTTGAGATGAATTGGATTTTGTGTCTTACTGTTTGGTATTTTATAACCAAAATGTGAAGTCTTATATGCTGGTATACTTACTGCTTTATCAAATAGCTGGCATGAGGTAGATTGGTTTATATCTTTAATTTTATTAAATATCTTAGTACGAGTGGATCAGATATTTAAAATAAATTTATAGTGATTAATTGAGGCCAACCTGTACGCTATTTATGTAGAGTAGTATAATTTTACGACTCAGGGAAATTAGCAATACCTTTAAATGTTTTAGTATAATGACTGCGAAACCGTTTTAGTATAACTTGGAGCAAATGAAATGCAACATTCCATGACTAGGTACTAGCAATAGTGCCGCGAACCCGATCGCGATAAGGCGGCTTGCGCACACAAAGGAACTGATAGGCGGACAGTGTGGAAATAAAGAGCCTGCAAAAAGCAGATAAACATAGCGCGAGATAAAGGGCTTGCCGGCCCAGATTAAGTTACGCTTATGGAACATTCTGGTGACGTCTTGACTGTTTCAATTTCTTTTTTGTTCCGGAAGTATCCAGAATTATTAATGAGGTATTTAAGAGATTGTGACACGCCAGCGGTAGTTGCAAAACAGTCGCGGGAGAGGTAAGCGGAGAACAGCAGAGAGTTGTGAGTAAACAGTAAACAGCTGTGAACAAATGCTGTGTAACGAGAGCTAATTATTATTGTCATCGACCTTGGTAGATTGTGGTGTGTATATGTGATGTAATGTTGTTACGTGAGAACTGAACAGTTTATTTCTACGGAAATAAAGAACATTTAGAATTTCGGCAAATTGGACTTTTAATTCTACGAATCCACAAAGTCACAATAGTTAATAATCAGTATAGCCCGGATTTCTAAACTAAATGCTTATAAACGCATTCTTTTTTGCTGAAATACGGAGTTTTCTTACTTATTTTATGCTTATTAATAAAGATAGCTTGTCCCAATCATGCAAATTTAAAAGTAAATTTTCATTCCTATCTTTCATTTTATGCTTCAGACGGTTTACATAGCCTCGTTGAAACAGTTAGGAGCCAGTATGAATACGTGGATCTTCTTGTCTCTAGCGTAAAGAAAGTGTTTGTACTGTCACCGATTAGAATTAAACAATTTCATGAAATCATTCAAAATTTGTCTTTCCCTCCTCAGACTCAATGAGATTCTTGGTTAAACATGTATCAGACTACGTAGAACATTTCAATTAAATAAAAAAGTGTTGGACTGCTTAATTACAAAAGATGCAAGCAGCATTGCCGCAGCACAGGAACGTTTTGCTATTGGCATCCAAGATAGAGTACATACATAACCGCTTCTCCAAAATACCTACTATCATAACACATTTGAAAGCTCGAAATAATACCTTGGAACATTCACTTTCTTTATTAGATGAAATTTCAGTAGCATTGTATTCAGAGACTCGCGGTATTGTTAAAACTGCCTTTGAGAAACTCAGTAAGGTATTAACGAAAAACCCTAGTTACGAACCATCGTGGTACAGAACCGTATGTAGAAGGGGAATTCACACAAGAAGAACGGTGGTGTTTTCACATGTTCCAGTAACGTCATGTGACATCGAGACATCCTTTTCACTGTATAAAAAGTTCTTCACTGATAAACGCAGGAGTTTCACACAAGAAAATCTCAAAATGACCTTCCTCATGTACTACAACAAGCTTAATTAAGGTAACATTTCTGCGAAAAAAATATGTTTATGATTAATTTTTTATTTTTTGTTTGCTTATTTTTGGTCCTTATTTACTTCATTTTTCGTACCTATATGGTTACTTATTTCTTCATTTGGTTGTACTTATAAATCCAGGCTTTAATAATCAATCATCATTTTTATGTTTCTTCGATACTGCCAATGTGATTAAATAAGCTACATTCTTAGGCACGATGTAATTTGTTATGTGATATCTTCTTTCCAATGCGAAGTTAACCCGCTATCGTTTTGCACAATTTCAGGATTTTGAATAATTGTAGTAGTGTATTCTGGTTGGGTCAGTTCTATCTTATGTTTTACAGCGATTATTTTACATAAGTTGTCAAAATGCATGATGGAGAATAAAAATGTAGATCGCTAGAAACAAATGTTAGGCTACACTTAGCCGATAACGCCTGAACTAGCAAATAAATCAAATGAATGAAGTATTAACTACTCTCTTAGAAGACGATGTTTAATGAGGACGTTGTTCTCAAGCTTTGAACAAGAGCTCACATGTTTCTGGACTTGACAGGAGATTCCTATTTCCTTCTCTTTGTAAAGGATTTTCGTTACCAACGTCCTCGTGCCAACTAAGCTCCCTTATTACATGTACGACAATCCAACACTTAACCTCAAACCCTTAGTTGCGAATGACACATTTAAAGTTAAACTGTATGTTGTTGTGATGTCTTAATAATATGAAGAGCCTGTCTGAATTCCAATTTTAATAGTGATATGGCCTAGTAAGTTAAAGTAAAAAGAGTGTTAAATCAAACGATAAAGCATGTTCTTACAACTAGCCGTGTGTAGGCTAAGGTTTGGATAGGTGGAGTCAGACTGAAAAATTCAATGCCTTGGCCGGGATTTTAACTACGGACAGAAATCGGGAAATCCATGGTTCAAATCCCGACTATGCCATTGCATTGTTCAGTCTGACGCTACCTATCCAGATAAAACATGTGTTTGTACTTACACTAATTGTGACAAAAAGGAATTAGTTTATAATATATGATTTACTGAGAAAAATGGCTCCCTTATAACGTATGTGAATCACATTTGGGATGTCATGAATTCGATTCCCTTGGACAACGATCTCTGAGATCCTTATTTTCATGTCACGATTTCCTTTCCACATTTTTCTTCGTTCTATTTCCTTGTCAAATTCAGGTGTGCCTTTCGTGACGTATAATAATTTTATTTTTTTAATGATTGTAATTTTTTTATTTTATGTGTATAAATTTATCTGAAAATCATGTTGCGTGTATGAATGTACTGTGAATAAATGTTAAAAAATGTTAAAGAAATATGGTGCCAGGGTTATACAAATTTTTATTTTTATTTTTTATTTATTTCTCGTGACGTATGGCGATGTCGGACAGATGGAGCGGTTGCTTGCGCATTGTAAATGCTGCTCATGGCGTTGGGCGGCGTTGTGTGATCACTGTCCTCGTGTGGGGAACGACGCTTCTTTAAGTATTGGTGACTGCACAGCAGGTCCGGCGCTAAAATGAGGAACTCTCACTAACTCACGTGATAGGAACTTCGCGAATCACTCTGTTCTATCTCCCTGGACCCTGTAGCCTCCTGCGGTTCTGTCCTCCTGCGGGTATCAGCTACATATAATTCTGTAGAGGTCACAGTGTTCAAGATGTCCCCCTTCGTTATCTACTCTTTATTCATTCGTGCATGTATATAAATTGCAATAAAATGACTAAGGATTATAAGAGATATATGATTTTGTAGCAGGCTAAATTTTGGCTGATTTAGCTAATTCAGCTGAAAAGTCATAAACCAACATAAAACACACAATTTTCCCGGTGCTTTGACAGAAAAAGTCTTTGTATCTGAGTTGAGGGTGAGGATTATGTCTAGGCCAACAGAATTAGAACAGTGTAGAATGCATCGCGAAATTTGGACTGAGTACAAGTAATAGGAAAAAGATGAGAAATTACATGCATCAACACGTTCGATTAGAACCTGAATTATAACTAACGCGGAAAGTTTGTATGTGTAAGAGTGAACCAGCCAATTGTAAATAGCCGCGAATAATATCTCCATTAACTTATTCTGTGTTCATGGGAACTGCCATATACCTTGGTAAATAAACCACGATATTTGGATAACATGCTCCCAATCCACAAATGAAGTATAAGATCCAAATCCTTATCAGGATATCATTCTATATCATACTGAATACCTTTCCTAGAAATGAACCCAAACCGTTTACAGGAATCCGAGACCATATATGTGTGAGTCAGCACGGGGACGAAACAAAGCAATTTGCATCCTATAACACAGGTAAATAAAACTATACATCAATTTAAACGTATGATAAACTATTCCCGTGTTCTTTCCATTGCACGAGAGAACCTAAATTCTCCGGGGAAATAGCACAAGTAGAGGCGCACTGAAATTCTTACCTCATAAACAAGCAGCAGTTCTCTAATTGTTTAACTATACAAAATCGGTCCTTGTGTTTTTCTAGCACTCAGCCCATAGTAAACTTCATTTTTCAGTAAATAGGTGCTACATCTTTGCAATAGCACAGGTCTTTCTGAAGTCCATATCGATTCTGTGTTGAGCTAGTTTGATTACGATTTTCGAGGAGATCAATTTAAACCTACATCGGTTTCACTTAATTTATTTTCTGTTAGAATTGGCCTAAAATGTTCTTTGCTTAACACCGAACCCGATTCTTGAAGCTTATTAATAATGATGTAAAACGCCCCACCATATCCCGAAAATTGGAATGCGTTTTTCGATAAGTTCTAGAAAAATATAAGCACAAAATTCGTCTAGAACACACTAAATGCCATAAAAAGCGGATAGCTTCAAATGCCATAATATGTGTAAATAAATACAAATTCCTTTAAATTTCAAAAATAATGTTGCTATGAGCTCAATAATGTCCATAAAGCGAGACTAAATGGTCCTGTCTTTTAAGTAAGTGCTTAATTAAGAGCAACAGAATGTTCATGAAACTCCATAAAAATATATTGTCACCTTGTGAGTTCGTAGAATTAAAAGGCCGAGTTGCAGAAATTAAAAAGTCTCCTTTACTTCCGAGAGATACACTGTTCAATTCTCACGTAACAACATTACATTAAATAATAACACAATCTTCCAAGGTCGATGACAATAAAAAACCGTGTAAGCTGATTACATTAGCTCTCGTTACAACAACACTCTTGTTACACAACTGTCTTTTCAACAACAATACTTTCAGCTGTTCTCTGCTTACTCTGTTTACAACTAACTCACTGTTTTACTACTAACTCACTTTGCCAGCCATCACGACCTTAAATAACTAATTCGTAATTCGAGATTGTTCTAAAATAAACCTGAACCCGAACAATCTCTATCACTCTAGAAATTTCCGGAAGAATAAAGAAACCAAATATTCTATCACATTCCAAAAGCTTAACTTAATCTATGCCGGCAAGTCCTTTACCTCAGTTATCTCTGCTTGCCGGCGCTTTTTTACAATAGCCGCGCTATCATAAACTGCTTAGCAAGGCTCATTATTACCATGAAACTTTATCCGCACACTGTTTTCTTATTTGTGCCGAAACTTTTATGCCTGTTGCCGTGACACTATACTCTATCTTTTCAGTAAATTTTAAATATTCAGTTTCAATTTCTACAAAAGAATGAATTTAAGAATTATGTTTTCTAAAACCAAGGAACTAAAATATGGATTATCTAAAAATTAAGTCTAGAAGGTTAAACGTCATTCAAAACGTATTTATACAAAAAGTTAACAATACTAAAAAGTAGCTCGGAATTTAACTTCCTTCACTGGACCAAATGAACTACTCTGTATAAATACTTGTATTCCTTACTGAAACTTGCATTTTCAATCTCTGTTGTATGTTACGCCAATAACCAACACTGTTATCATATCAATACTCCTGTGCGTTTGTCATCTGTTAAGTTACTTTCCCAGTGACGCCAGCAGTTTGCTTCTATTTGTGGCATTCCTAAGCTATTGCACAACCAGAGATACGAGGCTTTTGTGATTTACCATACTCCATTAATGCGTGGAGGGCTGGCTTGTCAGTCAGCTGTCTTTCTACGTACATGAAAACAAAGCTGACTGACAGGTCATCACTCTACGCATAAGAGCACTAAGGTAAACCAGCCCAAGTACGATTAGCTACTATGTGTTTGCCTGCAAGGAGAGCGCATTAATGGTTAACTGTAGCTGGAATCTTATTAGGATATCAGCAGCCAGACCCCATAGTCTTAACTTCAGTACTAGAGACGTAAAATACTTGTGATTAAATGATATGATTATCAAACTGTCTAACTCAAACACGGATGGCAGCTTCGAACTACCACCAACAAAGAGGAAGTTCAGGGCGGTTTATAAGGTGAGGAACACTTGCAAATCTGTCACGACTTTTGAGTTAGCAGAATTAAATCTCAGATTCACCTCTGCCCACCACAAACTGTTTTGACTGTAAACCAGTTAGCGAGAAATGGACTTATTGTTCTCGATTCCACTTAAAAGTATTTCTCTCCTAGTGAAGTTCTGACAATAGTTCTGATGTGCGAGTGCTGCAACTGTGTTCAACACCTAACAATTCCTAGCGCACAATCATTAAATATTAGGTGGAATAAACCTTAAAACTTCGACTTAAATAGTCGTATGTTTTGCAGCATGTTAAGGTTAGTGGCATTATCATGGGCACGGTGCCGTGCGTTAGATACTTATTATGTGTTTCAAATGGGAACAGTTCTGGAGTCCAGCTAATCAGATGCAGTATCACACTCAGCGTTGCCAGTTTGTTACCCCACTCCTTTTATATTTCCCTCTCTCTCGCACACTCATACAACATGCAGGTCTGCTTGGCGCAGACGTAAGGGTAAGCAAATTATATTTTACGAACTTTTACAATGATGCAATTGCCAAAATCAAAATTGGAAAAAGAATTTTCGCAAATTATTTATATGTTTAAATACTATAACTATAATTATGGTTTATGAATTACCTGTTTTTCTAATCCAATGGAACAGGCAGTGGCTCATCCATATCGCTGTCAATGTCACTTCCTTTAAGAGACAATTCGTCATTGTCACTGTCTTCATTCTCTGAGTCTTGCAAATTTATAATTACAGATTCCAAAATCTCGTCACGTGCTATTTGTGTCTTATAATCGTCTTCTTCAAGGTTTTCTGCATGCCTTACGCAGTTTTCCCAGTCCTGTTGTGTTACCTTGTCAATTTCTTCGTGAACAAGTCGTTCAACATCCGTCAGTTTAAAAGTATTATTTCTGATTGCAACCCCCCTTTTATATTTGAGCCCACACCAACTTAGTTGGATTATATTGGCAGTAGTAAGGTGGGAGGCGTATTACCTCGTGTCTCATTTCAGTTGCAAGTTGATCCAGCTGATACTCTTTTTCAGTGTTTTTAAACGGAAGTACTCTTTGCAGTAACTCATGCTTAGTTTGTTTCCAAAAAGTTTACGAAGAACGTGTACACCTTAAAAATAATACTTCGAGCTTGACTTCGCAATACCTGCCTTTTTGACTCGCCACTAAATTTACCGCAAGAAGCCATTGCACTGTTTAACTCTTACTCTACTGTTGTGTAAAGAACAACTGAATAATATTGATCTGAAATCTCTAGAGTAAATAAACACTTCTTATACAGCATTCATCCATAAACATAAGCATACAACATTCCACAGGCTAACAGGAAATGAAGTGTTTGCTATTTCTCGAATTTAACGCCTTCACTTATTCACAGTAATTCTTTTATCACGTCATGTCAGTAGTTTAAATTTCAGTTCTGAGTAATGAAAAGTGTATGCACATACTTATACACCAACCACTTTGAACTCTCTAGACTAAATAGAGATTACGAACCATTCATAAACAAAGATATAATGTGACCAGGCACGTCTGCCAGGGCAGCAGGAAATTTATTGTTTCCTCTCGTTCGAAATGGCTTATTCAGAGTAATTATTTTATCACGTCATGTCAATCATTTACGTTTCAGTTCTGAGTAAGTACAAATATACGTACACGCATACATGCCAACCAATAATGATATTCATTACAATGCTTACGTCGCGATTTGTTATAATATAGGTGATAGTGATTTATTTATTTGTATTAGAAAAACTATTTGAGCTAAAAATATGGGGTTTTCATGGCTATGTTAGATACATTACTCTCTACCTTCCACATGGATCAGTTTCGGCAAAATCTGAAGTTTTGTCTTAGCCCAAATAGTACTTCATACAGATTGATTAGGTTGACGCTCGTCACACACCATTTAGCGGAAACGCAATACAACAGCATCGCAGGACTCCAATTGGTTGCTCACCTAGTAGCGCTCAAGGACAAACACCTTCCCATTTGAAACACATTATAGTCCCTCTGTTGGAGGTTCGTCCTAGTACGGGCGATTTGATTCAAAAGAGAGTTATTATTAGTTTCTGCTAGTTGTCATGAAAAGGAACTTACCTTGAAACCGTCTTCTACCTATTCATTTATAACTAAATATAATTATAAGATAGTAATACAAATGTGACTCCCAAATTCATGCGAGGAAATCTCGCGTAGAAAAACTATAACTTTAAGCAGCCTATAATAATGCATATATTATAGATCCCATAGAGTTAAGCTCCCTACTTTTTATCTATCTCCTTGTGGTTTCAGTAAAACTGTGACGTAGCTGTATGCCTCAGTTATCGCATAGAAGGTGTCGACTAACCGACTGGCTGGATGAAGACATAACCCGACGGGACAGCGCCTTTACTCAGCCCAAACACTAGACGCGGTGTCGAGAGATAACGGAATTATTCTGAAACCTTCCTTCTCCCCGCCTCCAGAACTCTCTCGAAACGTCCAGCTGTTATATAAGCGAGCGTATTCAAGAGTGAGCCAGTTGTTTGATTTTGAGTTGCACTAGATGCAACTTAAAGTACTTTTCTCTAGTGAGATTCTGGCGATAGTTGTGACACACTGATGGCAGCTTCTGCGAGAGATTAAAGAATCTTCTGTTCGGCTCTCCTGCGAGTGAAGTGGAAATGAGGCTGCTTCGCCTGTATTTCATTATCCGGCTACATGGAGAAGAAAAATGAAGTGACCATGTATGTACCATGGATTTGAGATAACTTGGTTGTAATTAATTTTTTGAAATTACGGTTGATAAATATCGGTTTCAATATCTACATTTTTAAAATTAGATTCTATAATAAAATTAACGTAATATCAAGTAGAAGTTTTTCGGTTTGTGTTTAATAGTGGCACAGAATTTGGTTCAGGGAGGACTATGAAAAGTTTTGAAAAATGTATTATTACCTAACATCGTTCTCTCAAACGCTGCTTAACTTTAGCTGCTGAGTGGAATGTTGCCACCTTTTGTTCCGTGCTGGGAGTAAAGAAACGGATTGGGTTATTAAGTAGGAGAAACAAGTGGCAATGGAGCACTCCCACGTGCTGAATGTTAAATTTTATGAGCCAACGGTAATATCAGCGTATTCTACCGGTTATACTATGCACGAAGGGTATCAAATATTTACTTTCCTAAGAATATGTACAATTTGATTGAATAATGCATTTTCTTTTATGGTCTATACAGCTATAATGATAAAATGAGTTGATAATTCCGTTTGAAAATATTGGGTCACAGAGAAGTCCTACAAATTAAATTGCAATGCCTGCATCCCAAAACCCAACCAGAAGCATCCTTACCTAATTCTTTATCAGCCGGAACTGTATAAATTTCCCTCCTCGGCAAGAGATTTATAAGTTAAGGGCTGGCTCAAACTGCTACAGATACCCTGAACGACACCTGTAGCTGGTGATGAGCATGGATAAAACATGAACATAGTGTGTAACCTAAATACTTATTTTGCTGTGTAGGTTCCACTTTTATTTCTGGCGACGAGTAAAATGATAAAACTCCAACAGTAAATACCAAAGATTACTCGAGTGAAAGCCTAATAAGGGACGTACGTTTTAAAATATAAAGTTACGTTAAACGTTCTTTATAATACATTGACAGTCCAGTGAGAGTTTTATTTAAATAACCATAGAAATAATTATGTGTTACCAACATATCACTTCATTATTACATTTTATCACAAAACAAGAGTAAATAAATTAGGACAGTTAAGGACTATGTTTTAAATTAAAAATCTAACCGTTAAGTTGTTCTTTTAACTAAACAGTTATGCGGGTTCGCGTGTGAAAATGTATAATTAAGAAGAGATCTGACCTTTTAATCTATTTCGTTACATTACAAGCATAATTTTGATGTTCTTCTATTTAGGATTATTCTAAATGATTGTCGCGATTTCGTGGTACTTTTTTTTGAAAACTTGGAAAACAACATTTTTATTGTTGTAGTAACTGTTACACAAACTTTCAAAGTTTCGTTTTGCGTCAACTGCAGTACTTAAGTTATCACCAGATGGCAGTAATAGCAGTATTTTGTAAAATGGTGATTACCGGTAAGCAGAGAGCTTTCCGTACTTTTGAATACAATCAACACTGACCCGTTACCGAAGTCCAGCTTCATTTTCGGAAAAAATATGGGAAGGAGCATACTTCCGTCAAATCTATTCGCAGATGGTACCCCCACTGTTATGTGGAACATGTGCGAGGCTCCCCTAAGGTGAATGTGTTCTGTGCTGCTTCAAACACGAAACTCTATGGCCCGTTCTTCTTCACTGAACAGACAGTGACAGAGCTGACTCACCTGGATATACTCACAGAATGGCTGTTACCCCAGTTGAGTGACGACAGGGACGATTACGTGCTCCAACAGGATAGTGCATCACCTCATTTCCATAGGCAGGTAAGAGCATCTTTAAAGCAAGAAATTCCAAACGTTAGATGGGACACAAAATGGAAGGTGCTCTGATGCTCTTACCCTTTTCACAACGTTCACCAGTTCTTACACTATGCGATTTCTTCCTGTGGGGACGTGTTAAAGATCAGGTATTTGTTCCTCCTCTATCAGTGGATATTCAGAAAGTGAAGTAGCGCATCCAAGCCGCCCCCGAAATTATCATTGTTGCCATGTTGAATCGTGTGTGGGGAAAGATGGACTATCGAGTAGATATGTGTAGAGTGACAAAAGGTGCACATATCGAGCACTTTCAATGTATACAAAAAGCTTTATGAGTTACAATACACAATAAAACAAAATTTATATTCCTACATCAATTGCATAATCATTTGGAATAACACTGTGGTACCTAGGTTTATTTTGTCTAAAACTTACTAGGTTTTAATTTAAGTGATAATATAATGATGATAGTAATAATTATTGTAGTACCATATTAATAATACTGAGGAGAAGAAGAAAGCACTGTATTGTGAAGCATTATTACTTATATTCAGGCAGCGAAACTTGAATACTGTTAGGAGAGGGACGAGTGGCTACAGGTTAATTGTATTCTAGAGTACCTGTATCGTGAACTCTTTATAATAGAAGAGTGGGTTTTGGCCCTCTGTAGTTCTACATAAAAATCGCACATATGCCTGTGTGCAATCGACTATCTGTTGATTATAAATTATAAACCTGAGAATAATAAAGTACATGAATTGCACAAGTATTTACGATTTATCACATCACATCATTGACCTCATGCGCACCCTCCAATACAGACACTATTTAAGTGGAAACTGCCGAAGATTTACTTTAGAGACTTTTGAAAATATATTGTAGTGCACTTAATGCTAATTCAGCAAACATATGTTAAGGTATACTATAAAGAATAAATTGACCAATAAGAAAACTGAAATCGAGTTATGAATTATATATATATATATATATATACCAGATGGCCCACGCAAGTTGTTCTCTGTAGTTTTATGTTTCTCGCACACATCTGTGCAAGAAGGGTTCCCTCGTCGCTTCTGTTCAAAGGGGAAGTGCACGTACAAGCGAAGCTTCACTGAGCAGAGCTGCCATTTGCGTACATTTCCTCCTGCTTTATCTCTGATAAGCTCACGTGGTCATCTGTTTTTTATTTTATATTTTTAATATATCTATATGTATAGATACATGTTTTTCTGCCCCTTATGTTACCTTTTTTATTGTTTCCGTTTGTTTTACTGCTTGTTTTCCGTATTTTACACACATACACTATGCACATAAACACCCATGAACAAGGCGGGACAGCAACCCACGACCCTCTACGCGGTGGACGCTAGAGATACACACACTAGCGACCACCGCTATGAGGGCCGGCATCTGTTTGCAGTTCGCGTAAGGTCTACAGTCAAACAGATAGCATGTACAATGTACTCAAGCGAAGACTACAGATATAAATAATGATCCTTGGAGAGACGCTTCGCAATGCATGTGAGATCCGAGGGATATATTCACAACGTTTTCCAAGGAGACATCTACCTTCTGCAGGTGTTTTTAGACGTACAGAGATGCGTTTAAGAACCGAAAGATATTTCCAGCTATAGTGTGTCGTACACCATTATTTTTAAAATTGCTAATTGTGAAGCACAAATTGTTTCATTATGTATTATTTATAAATTAGGTGTGAGTTGTTGATATGCCTTAAAACATAATTAATTGCTTTGGTCGTTATGCGCATACTTTTGGTAAGAGACAATCACTCTCCTAAACAGAAACCTTTCCCGAGCCCAGGAATCGAACCCTGTATCTCACCTCTGCGAGCAAGTGTTTTAGCGACCAGCTATGGCACCAATTACATTAGTTAGGTCTCCTCTGTGTTGGTATCGCGTCCCCTTTACTGACATGCTTAGGCAAACCTTTCGGCTTCAGCGTTATCCGGGAATGACTAACTTCAACGAAGGACGACTTGGGTGGACCTCCTGAATTATATATACATATATATCATGTGCCTGATTTTGCTCATTTCTACTGTTAACTTTTTTACATTTTGCGTTATATTATAATTTGTATTTCTATAACTGATTATGTGTATATAGTCTCTTTATCACACGCGTAATTGAAATTCTTAGAAAATGTATTAGCGTATGCCAAAATTAATAAAAGATCATTTTACAATTTATTCAAATTTTTTCTTTATGTGTCAACAGGTTTTTCTGAAATACATTCAGCTTTGCAAACATTTTTCACATTAATCTTGCAGAATTAGGACAGCGTTTGCTTCAAGAAATTAACAATAACTACTTGCTGGTCAATATATACTTAAATTTAATAAAATTACCTGAAATAGTCCAAAATGTGTAGAGTTCCTCTATTCTACTGTGTTCTTTCAATGATATGATCTCATAAATTGTTTCAATTTAGATATTATTTGCAAAGTCCCGTTAACTGTTCACGTTTTGTGAGGCTTAATGACTTTTGGCTGCAGTTTTCAGTTTATTTCAGCCGCTCTCAGTTTGCCGAGCAATCATGGTCATTTCCTTATAAGACTTGTAACTTTCACGGCGATGATTACTAATTAAGATTTCTCAGTCTCCTGAAGGTCACGAAGTCCAGATGGCAGCCCCAACGACTTCATCAATTTAACATGGCAGGTAACCCTAGAAGCCTTAATTAATGTTCATTTCCTTATTTGCTGTGTTCAAGAACTTAAAAATCGGTGCGTAATACCTTTTTCCAACGTTAAAATATTCAGGGTTAACTCTTTCCAAAATGACATAGAATTTTCACAACGAGGATGGATTAGATTTCACGAATATCGCCTTTAAGTCCCTTCAGACTCCGCCATAATAAATTGAATACTCTTGTAGCTTTGGGGGGAAATAATTGTTAAAGTTAATGCCATAAAATCAGACATAAACCGAGTGATACAATGCCTATACTTCCCCTTAATGACTGGATACTCAATAGCGTGCGCAACCGACGGCCCGGTTGTTAAAGAGGTGCTATCAACATGTTAGAACTAACACGACCAGCTTTGGCGTATTCATTCTTTAAGTTAGTAAGAAATTTAAAAACCAGACCACTACTGTTCTGAAATACAGTTGTTCCTTAGAATCCGGCAGACCTGAGGTCGAATTTCCAGTGGAATGATAGCTAATCGTAATTTTATTTTAATCAGTTTAGGTAACAGTTTAACAGGTGGTTCCTCCACAACAAGCCTTACAAACTAAATGTTGTATCAGTGTGACAAACTGAAATACAAGGTTATAATAAGTTTCCATGCAGTCTAAGAAAAGTGGATGTTATAAACTTAATGGAAGTCTTAAGAAGGCAGACGCAGGTTAAAGAATATAAAGATTAGTATATCCAATAATTTATTTACCCAGATCAAACATATAACAATGCTACTGAAGTCTTAAAACATATTACTTTCGTCTTAGAAAGTTGAATCTAATTTCAAATTCACAAAATTAATTTAATGCTTAATTTAATTATTCAAAACGTTGGCCCCTTGCTATGCTGGAATCAAGATTTTTCCTAATATATTATTTTAAAGACATTTCAGTTTTATTACCTTTATTATATGGCTTAAGATTTTTTTTACAAAAATTTCCAAAACTAAATATCTATTTGTATAAACTACACTATAAATTTATTTTCAAATTAGGAAAGCAATGATTTCATTAGAATTAGGATTACTACGGAGCGGATTCGACACTGCGACCAGTATTGATCTATTGCACCTATGCTCCCAAATGGGGCATCCCTGAGAGGAAGAGTGAGGCGAGAGGAGACAGTGGGCGGCCGTCCCAAGAATTCGTGACGGTGCAGAAGGCAGATTCCCTACATTTCATTTAGATGGAAATCTACCTCAGTAGGCCAGCACAACGGACATTCCCTGGTAATGTGGTTCGGAAGTGGACCCAGCAGCCAGTTCGGAGACCGGCAACAGACCTACCGGAGGAGAAAGTGGTTCACTCAGAGCATATAATCCTGCCAAACACCGCCGAGACACCCGCCGTCACTTCTACCCTAAAAGAGACCACCAAATAAATAGATGACATGAAATCTTAATTGAGATGAAATGGAAGGACAGAACGGACGAAACCGCCTAAGCCATCCCACTCGATAATTTTTCCATATTGTTTAATAATGTTCTCCCCCTAGAAAAACTGTTAAACAGCGGAGCAGAATTCTTTACATTTCTCTATAATGTGTATACAGTAACATAAACAAAAGGTTTTATATAAATCCCTTCTGCACTTCTTTAATTATCAAGGATAAGGTTTAGTAAAATGTACTTTACTGGAAATTCCCTTTAAAACTTTAATTTCAAATTTTGGGTCCATGCTATATATGTATTGTGACTTTGTGGGTTCGTGAAATGAAAAGTCCAATTACACAAACTCAACAATGTTCTTTATTTCCACCGTCTTACAGTTTAACACTTGCCAATTACACAGAATTACGTACTGCACACAATTACAATTCACCAGTTCGTCCGTTAAAGTTACACTTGCACTCGCGATTACGTAAACTCCGATGCACATACACAGTCTTCTCGTTCTTACACTAGCACTGAACTCTTACGCTGATTGCCAAGAACTCTGACTGACTCCTCTTGCACGACGTGTTGCTTATATAGGATCCGCTTGCCGATCTGGAAGGTTCTCAATTAGAGGAAAAATCCCGTAAGTTCGAGAACACAGGTGGAACAGAAAGAGACGGCACAGTGATGTTTTTTCCTCCCGACCACCACTTGTCACCACTATAAGACAAACAAGGGGTGAGTGGCTAACTCCAACCTCCCCTGCTTGGCCGCTCTCAGCTGGTTCTATAGGGTGTTCCAACGATCGGGTGAAACTGCTCCCTCCTCAAAGCTGGTCGTCCCGAACAGCACCAACGTAGCGTGCCAGGCGATCCAGGTGTACCACCAATATCTTCCCTCGGGGAACCTTCTGGATGCGGTAGACCACGTCGTTAATCCTCTTCACCACCCGGTACGGTCCTTGACATGGCTGCTGGAGCTTCGGGCAGCGTCCCTTGGTCCGGGTAGGACGGTACAACCAGACCAGGTCACCCTGCTGGAACCCTTGGCTGTTGGCTTGCCTGTCATACCTGGTCTTCATGCGGTCGCTCGCATTCTGGATGCTCTGGCGAGCCATCTCGTGCATGTCGTGGAGATGGTCCACCAAGTTCTACACACACTCGGTCGCTGGCTGTTTCGCTTCCGGAGCAATGTCAACGGCGAGACGTTCGAATGGCGCTCCGACGTTGTACTGCTGTATGCGACCCCGGCTCCTAGTCTGGGGGCCACGACTCGCCGCGCACTCGTGACACTCACGGCACAATCTCTCAGCATCTGCTCGGAGCCTCAGCCAGTAGTAGCGCTGCCGTAGTTTGTGAATCGTTCGGTTCGCTCCCAGGTGTCCTCCTGAAGTACCGGCGTGCACTTCCTCCAAGACTTCCGGGACCTTACTCCGGGGAAGTACCAACTGTTCTCTCTGCGCCTTCCCATCGGGTGACTCCCATACCCGGAATAGCACGCCCGCTCTGGTCTTCAGCGAGTCCCATTGGGCCCAGTACGACTTGTAGGTGGCGCTCCTCGGTGCGATGTCCTCCCAGGTTGGTCTCCTCCCTGCCTCCACTTCCCTTAAGAGTGGCCCCAAGTCTGCGTCCGCCAGCTGCTCCCTCCTCAGGCCTGCGCTATCCCAGCCATCCGCAGGCACTGCCGTGACTACTCGGACTGCTGCGGCACGCTCCTTCTCCTCCACTCTTGTACACTGGCCGCACTCTTCTGGATAGGGTGCTCGTGACATGGCGTCAGCGTTACCGTGGCTCTTCCCTCTACGATGTTCCGAGGTGAAGTCGTACTCCTGCAGCCTCGGGACCCAACCTGCTCTCTGGCCTTCTGGTCGCGCCGTCACCATCACCTCGCTCCTCGCGGGAACAACCACGTCTTCGTTCAAGACGACCCTGCAGATTCCAAGACGCTCTTTGGGCTGACGGAGTATAACCTCTTCTCCGTTGAGCCGCAGGACCTTCCTGCCGACGTCGACCGTCGCATCGTGGCTCCTGAGGGCATCCAGTCCCAGAATCACCTCCTCAGACACCTTCGCGACGAACACCCATAGACGCACGGCACTCCGCCCCAAGGTCATCTCGAGCAGGGCCTCCTTCTCCACAGGCAAGGTGTCGCCAGATGCCGTGACCAGCTCGTATGGTCGGCTTGGATTCCTCGTCGGCAAACCCTTCGACACGTCAGGTCTGATGATGGTCACGGCTGGCACGCGGCACGGCTTCCCTCTCATCCAACCGTCCGCGATGAGGCCGTCATCCATACGCCGGCTGACGGCGCGCAGTGTCACTCGAGGGGATGGTGGCAATGGCGCCGACGTGCCCCTCTCCACGGCGGGCCTTACTCGTCCTTCCACCTGCTCTTCCTGGTGTGGGCAGTCTCTCTGCAGGTGTCCGGGCTGTCCACACCCCCAACACAGGCCACTAGGTCTTCGCCGGCGTCCCTCAGCTGGTCTTCTGTCTCCGGCGTAGCGGACACTCCTCGTTCTCGACGTCGGGATAGATGTTACTTTGGCCGCCTCCATCCTTAATGCCGCTGTCAGCGCCTCGTGGATGGTTTTATATTCGCCGAGCATTAGGCGCTGACGAATCTCCGTGTCCCGTACCCCGTCGACAAAATTGTAGGCGGCTTCCCGGGATACGAACTCCAGTGGAAGGTCAAACAAGGCCTTGCTAGCCAGCTGCTCAATCGCTATGGCGAACTCCTGCAGCGTCTCCCCCGGCTGCTGAGACCTTGCCTTTAGCTGGCTGCGGTATGCTGCGGCTAAGCGGTGGTTCCCGAAGCGATCCTCCAGGGCCTCCCAGATGTCCTTGGGCGCCGCCGTCGTCTGCACCGCGTTTAGGACTTCCGCGGCCCGTCCCTGGAGGCTGGCTATTAACTGTGTGGCCTTCTCCTCCAGTGACCATCCGTTGTGCCTGGCCACTGTGTCGAACTGGCGGCGGAAGACCTCAAACGTCGACGCGCCGTCATACTTGGGAGGTTTGACGCGCGCAGATGTTGTGTCGCGTCCCGGCGCGTTGGCCTTCAAATCCTTCAGTTTCCTGCCGACGACGTCCTCCAACATGGCGTTCAGGGACTTCACGCTGCTGTCGGCTTTCCCTTCCAGGTCGTTAACTTGGCTCGCCAGGTCCTCGACGCGCTCGTCCACTTGGCCCATCCGCTTGCCCAGCTCCGTCACGTCATCCCTCACGCCGGCCAACTGTTCTTCAAATTTGGCGGCGAGAGCTTCGTTCGCCACCTTCATTTCCGTGGTCAGTTCGGCCATCTTTGAGGTCATTGTCGTGGCCAAGTTGTTGTTAGCCGTTTCCGTCTTCGCTGTTAATTCGGCCTTCATTTCTTCCATCTTCCCGGTGATGTTGTCGTTGGCCGTCTTCATTTGTTTCAACTCTGCGGTGATGTCGTTTGCCGCTTCTGTTTTTGCAGCGAGGTTTTCATTTGCCGTCTTCATTTCCGAGGTCAGTTCGGCCTTCATTTCCATCATCTTCTCCAAAGTCTTTTCCTATGCCGCGTCCATGGTTGTAATGTTCGGTGATGTTGTTATCCCACTCCTGACATCAGTGTGACTTTGTGGGTTCGTGAAATGAACAGTCCAATTACACAAACTCAACAATGTTCTTTATTTCCACCGACTTACAGTTTAACACTTGCCAATTACACAGAATTACGTACTGCACACAATTACAATTCACCAGTTCGTCCGTTAAAGTTACACTTGCACTCGCGATTACGTAAACTCCGATGCACATACACAGTCTTCTCGTCCTTACACTAGCACTGAACTCTTACGCTGATTGCCAAGAACTCTGACTGACTCCTCTTGCACGACGTGTTGCTTATATAGGATCCGCTTGCCGATCTGGAAGGTTCTCAATTAGAGGAAATATCCCGTAAGTTCGAGAACACAGGTGGAACAGAAAGAGACGGCGCAGTGATGTTTTTTTTCCTCCCGACCACCCCTTGTCACCACTATAAGACAAACGAGGGGGGTCGTGGCTAACTCCAACCTCCCCTGCTTGGCCGCTCTCAGCTGGTTCTATAGGGTGTTCCAACGATCGGCTGACAGTATAACATACAGCAGCATCTTGCTTTTTAAATCATTACTCTGAAGCTAATGCATGTATTAAAATGATTATATCTGCAAATATTTAAATATTTGCTGCACCCAGTGACATATATTTTTAAAAATCGACGTTATGAAACTTAAGCTGCACTTAGCACCTTAAATGTTCCTGACAATAAATTTATCACATTATAAAAATAAAATACCTTATAAAATCAGGATATAATTGCAAATTTCTCCTTCATGCCATTTAAATACCCAAATAGACACGCACAATTCAGTTCAAAGAGCGCCTTGGATTTAAGTACATTTTCCCAATAATTTTGTTTTTATAGATTATGTTCTTTTAAGATGTCTGAAGAGGATTCTCTTCATTTCTTAGTTTGGCCTATAGAATTTAAATAACTTAATGTATGAAGGGCTGTTAGAGGGCTAAAATACTTCTTCAGTTTATTACTTTCGTTAGTTTTATTATAACACAAAACTTAAAATAATTAGTTATAAAAGTATTCGATCAATATTATTCAAAATAATAAAGCTTTCATATTTCAGATGTTCATCACCGGTAGGTTTAACATGTAGCTTGGAAAGTAAATGTATAGTAACTCAAACACTAACGTTCAGTTATAGCTATGTATATTGTATAAATTGTGATAAAAGATTCAAATACACGGATCGAAATATGTACAAGTTTGGTATTTTATTGCATAGTAACATATAATTCTTCCAAAGTTCTAAGATACCTTCCACTATGCAATTTCGCAATGCTGTACGAAATGTTGTTCCTAGCTCTCCTGGTGTGATCAGAGCAATGCATGGAAGTACATTTCATTAGATGAGCAGTGGAGATCATCTTGATCGCATAGCAATTGTATGAGGTCCAGAGAAGGTGGAGCTCATATGCTCTATGATACTGTGACTACTAGGGTTACGTAGAATCCAATGTCTGATTTGTAGACATTTAGAACACTCTTTATTGCAGTAAAAAGACGTGAACATGACAATCAGCTGTCTTCAAGGTCGACTCAGTTCTCCGCCGCACGTAAACAAATGAAAGAAATCACTGCGGTACACTTCAAACGTCCACTGTCGCAATAACCATCACGCAACTACTATGCTGACCATTGCACAACTGGCGCTTATAACACTTTGCCGGTATTTATACCTCCAGTCATTGTTTCTAGAATGCCGTAGACCTTCCCAGAACAATCGCGGCGGCAAGAGAAAGACAGAAAATTCCGGAGCCTCTTTCTGTCTCTTTCTCTTGGCAAGCGTCCAGCTCCGTTTTGTCGTGGAAGCACAACAATGTCATCGGTGACAATACCCTATTCATCCGGTTAGACAACCAGCGTTTCCAAGTGTGACGGTTATTTTATATTTTTTCAAGTATTTGGGAATTTGTTCTGGGTTGTTCTGGAAAAGGTGGTTTGTACAAAATAGGATGTGAAATAGGGTAGGCCACAGAATGATACAACTTACGTAATAGTGTTCTTATTGCTCATTACAATAATATAATTACGTAATGTTGTGTCGTGGACCAATAGGATAGAAGAAACTTAGATGTTCTGGAAACCTCGTGCACAGAGAATCCAGAAGATGCACATAATTTGGCGCCATTCTGTACAAGAACCGTCGGGGTAAGACATGTTCTTTTTGTTTGGTTTTTCTTTTTCTTTTGGTGTCGTTCTTCAAGTCTACAGAAACTTAAAGTGCAGCGATGCAACAATAATTATTGTATGAAAGTACAGAATTTACGATATTTAAAATTGTAATAGAAGATATTAATGATTTTGCTGAATAAATTTCAAGACATTTAAAGGAGAAAATTTGTTATTATTTTTCTACCATGACAGCATAAACTAATTCTTATTCCGATACTACGGCCAGAGATAAAACTCCTTGCTCCAGAGTGCTGAGGCATATATCTACAAGAATTCTACCAGATGGTCACCAAATGTCAGAGTAATTGATCATTCTATCCCTCGCACCTTTTGCACAAATATAAAGTTGCACAAGATATCATTCTACTTCCATTTTGACTCAGGGAACATCTGCAAATCAGATCCATGATGTCTGCCGTGTATTCTACGAAAAAATTCATTCAAATGTTTATTAAAGAAGGTTATCAAAAAGTGGAAGAAGTGTTTCTGGAAACCTAGAAGCCGAAGGGATGAATCGAACAATATAGAGAGCGACTTGATTCAAGGTGACAGGCTTGGACATAGGTGGGGTCTCTAACGTCTCCAGATATTACATCCTGAAGTCGACGACACCCCTCTTATGACTAATTCTCTCCACAGAGATCTGAGAGCCCGTCACACGCGAACGTCAGGACAGACAGTTTTACAAAGGAAGCTCTAACGCCTCGATCTTGCCGCAGCTTCAAAACCGACTCAGACCGATGGTTTTTAAATGTGCTTAAAGCGGCAGCCCCATGTCAGGAGATCTACAAATATATAACAGAACTCACGCAGGACGAAATTCTGACACTCTGGCAGCGCCAATATGATCCTGACAATTGGCAAAATATGTATTTAATGTTCTATTGCAATATGCCTCACCCACTATTCACTTGCGTAATTCTTAGAACGTGATTAGGAAATGAAATGATAGAAAATGGGGAATAGGAAAATACATAGCATTAGGGTGCATCTAATGGGTGCTTAACATCACATTTGCAATTTCTGGAACGTGGCTGGAAGACAACTGTAATGTATCATATTATCTGCCACTATGTTAAATCTTACATTTATTGTAATACTTCGTATGTAATACCTATTTTTTCATAAATATACTGTCGCAATAAAACGAAACTACTGCTACAACAAACCAGAGCAATCACGTTACACCGAGTATTGGTCATTGATAATACGAGAACATTTGAGGTACGATATGTTTCGGAGGGAGTACTTATTTTGTTGTAATTTACGTCCTCCAACATTTAGTCATATCGGACGATGAATGGAATGGGTGAAATGATGCTCAAATGAGTCCGGGGTCCATAGAGCTTAGAGTTACCCGACATTCGTCTTTCAGGATAAGGGAAAACCCCGGAAAACCCTTATCCAGGTAACTCACCCTGAGCGAGATTCGAACTCGGGACCTCTTGAACGTGAGGCAGACATGCTACCATCTACGCTACCGAGGCGGGCTAGGGAGTACTTAGCACTACGATTTATGGAAGAACTTTTGTACTTATGTTCCTACGGAGCACCTCACGGGAGGGAGGGATGAGGTGGCCAGACCTAGGAGTACAGGGTTCACAATAGTCACAGATTTGAACTCCACGGTGGCTGCTCGTACAACCGCCTACCAGGTTACTAACAGCACATCAGCTGATAGGTTATTGTATATCATGTTCCTAATCTTAGACATAATTAAACATTATATAACTGTCGACAATTAGTTTAACTGAACATGCAAACAAACCTGTGGGGAAGCCAAATTGTGGACAAAATATATGTAAAACATTGTATAAACTAAACTGACTTATATTAGATGTAATAACCTTAGTTATAAATAGAAATCTTATTTGTAACTTGTCAGTTTACTCTTACAAACTCAGCAAAAAAAAAAGGTTGTTTCAAAACAAATAAAGAGAAAAGTCAGAGGTCCATAGATGGGGAGACTGCCCCCCATCAGGAGAACAAATGTTTACCTAGAGCAACGGTGAGACTCCCGCCAACATTTACAGCCCAAAAAAATCAAGAAGAATAAAGGTGACGTAAAAAGAGAGTAAGTGAAATGAAAGGCAAGGACTAAAAATTTGGAAGACATAATTATCCTTCCCAGCTTCCGCATAGTGAGCCGGAAAAGTCCTGGAAAAATATTCATGGGTCAGGCTTGGAAATCGAACCCACGACCTTCCGAATGCGGGCTACAGATGCTACTTCCTAAACCATTCTGCTCGATATATACGCGTGTAAATGTGTGCGTGTGTGTATGTGTGTATACAAATTAGAGGTAAAATTTTATAACTAGCGGCATGTTATTGCTTTAACGTTTGTTAAGTTTAGAATATATGTTTTCATAGTTTATTTTAATACCCTCATTGCTCTACTTCGGTTTTTGCTTATTGAATTTCAAAATCTTAATTCGCTTTACCTTCCACAGACATTAAATGTTATAGCATGTTGAAGTCAGCATGCCTCTTCGATGTAGTCTTCGATGTTGTGAACTTTGACCCGTTTTCAAACTGTCACTTAATAACCTGGTTCAAAATTGCCTGAGACTTCCCTAACTTTTACTGTCACTTCAGTAATGTGAACTAAAACCACTGTTCACTGTCACTTCACTTTCTTTGACAACATAGAGATAGTCCCGGACTGTTCACTCGCTGGAGAGTCGAACACCAGACATCTCGAATCCCTCTTAGTTACATCACTCACGAAACGATGTCACAGTCGCTACCAACACACTGAGAGAACACGTCTTTTGTAGACTCACTAGCTTCTTCAGATTGACTCAACTTGCGAAAGCGCTCTCTTATATAATCGTTAGACGTTTCCAGAACATTCGTGAAGGAGAAATATCTAGAAGGTTCTAATTACCAGGGATAGCGCTTATGGTGCTTGCGCTGAGAAAGAGCGCGGTTTATCTGTTTAAGCTTCCGACAACTCGACGCCCATCTCCCGATACCCTTGCGCTAAATGCTCTGCGTCACAATATCAAGTGATTCCCGCTTTGGTATTTAAGGACTCCAATATGTTGAGTGTACTATGTACCAGAGCTTCTAAAAACAGGAAAATCCTTATGCCGATACCTCCTTTTCTTCCTCTTTCAGCTGACTACATTGCTAAACCATATGATAACGATATGATAAAGATACTTGGTGTTAGACGCACTGCTTTCATTATACTAAGAGGCAGGTTTGAACCTATGTATTCCCCAGTCTATTTCCTTATAATTTACATGCATTCAATATGGATTAACTTTGTTGTATATAATACTTATACGATTAAGAAAAGTAAATTTTAAAACTCTTTACGAATATAACGATGCTCAATAAGGATCTATTATGTGTTTCAAATGGGAAGATGTTTGTCCTTGAGCTCCACTAGGTGAGCAACCAATCGGAGTACTGAGGTGTTGTCATACTGCATTTCACCTATGTGGTGTGTGACGAGAGCCAAACTAATCAATCTCAAATAAATACAATTCGCGCTAAGACAAAAATTCAAATTTTGCCAAAACTGATCCATGTGGAAGGAGAGAGTAATGTATTTAACATTTTAGCTCAAATAGTTTTCCTAAAACAACTAAATAAAGTAGATAACGTTATATTATAACAATGCATTGCGACGTAAGCACTGTAATCAACATCATTATTGGTTGGCATGTATGCGTGAACATATGTTTGAAATTACTCAGAACTGAACCATAAACATTTGATATGTCGTGATAAAAGAAATGTGTACTTTGAATAAGCCACGGTGTTTGCTAAATTCGATGAGAGGAAACACTACACTTCCTGATAGTCTGGCAGAAAGTGTCTGGTAATATTAAATCTTCGTTTATGAATGGTTCGTAATCTCTATTTACTCTAGAGAGTTCAAAGCACTACTACTCAGTTACTCTTCCATGAAAAAGTGAATCAGCTGGATCAATGAGATATTGTGACTTTGTGGGTTCGTAGAATTAAAAGTTCGAGTTGCGGATGTTCCAAATGTTCTTTATTTCCGTAGAAATACACTCTGATCAATTCTTGCGTAACAGCATTACGACACATACACACAGTCTACCAAGGTCGATGACCAAACAGCGTTCTGATTACATCACTTTACAGCATCAGCTCTCGTTACAACCACACTCTACAGTTGTTTACTCCTCTCTATTGACGACTGACTCTTGGCGAGTCGTCGCTTCCTTAAATACCTCAACTGATAAATCCAGACTGTTCCAGAAGAAACCGAATATTCTCTATCAATCAAGATGTCACCAGAAATGTCCAGTTATCTCAGTTTGTTTGTTTCGGCAGACCTTTATCTGCTTATGCAAGCTCTTTATCTCCGTGAAACACTATCCGTCTGTTATCTATTTCTTTTATTCCCGTTACCATGACAATATGATCCACCTTCCCCCTTACTACTGCCAGAACAATCCAATTGAGTTAATGTTGGCTCAAACTATGTTGCAAACAGAAATAGTACTTTTAAACTGACTGACGTTGAGCGACTTATTCACGAAGAATTTGACAAGGAAAACAACAAGACTAGAAAAACTACGTGAGACATCAGATAAACTACAAGAAGACGACTTTTAGAAAGAAATAGCACGTAATGAAATTTTGGAGCCTACCATCATAAATTTGCAGTACTCAGACAATGAAGACAATGACAAATTATCTCTTAACGTAAGTAACATTCACAGTTATACTGCTCCACTGACGGTATTTCCATTGGATTAGAAAAATAAGTAATTCATAAACTATAATTAATTTTAAACTAAATATTTAAACCATTTGCGTAATAGACGAATATCCACGTTACAACTGTGATTTCAACAACTGCATTATTATAAAACTTTGGAAAATTCAGTTTGCGTTAGCGCCAAGAACAGTCGTAAGTGTGCGAGAGAGAGAGAAATATTAAAGGAGTGGGGATAACGAGGTGGCAACTTTGATGGCTCTAACGTCTCTGATTCGCTATAGGCGAGAACTCTCCCCATTTGAAACACATAATAGGTCTATCCACAAATGTCCACGTCAGCAGGCAATCAGAGGTGTAGCCTATCTCACAATTAAGAATAACGGTACAAAGTTATGTGGAACAGGGCTTCAATATTCTACTTTAAACCTGGTATCGTAAACGTAGTTCTATGGAGGTTTAGTTAAACCAAACCGAATGCTTAACTGCAGGCGCTGTTTTATAACTTTCGGGTTAAGTTAAAACTCAGTATTGTTGGTAAGAAGAAGATAGCTAATCTTATTCTTATTCTTACACGGCAACTAAATATTTTAGTAGACCTGTAGCTTAGAAAAAAATGCAATATTCTGACATAGCAGCCATTTACAATGAAAATTAATAAGCGTAATAGTCTGTCGTTAAATTAACTTGACAAGCTATCATTCACAACGAAAAATAGTAAGGTTTGAAGACACCAATTCAATCGCTAATCGTTTCCCTATTTTTAAAGGCAATTCAGCATGTTCCAGTAGGTATATAGAAGGCTAGGTGACAGACGGTTAACGTTTATAGAAGTTTGTTCTTATCCAGTTTACTTGATGGATGAATTAATCACATTATGTGGTCCCTAGCTTTTATGTTTACGTTTAGTTTTCAAGCATATATGGTTGTTTTATCATAAAATAAAAGAGATATATGGATTTACAGTTTATATCTTCTCGGTGGTTTTGTACCCGGTTTCTAATTTAACCTTCTAACGTTAGAACTGTCTGTTTTGTAAGTCTCAATTTGTTTAAATATTCATTATCATTAGGGCCCGAAAGTTTAGCCAAAAATGCATGAAGTTATTTGTGCACGAGGTATAGATTGTCAATTGTGTCAGTCATCAACTAGTGCTGTTAGTGGGACGTTGTGCGCATTCACTACGCCAAGCAAAGACTGAATACTTCCACAGATACAGCAGAAACTAAAACGTGTTCTGCAGAAAAATATAGGATATTCCACTCTATTTAAAATTTGTAATGGGCTACAGGGTTCTAGAGTAAATTGTAATGCACAAAAAGGGATACAGCAGCAGCTCCTTTTGGTTTAAATTTGTCCCAGTCACATCATTAGATGTGGAGAGAAGCTTTTCCCAAAACAGAGCAGGTCCGGAGGAGAATAGAACATCCTTTTCGTTTGAAACCTCCAAAATTATATTGTTGTTCACTGTAACAAATCATATGTGCAATCATAATGTGGTATTATTACAACGAATTAGCATTTCATTTACTGTATACATTGTAGATATTAATGGTTGTTTTGTTTATATTCATATATCTTGAAAAGATAAGTTTTCTTTTTATAATCTAAATGTACAATATATTCTATAACAGTTTTTCCGTTGGGTGACCTCGTTTGATAGATTTCCGTTGCCTGTGACCTTGGTTGTATGATGTATGAGTACGTGCGCGACTGCATGGTACTCCTAGACACAGCTAGCGTATAACACCGTCACTACTAACCTGTTGTATTGTTGTCTTTTTTTCCAAACTTCCGGGCCCAATCATCATATCACCTTTGAAACAGATCATATCTATTTAAGAGGGTTCTCTATTTTCAGTTATCTGAATAACTTCATTATTCAGCAATTCCTAAAGTGTCTATCCGAAATCCATTATATATTGCGGAAACATTGTCTTGCAACATAGCATTAAAATGTAGGAAACACAAGCAAAATGTATTATATATTTTAAACCTAAACGGAGGTTTAAACCCCCATTACAACATTGAACCTAAATAAGTGTTCTGATTACATGGCGTAAAAATCAACCTGTGTCTCCACAGCTCTGGTTTGCCGCCCCCTTCCCAGGGTTGCTTTTAATGGCATTTCAGCATTCATTTAAACCTAAATACCAGCCGCAGCTGCGAATCCGATGAGGTAAATAAAATTTCAGAGTAGTGGTTAACTGCAGCATTGCACACTCAATTTCACGAATATTCTTCTGGTTCTCAAAACTATAGACTGCATGTATTTCAGCAAAGGACTTCGCTTCCAGTGGCACTGATGAAGTTACAGGCTTTCAGGCAAACGAGAGCTACTTAACTCAGAATTAACACGCGCGCGCGCTCTCTCTATCTCCTTCTGTCTCAAAGAAACAAAGTAAAACTAAAGGCTTTGTATTCATACACGTTTCTCAATGCCTACTAAATAATATTGGAAAACATATTTCTTTCCATTTTGTTCACTAAAATTCCGATTTCATCCGGCATGGTTTGTAACAAAAGAGCACAATTAAAAAGATACCAGCTCACTTTATGCCTCGTTTGATGCAGGACCCTTGTACAAGAAAAAAATATAGAATACGTAACCGCAATTGGGAGCCCAAGATACTGCCTCGCTAAAATGAGAGATCGATATATCGTTATTGAGATTGCTGCAAAGTTTGAAGAAGCGAAATAATGGTTTCCCTAAATAGAGAGGTAGAGTGGGAGAAGAGCTGAGATAGAAAGCCAGGAAGAGAAATCGAAGAAAAATAGAAATATGAGGCAGATGTTCTGTCGGCGATTCAAAACTTAAGTGATGCTTCTGGAAAAGAGCACGTAGGCGATATCATTGAAGTCACCCTTGAAGGTTTCGTTAAGAGTTTACATAAGATCGTTGTCCAGTGGCAGAAACCAAGCGATTCTACTTATTTCTTCTTCTTTAACTTCCCTAGTTATATCACTGTCGTGGCGTTAGGGGATTCTTGGTTCTCTGCCCCTTATGCCTTTAGGCGTCAGGTTGAGGAATCGAAGCTCTGGATCAGATAGAGAAATCCAGGATAGGTGATCAGCCCGGCGATTAGAATAAGAGAAGCACATGAACGGGATGAGGGCGAAAAGAATGAAAGGAAAGATGATAATGGAGCAATTGGAGGAATGATGTTGGGGGAAACCACAGAAAACCCGCCCCAACGTCGTGTTCTTCACCACAAATCTCACATGAAGTTCGAACCCGGGCCGCCTTGGTGACAGTCAAGTGGTCTAACCGCTTAGCCACGGTACGGTCATTAACAACTTATATATTTTTTGTTCTGAAACCTCAAATTATGTCAGACTTCCTGCATAACTCTTGAGTATGGTTTGAGATGTTAGACTAACTACAGAATATTCCAAATTAATGCCTTATAAGTCGACTGATCTAGTTTCATCCAATAAGTTTGTTTAAGTATTCGTTTCTCATTAACCAACCTTTTACTTTCTCTTTATGTATTTACAGTAAATGGGGAAAGTATATACCTATTGCATTTTATCCAAAAATTCGATACCGAACTTTCATGGGTGCAGGACCGAAGCCTCCCGCGATCAGAAAAATAGCCCCGAAGCCTCTCGGTCCCTTACAGGTCCTTAATTACATAACCCCCAAGCCTCCCGTCTCAGTCCCTATAGGCCCAAAGTCTCCCGGTCGAAACAAGTACAGTTCCAGTTTGGTGTTTATAATATTTGATGAAGCACTACATACTTCTAGTTGAAGATGTTACTTTTTTGCGTTTATGATTAATAACAAACAAACAGGGCTCTAGTACCAAAAGAAAATGAACCTCCAATGCTTAAATTTGAATTAGTGGTTGGTCCGGTTCGTTTAGCGTTACCCAGGGTGCACCACGAGGAGGCGAACTGGCTCGCACACCAAAAGATTCCACATTTATCAGCTTCTTCATTATTTATTTTCTCTAATTTACTCACAATGGATCTTCATTTAAATACTTTGTTATTTTTACATTCTAAATCTGGGCTGCAGGAGCAAAACTGATTGTTGTATTTTTGTGGAAACTTTCGCAAGCATTGGTAGTTCTGTCTATTGCAACTTAGTTCTTCCCACATGGAAGGAGGAAAGAGTGCGTTTTCGTCTTTGTAAATTTCCACTAATTAGTCGCAAAACATCTGTAACTTTACCAAGAGGCATCACCACTAGGCGATGTTTCATGATCTTCGTCCGCAACAGCAAGTGCCTGTTATTCTCTGATTGTTGGTCTATCGGTAATTGTAAGTTTTCTGCGGCCATAAAGTCATCGCAAAACTGATCTGAGTTGAGCGGCCAAATACCAGTGCACTGAAACCCATGAGCTGATATTTATTTGTATTATTTTATAAAATTATGGAAAGTAACAAATCCATATCACTTTAAGTGATCCATTGGATTAAATAATTCTAACATTCAAATATGTGTTGGACAATGGCAGTCCCCTGGTGGCGAATAGTGCTAGGGATTGGGCGTCTTTACCCGCCGACGACATGTTGGATTTATCATGAGAATCAGGCTTCAAACACACCACCACAATATCGACTAAAATATAAATTGGTAACCATAAAGAGGGACTCTCAGCTTATGTACTTTGTAAAACATGTTTAGAAATCTATTCAGTGTTACCTTGTAATGATCTTGCTGTATCTGCACTAAGAAATTCACACAAAACACGCTTCTTCTCAACAAACCAGCATACACTGCTCCAAGGCCACGATACTCCTGTGCGTTACCCCGACTGTCCGCTTTATGTCAGTGCTATGCCGTATCTGCTAGAATCATTGTCTCAAGAATATTACATGAGCGCCACTGTCCGCTGAGTGCCATTTTATTACTCTCCCCTACAGAGTGAATCATTTCCGATATATTCCTTGTTATTTGTAGAATTTTTCATTACTCATTCTTTGCTCAAATGGAAAGTCGCTACTCGTGTTTTATGCCCTACAAATGCAAAGAGAATTGAATTTCAGAGCTAACACAGGACTTAACTGATCTGAGTATCACTTAGTTCAAGTTTATACTGCTGATTTCATTGTACATATAAGGAAATATGTAGTAAGTCCTATTAGAGTGGTGGATATCTTAATATACTAGACCATTAGTGGTTTTACTTATATGTTTCAAATGGTAAGGTGTTTGTCCTTGAGCGCCACTAGGTGAGCAACCAATCAGAATCCTGCGGTGTTGTCATATTGCATTCCCGCTAAGTGGTGTGTGACGAGCACCAACCTAATCAATCTATATGAAATACTATTCGCGCTAAGGCAAAAATTCAGATTTTGCCGAAACTGACCTATGTGGAAGGTAGAGAGTAATGTATCTAACATAACCATGAAAACCCCATATTTTTAGCTCAAATTGCTTTTCTAATACAAATAAATAAACCATTATTACCTGTATTATAACAATAAATCGCGACGTAAGCACTGTATGAATATCTTTATTGGTTGGGATGTATGCGTGTACGTATATTTGTAATTACTCAGAACTGAAACGTAAATATTTGACATGACGTGATAAAATAATTACTTTTAATAAGCCAATTCGAGCGAGAGGAAACAAATTTCCTGCTGCCCTGGCAGAACGTGTCTGGTCATATTATATCTTTGTTTATGAATGGTTCGTAATCTCTATTTACTCTAGAGAGTTCAAAGTGGTTGGTGTGTGTGTGTGTGTGTGTGTGTATATATATATATATATATATATACATACTTTTAATTACTCAGTACTGAAATTTAAACTACTGACATGACGGATAAAAGAATTACTGTGAATAAGTGAAGGTGTTAAATTCGAGAAAGAGCAAACATTTCATTTCCTGTTAGCCTGTGAAATGCTATATGCTTATGTTTATGAATGAATGCTGGATAAGAAGTGTTTATTTACTCTGGAGAGTTCAGATCAATATCATTCAGTTGTTCTTTACACAACAGTAGAATAAGAGTTGAATAGTGCAATGGCTACTTGCAGTGAAATTAGTGGCGAGTCAAAGAGGCAGATATTGTGAAGTCAGGCTCGAAGTATTATTTTTAAAGTGTACACGTTCTTCAAAAATGTTTCGGAAACAGAAACTAAAAATGAGTTATTGCAAAGAGTACTTCCGTTTAAAAACACAGGAAAAGCGTATCAGCTGGATCAACTTGCAATTGAAATGGGAGACGAGGTAATACGCCTCCCACCTTAACACTGCCAATATAATCCAATTGAGTTGGTGTGGGCTCAAATAAAAAGGGAGATTGCAAACAGAAATAATACTTTTAAACTGACGGACGTTAAACGACTTGTTCACGAAGAAATTGACAAGGTGACACAAAAGGACTGGGAAAAATGCGTGAGGCATGCAGAAAACCTTCAAGAAAATGATTTTAAGAAAGAAATAGCACGTGACGAGATTTTGGAACCTATAATCACAAATTTGCAAGACTCCGGCGATGAAGACAGTGCCGATAACGAATTGCCTCTTAGCGGAAGTGAAGGCGATATGGATAAGCCATTGGCAGTTCCATTGGATTAGAATAACAGGTAATTCATAAACTAAAATTATAGTTATAGTATTTAAAAATATAAATAATTTGCGAAAATGCTTTTTCCAATTTTTATTTTGGCAACTGCATCATTGTAAAAGTTTGTAAAAATATAATTTGCTTACCCTTATGTCTGCGCCAAGCAGACCTGCATGTTGTATGAGTGTGCGAGAGAGAGAGGGAAATATAAAGGGAGTGGGGTAACAAGCTAGCAACGCTGAGTGTGATATGGCATCTGATTAGCTGGACACCAGAACTCTTCCGAAACACATATAAGATTTATTTTAGATTACACATTAGCACAGACCACAGACACACTATAACAAAGGAACAACAATGCCATAAACAACATTGAATAAAAGAAGGACGCATAAACTTTATATGTAAGCTAAATAAGTGGCGCTAGGTGTATCATTAAGAAGATTAAGAATATAATATTTACTACATAATACAGCACGCCTCCTTAAATGTATAATCTTGATCTTTTACATAGACAATAATCTTAATAAACTTATCTTGTATACTAAATAAATCTTGACCACAATCTATTTTTTTTAATTTGTCTTACTTAAACTTTTAGTTAACATGTCCGCTAAGTTATATTTTGAATCAATTTTTACTATATCAATTATATTCTTTTCATAGTTTTCATTTATATAATGATACTGCACTTCGATGTGCTTTGAATTCTTTGTAAAATTACTATATTTCGTAATCGCAATTGCACCTGAATTAACTTCATACATTTTTATTTTTTTATCAAACTTTACATTGAATGATTCACTTAACATGTTTCTAATGAAAAGTAATTCTATCACTGCTTCTGACATAGCAATGTATTCTGCAAAAGTTGAACATTTAGTTACTATACTTTGTTTATGGGTTTTCCAAAAAATTAAGTTTCCAAATAATTTAATTACAAATCCTGTTGTAGATTTTCTATCTACATTATCCCCTGCATAGTCAGATTCTATCATACATTCTAATGTTTCGGTGTTTACATTACCATG
The DNA here is from genome assembly GCA_030765055.1 of Mantis religiosa. Taxonomy (NCBI): domain Eukaryota; kingdom Metazoa; phylum Arthropoda; class Insecta; order Mantodea; family Mantidae; genus Mantis; species Mantis religiosa. The sequence goes on along the minus strand of CM060950.1, from coordinate 66,344,411 downwards.
GTACGTTAACTTTAAATCCTTAGTTTTACACAAATATTTTAAGATTCGCATTGCATATTTGTAATTTTTCAGTCGTAACAACTTTGAAATCGACATAAGTAGTTAACACTGTGCGCTATATCTGGCCTAGTGCCTGTACTAATATACAATAATTCACTGATTATATTTCTATACTTTACACTTTCATCTACTTCTCTAGCATGTTCTAATTTTAAGTTTGTTTCCACTGGATTATCATGTAACTTCATATTTTGCAGATTATATTTTATAGCCAAAGATTCAATATATATTGTTTGATATAAGGACATTTTACTTCTATCATCACTATAATCAATATCACTATAATCAATATCTATTCCATTATAACTTTTAATCTTTCCTGAATATTTCATTGCAAATCTTTCCATTAAGCTTGTTTTTACCTTTTTTTATTTTATCTTTATCTTTACAACATATTAAAAGAACATCAACGAATATAAGTATATATATACATATATATATATATATATATATATATATATATTGGATCTTCGCTTTCAGCATTTACATACAAACAATACTCACAGTTACTTCGAACAAAATTCAGTTTCTCTATAAATTTGCTGAGAAAATCATATATATGGCTTTCTCTGAGACCATAGAGAGCTTTTTGCAATTTTTAAACTTTATTTTCCAGTTTCATAACCCTTCGGTTGATTTATAAACACTTGTGAATTTACAAAACCATTTAAAAGTGCTGTCTCGACATCCATTTGTTACATTAATAAATTATTTTTACAACTGTATGATAATAAAATTTTCAATGTTTGCATTTTTCCTAATGGTGAATAAATATTTTCAAGATATTCCTTTTGTTGGAATCCTCGTACAAGTAATCTAGCTTTATAATCATTATTAGATCTCCTTTTAAAGACCCACTTGACATCAATAACCTTTTTATCTTTCGGACGTTCAACAATTTGCCAAGTCTTATTTTTATTTAAGCTATTTATTTCTGAGTCCATCGCTATTTGCCATTGTTTATAATCATGGGAGTCCATCGCCTCCTCAAATATATTTGCTACATTTGCATCAATGTAATTTACATAAATAAAATGTGATACTGGATTACTATATCTAGAAACCTGTTTTTATTTCATCTTTTGTATTAGTAGTTATTTTATTGTCTATATCCTTATCCTTTTCATCCTCAAGTTTTTCTAAGCAAATTAACTGAGTATTTTATTCGACTACCTGAACATGTCTAGCATTAATTATTCTATTATTTATTAAAACTCTATAACCATTTTCATTATAACCTACCAGCACACCTAGTTGGGCTTTATCATCCCATTTACTCTTTCTCAAAACTTCTGGAATCCTCACATAAACTCTACTGCCATAAATCTTTAAATGTTTTACATTTGGCTTAATACCAAAAATATTTCATAAGGAGTTTTATTCTCTACTGTATTAGCAATGGTTCGACTTTTTAAATAAGCTGCCGTTTTTATAACTTCAGGCCACAATACCTTCTGTGAATTTTAGCTGCTCTCATTAAACATCTCCCTATGCCCACAGCAGATCTTTATATCTTCCCACTACTCCATTTAATTCATAAACGTAGGGTGGACATGGTAATAATTGTATTCCCTTTTGTCTAATAAAATTATAAATATCTATATTTAAATATTCTTTGCCATTATCACAATGTATCTTGTTTACTCTTTTATTAAACTTATTTTCTGCTAAATTAACAAACTCTGTAAAATAATTTGCAGTTTCTGCTTTTCTCTTAATACAAAAAATTCTTGCACATTTACTGTAGTCATCCATAAATGTCAAAAAATATATTTCTCCACCATAACCAGTTAAGCTATGTGGACCATTTAAATCAGTATGAATCAATTCTGGAATTTCAGTAGTCTTAGTTCTGTTATTTTCAAAAGGTACATTAGTCATTTTACTTTCAATACAATTTGAACATTTCATTTCCGTGCTTTCAATCTTATCTGGCAAAGCTTCCATTAATTTATTATTTACCAACTTATTTAAATATTGAAAATTTACATGATCAACTGCCCTATGCCATCTCTCCTTATCAGTTAATTTTATTGTATTCACATACATTTTATTGTTATCACTATTTCAAACAAAACTTTTTAAACAATACAAACTGTCTGTTTTATTAGCAACAGCTACTACTTCTCTTGACTTGTTATAAATTTTTGCATTTTCATTTCTTGCTACTGTTGTGCAACTTTTGGTTATCTTTGAAAAACTTAACAGGTTTTGCTTAATACCTTTTACAAAATAAACAATTTTCAGATCAATGTGATTAATATTATAACAATTTCTTAAATAAATTTTAACAGCACCTACTTTGGTTGCTTTTAACATTTTACCATCTGGCAGTTTCACATCAATGGGAATTTTTAAACCTACATACACCTCTGTTAAAATCTCTCTGTAGTCCTTGCTGGCGTTGACTGGGTGGATATCTTCCTTGGTAGCTTTGTTGTCCTTGGCCAATTGTCTGATGGTGCCAAGAGTTCTTCTTGAGATTGCCGGTCTTTCCACAGGCAAAATGTCTTGCTTTGGTTTTTGTTGCAAACGTACTCATATCAATTTTCTTGTCTGTGTCACTGGTGCTCATATTTTTCTCTTTTATTTTAGATTTTACATAATCTACTGTTCTCTGTTCCTCCGGAATTACATCTATAAAATCTCCAATATAACTGTAACTTGGAGGTAAAGCATCTTTTCGGGTTCATCAACATTCGCACCAGCCGATTTGATGTCATTCGTAGCTTTCTCAAAATTAAGAATAAAATACCTTCTAATGTGTGGCAATTGTTTAATTTAATCTCTTCAAGTTTTCCTCTACAAATAATTTGCATAGCAGTAGACTGGGTTAGATACATCTTGTCGAATTTTCTCATCATTTCATAAGCTGTTGTACATTCGCTAATATATTCCAATTGTTTGTCAGAAATTGTACTCGTTATTATAGTTCTTGCCTTTAAATCCATTTTCTTCCAATCCGCCTCTTTATCAGCATATTTAACAGCCATCATGCAAATGGCGGGGGCTCGTTACATTCTTTGTATTCTAATAAAGTTACTAACCTTAATTTCCGGCTTGAATAGTTTACACCATCAAAAATGGGCATCATTATATTGTGACTTTGTGGGTTCGTAGTATTAAAAGTCCAATTTGCCGAAATTCTAAATGTTATTTATTTCCGTCGAAATATGCTGTTCAGTTCTCACGTAACAACATCATATCACATATACACACCACAATCTGCCAAGGTTGATGACAATAACAGCGTTCAGTTTCCAACACTCTCAGCTGTTTTCCGCTTACCTCTCGCGACTCAACCACTCTTGTTACATGTCTTACAGCAACTCTTGTTTCACAACTTGCAACTCCCTCTTGGCCAATCGTCGCCTCTTTAAATACTTCGCTGATAATTTCTAGATTATTCGAAAATAAACCAGAACCCGAACAGTCTCTATCAGTCAAGAAGTAACTAGACATTTCCATTTATCTCAGATTGTTTGTTTCGGCAGAACTTTATCTGCATGTTATCTTTGTCTGCCGGCTCTTTGTTTGCACACTGCACGCCTATCAGTTCCTTTTGTGTAAACAAGCCGCGCGATCGTAGATACGGGTTCGCGACAATCTCTTCAATCTTTGCTTATTTAGCCATTTTGGTGAAGATAACGTCTTTCTGATGTATTTTTCAATCCGTAGTATACACCAGGCGTGACTTACTTTCCGCGTGGCCTCTTCTTAATATTACTTTATTAAACTTTTTTTGCCTTATTTACGCAACCGAACCACTCAACCTTTGTAACCACGCCCTGCTACCATGTTGGAGTGGTGGATATTTTAATAAACTGGGTCATTAGAGGTTTTACTTAGCTTTATTTTAGATTTTACATTAGCACAGACCACAGGCACACTATAACAAAGGAACAAGAATGCCATAAACAAAATTGAATAAAAGAAGGACGCATAATTATACATAAGCTCAATAAGTGGCGCTAGGTGTATCATTATGAAGATCAAGAATATAATATTTACTACATAGTACAAGTCCATTTCTACAAACGCGGTATCATTAACATGAAGTAGAGAGAAGAATAAGCGTTTTATGAATAGTTTTTACAAGAGTGAGTACCGAAAGTCATTTGGGTGCACACCAGTGGCGAAGCGTGCAATGAAGTGCTGAAATTGCCCCTTCCCCAAGAATTTCTGGAGAAAAAGAAAATCAGGACAATTCATGCCAAACAATATTTTATTTACTATAGTAACAATTTCAAAATTTATTCGCGAACATCCGTGGTGCTGCGGACAATTTGACAGCTGCTTAGATTGAGTGACCAGTTCCACGAGCTCATTCAGTACTGAAATTACGCATTGGTAACCTTGAATACCATGCTTCATAGGTTGCTGGAAGTAATCGCGGCTCTTCAATAGTTAGGAAGCACTGACAGATATTGTCACGTAAAGATCCTAAAGCATGTGAAGAAAATTTTATTGTTTTATTCTATGTGGTGGTTTTAAAATACAACTGTAAGTATATTCATTACCATTAGGAATAGTATTTTACGTAGATTGGTACTTAATGGTGAAAAATAGAACATTCTTGTGAAGTTTTAAGTTATTAGTAAATGTGTCTGAATTGCATACTTTCTCCATTTAGTTCACCCGGTATGGAAGGTCTGAGTGGAGAGGGGAAGCAGGAATATCCTGGTAGCGTCACCAGTCTTGCAATTCAAGAAGGGCCTACGTGTAACTGTACAATAGCGAGAGACTGAAGAGTAGCCTTGGTTCTTTGAGTCATTATTCACTCTTACTTTAATGAAAATTATTATAACGATCTTCCCTCGCTTTGAAAGTCACACCTGGTGCACACATCAGAATGTTATCAAAATGTATCGACAATTATCTTAAAAAATAATCAATTAATAATTAACAATAAATTATTAATACCAAAAGTGATCCACAACCGAATTTAAATGCCTTAATTATGATTTACTTTAATTTAGCTATTTCCAATAGTTTCATTAAAAAGGGATAATTTATGCGAGAAAATTTAATTCACAGCAAAGCTTCCTCAAAGCAAAATGTAGAAAACAAACTCGCATATATTTCCAAAGTAAGAAACCACATGGCTTGATGGCACAGACGTCGCCACACTTATCAGTATTGCCCATTTGTAGAGCAAAACTTCCCCTAAAAGATGGGCTAAAGTTTAATTCTCTGCTGCAAAGTATGCAAGTGTTATGACTTTTTTCTGTGGGATGATACAGAAATCGCCCTACAAAATGGCAAATTTAGAACCGATTTTAAAATATGTGAGTATTGTACATAAACGATAATATATGTACAAGTTAAATAAGGATTCATATTAAATAAACTCTGCTCTAAGATCCAAATATGTCGCCTTCGGCAATTTTTGCCATTTAGTCTACCCCTAATTAGGAAGTTGTCAAATGATTTTGATTGGATGTTAATACAATTGTAAAAAGTTACCTTCGATTAAAGCTACTCAGGCTCTTGGCATATTACTGCTGTGCTCAATATGTTACCGTCTGTGCAACAAGCGCTTTTTATCTCATCACAGACAAACTTTTCTGTCGAGAGAACCGCTGCTACCTTTGTTTTGTTCTCAGTACAAGAGAATAGACTGGACTGTTAAAAGCAGTTAGATAAAAAAATGTAGCAAGAGTGTTTTCAGATTTCACGGCTAGTGCATGGTATTTTGACATTTCCGCACAAAAGGAAATTGTGACATTTCCGCAGAGTTGGAAGTTGGATAGTGTACCTGAGTTTCCTGGAAAATTGGTCTCTAGTGCTAATGAGTCGCCGATTCTGAAGGCAAGGTGCGCGGAGGGGGCGGGGATAGAATGGAATTGTTTCCTTTCAACAGCATCGCTTCCCTTATACACAATCTCTTATCCAAACCTTAGCATGAGTAGCATGCAATGCTTAACTCTGTGCTTGAAGGTTTATATAAGGTTTATATTTTTCACATGTCTGACAACGTATAATTTCGGGAAATATTGATTTCTATTCAAAGATTCAATACAGAAAAAAATGTTCTGAAACTCCCAAAAAAATTTTAAAATAAGTTTCTAGAAATAGTTCCTTGTGTAAGAGTCATAAAAAGAAAATAGAGCACCATAAGTAAAAACATAGAAGTCGATTAAATATTTAGAGAATTAAAAATAATTGTTCTTTCACACTAGCCATGTGTAGGCTAAAGTATGGAAAGGTAGAGTCAGACTGAAAAATTCAATGCCATGGCCGGGATTTGAACCACGGATACGCCGGTCTCCGTCCGGATGCTCTTAACCATTGAGCTACCATGGCCAACGTGCCAGCATGACATTAAATTCCCCAACTGACTCGTGTTTTTGCCGGTAAACCTCCAGGAGGACTCATAAACACGTAAGACAATGTGGCATTTAGGTTCAGCATCTTTCAAAGATGTAACATGAACCTTCTCAAGATGGTTCCTTATCCCAAACTACCCATAACATGTAACATTTTTTTTTTTTTATATATTGATTTTGTCTTTTCTTTTTTAACTGCCCTCTTATACCCACTACGTGGTGTCAGGGTCTTCTTGTTCCCCTTAACCCTTATGCGCTTGGAATGGAATCTCTGGATCAGTGAGAGAAAGAATACAGGATGGGTGATCAGCCCGATGCCTGGTATGAGAGTGAGGGAAGTGGATGACAATGACAGCGAAATGGAATGATAGGAAAGATGATGATGGAGCAATTGGTGGAATGATGGCGGGGGAAACAGCACGACCCGGAGAAAACCCGCCCCAGCGCGATGCTCTCCACCACAAATCTCACTTTGCGGTCACCTGGGATCGAACCCACGCCGCCTTGTTTAAGAGCCGAGCGGTCTAATCATTCAGCCAAGGAGCGGCCGATTGACTTTTCTTCTTCTTCTAAAAAACAAATATTTAAATAAAGAAACCAAGACTAGAATATATAAAGCGGTAATACGCCCAATATCTACCTATGCCTGTGAAGTAAGAGCTGACACTTCAAAAACGAAACAGATTATAAAGATAAATGAAATGAACGTCTTAAGAAAAATTATAGGAAGAACAAGAAGAGATAAAATAAGAAGTGCAGGTATTAGAAAGCAGTTAAACATTCAAGCAATACGTGATTGGGTGGATGGAAGACGAAGCGAATGGAATTACCATGTATCCGGTATGACATCGGACAGACTACTTACCAGCAGACGGAAGAAGATCTCCTGGAAGACCAGAAAAAAAAAAAAGATGGAAGGACTCCTAATTTCTAGAAGGAACAGGCCGTAGGCCGATATGATGATGAGAAGAAGAAGAAGAAGAAGAAGAAGAAGACTTTTTTTCAATGGTTTTAATTAAATTACCATATGTTTAAAATATCCCCATACCAAGTAATATGTACACATATATCTTGAAATTTCTGGGAATAGCCTCTGAAGGCATCATCACTCTGAATGACTTGCACAACTGGCAAACTGTAAGACAGACAAAGTCTTAATAAGCCATAAATTGATATCTCATTAAATCGCGAAGTTTACTTCATTACTTTTTGTTCTTGAGTTCACCATTTCCGAAATATTCCTTGTTATTGCTTTGAAGTTTTCTATAGATACTACTTTTTTTTCAAACGAGAAGCTATTATTTGTTTTCTCCAGTCCTAGTTATGCATACCATCACAAAGTGACCAGCTCTTAAAATATTTGACTGTCGTTTAAGCCTACTATATTTCGACTAACCATAAAGGTAATTTATTTATTGATTTATTTATTTGTTTACGTTCTCCACCGTGATGTTATATCAGACGATAAATGAAATGGGTGAAATGATGCTCAAATGAGCCAAGAGTCCAGAGAACTTAGAGTTACCTGACATTCCTCTTTCAGGGTAAGGGAAAACCCCGGGTAAAACCTTATCCACGTAACTCATCCTGGCCGAGATTCGAACTCAGGACCTCTTGAATGTGAGGCAGACACGCTACCGTCTAAGCTATCGAGGTGGGCCCAAAAAAGAAATGCTACGCAATAAAAGAAATAATAATAATGATGATAATAATAATAACAATAATAATAATAATAATAATAATAATAATAATAATAATGATGATGATGATGATGATGATGATGATGATGATGATGATGATGATGATGATGATGATGATGATGATGATGATGATGATGATGATGATGATGATGATGATGATGATGATGATGATGATGATGATGATGATGATGATGATGATGATGATGATGATGATGATGATAATCATAATCATAATCATAATCATAATCATAATGATAATGATAATGATAATGATAATGATAATGATAATGATAATGATAATGATAATGATAATGATAATGATAATGATAATGATAATGATAATGATAATGATAATGATAATGATAATAATGATAATGATAATGATAATGATAATGATAATAATAATAATAATAATAATAATAATAATAATAATAATAATAATAATAATAATAATAATAATAATAATAATAATAATAATAATAATAATAATAATAATAATAATAATAATAATAATAATAATAATAATACATTAGTTTCAAAATTAAAGTTTTAGCTAAATAGATTAGATCAGATCAGGTCATATTAGATTAGATTAGATTAGATTTAGCATATATATGTAGTTGAAAAGTTAACATAAGGCCCACATTATATGCAGGCAATATGAAAAGCTACAAAGCATTATGAATATGATACAAAATCAAACACCTTTTAATCACCTTTTACTTGGCTTTTGCCAGTACCTCTCCACCTTTTTGCAATGGATATAATTTACTGACATACCTTAAATACATATTACATTAAAATTAACTTGTGTACGTACATCAAAGATTTATTGGCAATTAGTTGACATTGGAACACTTAGATTCTACATACAGAGCTACATAAGCATTATATGATAATTTTTTATTCACATAATCCTGTACAGAATAAATGTATTTGGAGCATAGGTATTCTCTAGCATCATTTTTAAAAGCACGAAATTATCAATTTTCTCTTTAAGATCATTATGAAGAGCGTCAAATATTTTTATGGTTTCACAATGCACAGCTTTCTGTAAGCAGGAAGGTTTAGCACTGGGATAATAAATATTATACTTTTGTCTAGAATTTATTCTGTGGATTACGTTATTTATTATAAATGAGGCCCGATTGCATACAATGAATTTTAGGATCGAGAATATTGTGACTTTGTGGGTTCGTAAAGTTAAAAGTCGAGTTTGCAGAAATTAAAAATGCTCTTTATTTCCGTAGAAAATCTCTTGTACAACTCTCATCTCAGCAGAATGACGTAACACACACTTACGAAACCAAGTCCGTCTGACATTCGTGCACTCTGCACCCTTAACAACTCCCAACTGAGTATCTGCATTTTTTTTCAAGTGGAGGAAAAATCCATTTATGGACTAACCCCGACTGTACTGGGATGGTGCAGTCGGGAGTGTGAGCTTCACCCGAAGGTACCACCCACTAAAAAACCTCCACCGGTGAGTAGTCAGGAGAGGAATTCCAGCAGTACCGCTATAAGCACCTGCGGATTCATGGAGAGCGTGTACAGGTTGGCCGTATGGCCTAACCAAGGTGAGGTCCCACACACACTAATTTATACGCGAGTCAGCTGTTCTCGAGGTTTCTCGACACTTGACGAAGTCATACGAAAGCTTCATGGCCTTTCGAGGTGGCAGGCGAAGGAGAAAGAACAGTCCAGTAACTTCCGTGGCTCCTACTCTCCCCACCCCGTCTCTCCTCCGCAAGTGATTAGTGCTATGCACACGCGCTGACTAGTCTGTGGTTGTGGTTTAGCCGTTATCTGTCTCTTTCACTCCGGGCTTCCCCCTCTCTGGGCGCTCGTCTACGATGCCCCGCGACATTATATACATGCAAGGAAGGGTTAATATCCACCATCTTCTAAAACGATATTTGCAGGAGAATCTGCTGTGTGTGTTTGTAATGATTCTTATAACATTATTTTACATTAGAATATTTTTAACTTTCTACTGAGTTGTGCAAAATAATGTTCCATATGCCATGATAAGAGTTAAAGTATGCATAATACACTAATTTAAGTGTATCAATAGAGCTCATGTTAATCAGCTGTCGGATAGCATAACAGACAGAGCTGAGTTTAGATAAGATATACATTATGTGAGCTTTCCAATATAAACAACTCTCAACCTGAAGGCCCATAAATTTTATGCTGTCAATTTCTTCTAATAACAAATCATTAATCCCAATTTCTATTTGAGTATGTGACGTACAAGTTATAAATTTAACAACTTTTCTTTTGTCAATATTCACAGATGATTTGTTCGCTTTAAACCAACATGACATATACTTCAAAACATAATTCAATTTAATTACAGACTCGTTTAAATTTGTACTGGTCACCATCGCACTAGTGTCATCAGCGAAAAAACTGATTTGCAATGTCCTTTATATAAAGTGAGAGGTGATTTATATAGATCAGAAATAGTGTCCTTTATATAAAGTGAGAGGTGATTTATATAGATCAGAAATGGTAAAGGACCTAGCACGGAACTTTGGGGTACTCCATGAGTTACTTACTTTCGAATTCGAAGTTTGTCTTTCATAACCATTTCACTAGTTACTTCGATACTCTGTTTTCTTTCATTTAGATATGATACAAACCAACTTAATTGCTCATTTATGGTCCATATAAGTCCAAATTACCTATAAGAATGTCATGATTAACACAATCAAAGGCAATTGTGAGATTACAGAAAATTCCTTCTACATGTCTTTTTACGTTTAAGGCAGTGAACACTTCATGTGTAAGTTTATAAGTTGCATTGTATATCGATATTCCCTTTCTGAATCCAAACTGATCATTGACAAATATGGTGTTATATTCAAGGTATTTATACAATCTGGTGAACATTACTTTTCCAATAACGTTTTTTAAAAATAGCAACAGAGATATTGGTCTATAATTTGAAATATTATTGCGTTCGCCTGATTTGAAAAGAGATTTAGCAATTGAGAATTCCATCCTTTTGGGGAACATTCCAGTCTTTAGAGACTCTTTGCATAAATAATTAAGGGGAATACTAATTTGTGAGGAGCAAGATTTTAATATATTTGTAGGTATTTCATCATAACCAGAGTAATTCTTCATTTTAAAGGAGTCAATAATTTTATTTATTTCGGAAGGTGTAATTAGATTGATTTTAAATTTAGGCACAACGTTTGTGAAACTTGATCTCAGAAATTCTATATTAAAATATATTATTACGTTCTATTGATCACAGCTTGTTTCGTAAATTATTCTGTTTTATGTAGATGTAGCAAACCGGTAACAAAAATGTTGTTGATGCATTTATGACATTAGAAAAATCAGCCTCTCAATTTCTGCTGGTATATAACTAAGACGTTTCTGGCTAGCTCACAGAATTTGGCGGTGGTACATGCGTTTCCATTATACTCAGGTTAATGTATGAAGTTCAACACAAAGAAAGTATTTGCAAAGCAAACGTCCGGCATGTAACAAATGTGCTCTTCCGAAGCTGTACTAATTTAATTTTCATTAGGAGCAAGACAACTCGGCACTGTCACCGCAGTTTGGAGAGTGGAAAGGCAAGGTTTTGAAACATTAATTTCTCTGTTCATAAAGTGGCATTCTACAATCACAATAGGGTCACATTCTTGCCGTGATTTCTTATACCTGAAAGAGAAACAATACTTCATACCTCACCAATACCACTTAGTGAGTTTGATTCCGTTAAAATGAAGTGCAGGAAACAACAATACAGACCTATCTGCTAATCATCTCTAAGTGTAAAGAAAATCTCTAAACACATTGTGCACTTAGATAAATTGCCTCAACAGAGACTGAAAATCAGATTCTCTAGTTTCTGCTCATGGAAGCGATTCTTTAGTGATTTAAATCTTAACAACACTATTTTAGCTTTCTGTTTAATGAATTCTGCCTGTAATGGACAGACAAACAGATAAGTGGCAGCATTAAAATGGATTAATTATACTTTAAACGTCATTTTGAACGTTATGTTATGCATCAAATGGAATTAAGGTTTTTGTCTTAATTTGATGTCTAAAAATATCTTGCATTTTACTGTGAAACCAATGGATGTTAAATACGGCCTCAACTTGTTCAGGTTATGTAGGTTTAAAACTTACCAACCACAGGTTGTTAATGAATTTGTGTGAAATCTCTCGAAAGCAATATTCAATTTTAGTAGTATTTAACCACAGCTCTTGCTTCATATGGCACACCAATCGGTGTTACTGTTACGAATCTGTGGCTTAATAACCTCATTTACCTGTTTCGGTGATAATAGGTGTTATATGGACAAATAGAAAACAAAGATCTTAAAGAAAATTAGAACAATATTCTACTTGTGTAACAATAGCACTTAGAAGCCATCAATTCAGCGCAAGACATTCCGCTGCTCATTAACCGATACTTACACTCAAGTTGAGCCAAAACATTAAAAATTGACTTGCTGCTACTGCTACCCCAATTTGTCAAGCTAAGCAAAGCTGAGAAATAGGTTGACAACTTCAAGAGGTTGCCAGATAAGTTTTAAATCCTATGCACAATTTTCCGGGAGTTGGAAAAGCGTTAAAACACTCATTTTTTAAATGCCTTCATGCTTATTCAGCGAGAAGCATCACGTAACCAGAAAAATGCTAACAATTAATATGGTTATGTTTCACAATTATCCTTTCGATCATAGTACAAGGAGCTCCAAAAATGTATTAAATGTATTTTGTTACCACAAAGCCAACTCTATACCTTCACCATTAGTAGCACGAAGAATATCAAGTCTGTATTCCATTTCGTGCCATGTTCTACTCGATATATCCATTGGCACTGCTGCAATTACGTCGGCCATATGGTTTCTAAATTTTGAAGATTTACACACGATCTTCTACACAGTACCAGAGAAGGAAGTCTAGTGGAAGGAATTCAGGCGCAGGTGGTTGGAACAAATTAGTGCGCTGTATCCAATCCAGTGATCTGGAAAAGTTTCTGTAAGAGATTTCTGTATGTGGGGGCTGCTTCTTGAGAGACTATCTGAAATTGCAGATCAGTTTACCTTGGTATACAAAAACTGTTCGAACATGTGTTAGTGTACCAGGCCGGTTACCGAATTTTCCTGGGAGGAAGAAAGATCGATAATCCTAATCGTCATACCGGACCAAACGTTTGCTTTTGGGCTATCTCGGCCATTTTCAAGGTACACAGGTGAATACTGAGATCCTATATGATTATATTGTCCCGATTGATAAATTATGATACATTAAACGTTGCTTCGTATAGAAAAAAAGACATTTACAAGGAGTTGAGAGTCTCTGCCAATACTATCCAGTGTTTCAATTACGAATGCCTGTCGCTGGAGTCAGTTATCTGTGTAGTTTTATGTGTTGAACAATTTGCATCATAGATGGTGTACAAATATAGCCTCTTATAAACACTCGATTCCAGTTGATCTTGCTACATTGAACTGCAGTGATGCCGGCTAGTTAATTTTAAGAACTTCTCTGAAGCCTTGCTCTAATTTATCCAATACTCTCTTTCGTAGCACGTCGACAACATCCGAACTGTTGCTTAACACTTCTAGACGCCAGAAACGTTTGCCATCTGCCTTAGTGGTATTCCTAGGTGCATCTCCTCTACATTCTCTCCAGCAATTTCTTTGAACTGTAATTATTGACTTGATCCGTACGTACCAGAAGACGCTTAATGCGCGTCGCTGCGAAGCCGTCATTTTATTTTATGTTATGTTACACAATAATGGAAAATTAGCCAACTTATTAATAAAATAAACATGTTTTGAATTTATCCTTTTTGCTCCACTTTCATTTCATAAAGCCGCACACTTTGGTAGTAATATTAATTATAATGTGGTGGATACTGTGCACTTATTGTACGCATTTGTCTTCATTTCAGAAGAAAATCAAGGGCACCGTGACTCATAACAGCCACTAGATTTCTCGGTAGCAAGCTTGGGAAAAACAAATCCTTGGAGGTTTTTGTCAGCTCCACACTCTCTATTTTCAGTTTCGTGTATGCTGTCGACAGTTCCATTATTTTAATATTCACATAGGTATGATAAAATTACATTTTAAAGTTCTTTAAGATATTGGAGAATTTAATTCACACCAAAGAAAAATCTCATTCTTAAGTTATAAATTATTTGCTATGCCTCAATGTACCAACTCGATTTCACCTGTTATCGATATTTTAATCAATATTCTCTCTCCTTCCATCTTAGGTTTACTTGTGAGTTAAATTCATTAAACGTTCAATATTTACTCCTTCCCTTAATCGTTTTGATTACCATTCCCGAAGTGTTGTGGAACAGCCTCCAAAATGATAATCTCCAGTTATGAAATTAAGTACCGTACTACAGTGCCTTATTTTTCACTGGTGGCCGGCCGGCGGACGGTTGTTGCTGCAGCAGAAAGCACGCTGCCGCCGCATTAGGTACACTGCTGCTTTGAATATTTAAATTGTGGCGCTTAGGTTTATCATACAAATTATAATTACAATAATCACATACCTTTGTCACAGAAGATATTGAAAATTATGTCCTTGTGCTGCCATATATGTCTCACACCTTTGAAAAAAAAACATTTCTGTTGACACGCATTAATTCATCTTCTGAAATTTCAGTAATTTCTCTTCTAATATTGTCTTTCAGTTCTTCCAACGTATGCGGGTTATTCTGATATAGTTAACTTTTTAAGTCCCCCATGAATAAAGCTCGCACACCGTAAGGTCTGGGGATCGCGGTGACTATAGTCCTTTACCGATGACCCTATCTTCAAAAAGTTTCCCTAATTAATTGAAACGATAGATCAGCTGTATGTGCTGTAGCATACTCTTGTTGAAAATATGCCTGTGTGTAATCAATGTTACAAATATTCCAGAAATGGTTTGATTACTGCATCCCTGTACCTCTGTCCGTTAACTTTTTTCTCAAAGACTATAGGTCACATAATTCGGTACGCATTCACAGCACACCAAACACCAATTATCTGGTCATGCAATGGCAATTCGAGTACAATATCGGTTTCTTCTGTATCGATACATGACCATGTACTAAAACCATGCTTCGTCTGTGAAAAAACAAAATTTAACTTTGAGTCCTTAGAGTCAATATTAACTTTACCCGAAACGCACTTGTAGAAATGTATTCTATTCAAAGTATCACGTGGTTGCAGTTCCTGAACTACTGTTAATTTATATGGTTTTAACTTTCAGAGTTTAGTGGCCTTCCAAGCGGAGAATCGTGAAACATCCGTTTATTGTGATAACCTACTCAGAGATTTTCTTGGGTACGTTCGAACTTTTGTCCTATATCATTGAGTTTTTCTTCTGTATGCATATGGCGAATTCTTTTAGGTTTCTTATAAAGAACAGAACCAGTTTCTCTAAATCTCTTTACAATTTTGTCTCTCTGAGAGGCAGAAATTGCAGGAAATCGGTCTACAAATAGACGTGTCACTTCTCTACAAGACTGTTCGCACGTATGAATCGTACATGAATATACGATGTGCTAAAGTATACACATATCTTGGCAGTATAACAGAACTTATCACAATTTTATCACAAAGAGCACAACAAGATAGCGCACTAGCAACGATCAAACGTGAACTGACACGGAGAAAGGTGGGTGCCAGGAACGGTGAGAAGCATCGTTCGCAGGCAGCCACCTTCCGCCGGTAGGCCGGCCACCAGTGACAAATAAGACACTGTATATGTAGTCCAATCCGTGCTTGTGGGCCGAGGTCTACTGGGCTCCTATTTCGTCTTCCCATACGTTTCGTTGCGACTCCGGCAGACAACTTCAGTGGCAGTAGCGAGGTCGAAGTGCTCTGGTGGAGGTTTCAACAGTGCCTACCAATAGACCATGGCCCACAATCCCGGATAATACTGTATGTAGTATTGACACCAGCTATGAAAGCCTTATAATGTTTATGAAGTTAAGGTTAAGATATTTTATCCCTGTTCTCGATTGACAATTGATTTTCTCGTTCCAATCCCGATCAATGATACACAAGCTACAGCAACAGACTGCAACTGCTTAAGCTTCTTGTATTTGCTTAACTTGTTACGTTATCAGGTAAGCACACTCCGTATTTTCCAACAGTTCCTGCATATTATGCCATAAGCGCACATTAATATGTTGTATATTGCCGGAGTAAGAGAAAGGATTTCCACACTTATCTTTGCCTCCGGGGAAAAATTCCAAAGATAAACACTTACATTTCATTGCTAGCACTGAAATTCGCAGTAGGTTTCCTTATTTTTCTCTAATTGCTTACTCAATTAAGAACAGGAATTCGGGGTCGCCTAGGTTATAAGATACGTTACGCCCATAACAAACATGTGCCTTCGCAGCCCACGATGACATCATGTGGTTAGGCCGTTTGAGAACGCAGGGACTTGAAGTGAAGTTTTTCATAGTTTTAGCAATGTAATACCACTATTGCAATATTGGTATCTATGAAAAGTGCCTCCTAGTAATGCCATAATTGTATTCAAATCTCTCCCACAAAACTACTGATATAAATAAAGACTATATGTAACATCTGCCTTTGATTTGTCCATAAAGCATGACTGAAGAGTCATGGACACCCTGTGTATTCCCAATAACCCAGTTAACACAATGGTTTTACATTTTATGCTATCATATAGGTTTCCAATTACTATCTCTGAAGTTGGCATTTTGTAGGTATTTCCTCCAAGGAGACAGATTATATTGACTTGAGTGGATTTGACATTTCCTTCTCTGTGAAAACACGCTGGGAAGCTGAAGATACTTTCGGCAGGAAGACGCTTAAGGAGCTATTGTTAATACTTTCACATCATTTATCATCTCACATACTTCTGCAACGAAGTACTTGGGGCGTTCCTGTATCTTTACACTGCTGAAAAATAGCATATTCTACTTACTCATTTCAAATAAATGTTGTAACAAATTATGGACTGTAAAAATTAAAGGAATGGAAACACTGACGTTAGCATTTCAATTCAGAGTACTAGGGATGCTGTCTCAACTACGCCTATACTATCGATATTCCGTGGTATTGTATCCGTTAACATTTTGAAGTAAATATTCAATACCCTTTCGATACTGTCAACATTTTAACTTCAGCGTTTTTCTTCCTGACATTATTTGCAGCTGTTGCTTTTCATTTTGCAATAGATAGCGATGATAAGAGTAGAGTGTGGTTGAGGCTTCATACTGAAAACATGCAAAACGCTGGAGACAGAAGTAAATGTGGTCGTGTAATCTGCAGTCTCAACTAAATTGTGGAATGAGACTAATTTAGCTGACACATCAACCTATATAGATTGTTTCTGCAGTCACCTCGCATGGTAAGTGATTCGCACGCAGCGTTTACATTTAATTAATCCAGTGGCCAAAATCGGTGAATCCAGCGTTTATAAAAAATGTCAGAATTTCATACCTAAGCTACCTTCAGCTTTCGAAGGAGCTTAATGTTCTTCCTTGAGTCTGCTACTTTGTGACTATGCAATCGCCGTTACACCATACACTTTGCATAATGGTAATATATATTGTGTAACTTAAACCATTTTGTTTCATTTCAGTATGCTTACCTCTAAGTGGGACAAATCTATAGCCCAAGGCTATACTTTTAACTTATTTTAAAATGAAAGCAACGGTTGCACTTAATGAGATATAGGTTCGTTACCTCAAGTCCGTTGTGTTGATTGTATAACTAAGTGAATAATATAACCGAGCAGGATGTCTCACACGGTTTAGTCTGTGGCCTGCATTCGGGAGGTATTCGGGAGGGTTCGATTCCCGTGACCATCCCATGGGTTTTTCTGGGGTTTTCCCGGGCCACCAGGCGAATGCTGGGTTAATTACATCCCCCGAATTTTCCTTTCCCTCTATTTCATATCCATGATAATTTCTCATCATCTCTCATCTGGAGGTCTCTTTCAGAGCAGAAGTGTCGGCAGGTGTCTCGGCGGTGCATGGCAGGACGATATGCTCTGAGTAAAACTTCCTTCTCCGGTAGGACGTCCTCCGAGCCCGGTGTGGGGGGACTGTTTCCGGACAGCAGTCCAGTGAGAGCTTCCAACTGTTAAAGTGCAGGGACCCTGCCCTCTGCACCGTCGTGGCTCCTTGAGATGGGCACCTTCTGTCTCCTCTCGCCTCAACCTTCCTCCCGGGGTGCCCCACTTGGGACATAGATTAAAACTTCATACCATAATGCATTCGAAATAATATGAAAGTAATGCATATTTACTTTTATTAAATAAGGTTTTCATTGATCTCACTTGATAATCGGCGTTGGACAAAACTGTTATCACGCCAGTAAATAATATTTCGGCATGTTCATCGTTGGAAATTCTGAATAGCCATAGTTTTTGTCTGACCCCCATTGGTTTATTTGGCACTGATCTGAGAGACTACAGCTGTTGTTTATATTAGTAAAATAAAAATGTTTTAGAATATTGGGACATACACATTTGAGTAATCTCGTCCAGGGAAGTCATGTTGATTGTACAGGATTATAGTGGTGATTAATACCCAAATAGTGACAATGATTCACAATCACCAGAAAATGGGAATGTATTAGAAGAAAATAAAAAATTTGCAGATGAAGTAGAGAACAATAATGATTATGAAGATTATGATAATATAAGTACCAACTGATGAATATTATGAAAGTAAACATGGAATATCCTGGGCCCTTGAATTTGCTACGCGTTGAACTCTCCATAATGTTATTGGGCTGCGTCCTGGATATCAGGAACATCTAATGGATATGAATTACTAAGTTATACTTTCAAGTTGTTCTGTGATGACAGTATTTTAAACATTACTTTGTATTATAACCTCCTCCCCCCCAAAAAAAACATAGTTGAATGTAAGGTATCCAGAAACGCAGAAACATAGGCTGTTGAACGATGATGAATTACACTCATATTAGAGGTTCTAATTGGATTGAATTGGATTGGATTACGGTACGGAGGGTATTCGCCATTGCGACCAGTCTTGATCTATTGTATCTATGCCCCGGTGGGGCATCGCCGTGAGGAAGGTTGGGGCGTGAGAAGACAGGGGGCAGCCGACCCAAGGAGTCGAGACAGTGCAGAGGGCAGGGCTCCTACCATTTACCAGTTATAAACTCCCCGGCAGGCCAGTACAACTGGTATCCCACTCCCGTGGTCCAGGTCACCCCACCAGGTCGGCCCGGAGCCCGGAGACCATCCTACCGGTGGAGGAAGTGTTTATCACGAGCATATCATCCTGTCGTGCACCGCCGAGACTCCTGTCTACACTTCTACCCTGAAGAAGACCACCGCACGAGAAATGATGTGAAATGACAATGAAGATGAAATGGTGGGACAGAAATTTGGGGGATGTACGAGTAATTAACCTATCCACAATTCGCCTGACAACCCTTGAAAAATCCACAAAAACCGATGATTTAGGTAGGGCTGCCACGATAATCGAACCCGGTCCTCCCGAATGCGGGCCGCAGACAAAACCACCTGAGTCATCCCGCTCGGTTAGGGGTTCTGATAACCATGGGTGTTCTGAAAGTTACTTTCCACCACTATTGTAGGTAAGTGGAACGTTCCGAAAGTAAGTTTAATCGTGTTTTATCCCACGGAAACTTTGTTGCCAAACAAAATACACCATATCATCATGAACTATGCAGCTTGCACTATTTTTCGACATAGTTACTATCGACATTGAGGCATTTCTCGTAGCTTTCAATCCGTTTGTAGAAACCGCTCTGGTAAAACTCGGTACCCTGCTATGCAAGGAACTGTCACAGTCTGCTTCATCTTGGTATTTCGTTGGAAGCGACAGATGAAACTGAGATTACATTAAGTAGAAATGTGTTAAACGCTTTCAATTCAAGTGACTAATATAACATATATTCTCTCTCCAGGTGCTCTCTTCTTTCTCCTGCAGTTCAGCTTGGTTCTTGGTTCTTCCCTGTTGTCTTTATGCTTGAGCTCTGAGATATGCTGTTTATTTTTATTGTTATTACTGTTATTTATTATTATAATCATCATCACATCATCGTCATCGTCGTTATATTTATGGATTTCACCATATTAAAAAATAATACAGTTTGCATATATTTTATACGGATCGCTTGCTTTTATTTATATTTTATGATGAAATCGCTCTGCTATGTTGACCTGTATACCAGTTTCTGTGATGCAGAGCGGAAAAAGTAAAAGGTGCATTGCAATTTGTGGTACACATCCTGATTTTTTCCGTTGTTCATTTTTAGAAATCATATTGCAGCTTTGTCAACCATCAACAGACTGCCCAGAATTTCTTCAAAAACAGTATTCGCAGTTCAGTGACAATTGGTCGCATTGTGTGCTAGGGAGTTGGTGAACCTGTTTTAAAAAGAAAGTTGAGAATCGTAGTGAAGCAGAAAAGAGCATGTTTCATGGCAGCTGCGATTATTTTATTGTAACTCGTTTTAATGTTGAATCTGGTATTGGATATAACCAGCATTCGTTATACCTACGTGACATGTGCAAAGTGCAGTAGATGTGTGAGTGTGTGTAGTGTATAACGCACGCTTTTACTACATACGGCACCTCAGGCGGTGACACTGATGATGCATGAGATGAAGATGGCGCACCGGTGGAATGAGATGGCGGGGGAAACCGGAGGTCCCGGAGAAAATCCGCCCCAACACCGTGTTGTCCACCACAAATCTCACTTTGCGGTCGCCTGGGATCGAACCCGGGCCGCCTTGGTGAGAGCCAAGCAGTCTAACCACTGAGCCACGGCGTGGCCAGATGTGTGAGTGCAAGGATGTACTTGCTTTGAGGATAATAAATAAAATACACCACAATAAGCTTCAAGCATTTCATTCTCCTAATAATTTGCCGATTCTTCTTCATACTGTCCATTTAGGTTGTGAGCTTTGATTTGACGGCCACAACTCACACTACGACCGAACACTTCGCTTTAGGACACTTAGTAGTTCTGATCATAAACAGAAGCTTTCATAAAGAGAATCTGCAGAGGGAGTATACTAATAATAAATAATACTATATTTACTCTGGTAGTTAAGCAATTCTGAAAGCTGCAAGCAGATTAGAAAGGATTCAATCTTTTATAATCTTTGGTGTGCTTTGAGCGTCTGCGAAAAGATAATCGGATCACCGTAACATGGGCAAGTTGATTATAGGATTTGATGCCATGAGAATGTAGATAGTCATAACAAACAATAATAAATCATTTGTGGGTCTTGAACTTAAAGTGGGTATCGCCAAATCGGCCATTAACATGGTATTGTAAACTATACATATAAATGATCAGTGTATCAAATTTTGGTTGAAAATTCCATCCCTAAAGCTTGGCACATTTGTAATAAAGGACTCTTCTAGGAAAGAAGAAGCTTATCTTTGGTCTCAGAGGTTATAGAAAACATCCACATCGCTTAGGATTTTTAAAAATAGACCTAAGTATAGGGTTTGTAAACAAGAGTAAGAAAGGCCTTACAGTTAATCTTTGAATGTAAAACAGTTATCCAAGGAGAATACATGATCTCTGGAACAGAGAAACCAAAAGGAAATTATTGTATGCCATGAGAACATAACAAGAGATCTGACTGATAGGTTCAAGGGCACACATTTCAAATTTTGGAGTCATCAAGGAATAAAATTGTGCTAAAAGATCCAAAGGTTTCAGAATGGGGTGGAGATAAGACCTACCCTTGTTGCCTTATATAGCAAATCCAATCCAATTTAGCATGGTCATTAGACTGTAATATAATTGTATAACTTCAAACAGTAGCATAATGTAAAAAGGTTCTAAGAGCGAATAATATCGACACAGCCGAATTAGCAGCTTGCGATTTGGCAGGTAAGGAGCTAAAATAGGATTTTTAAATGACAAAATTAAACATGAAAGCATTCCTAAACAGCATATATTTCTTAAAACCGCAACCTACAAAACAAATGATGATGATGAAGATGATGATGATGATGATGATGACGATGACGACGACGATGGCAATGACTATGACAACCTTAACGATAACGATAACAACAATAATAATAATAATAATAATAATAATAATAATAATAATAATAATAATAATAATAATAATAATAATAATAATAATAATAATAATAATAATAATAATAATAATAATAATAATAATAATAATAATAATAATAATAATAATAATAATAATAATAATAATAATAATAATAATAATAATAATAATAATAATAATAATAATAATAATAATAATAATAATAATAATAATAATAATAATAATAATAATAATAATAATAATAATAATAATAATAATAATAATAATAATAATAATAATAATAATAATAATAATAATAATAATTATAATAATTATAATAATTATAATAATTATAATAATAATTATAATAATTATAATAATTATAATAATAATAATAATAATAATAATAATAATGATAATAATCATGATAATAATAATAATAATAATAATAATAATAATAATAATAATAATAATAATAATAATAATAATAATAATAATAATAATAATAATAATAATAATAATAATAATAATAATAATAATAATAATAATAATAATAATAATAATAATAATAATAATAATAATAATAATAATAATAATAATAATAATAATAATAATAATAATAATAATAATAATAATAATAATACTATCTAGGCTTTATCGTAACCTATTACAGATGTAGTAATTTGCATTTTTTTTAGTTTATGTTGTCCAATATAAGAATTCATTACACGAATATGACATTCATTCTGCAGAGTAACCGTACTCAAGGTAAAACTAAATCAGAGACAAATGCACGTGAACTTAAACAAGTAAAACGCTAATAATGAATACAGACGGGCTGAAGTTATGGGCGTAATTTTCACTGATCAAATGTACTCATTTCTCAACAACAAAAAAACGTAACATTTAACTCTTCATTTGGGACACCAAAGTACAAGCACGATAGTGATAATCGCTTGAATGGAATTATGATAAGCTCAGCATGCCTTACCTCCATTGTGATCCACTGGAGCTGCTTTAGATAAGACCTTCTATTGTTTCGGCACATCTGTTATACCAGGTCGTGTGCTGCAGTTCAGTAATTCTCTAAGGTCAGTAAATGTCTCCTCTTCATAACAACACACCAGTAAGGAGGTTTACCTTGATTTGAAAGCTATTATTCCTGCTGCAGCAAGGGTGTCATTTATTTCCATCAATCATTGAAACGGCTGTGTTAATTTACTATGTCGAACTGTTTTTTCCAAGTTAATGCCCTCCTGCCCCACGCCGTGCTGTGATACGTCCTACCAGACCTCCCCCATGCCACATGTCTTGCTTATAACGCTTTCTTCTTATTATTTTATTACTCTAAAGGAGGTAATGCACTTTTGAAAACTGTAGAGTAATGAGCATACAGTTGTAGTAAATGGATCTTTTCTGTTGTAATTGAGGTAAGGTACTTACGAATTTGACTTTAAAATTTACCTAACAAATTAAAAATAAGGTGAACACTGCAATTCACGGTTAAAACAGGAAAGAAAATTTGAAACAGCTATTATCTCACAAACTAAAATTTAGTATATCAAGATAAATAAAACGACCCCGGTACTTACATCCATCAGTTTAACTTATTTTGGTGCAATTAAATCTCTTACTTGTTAACTAAGGAAGATGAACGTATAAAATGCATTTTCTTGAGATACATTTGCAAGCTAGCACGTCTTGTGTTTTCTGCGTCTTCGATTATATTTACATGGAAGAAAATTTTGAGATCGAACACATGAAGTCATTTCCAAAAAAAAACGTATCTACCAACATAAATTTAGTGACGGTAAAACATTATCAAAAAATACTTGAAGCAAAATATACTTGAAAGGTTATTTTAATCGTTTTAATAATCAATAATAACTTGTTGAGGTGTATGGCAAATGTCAAACCGGTAAACTTACTAGACTTATCTCAGATAAACTTATTTCAAGCATTACTGAAAATTAGTTAATTATAATTAAAGGTTAAAGTTGTTCATATGTCATCCTAGTTGTTTCACGAACCAACAGCGTGCACCCTATTTTCCATGCCCCTTTAATATCTGCGTGCTCATAATCCACATCTCCGACTTCAAATCCTTCTTGAAATACTGAATCTCTATTATCGTCTCCCTTTGAGACACGGTATTGATCTGAAACAATTCACACAGCCTAAAGTATCGTATTATTATGTGTTTCAAATGGTATGATGTTTATCCTTGAGCGCTACTAGATGAGCAACCAATGGGAGTCCTGCGGTGTTGTCGTATGGCATTCTCCGTAAGTGCTGTGTGAAGAGCGCCAACCTAATCAATCTCTAATAAATACTATTCGGCTAAGACAAAAATTCAAATTTTGCAAAAAAAACTGATCCATGAGGAAAGTAAAGAGTAATGTATCTAACATAACCGCGAAAACTCCATAGTTTTAGCTCAAATAGTTTTCTTCCTAATACAAATAAATAAAACACTATTATACTATAACAATGCATTGCGACGTAAGCATTGTAATGGATATCGTTATTGGTTGGCATATTTACGTGTACGTATATTTGTAATTACTCAGAACTGAAACGTAAACGTTTGACGTGACGTGATAAAATAACTACTTTGAATAAGCCACGGTATTTGTTAAATTCGAGCGATAACACGCAATACACTTCCTGCTGCCTTTTAGAATGTTGCATCGGCAGAACGTGACTTGCCACACTATACGTTTGTTTATGAATCGTACGTAATCTCTATTTACTCTAGAGAGTTCAAAATAGTATTATTTACTTGTTCTTCCGTTTAAAAACCAGGGAAAGTGTTCCATCTGGACCAGCTTGCAACTGAAGTGAGACATGAGGTATTATGAACCACCTTCCCCCTTAACACTGACAGAACAATTCAACTGAGTTAATGTGGGCTCAAATTATGTTGCAAACAGAAATAATACTGACGCTGAATGACTTATTCACCAAGAAATTGACAAGGTTGCACAAGACTGGGAAAACTGCATGAGACATGCAGATAAACTACAAGAACACTGCTTTTGGAAAGAAATAGCACGTGACGAGATTTTGCAGCCTACGATAGTAAAATTTCAACACTCAGACGATTAAGACAGTGACAATGACGAATTGTCTCTTAACGGACGTGGCATTCATAGCTATATGGATGCGTCGCTGGCAGCTTCGTTGGATTAGAAAAATAGGTAATTCATAAACTACAGTTATTTTTAAATTATATATTTAAAACTTGTGCGTAACATACGAATATCCATACTGCAATTGTGATCTGAACAACTGCATTATTATAAAGCTTATTATATTATAAAGCGTTGTGGTTCCCTTACGTCTAGCGGCAAGAAGACTCGCAAGTGTACGACAGATAGGGAAATATAAAAAGAGTGAGGATAACGAGGTGGCAACGCTGAAGGCTCTAGCGCATCTGATTCGCTACAAGCCAGAACTCTTCCCATTTGAAACATATAGTAGCTCCTGAACTTCCAGCATTGCGTTCAGGAAATCTGAAGTGATGATAGATAAGCTAATTATATATTGTAATTTTTTATTATTAATATGTCATTCAAAAATAACACAAACGATTGTGCAAAGGTTAATACGCAATACGTGTGCGTGTAAGAAATATATAACAAAACTTCGGAAATAGAAAGGACTCAAATTCGTCTCGTTTTTCGAAATTGTTCCTAGATATTTTAATAACGCACCTCTCACAGCCACAATGCACTATACCACTGTCTTCCAAGTTCCAACATAAAAAGCTGATTGTGGCAGGGACATAAGTGAAAAAATGAATAATGAAAAAAATATTTTCCGAGTTATAATAAAACCATTGCAATGTGATACCGGAAATATAAATGGGTAAGATTGATAGTACACAGACATGACAGTGAGATGAATAAATAATTGTAATAAATACGTTCTGTATGTTACAATCTATGCATAATCTAAGAAGCACAGCTAAACTTTGGAGAATGAAAGGCCATTAGCACATTCGTGTTGAAGGAAAAGGTAATTAGTTATAATAGCTAAGGTAATTAGGGTTCTGGTGAACTCAGTCAACAAGAATACAATTAGTTTAAAGGCCAGGAATATAATTTTGTTCAACAGACGTTGCTAGGGCAGGTAATACAAAATTATAAACACTAAATGGGAACAAAATTCGTGGAAATTAGTGGTACGCAAAGCAACAGTAATGTTTCATAGGTAAATAGGAAGCTTCGATTTTAGCAGATGGAATACTGAACCACATAAATATGAGAGTATGTGGGGAGTAATCAGTGTGTGGGACTTCAGTTAGTAAAGAAGTACGTATTTATAAAATGTGCGCCTTTTCCCTTCGGTTTTAGTCTTACAGAAGAGCTTACTGTGACCGATTACCGGCAGTTGCAGCGTCAAAAACCACACTCTGGTTATACAGACTTAGCAGGAAGCCTCAACATAGCAATTTTGTGATCAGACTACGTATGTTGTGCATTATTATTTCCGAAATAGTTATTTTAACTGTGGTTATATCAGAAGTTAGCATATATAATTCAATAATCACAATTTCAAGCGATAATATCCGGAACAGTTTAATTCTTCAATCTCAAACAGTCGAGAACTCTGTTTAAATAAAGCAGTATTAGTCTTCATTGAATTTATCAACCAACTTAAAACTTATGTTATTTACTCTTAAGCATATCCTGTGAAAAGGATGTCATAATTCCCCACTGGAGCAGCTGGCAGCATTGGAGACATCAAAGGTAACGCAAACATCACCTCCCACCAAACGCAACAAAACAAAAGATAAAATATAAGTGCAGAGCAATAGGCTATAAATATGTTTAGATTGGAATGTACCGATCATATTATGCTTATTATTCAGTAATCTGGTGGCGCAGAAATCTGAAATTTCTGCTGAAACACTTACATGTCGAATAAAATTATATAGTATCAACCATTATTCACAGAACTGGAGATATCACAATGTTCAGAATAACTATTTAGGTGAACATTGCGCTGGTTATCAAAATGTATTTTCTTTGATGTAATGAAGTTCCCCTTTGTCAGTAGTCGCCTCCATCATGTTTTTCTGCCCGCCTCGGTAGTGTGGTGGTAGCATGTCTGCCACACGTTCAAGAGGTCCCGAGTTCGAATCTCGGTCAGGGTGAGTTATGTGACTTTGTGGGTTCGTGAAATGAAAATTCCAATTGCACCACTCAAAAATGTTCTTTATTTCCACCGACTTACAGTTAAACACTTGCCAATTACACAGAATTACGTAATGCACACAATTACGATTCACCAGTTCGTCCGTTACAATTCCACTTTGCTCTCGCAATTACGTACAATCCTCCGATGCACGCACACAGTCTTCTCGTCCGTACACTAGCACTGCACGCTTACGCTGCTCGCCAAGAACTGACTGTCCTCACTCATTGCAGCCCTTTTTATAGGAAAATCACTGTTTTCTAGAAGTCTCTGGCTTCAGTGAATCACCGCGAAGGTTCCAGACGGCAGGGGGAGAGGGAAGAGGTGGCCAGCGACAAGTGACACTTCCCTAATCATCCCCTCAGTTAGTGACTGAGACTAATGGGTGGGTGTGGCTCTGAATACTTCACGTCTGACCCTCCTGCTGGCCAGTTCTATAGGGAGTTCCGACGTTCGGATGACAGTTACTTGGATACGGCTTTTTCCGGGGTTTTCCCTTATCCTGAAAGACGACTGTCGGGTAGCTCTAACCTCTATTGACCCTGGGCCCCGTGCTCATTTGAGCATCATTTCACCCATTTCATTCATCGTCCGATATGACTTAACGTTGGAGGACGTAACTTACAAAAAAAGTCGTGTTTTTCTAATGTTTACTTACTTATACACACAATATAGCAGGCCAAACTGTCTCGTGTAAGTTTTATTCTGATACCGAAATTATGGGTCAATGAAACAGTTTATCATTTCGAAGGGAAGAACAAATGAATGAATACTTCAAATTGTGATTAATATCTGTAAAGAATTTAAAAACAAAGCAAAGAGTGTCACTCTAAATATTAATATTCTAAGAATTCGCATTATCAAGGTAAACTAGAGCGGGTGCTTGGAATATTGGGTTGGATTTCTGAAAAACTTATAAGCGAACTTGGAAGTAGAGGCAGAAAATATTGAAGTTTGTAGAAAGTATGTTCCAGCATAGCATTGCAAGCTAGAGTAGGGAACCTAGGATCGTTAAGGAGAAGGGGAAGTAGAAAAGGGGGAGTTTAAGCTCAAAAAAGGGGATCAGAGGAAAATTCAGACTTTCATCTGGAACGATAACGTGAACTGGATCGTTGGTAGCTGATCGAAGCAGACCTGTCCTTACTGCGCCAAAGGGGTAGAACTGTACGTACATTGTGTGGTGTGATAATCAGGGTAAGAACCTAAGATATCGAACCTAATAAGTTTGCTAAGCTGAGACCATAGAATTAGGTTTGTTTACAAAGGGTGAGAAGGACGTCTGTAGAGCACGTTACAACTGATTCCGACATTGGGTACGCAGTCAGTCGATAAGAAACAAGAGGCTCTTCACTAAATGCGTAATGTGAATAAAATGAGAAAGTCCCTAAGCTCCTTCATTCTCTTCTGTTAACAGATACACTGGCCTATTTAAATATTATTTAAATTTTAATTATAGTCACTAATTTTACTGAAATGTACAACTACGTACATTCGTAAATTCTCAAATTTGAAACGTATTCTATTGTCTGACAAAGGATTTTTATACTAAGAGAATGTTCTCTCTACATCGCATGATGTGATTGGAGCATACTTGAAACAGTTTATATTTGAATCTGTGTTGCTATTTAAACAATTTCGCACTTAACACAGTTTCGAATATGATGGATTGTTTTTAAAAACGCGTTGAAGTCTTTGTTTACCACAATTACTATTAGTATCATCAGGGACTTCGTTTATTTGTTCACAAACTTTGTCCACTGTCCCTAAAGCTGCCGGCCATCGTAGCCATGGTCACTAAAGCGTATGTCTCTAGTGTTCCGCCGCGTAGAGGGTCGCGGGTTTGAGTCCCGCCTTGGGCATGGGTGTTTATGTGTATAGTGAATATTTGTGAAACTAGGTAAACAGATAAGAAAATAAACGGAAATAATGAAAAATCGGTTAATTTTAAAAAGAAGAAAAAAAAGCAGCACACACTTCAATATTCAAACTCTCACCTCTGACCCTCCCTCGGAGCGTGACTGTACATCAGGACAGCAGTGGATCGCGAGGTTCCATAGGTCAGTGTCTCGCAGCCTGCTGCCGCCTCCTTCCAATGTTTTGGTGTCCAAAATTCCTGTCCTGGAGATAATCATCCTGCTGGCTTCAAATATGGCCAGGAACAGTCTTAATTTACGAGACTAAATACCGTTAATACCATAAGTATATACAGTAACCTTCACTTGGTCGGTAAGTGCCGACTTTAAATGAGACATTAAAATTCTCATCTCCGAAACAACTGTCATAGTTTCACAAAAATCCACGCACAACCTGAGATAAGAGCATCAGTTCAAACTGATACCATGCAGAAGAAAACTTCAAGAAAACGTGAAGGTGTTATCTTCTCTGGCATCCAAAAGCTTCGAGATCGAGAAGCAATAAAGTAATCCTTCCATATCAACCATCTTTTGTGAGTGGAGTAGCAGCTTCAAAATTAACGCCAATCGTGGAACGTCTTTAAAAATCGGCGGCCGATCGACAACCTCTTCAAATCTTATAAAATACAAATAGATACGTTTTTCACAAACGTCACGTTCCAGTATATAATTTGCAAGGGTGTCTTGAGTGTATGTTATTTTAATAAATTATTTAATAAAACAGTGTCATTTTAAAGAATTTTCTATAGTTTTAGACAAATCTTGTACCTTTTATTTTTATGAAGGCTGTTGCACTAATCCTAATCACCTCTGAATTATTCTGCTCGAGCTTAAAACCATTGTTTTATCTATTCCGTAAAACGTGGGATTACACTGACGCTTAAACCATTTTCAATGTCACGCTTCGTTACACTTAGAAAAACACCTTCCTCCTCGTACACAGAGCGTGACGAAATATATGAACTATGCGGTCTCACGTAAAACCATCTAATAAAACATAATATATGTTTAATGTCCAATCTGG
This sequence comes from Mantis religiosa, assembly GCA_030765055.1. Taxonomy (NCBI): domain Eukaryota; kingdom Metazoa; phylum Arthropoda; class Insecta; order Mantodea; family Mantidae; genus Mantis; species Mantis religiosa. The sequence goes on along the minus strand of CM060950.1, from coordinate 66,314,135 downwards.
TATAAACTGAGACTTTCCTTAACCCAGATTTATATGATTCCTTACTAATCAAAACCAAGATTTCAAATTACACCATTGAAAAATATACCTTAACTGAATGTTTCTTGGAATATGGTACTAATGTTTCATTTCTCAAGATTACCCCTAAAATGACATTCATATGCGCTGCATTTTACAGCAAGGTTTTGTTTACGACACATGAAAGCACGATATACGTTTTATCGAAACTGCTGGAATACATAATTGAAATGTTAAAACAGAATTGAAAAATAAAATGCTTGGATCTAAATAAAAGTTTTTCAACTCTCCATTTCAATGGACTTACCGCTTTAGATACCTTAGCAAGTTTCCCATATAAACATTAAAGCTTCTCGGTTTTGTTTCTCTTTCACTTTTGCTTTTCTCTACGTGTTGACTAATCACTTGTCGCGAAAAGCGTGTATCCATATAAACCTACGATAATGCTTTCTTCTGTTTATATCTACTGTCAGAGTGGAGCATGCGCACGCCAGACCGGCAACCTGGTTTTAGGTGCAGCTAATGGTCATACTCCGGCAGAATATTAACAATTGTGTGCCATCTCCCAACTTCCGAACATCGTTTGGCAGTTCCAGTATTTCTCCTAGAATTTTCCCTTTCTATGCCGAACCTGTATGAGGGACTAGTCAGGATCCGGCAGACAGCAGAGTGAGTGGAGTTGAGTCCGAATTGACAGAAAAGTGAATTCAGAATGGACGGTTTTCATCAGACAGTTGAGAGGAAGTGTTAAGTTGAATGCACTCTTAAGTGCCAGGTGCAGTTGTGATTCGATTCAGCGGACTGTTGTATTTTGTTCTGAGTGTATGCAACAGTGTCTCCAGTCTACGTTTGTGCTACACCAATAAAGTGCGTTTTCATAACTAGTGTCTTCATTTGTGACACTGGTGTCCGAAGTAGAATATGACCCAGATGCAGAAGATGGAATCCAGAATGGATAAGATGCGAAGTGAAATAACAACAGTGAATTCCGCAATGGAGTAGATAGAGGTAAAGTGGGATCTGTGATGGAGAAAATATGCAGGCCGAAATGAAGGTTATAACGCTAGAAGTGAGGACAGAAATCAAGGATGAAAAAGAAGAAATTAAGGTAGAAATGTCCAAGAATGAGCCGTAACTATCGACAAAATTGAAATACAACTGCTGGAATGAAGATAGACGTGGAAGAGATGAAGGAAAGATGAAAAACCGTGGCCAACGTTTTCACGATGTTGAGAACTTTGGGGAATGGCTTAGATTGTTGGAAGGAAAAACCGATGGCTGCGTAAAGGAATTGAACGCCATGGTGGAACAAATGTTTAGCGAAAGGCTTAAGGACATGGAGGGCGAGGTGCAAGGACATGACACATCATCAGCGACCGGGAAGTCACCAAAATAAGTCAATTTTCGAACTTTCCGCACACAGCTCTCCGCCCTTGCGACTCATAACCGACGCTCAGCGGCGGAAAAGCTCACCCAGTTAATAGCTAGACTCCACGGACGGGTTACAAAATCTTTGAATGTGATTCCGATGTTGACGGTATCTAAAAATATCTGGGAGGCTCTAGAAAACCGGTTCCCAAGCCCGCAGCTTGTCGTAACTAGGCTCAAGTCAAGGTTTCAATAATCAGACGATATGCTGCAGGAGTTCATACGTGCAATTGAACAGCTGATAAACAAAGCTCATGTGAACCTCCTGACTAGTTGCATGTTTCAGGAAGCTGCTCATTCCTTTGCCGTCGTGGTGCGTGACGCAAAGATACAACAAGTCTGATATTCAGCGACTATAAGATTATCCACAAGATGCTGATGGCCGCAAAGAGGATGGAGACGGCCAAGGTGGCAGCTATCCATGTCATTAAGGCCTGAGTATCCGGTACGTCGAGAACAAAGGATAAGCCCAGGCACGTCCATGAGCTTTTTTACTCTGTGTGTATGAAGGTAGATGGGTGCGTGTCGGGCATGTGACAAACCGGGACATCTGGTGAGAGAGTCTACCACCAAAGCGAAGAGTGCCAAGCTGGTGTGCTAGGGATGTGATACACCAGGACTTATTGTGAACGACTGGCGACGAACAAGTTGGAAATGAATGAGTGCGGTAACAAGGGAGCCGTCGTCGCCATTCTCTTAAATGACGTGTGCCTTGGACAGAGGAATGGAGGACAACCTCGTCGCGGTTGCTGGACACAAGAAAAGTTGTGCCCCGTACTAACGGACATAGGTGCGACCTTCACTGTAATCAGATTTGATATGACGGAGGGCTTTTCGACAAAGAAACCGGGTCGACCTACCAGATAGTAAAGACATTGAGCGGCTCTTTGCCTATAGAGAAGGAAGCCTTTCTGGAGTTGACCTTGAGACGGAAAGTTACAAGTTTCTGGATGCTCGTCGCGAGTATAGCTGAGGAAGTGATGCGCTGGATGCTCTCAGGGGTCATGAGCTGACAGTCAACATTGGCAACAGTGTGCGTCTGACGAGACTCAGTCTTGATCAAAAATCTCAACGTCTTGGGGTCTACAAGATAAAGCTATGGAAGATGCGGTTGGACACGCAAGAACTAGGGCGGTTACCAAGGCGCATCTGGAAGGCCAGTGGTCACGGTACCCAATGAATGGTCTTTACAATATACCTTAGAAACCCGTCCACACAGCCGAACGGGATGAAAATCCGTTACGACCGACAAGACAATGGCTGAGGTTTCCATCTGGGTGGCAGGGATCACCCTATTCGGATCAAGTAGTGATGCATACCGACCCGACTACTTGCTGTTAGGTACAGCTAATGGCTGTTCTTCCGCAGAAGGTGAGCGTGCAAAACAATAGTCATTGTGTGCCATCCTCCCGTTTGCGAAGTTTCGTTTGGCTGTTTCAGTAGTTTTCCCTTCTCTAACGTTTTATTCTACCTAGGACTACATAAGGGCTGGCCAGCACCAAGCAGGCTAGTGGAGTCGGGAACAGTAGGTTTGACTGTGGAGCTGAACTGAGAGCAAGAAACACTGCCAAGTGCATTTAAGCTGTGATTAGATTCAACGAATTAAATGCATTTTTGTTCTGAGTGCATGCAACAATGTCTCAAGTGTAACGTTTTCATTACGCTAAACACCGAGGTTATCAATAACACCGAGGTTTTGCGGCAACTGCTATTTCCTCTTGTTACCCTATGTACTGTACTATACTCGATAATGTGATACAATTATTTATCAATTTATATATGTACCTGTAACTGATGAAGCCAAAATCTCGTCAAAAATTATAATGGTATATAATGAATTGTTTTGAACTGAATAGTACTTATAAATGAAGTGTTTAATTGTACCTACAAAACTGATGTTACCGCACCTATTAAATGCTGTGCTAATAGTGTGCCAGTCTTCTTCAGGGGGTAGAACAGACTCCCGCCGACACTTCAGGAAATTCCGAGGATGTAATTAACCTACTCAGACTTCACCTGGCGATCCGAGAAAACTCCCGAAAAAGAAACCATGTGTCAAGTACTCCGGCCACGGGAATCGAACCCGCACCTCCCGAATGCGAGTCTCAGACGAAACCGCCTGGGCCATCCCGTTCGGTTTCTTCAGGATATACTTTGCATCCCCCGTATGGGAGGGGATCCGTCCCCTTCAGCTGCTGTGACGCGAACACTGCTGACCCCTAGCATTCGTGGTATTCCTGACATCACCAAAAGTGCACCAGGTCGAACATTCGAGATCCTTCCTTTGGGGAGTTGTTCGTTTGGTTGGGTTTTAGTGTCAATGGTTCGCGATACCCATGGGAGATAGTGAACGTCTAGATGGCTGTCATCAGGCGGGGTTAACAGACGCCTCAAGGTTCCCGGGTACTAACCTGCAGAGCTAGTAGTCGGTGTGCCAGATCACTGGCGACCCTACCCAGGCAATCCGTAGTTTCCCGGATGGCTTGACGCGCGTAAGCGGCGTATCCACTTCCACCCTACAATGAGGCGGGGGCTTGTTAGATTCTAGGTCTTGCCCTGCTTGAAAGAGCCCGGAGAGCATAGGGCGCTCGTCTAGAGATAGCTTTGAGCCTCCCGGGTCATACAGATGGACGTTTGACGCCAGCGTAGATATCATTGTATCATACTCTTCCTCCTGCTTAGATATATTTTGGACATCCCATATCAACAGTTTTTTCCTTCCATGGCTTAAGCTTTGTAATCTTTGAAGACTTAATAAAATCAACATATTAAGGATGTTAATAATAGCAATATTATTTCTAGGTTAACTACACTTTGTTGTTTTCAATGTGTTCTGTACAACATGTTAAGGGAATGCAGCACCGAAATTAGCTAAAAAAAATGGGAAAAAATATTTTTTGTTTGTTTCTGAGCTAATAAAATACTTTGAACCTTAGGGTATCATAATCCAACTAAATTTATGAGTTTCGGGCAATTAAATACCCTCACATGACAATTTAAATGCCCAGACGCACGTGCATGCCGGCTCTTGGATTCACACAATTCTGTCATTTGAATTCGATTGAATGTACTAAATTAATACATTTGAAATTAGCTGGCAAAGTTTCTGGTGGAATTTTATGTGTTGGTATGATGGTTATTTCTTACAATATGTGGCACCATGGAAACAAAACACTGGCTACAAACATTGAAAGTAAATAATAATGTTTATATTTTTGCTTTTGTATGAGTTTCTAACTTGGTCGTGATTTTCTTGTTTGTCGTTAAACTACATACTTTTTATATATAATTAATGAGCTTTAGTGTGCCATTTAACATTTATAAACGCGTTTTATACATCTAAACGTGCATATAATGTTATACAGGTTATAGGTAAAACTTTTTTGAAATAACAGACCTTTTGTTGGCTGTGTACATAGTTAGGATCATGAACAGGCTAAGAGATACTTGGGAAGAAACACCTAAACATAACAATACAACAATGGGAACATATTTGAGGCTTGATGCGGTAAGGAAACTAATGGCTGTGTACCAAAGGCTGGCATCAGATGAAATCCTAAGGAGATGTACATTGGGAGAGACACAAAATGCAAATGAATGTTTACACAGCATGATATGACATAAATGCCTTAAAGAAATATTTGTGTCAAACAAGAGACTTCAGGTTGCTGTGACATCAACCATCAGTGAAGTCAATTTTGGTTGTTCTGCCTCACTCAAGCTGCAGTCAGACATAATGGACACTGAAATTTCACCAGCATCTCTAAAAATTAGCCAAGGGAAGGACCAATTACGCTTACTTCATTCAGAAATTTCTGCCAAGGTAACTTCTAAAACATCCAGAAGTAAACTAAAATTGAAGAAAACTGCTGCAGAAGAGAGAAGGAAGGGGCAGGAGGGTCCAACTTACATATCTGGAGGGTCTTAGTCTGCTTCAAGGCATGTAGCTGAGAAGGAAAATGTTTTGGATTTTAAAATTTGATTTACTCAGTTATAGTTTTTTCAACATTTTTTGTCATTCAAAATGTTCCACACGATCAGTTTTGATTCAGTCCCTCTAAAATTTTCAACACATACTTTTAGAAAGCAAACAAAGATTTCTACCATATTAATTTTTAATGTTCATTATATTTTTAAAGTTGTTGATATATAAAGTCAAAGGTTTAATCATTTTTTATCTTTTTTTGTTTGCTCCATACCTTATTTTTTCTCCCTCTGGAACTAAAAACAGTATAAGAAATTCATATGATAGAACTTTTCTTCATAACCATCTGAATATTTCTAGAAATAGAAAAACTAACATTTTGGAAATTTTCATCACGTGGAGCGGTTTGAATTTTGCCCAAATTTTGAATTTCACAAATTAATTACTCGAAAACTATTAAAGATACAAAAACCAAATTTTGAATTCTGTGTTCACTCTGCATCAGAACTAAGTGGAAAAAATTTCAGCAAGATTGGTTAAAATTGCTGGATTTGGGGTTTTCAGTGCTGCATCCCCTTAAGGTAGTATTCTTAAAATTAATTATAAAAATAAAGAAAATATAGGTCGTACATAATATAATAAATAGTTTGAAACTAAGGCACTAATTGTTCTTTAAAAACAATTTAATACTATTCATAATATTCTGAGGTATATTTTTATACTATGATTGTTATAAAAATAAAAAATATATAACTTAGGATTAAATATATTAAAGGTAGTAAGAGCAAACTGATATTTCCTCAAATGATGAATTTAGATATATTATTTAGATTTATTATTTAGATATTTAGGTATATATGATACATTTAGATATAAAAGAATATTTGCACTTCAAAATCTCTTTCTTCTTGCAGGCAGTATGTACTTACTTTTAATGATCCTCACAAAGTAGAATCACTACTTGACTAAGAAGGCATCCTTCTTACGTCATCTTTGGAAACTTTTGCCATTAACTTTTGCCACTTTTAAATGCAACTTATGTGTAAAGAGCGGCTTTCCTCAATTCTATGTTACTTTTTTTTTTTTTTTTTTTTTTTTTTTTTGTAATGTACGTCCTCCAACGTTAAGTCATATCGAACGATGAATGAAATTGGTGAAATGATGCTCAAATGCGTCCGGGGTCCATGGAGCTTAGAGCTACCCGACATTCGTCTTTCAGGATAAGGGAAAGCCCCGGAAAAGCCTTATCCAGGTAACTCACCCTAACCGAGATTCAAACTCGGGACCTCTTGAACGTGAGGCAGACACGCTATCATCTGCGCTCCCGAGGCGAGCGTTTCTATGTTACTATGCTCTATGTTGTCTCAATCTCTATACAATCTATATCAAAATTCTGGACATAGCTACTGATGGCACATTCCAGCAATGCATTAGCTAAAATAGTTTTTCTATTTTTGTAAGTGAATCCATTACAGACTGCTACAATGTCACTGCTACAATATTCAGTGTAGAGTATCCAGGTACCTTTGTACATAATGGCATACTGCAAAATTTGAATGCAGAACATTCACAAAGTGCATTGAGGCACCCAAATTGAAGACATGAAAGTGAGGCACATCAGTCCAGATTTGTAACTAAGCGTTTTCAGATGACATATTTTTATGACCAGGGCTCATCTTTTTGAATGTTAGAAAATTAAAAGGGGAAAAAATTACTGCTTAGAAACAAGCATCTCAAACAACTGTGTATTCCTAAAAAACGAATCATATATGCCGTGATAAAAATTAGCCGAAGGTTGGATTACACAATGTTTCTTGTTTAATAAGTAATGTGTAGCCATAAAAAGCGGGACGGTTCATGCACTTACATTTGTGACCCGCATTCGGGAAGTCCGTATTCAATAACCGTGGTCGGTCCACCTGGCCCATAGGTTTTATCGGCGTTTTCCCGGGTCGCCAGGCGAATGCTGAGTAGGTTAATTCAGTGGCGGCTCATGTCGAAAAATAATAGCGTGCTGCGAGAAAAAGTGTATACAACTCACCTAGTTTCGGAAACTGAAGTCCATGCGCCGATATTTCTTCGTGCAGAAATTGTCGCTCACTCTGCTGTTAAAGTCCTGCATATCTGTGCTAAGCTTCATCAGTATAGATAGCATAGGCAGAGAGGTGAGCGGAACAATAACGCAAGGGCACTTTCTATATTTTTGAATTCCAAATGTTAATACAAAATGCTGAGTTCGGTTCGAAGTTTGCTTTTGTTAAGTTCTATATAACAGTCACTGACAATTCTCAGTTCTGCTTCAGGAAACACTCGAGAAAATAATTAAGTTTTCGGCATTCAATAGTTTTGCATCCAGATGTTCCGTAGACTTGAAGCGGCTACATACTTCTGACATTATTCAATCACATACTTCTTTGTGTTCTGCTGCTTAGTTCGTTACCCTACGACGTCTTTTGCATCTTAAAAATTACATGATACAATCTCAGCTATATCTTCCGTTCTACTATGCACGATGTTGATTGTTTTGACGATAGATTGAATAGCATGTTTGCCTTCACTGCATCAACCTTTATCTACTTATTTTGTAATTTATATCCTCCAACTTTAAGTCATATCGGACGATGAATGGAATGGGTGAAATGATGCTCAAATGAGCCCAGGGGTCATAGAGCTTAGAGTTAACCGACATTCGTCTTTCAGGATAGGGGAGAACCCCGGAAAAACCCTATCCAAATAACTCACCCTGACCGAGATTCAAACTCGGGACCCCTTGAACGTGAGGCAGATACGCTACCACTACGCTACCGAGGCGGGCCCTGCATCAACCTGTTGTGCCTGAAGCTGATTATATAACATCTCAATGAGGCATAATTTTTGAGAAAACAAGTGAGCTAGAGATAAAATTTTCCATCCTCCTAATTGTGAGGCAGATCACGAGCTTCTTGCACTGTATTTTCCGATAAAGCCTTTACCGGCTCATCAAAACAGTCTATCAAAGATTCTGTATGCTTATATAAGCTGTTCACAGATCTTGATTTGAAATTCCACCTCGTTGTGGAGACTCGATGCACTCTCCGAGCAACAGTTGCTTCCAACGCTGTCAAACGTTGGGAAGACCTCAAGATCTTGCTGGAAAAACCGATAAACTGTAAATGAATATCCTATCGGAAGCTGCTTTCTCTATTATCAGATATAACTTATGTAAGAATGCAGGGTTCTTTCACTTTGGTCTGTACGCCCCCCCCCCCCCCTTTTGTAATTTTACATCCTCCAACGTTAATTCATATCGGACGGTGAATGAAATGGATGAAATGATGCTCAAATGTGTCCAGGGTCCATGGAGCTTAGAGCTACCTGACATTCGTCTGTAAGGATAAGGGAAAACCCCGGAAAATACCTTATCCAGGTAACTCACCCTGACCGAGATTCGAACTCGGGACCTCTTGAACGTGAGGCAGACATGCTACCATCTACGCTACCGAGGCGGGCTACGCCCCCTGTGTTGCCACTCATTACAGGTGCACCATCGTAAGTCTGGGCGATTACTTTAAGGTGATCGTCCTTAAAAATGATGTCAGCGTTTTTCAAAATACAACCTATGACAGAATTGGCAGTGTATTCTGTAAGATTTAAAAAAGCCCCAAAATCGTTCAGGTATAAAACCGTTTCTTTCATATCTATAAACTATATCCAGTTGAATTTTCCAGATGTATCAGTAGTTTTAATCTTATGATAGCAGTATAAGCCACGTCTTCAATTCTGTTTTAGTCTTCTCGTGACACAGTTCCAACATGCAGTCGTGTAATTCATTTAGAATGGTTTGGGAAAACCCTTTGAATACTTTGTTGATTTAAATATGTTCTTTTACCGCATTATCCAGACTACCAATGAAATTTAAAAGACCTAAAAATATGCCGGAATTATCTGATATATCGATCTCGTGTCCACGCAAAGAAAGCTTAAATGCTCCCCAAACTTCGATGTAATGTAGTAGTTGTGACTCCTTTTCAAGAAATTGGCACCAAGGGAAAGTAGAGCGCTAGTGTCGCTTTTTTGGTGGCAGCGGCGGCGGCAGCGGCAGCGGCAGCGGCAGCGGCGGCGGCGGCGGCGGCGGCGGCGGCGGCGGCGGTGGTGGTGGTGGTCTATGACGGTAGTGTCGCTTGGATATGCATTAGCAAACTATGGCGTTTGAACATGGTAGCAGAATTATCGTTAACCCAGTTGCTTGAAAATGGACTTTTTTACATTTTATTAAGAATATACATGATACACTTATATTTTTAATGATGAAAACTTAATTTACTACTTACAGGAAAGACGTACACAGATGATGCAACACTTTTTTCACTGTGATACCGAAATTAAGGATTGCCATAAGTAAAGAATCACGATGGATTTCAAAGGGATGTTCGTTCTTTGTTACAACACGTGCAAGGGCAGTTGAGTCGAATAGCAGTTTGGGAGGATAGTAGTTATAACAAAAGAAATGTAAGAAACAGTGTCCTTAGCAGATTTCTAAAGGGGAGCACTTGACTTGTTGAATGAGGTATCCTTCGGTCCCTAATAATGACAATGACAAAATGGTCACAAAGGGAATCTTTGGTTGAATGAAGAGGGCTTTCAGAAAGTGAAAGTAACATATACACCCACACGCGCAGCTGTGGACAACAGTCTTCGGCGTCAGGCCGATTAGAGCACTTCGTGGCTGGCAAGCCACTGATACAGTCGAAGGCGTGAGGGCGATGAGGACAGTCCTCTTGTTCTGTCTTGGGCCAGGCATATCAGAAATGAGAGAAGATATTTGTCGGTTCATATATACGTGAGGAACGAATAAAGTTTATCGAGTAATAAACATTCCACCTTCAGTAACTCTAAACAGGGATATTGGTAACCCTTGGTCGGCAACTTCAAGTTTGATGTTCGGATAAAAGAAGCAGTCAGTAATTCAGTTTGAAACGGGCATTCTAGTGTCAACAAAACCACCCTTCTCACACATAACCACGCATACACTGACATTAACCTCATTGCTTTACCCTGAGCTAAACACGATTTGTTTCAAATTGTTGCGTCAACGTAGAACTCTTTGTTCGCCAATAATTTTCACTACAAACTGGCACCCAACGTGGGGCTGTGTGCCACCCATAATAAAATTAGCTTCAAATTGGCGCGCCAACGTGGGACTCGATGCGAGAAGGAGGTATGACACGAGCAGCAGATTCAACCCGTGAAGGAGGTTCAACCCGAGGAGGTTCAACCTAGAAGGAGGTTCAACCCGACAACGAGGTTCAACAGGAGAAGGAGGTTCGACACGAGGACGTTCGACAACAAGCGGCTCTACAACGGTCCTACTGGAAAGAAGAAAGGAGGCCGGCATCATCAGCGACATCAGGAGCTAGTAAAACAATCAAAGGTACAGTGTTAAATTATATACTAGACTACTGTGAATGTATTTGAGGAGTAGAAAATTGGTGAGTCAAAATTCTGTAGAAAATATGGAAGTTCAGGAGGTTGATGATAATAGCAGCAGGCAGGAAGTCGAAATAGCAGAGTGTGGTAGAACTGTTCCAAATAAGGTAGAAACGAATATAGATGTTATGGAAAATTATAAAAGAGCGGAAGAATGACCATGAAAGTTTAAGAAAAGAGATGAGGAGTGACAATCAATGTTTAGGTGAAAGTTTAAGTAAAAAGTTAGATGATTTTAATCAAGGTTTAGGTAAAGTGATAGTTGATAGGAATCGAAGTTTATGTGAGAAGATAGGTAATAATCATAAAAGTTTTAGTGGGGAAATAGACAGTAGCAATCAACCGTTTCAACATATAGGAGAAATGAGAGGTGATAGTATTGAGAAGTTAGAGGTAGGAGAAGTAGAACTAGGAAAGAAGATAGAGAATGAACGAACTTTAGAGAATGTCAGGAAAGTAAGTCAGGAAATAGATAATGTAAGAGAAGAAGCTGGTCAGGTAACAGACAATGTAGGAAAAGATGTTAGTGAGGAGACAGAGAACGCTGAAAATGCAGTTTTGAATGTAGTTAGTGAAAGGCCAGAGAGTGAAAACAGAAAACTGAGGGAGGAAATAGTACAGAAATTAGATAAAGAAAGAGAAATGGCTAGAAACGATTTAGAAGAAACTAGGAGTAGATTAGAAGTAGCAGAATGGGAAAATAGAAAACAGACGAGATATATGGAAGAAACCACTAATCAAATGAATGAGGTAACAATAGAGATCATGGCGACGAAAGAAAAATTGCAAAACATTCAAAATCGAGAAAAAAACGAAAGAGAAATATTAAAATATTTCGGGCAAGGGGCACAGATCCATCAGAATATGTGTAAGAAAGAGTGCAAGAGATATCGATATACAATACCTAAGTTAGATATGCAAAAATCATGGGAATGTAGAATAAATAGGTCATTCGAACATGGAAAAGTCCGCAAAATTCCTTTGTATTTTCTAAGTACGTTGTGGGATGATGAATTGCCTTGCAAATGGTGGGAACTTGGGCTAAAGTATTTAAAATTACCACAACAGATTGCAAAATGAGAAGAAACACAAAATTGGTAAAATGTATATGTTAAGTATAAAAATGTGTAGTGTAAAATTTATAGCTTAAGTATAAACAGTGTAGTGACAGTGCAGTGAAACTTGAAGCTAAACAAGTGAAAAAAAATATTAATGAAAATCGGAACACTGAAAGACTTTTGAAAGAATATTTATATAGAATCCTAGAGAAGTATTCGGAAGTGTATGAGTAAAAAAAGAAAAAGAAAAAATCAAAATAAGAACATTGAAAGACTTTTGAAAAGAATGTTTATATAGAATCCGGAAGAAGAATTCAGAAATGTTGTATAAAAACGTATTATTAATGTACAATGGTTTAAACATTGAAGTGTATATTTTTAAGAACTGTTCTAAGTGTAGCAATAATATGAATTAATTTTAAGTAGATCAGATGGAGAAAGAGAGAGAGAGAGAGAGAGAGATGATGATGATGATGATGATGATGATGATGATGATGATGATGATGATGATGTAGATTGAAGGATTTTCCATTGAGTGATATTTAAAAGTTGAAAATTGCAGATCAGAGTGTTGATAAATGTTAAATGAGCTATTGTTGGGTAACCATGTGAATAATTTTTACGAAATGTCTATGTATCACGCAAAATTAACGTTGTGAAAACAAATTGTAAAACGAATTGGAAGATGCTGACAAAGATCTAGTATTTTGCGTCGTATTCGGGCAAGACATATATATTATTTTATTATGGGATAATAAAATATCTATGGGGGCAAGGGCCCAAATGACCTTGTTGTCGACGGGCCCTAAAACAACACACACTCACACACTCACACTCTATGGGGGCATTTGATACCGAAATTAAGGATTGCCATAAGTAAAGAATCATGGATTTCAAAGGAATGTTCGTTCTTTGTTACAACACGTGCAAGGGCAGTTGTGTCGAATAGCAGTTTGGGAGGATAGTAGTTATAACAAAAGAAAGTAAGAAACTGTGTCCTTAGCAGATTTCTAAAGGGGAGCACTTGACTTGTTGAATGAGGTATTCTTCGGTCCCTAATAATAAGGACAATGACAAAATGGTCACAAAGGGAATCTTTGATTGAATGAAGAGGGCTTTCAGAAAGTGAAAGTAACATATACACCCACACGCGCAGCTGTGGACAAGTCTTCGGCGTCAGGCAGATTAGAGCACTTCGTGGCTGGCAAGCCACTGATACAGTCCGAGGCGTGAGGGCGATTAGGGCAGTCCTCTTGTTCTGTCTTGGGCCAGGCATATCCGAAATGAGAGGATATTTGTCGGTTCATATATACGAGAGGAACGAATAAAGTTTATCGAGTAATAAATATTCCGCCTTCAGTAACTCTAAACAGGGATATTGGTAACCCTTGGTCAGCAACTTCAAGTTTGATGTTCGGATAAAAGAAGCAGTCAGTAAATCAGTTTGAAACGGGCATTCCAGTGTCAATAAAACCATCCTTCTCACACATATCCACGCATACCCTGTGATTAACCTCATTGCTTTACCCTGAGCTAAACGCGATTTGTTTCAAATTGTTGCGTCAACGTAAAACTCTTTGTTCGCCAATAATTTTCGCTACAAACGCGAAATAATTTTATGTACTTAAATTGTTTTTGTTCTTTGAACATCACATATACAAGATGCACATATATTTTTAATGATAAAAACTTATTTACTTCTTACAGGTAAGAAGTGCAATGATGAAATTACACTTAACACAAGAATATTGCTGCGAAATGTTTTATATTCTTACATTGTTTGTACTTTGAACATAACATGAAGCTGATTTAATACAAGAAATATACATGGCACTTAATATGACGAGAACTCTTTTTTGCACTGCGTTCACAAAAATTATTCTGTTTTTCACTCACTTTGAGCACAACAAATGATTTTAAAGATTGTGGTCACGGAGAGATGATCGTTGTCGTCATCGCTGTCGCTGTTGTCGCTGTCGATGTGGAACACGATGTGATCCTGAATGGGTTTGGTGACGCAAGAGAGAATAGGATGGCTAAAGTTGGCGCTGGCATCCGTGGTGGGTACGGCGACGATAAACTCATTATTGAAACTGGTGCCAAAGTACTCGCCCGATGTGATTTTGATGTGGAGGTTAGGAAGTTTGTTGTGGCACAGATACGCTTCGAGCTGAGCATCGGACCCATGTTGGTCACCTTTGGAAGGCACGCACTTGACATGAATGGTGTGGGCGTCGGAAGCAAACGAAGTACACGGCGTATCGTTTGAAACAGCTTTTGAGTAGTTCTTCGCCTTTGTAGGTTAAGGTGAACTTGGCGGAGTTTAGTTTTTTGACTAGTTATGGAGAGGCGTTGCGGAACCTTGCTGGCAGAAAGACTTCTGTGTCTCGATTTTAATGACGGATCTGGGTCCGTGCTTGGTGAAAAGCGTTCTGACGTCTTGTACGATGTAGGCTACGTTCTTTTGGTGGGCAGAAACGCTGAGAATGTCGGTGCTGTTGGAGAGTTCATGCAGTTGACGAATGGCGTTCTCGGCTATGCTAAGCTTTGGCAGCGAAATCAGTTCTTAATGGACGGAGCTGGACCGTCGACGTGAGTTGTTAAGGTGGGAATGTTAAAGTGGCGTACGCACCTGCGGTAAGGAACGCAGACCTGTTGAGCGTGAATGGGCAGCTAGTTCCACACTATGTCGACGTCGGATGGAGGGTACCGAGAGCCGATGGTGCTACCTTTTTCCAGCAGCACTTGGCGTTCACGAGGCAGCAGAACCAAGATGCGCTGCGAGTTTTCAATGTATTTCAGCAGTACCGAGAAGCAGCCGCAGGTCATTAAAGGCGTCTGGTGTTGTACTTGCGCAGAAACTCTTGGATTTAATGATTGAGTTTTGGAGAGATTTTCGTAGAATCCAAGTTGGCACTCGGTGCACAAGTGTCCGAGACGACTGAGAACTTAGCAGTTACAGCACCGATGATAACACAAAGAGCAATGGTACGCCTTGCACGACTCGACCGGCATTCCAAGACGACGGTAGCACTGAGACTGAGTAGGGGAAGGGAGTTGAGCATATATATTAGAAGAAAATACGGCTGAACAGGAAAAGAGTTGATGCGGTGGGAAAGAAACCGTTACAGGAAGAACAACATTCGGAGATTTGAACCGTGGGAACGTTTCCTTGCTGGCAGTTGTCAATGATTACTGAAAAAAAAAAACGTTACAGGAAGAACAAGAAAAAACAGAGATCTGATTGGTGGAAATAAAAGCGTTTTTGATTGGTTGGAAAAAGTTGTAGCAAAGAAATTCGCAGCAACGAAGAAAACAGAGAGAGCCTGGAGCCGAACTTTTCCGAGTCCCCAGACCCGACGGACGGCGTCCAAACTCCTGGGCCCGAGACATAATCCCACGGACGACGTCCAACCTCCGGTTACACGGGTCGCAATGTGCCCAAAAAACTTATCGTTGTTCCATCGGCATTGACGTGATTGACCTCGCGGCAGTAACTCTTCGGCCCCCGGGAGACGTCAGCGGGACGACCTCCGGGTCCCGATGACGGAGTCCGTGTCGAACCACTCGGGCGCCCAGTTTCCTGAGATAGGAGTACAACACGAACCGACGTTTGAGGTGGGGTTCACCCTCCCCATCCGAAATCCAAGGACGTCGCCGGGGCCCAAACACGGCGTCCAACCTTCGGGTACACGGGTCGCGATGTGCCCGAAAACACTACGGACTAATTGTTCGTTGTCCCCTCGGCATTGACGTGCTTGACCTCGCGGCAGCAATTCTTTGGTCCCGTGGCCGGGTGGCTTGAAGAATTGATAAAATGCTCGGAACAGTGCGGTGAAGCTTATAACTTTTTGATTTTTGAAGTAATTTTAATATTATATATTTTTCTTAAAACACATCACACGATGTGAAAATAATAAAAACATGAACTAAAATTGGAAAGAGTTCCACCTTAACCTACACACGGCTAGTGCAGAACAAGAAGAATTTAGCAAAAAAAGTTTACATTACTAGAAGCAGTGTGCTAAATTATTTTATCTCTTGAAGATACAAAGAGGACGCAATGACAAACACATTTCCTAGACAACCAGTTTTTAAAACTTTGACTATCCCTTAAAGTCTAATTTAAGCTTACCAACGATTTGATGTTTTAGTTACATAAAAACCCGATTTATTTAAGCATTCCTACATATTTCACAGTTGATTTTGGAGCATTTATTTATTATAATTTTCAGGTAAAGAAATGGGAGTTAGTTGTCTTTTTTCAGTTTCTGTTGGAAATTCGTTTCGTTTTGTATATTATTCATTTGACCGTGCGAAGAAAACAGAATTTCAAAACCATCATATAGCAAACAGTTTTTTAAAAAGATTGAACTATCACGTAAGCCTGCTATATTAAACGTTCATAGGGAAGCCCGGAAGGGAAAACGTCAGCATGATTTGATTCTCAAGGAAGTGGCTACTGGGCATTTAAAACACGGGTCAAATAATGCTGCCTTACGCGGAAGTGGGACGTACAAGACAGAATGAATGAACGTACATATGAATGATAGACATCTGTTAAAAACCGACAAAGAATGCCAGACCTCATTTCTTTGGTACGAAATAGCCTGACGAGTGAATGTTTTGCACCTGAAAGGATTTTATTTTCTCAGAAAATGCGCATTACATCTGTCATTAAAGAATACGTACATATGTATGTTCAATACATTTTAATGTCATTCTCAACAGCTTTTTGCATAACGATAAATCGCTATAGAGTTTGGCCTATTGTTATTTTGCCTCCAACTGCTAACAGAAATAAAAGCTGTATGTCTTAAAAATTCACACTCCTTTCCCATATATGAATTTGCAGATTGTTCTTAACGAATCAACAAACCGTTTTCAGCAATTGGAGGGGAGCGATGCCTCGATAAGGCTCTAGTTAGAAGCGGGAGAATTATTGCAACGCCTTTTCCCCTCACTGAAATTGCCAGGTTTGAAGCTCAAGCAATCAAATTTTATTTCTTTTCCTTTTAACCTAACAGAAATAAAAACAACAGTTTAAAACACTATAAAACCAATGCCTATATGAAGCTGTAGATTCTTTAATGATTTATCATCTTCCGGTTTCAGCAAAACGAGAGAGGAGGGGTTGCTTATAAAAGCGGTTCTGTTTAAAAGCAGAAAATTTTGTTGTTAAAGTAGATAGTGCGGAAACAAAGCGTGCGTTTTTTAAGGTTCGCCTCAGAGATATAACTTGAAGCAACTCTTCTGCGGTACAGGCTAGGAAGTGCAGAGCGTTTTAAAAATTTGGTTTCAAAACAAGAAACATTGGTTTCTTTCTGCAAGCTAAACTTTTGAAAAAGCAATTTTTTTTCGGGTGATAGCGATCAACGCTAGTAGTGATACCAGCATGGAGTCCGATGGCGTCGAATTAACCATGCAGCCTACGTTTTCAGTTTTAGTGCAAAGGGTCAGAGAGTCGATAGTTATATTCAGGGTAAAACCAAACGGACTTATTCGTGACGCCTATGCCCGAAGATGTAGATCCTGCGAGGTGGGTGTTTACAATGTTTGACATGCTTTTGAAGTTTGTTAAGGCGGAGTTATTGAAGAAGGGACCCGGATACTTATAAATATCCATATCGGATTCGAACGAATCTTCCAAAGCATTTAATATGGGCGTTTGAAGGGCAGATCAGGTGAATGCCGAGGCAATACTTAAATCTATATAGAGGGTAATGCAAAGCAACAAGGAATTTTTGATGGGATAGCCCCTGAAAATTACTTGCGTGTGGACTTGAGAGGTCGAGGGTTCATGCTTTAAACCGTGAGGAATGCAGGAGGAACAAAGTAATAGTAAAATTGCAAACAAGGACACCTTGTGTGTTCCAAGAGCCGTTTCCGTGTGTAAGGCAAAACTGGACGGCGACAATTATGACACGATCCGAAGGAGTGAGTTCTTGCAGAAACAGAAAGCTATAGGGCTATGTGATGCGGTAGGAAAAAACAATAGCAGGTTTAAATTAGAAGACGTGAAACGTTTAGACAAAATGTTGAAGGATTATGCCTTCACGGTATTTGCAGATCATTCGGGAAAGAACGTGCTGTATAAATCGAGAAAACGTAGTGAAAGCACATCGATCTTATGCAGCACGACGGACATTGTAACGCTATAGTAAACTTGCACGCAGCTTTAAAATGTAAGTGGTACTGCCGAGAATGCTGCTTTGTTTCCAAGAATAAGAAGGAATACCATCGCTGCGACGAAAAATGTGCGAAATACCACCAGGTATGCCGTGTTAGTTCTTACGATTACATACGCTGTAATGCGTGTCATCGCGAATTTAAGGGGCAGGCGTGCTTTGACAATCACAAGAAAATAAGGCCCGTTCTACCCGAACGGCATGTCTGTGTGCGATGTAGAAAGGTCTGTCTTTCTTGCAGTAAATTGAACTTTAGGCACCAAAACATAGCGCACCAGTGCGGCGAAATCTTTTGCAGTCACTGCAAGTTATACGCAGACCCAAACCATCAATGTTACATACAGCCGCACTATCACAAGAGCAGTCGAAGCGATTTTGTGTTCATGTTCATTGATTTTCAATGCACGCAAGAGACTCCACATTTGGTAAAGCCGGACACGTTTCAACACGTCCCACATCTTTGCGCGGTATACCAGGCTTGCCCCTTGTGCATAGATGACTAGTACAAAATAACTTACTGCACGCGGTGTGGCGTGAAAGAATGGGTGTTTGACGATTAACCTAATCGCAGAGGGCTAAAACATCATAAATATACTCTTCTGTAGGCTCGGCCAAATCTTGAATTCTTTGCCGAAGTCGACATTCTAAAACATCTTCATGTGCAGCCGGAACAAAGGCGTTCTACAACGCGGATTTCAAATCTGTCCAAGTGCAGTGTTTGTCGGGGAATAAATGTTTTAAACCAGTTAGCTGCAGCTCCATGCAAGTAGCAAGGTAAATATTGTTTTTGCTTGCTCAGTCCCACCGTTGGCTGCTGCAATGGTGTCAAAGTTGTATAAGCAAAAATTTCTTGTCCTAATCTGCCTTCAAAGATTCCTGGGTCAATGAATGGACGTGCGAACGGCATTTTTAAAGACGAAGGTTTATTGTTTACATCCTCGCGAGTTCAGGAGACTTTCTGAGGAACTGAAGTATTCATGATTTCGTTGTTTAATGCTGAATGAAGTAGAAGAGGAACTTGAGGGGGTGGGAGGGGTTTGTACCTTAGAAGAAGATTCACTTATATCTCCTACACATAAACTTCTTGCTTTGTCGGTAAAATGTTGAATAGGTGATTGATTACGAATTCGGCGGGAACTTCTTAAAACAACCATGTGCATAGATTTCCAAAGAGCCATAGCATCAGAGGGAATAACCTTAATATCGTCAGTGGTTAGGCTATATATTTGAACTGAGTTATTAAGTGACAACTGCTGGTCCTGAGTGAGTTTACAACACTCATTTTTGAGTCACGGTCCTATTACTTGGAAATTGGGAGGTTAAGCCCTTATACAGGTAGTTAAATGATAACGCAGGGGTACCCGCAAGTCACTGATCACAGTCAATACAAGTCACAACACCAAAAAACAAAATACGAAGGCTGTTCAATAAAGAATGATCATAATTTTTTTTGACAACGTACCTTTACACATCCTCATAATTTTGATGCTCCTTCTCGTCTCCCCTGAATACGATGCACTTGTCCCATAGTTTCTGCCAGTCTTCAAAGACATGCTGGAAACCACATTTGAGAGATCCTTCAAAATCGCCTCCGCTGCTTCTGATGGATAATGCCTACCACAAAGGCGTTTCTTTAAGTTAGGGAATAGAAAAAAAGTCACATGGTGCTAAATCCGGACTATAGGGAGCGTGAGGGATGCACTTCACGTTGAGTATTGCAAGATATTCAGCAACATTGGCAATATGCGGCCGCCCATTATCGTGGTGCACCATCCAGCCTGCTTCATGAAAATGTGGTCTTTTGCACCTGATATGGACTTGCAATGTTTCCAGGACATCCCTGTAGTATTGTCCAGTTACTGATGTGTGTGCAGGTACAACATGCTGATAAACCATTCCATGAATATCAAAGAATGAGATGACCATAACTTTCCCAGCAGAAGCAACCACTTTTGCTTTTTTATGGGTTGGTGATGGAGATTTCCACACTGAGCTTTGCTGTTTGCTCTCAGTATCAAAATGATGTAGCCAAGTTTCATCAGCAGTGAATACGTTTGGAAGAAACTCCGGATCTTCCTCTCACAAGCGGGAACCAGGAGTACCAACAATGAAACTACTACAGCGTGTTTCACATTAAGCTAACAGAACATAATAAGATTGAATTTTAGTGCGAAAAATTATGTCCGTAGAAAATTATGATTATTCTTTATTGAACAGCCCTCGTATGTGACAATATAACACAGCATAAAATCATTACACTATAAAAAACAAAATTCAAAATTAATATATCTGAAAAAAAATTGTCCATTAGTATTTTGTA
Organism: Mantis religiosa; assembly: GCA_030765055.1. Classification (NCBI taxonomy): domain Eukaryota; kingdom Metazoa; phylum Arthropoda; class Insecta; order Mantodea; family Mantidae; genus Mantis; species Mantis religiosa. The sequence continues at coordinate 66,293,732 of CM060950.1, read as the reverse complement.
CACATACTACCAAAGACTGCAAAATTATAAGGATTTAAACTGAAATTAATGAATTACTCTACCTGAAAAAAAAACTAAATTTCTAGCTTTTGGGTTTTCAAATTAGAAATATGAGCGGTGTTTGACACTTATACCTAGCATTGCAAAAACATATGTATGACAAAATTATAATTACAAAGATCATTTGGGAATGCCGTTATATTTACTCAGAGTTACACTTGTATAAGTGTATTTCTGACCTAAGGGTGGTAAAAACCGGCGACTCGACCATATGCCACGTGTACATAGATGGTAAGGGAACTTAATTAAGGTGGACCAGAATCAAAACCATACTTCTCAATGGAAATTTGTAGAGAAGCCGGCACGTCTAACCATATGTTGCAACCAGGGTTGTAAGGGGGATAAAGGACTTACAATCCTAAGCCACAACTAGGGACGTAGCTACTCGAATGATGGGGAAACAGATGGTAGAACTGGTAGGGGGTAAGGACAGAGGGTTAAAGTTAGCACCCAGCGTCAAACCACATTAACAAATGAATTTCACAATTGGAAGAGCAGAACAAAGCACTCCCTCCTCTTGAAGAGATCAGGGGTGCAATTGAAATATTATATAAATTATGACAGTGAACTGTACCTTTGGTTTGGGGTTGCGTAGGTGTATGGACAAATTCCTATATGAAGGGTGTAGTCTAGCGCTGATTCTCTTCCTCCAATGTTTCGTCTCAAGCGTATTCAGAGTAATACGGCTCTGTAGAATCACCATCCACCCAAGTCTCGTGGCGATACCAACCTTCCAGCATCAATGGCTCCGTCATAAAATTTTGTGACAAGAACAGACCTCGACAACAGACTGTGTTAAGACCCCCGCGCGTACTGACTTCTATCACCTAAACAGAGATTCCACCAAAATGGCCGCCAACTAATACGTCAGTGTTCCCCATGACCGCTGGGTCATTTTGGCAGTTCCCACACACGGACGTTCTTGCAATACAGGAAATGAAATGTTAAATTCCAATAATTAGAATCCTTTCCACATCTTGTTCAGACCATATACACGACAATATCAATTTGTCCACATCGATACAGTAACCGAACAGTTTCGCACACCCTATGTAGTGCATGCACAACAAGCCACAAGTATAATTTTGGAATAGCTGACGTTAAGTGTTTGCTTTCTTCATGTAAGATGCTGCATCGGTCAGGAAAATAAGCACATTATCGTACTTAACACTATTTGGCCATAATATGTGCATACTGTCATTGAAGAGCCTAGCAACATTGTGATTTGCTGCCCACATTTCTGTGCAAGCTAGTAAAAAGCACATGATTTGAAACTCTCTCGTCATTTTTAAGAACCCCAACCACTACATTTCCCCACCTTTCTTCCTGTTGAGTCTTGAGTTTTATCAATATACCTCATATTTTTTTGTCACACACAGCCCTGATTTTTTGTAGTGTTGCTTCATGGCACTTTGAAAACTGGTTTTTCCTTTAAAAAGATTCATCTGGAGGATTGAAGTTCGAGTACTTCAACAGAAAAGCTTTACCATCTGGATTGTTAACTTTATGTAGAGGAATATCTGCCAAAAAAAAAAGTTAGGCATAAGTCTGAATAAAATACACAACACTTGGAGGGTTCTACTTCACTTAAAAGCACCTGCTTTATAGAAGCTGCCTAGATATACTTATTGCTGCATAAATACTTGGGAGTGTTGATAAGCTATTATAGACATTCCACAAGGCTGACAATATAGAATTTTTCTATGTTTTAAATGTATCTGAAAATTAACATAATGCTACAACCAAAAACTTAACTACCTTTTACCTTCAGCATTTGGTACATACACAAAACATTCAACATGTGTGTTAAACATTGCCCCGCACTTCTGAACTGAAGGAACAGGAATAACTAGAACAGGTAGTCGTGTTAAGTTCAAGTACATCATGCAATTCTCTGACATCTGAAACCTTCTTTCCTGCGAGTTTCGTATATATGTTTATATTGTATTGTAGCGAGCTGTTGACAACACGTGATCTAATATAAGGTTACAAGATAAGCAGAAGGCTTCTTTTCTCATAAACAAAGGTGTGTTGTTTGCCACACACAAAATGCATAAAATATGCACAATAACTAAGTTGTGCTAAATACTTAATTACATAAAAAATATGTATTTCTCTATAAATCTGTTCCCTACTGATAATTCCTCACTTTATTGGTGAACACTGAGAAAATGTAGATACTTATTCTGCTGCACCTGAATGTTTAGTCAATTGTTTAATAAAATGCACAATCTAGAAAAATAATGCAATGTTATTTACAACCATCACTTAGGTACTCCAATTAGTTCATGCTCTTTTATATTCACTATCAAAACTTTTTTTAAAACTAAGCAACCTTTTTTTTTTTCAAAATAAACTCTTTTTAATATTATGGTAGCAAAATTGTAAATATTACAGACATCATATTACATTACTTATTCCAAAAGAAAGTTTCACAGATTTATTCATTAAGTGCCATTACTTAATATTTTTCCATATTAGGGATTTCCCACAAACAACTATGACATTTTATACCAGTAACGAATGGCAGGTTACTGACCCTCTGAAAATAATCAGGTCAGCCTGTGGCACTAAGAGGATTAAGAGGTACTACTCAAAAATTTCCTGAGGGATTCACATACAAATCAATAATTACTTCAATGTTTTCTGAACTTAATGCACTGAAATTTTATTCATCCTTCACTCTTACAAACACATTTTCTTATTTAAGGTCAATGAAACATAACATTGTGTTTTCTTAGCTTTTGGCTACTTTATGTATTACTGTACCTATATGTATCACACATATTTACATAAATTTTATTTTAATTATTCATTACCTTTTCTTTGATAATGTACAGAAATATACACTTATAAAAAGCTCATCTTCAACTTCCTATTTATTACTAACCAGCCTTTTAAGCATCTTCACAGAATTTGTTGCCTTATTCTAATCCTAATTCTAACTGCTGCTGTATGATACTAAAACAATAAAAACATGTGCGTCTACTTCCAAGAAATATGGATAGGAGGGCAGGGAAACTGAAGGGAATAAGAGAGAGAGAGAGAGAGAGAGACAGAGAGAGAGAGGTTGAGAGGGCTGTAAAAGGAACATAGTAGAATAAGAAAAGTGTACGACTTTGCAGAGAATACAGTCATTTCTACCCTTTAATGCAGATAGTTTAATTAGAAACAGACCTGCAAAATACTATAAAAGTTTATAATAGTTTTAATAAAATCTTTATTTGCATATTTCAAGAATGCATAATTATGCACATGCTAGCATGAAGTTTCTCACATCACAGCTTGTACTTCCTGGAAGACATGGTAAGCCACTAATGGTTATGTTAACATTGAGCTGGTAGAATCCTTCATGTCCTATGCTCAACTTCAGATCGTTATCTAATATACATTTTAGTGTTTTGTCGCGACTGGCGGCAACACGCACAAAGAGACAGTGCGGCGCGGAGATATAAGGACAGATTGTGCACCACGGAGATAAAGAGCATGCTGAAACAGATAAAGATAGCGCGGAGATAAAAGGCCTGCTGAAACAAATAAAGCTACATAAATGGAAAATTCTAGTGACATCTTGATTGATAGAGAACATTCTACAACCCTATGGAATCATGAATGGTCGTAAAAAAGAAGCTGTGGCTATATAGAATAAAAAGAAGTATTTCAGAAAGTGGAGTGCCATTGTTACTAAAATTAGGCAAGTGAGTCAACCTTGTATATACTTTTCTCCACTTACAAGTTTATGAAGACTAGTTTCTGGGGACTTCTCCCCTATCGTCAGTTCTGTGGTTGACACCCTCTAAAAAATAGCACACCGAAAACTCAATTATCAGGCATTTACCAAATGAGTTGCCAGGATTGTGACAAGATATACATTGGTAAGACCAAAAGGAATCTAGGAACAAGAATGAAAGAACACTTCAGAAATATTAAATTCAAACAAATGGACAAGTCGGCCGTAGCACATCACTTTTGGTCTGAGAATCACAACATAAAACAAGAAATAGAACTGATCAAACCGGCAAAGAAACCTCTGGAACTACAGATTTGGGAAAACACATTTATTACGAAAAAACAGGACCTCTTGATGAATTTTGAAATTCCCGCGGTAGATGACTTCATCAAACTTACCAGGACATTAGATGGCAGCACGACACCAAGCCAGATGCAGACACCGGATGCATCATCAGTCAACCACAGAACTGACGATAGGGGAGAAGTCCCCAGAAACTAGTCTTCACAAAAAACTTGTAAGTGGAGAAAAGTATATACAAGGTTGACTCACTTGCCTAATTTTAGTAAGCTGTGGCTAGTTTATCAGTCAGTCGTAAACAGTCATAAACAGAGTGTAATCAGAACTGAATTGTGAAAATGAACGCTTTTGGTTTGTGGATGGCGACTTTGGAAGATTGTAATTGTATATGTGATGTAACTCTGCTACTGTAAGGGTTGACCAAAGTGTATTTCTACGGAAATAAAGAACACTTTGAATTTCTGCGTAATTGGACTTTTAATTCTACGAACCCACAAAGTCACAGTATGTATGAAGTGATTCTGCAAAAATCAGCTTTGAAAGAAAATGTATACATGAATATCAAACTTTAGAACTGAAGTGTTGTGATGCTAACCAAAACTTTAAGCTTAGAAGAAAAGCAGGCAGCAGAAATTTTGGAGAAAAAAAAAGAGAGAGGGAGGAACTAATCAACGTATAAGTAACTAACTTTAGACATTGTTTTGAATCTTACAGTACCACAAAAGCAAACACAATATTGCTAAATCTAGTTGAACCAACCATTTTACCTTTATTGCAACAATACTGTGACTTTGTGGGTTTGTTTCACCTATTTCGTAAATTCAAGATATTTCTGGACCAAACAGGAATCAAATGTTCTATCACCTTCCAGAAGCGTAACCCTATTGGTGCCGGCAGGTCTTTTATCTCGCGCATACTCCTTATCTCCAGGCTCTTTGTGTACACAAGCCGCGCTATCGCAATCGGGTTCACGACAATACTCTCAACAAATCATGAAATCACTGAAACATATTTTATCTTTGCTGCTACAGCAGGAATATTTGGAAGATACTTAAGAAATTTAATTTGTAAAATCAACACCAAATGTATATAATTTATATACTTAGTGACTTGAAATAATGACAAGAAAGAAAAGGAAACAAACAATATTACGTTTGAATGCAACAGTAAACATTTAAGTGAAATATTTTTTTAGTTTTTTTATCTATATACAAATTCCTGTGTACCACATATACATAACATATACATGACTTTTATTGTGTCTGATTTTTATTTGAACTCCATTTTTACTGGACAATATCTGCAAACCAAAGCTTACCTACTATGCAAAGATATATATTAACTAGTTGAGTAGAACTTTGTTATTATGTCCCAGAATTCAAACAAATAAATGGCAAGAACTGTGAAGAGGTCCTAGATGATTATTTTAAAATAGAGAACCTATGACACCTTTTGCTAAATACACAAATTATGCATTTTTAAATAGAGTAGCCAAAACTTCTTAGTTGACATAACTAGATAAATGTATACGATTTTCACTTCAATCAACTTCAATTCAAGAAGTTGTAAAAATGTAGTGCTAATAGAGACTAAACAAGATATTAAATTTAGTGCCTGTGCTATTAGACTAAAAAAGTTTGTTTTTTGAGGGGATAAACACCAATAACCCTTATTTTAGATCAGAGTGCCATAACAGTTGATTTTCTATAATTATAACTATCAGAGTGCTGATCAGTGAACGTACAAGGAATAAGAAAACTTTCATCATTTCTTAAAAGTGAATTTTATGTTACAAATTATTATATGAATATAATGAAAACTGGAAAACTGCCATAGAAAATCTAAAACTGCTCCTATTACAATCAGAACGACTATGCATGTGCACTGATTCTCCTATCAACTGGCATTGGTCCCGCGAACCCATGTGACTCAACATATGGGGTGTGCAATATGGCAGCCCGTGTTGGAGTGTACCAAAGCAGAGCAGCGTCGAGTGATCCGTTTCCTACACAGTGAAAACATGAAACCAATAGAAATCCATCATTGCACGTGACACAGTACAGGACTGCATGTTTATCACAGACTCAAGTGTACGAATGGTGTATGAAATTCAGTAGCAGCACAACAAGTTTGACAGATGTGCCGATCCCAAGCCAGGCACATTGTGTTGTCATAGCTGAGGTGATTGCAGTAGCAGAGGAGATGATTTGGCAGGAAAGACAAGTCTACATCAATGGCATTGTAGTGCAATTACAGGTCAGTTGTGGTTCTGCTCACCATACTGTCCATGATGAGTTGAAGTACAGAAAAGTGGCCACCAGATTGGTGCCTCGTCGGCTGACTTACGAAATGAAGGAGAGACAAGTAGATGCCTGCCAGGAGCTGCTGCACCTCTATGAACTTGAAGGTGACATTTTTGAAGTGGATTCTGACTGGAGATGAGTCCTATGTCCATCACTTCAAACCAGAGACCAGGCAACAAGTTCGCAACCCACACAAAGGTAAAATAAGTGGTGCATGAGTGACTACGCACACAGCCAAAAGCTTTCTTTCCCAAGGTATCCATGCCCTTCCAACTTGGTGGTGGAAATGTATCAAAAAGCAGGGGGACTACATTGATAAACTTGTTTAAACTCTGTCTGAAATAAAGGACCTATGAAGAAATATCTCCAGTTTTCATTTGACTTGCCCTCATTATGTTACTAAATTCATACCCATCACCAAGTTTAACTTCTATCTTTAATATTTCTTTTCAAAAATTCACAGAATTTGACAAGCATATGTTCAGCATAAAATTTTAAAGCTATCTCTTAAATCTTTTAGGAAGGTTGTTTTTGTCTAATGAAAGCACTGTTAAGTTCCCTATCTCAAAAATTCTCTCTAAATGCTTCACAATTTCTGTATGTTGTATAAATTCTGGGACATCTATATAGAAGTCTAAAATATACATAAGAAGTATTTCTTATAATGGCTATGGAATTAATTTTAAGATGCATCTTATCTTTGTTGGCAATGAATAACAAGATTTATTTAATTCAGAGTATCAGTAATTACATTTTTAACTCCTGAGATATAGAAAATGCTCACAGATTCAAACACCAACTCTCCAGAATTCTTTTCCATGAATATATTTTTCCATGAAATTCTGACACACGTGCTCCTAGTGTTTACAAGTTATAGCTGTAAAAAGTATAACCAATAATCATAAGAGTTTAACACTATAAACTGGGCATGCATGTTGGCATGGCTACTTGGCTAATGCAACCTTGCTGCTGCTCCTCTCCTTCCTTACAGTTTTACATTATTCTCAACTGCAGCTATCCAGCACATATGAGCAATGGTAGTGCTTTTATTTTCAGCTTTGCCACTGCATACTTTTGAGTCCAAACATTAAATATGACTGACATTTTGCACAAAAAAGATCTCTCTCTGTCTTTCTCTGTCTGACGAAGGAAGGGAGGGAAAGGAATAAACAATACTAGTTGAAAGATAAATATTATAAGACAAAATTTAAAGTTGTTAACATTCTGTTACACAGGTGGTTAAACAACTATTATAATAACACCAAGCTAACCTCTTATTTTTCGTGTTCATGGACATTTGAGATTAAACTATTGGGTAGTCTCCTATCCTTATCGTAGTTCAACCAAGAAACCTGTTCCCACAATTTGTCTCTGTATTTTTAATTTATTCTAAGTAATATTGAGAATGAACAAATCACTTAATGGTGATATGTTCCTTCTCAATCCTCTCTCAACAAATACCAATAGCTAAAGCATATTTCCTCCACAAAAGGTACCACTTTGTGTATCTTCAGGTTTATGTAGCAAGTTTGAATTTGTAAGAAAAGATAAAAACCAACTAATGAACTTTGAAATCCCACCAGAAGAGAATCCCACATTTAAGTTCATCACTAAATCAACAGATGGCAGTAGCAACTCCAGAATTACCCACACCACTGGATCAAGCTTTAGTCACATAGAGTCAAAGATGCAAAAAAAAAAAAAAAAAAAGTAAGTGAAGCCAATCTGTAATAAATACGACTCATCTATAAATTAATAATTAATTTGCTTCACTGTGGTTTTCCAATACAGTTAAATCTCGATATACAGAATTCTTATGTTGCATATGTGTATATTCTCATCTCAGCTGCTGCACACATACATGGCATTCACCTTAATTGGTAATGTCTCATTTCACGCTTTCATTAAATTATATATTTAGAAGTGAGTTAGTGCTCTTAGGAGGTTTCAGAACATTGGTGGATGTGGGTCACAAACTGCTGAGTCAACACAGCATAATGTGTGAAGAAAGCTCTTCATCAATTATTTTTATGTCTTATATAAAAGTATGTTTATGTTAAAATGTGTATTAGTTAATAGAAGATAGATAGGCTGGCTTAACACACATTACTGCTTCACTTATTCAAAATTTTGAGAACATGTTTCATGTATGGTTTGTATCATCAGCTTGACAACTGCCAATAGTGGATAACTTTTTGGTACAGAAATTCATTAGCATTGCTGGTAAAGAGTTCAAGAATTAGAAAATTACGTCATACTTAAGAATTATTTAAGTTCATTATGCTGCGGAACTACTTCATAAAGATCTTTTCTCCTGTGCTTAAGTCAATTACCTTTTTAATGGTTTTAGTTAATATCTATGCCAATCTCATAATATCTGTTTCAGAAATATGCTGATGTAGCTGGCTTATCTCTATACTTATAAAAATTGTGATGGAAATGTTTTTGAAGGCAAGTTTCCAGATTTCACGCAACCTTCCCTTGTAGTAATCCAAAACATAAATATAAACCTCATGAACTTTAACATTTTCAAGGTCAGCATGATTTTATGTTTGTCAAGACTCTACAGCTTAATTCAGGAGTTCCTATACTGAAAAACTAACTAATTGACTATGTTTGCAGTCAAAAATCTGATGATACAAACCAAAGTCTGAAATATGTCCTTAGAATATTAAGTGAAACAAAAAGAATATATTACATTGTGTCTTCTACATTACATTGTGCCAATTTTCAGAAGTTAATAAACTATGCTTATCCTCATATTACATACCCTACCTTTCATTAATTGTATCTAAATGAAGTTAATAACACAAATTCAATCCATAACATAAATTAATATTTAGTAATTGCAACAAAAAGGAAGATTTAGGTGAAGTCAAAATTAAGATCGCCAGAGTGGAGTACATGAATAACAAATATAAAATATTTTAAAACACAACAATACAATTCTCCAAATGGCATTTCTAATACTCTGTATCACTTAGTACTAAAGATAACAAAATATGCAAATAAAGCAGTACATAGTTGCATAAATAATTATTTTAAAAAGGTACTGGGACAAATAATCTAATGGTTGCAAGCATTTCTGAAAGTGCGTTCATTTGGTTTTAACCAGGGAACAAAATTATACTTATCTCTCATATTGTTTTTTGGAGTAAAATTATTAGTGTTCTTGTACTTAGAGAACATCTATTACACTAAACCTTGTGAACCGAGATCTGGGCATGATGTATATAGTACAATCATTAAAATTATGTAAATAAAGTTGTTTTTTAGAGCTTGTGGATTTCAAAAGTGCTGGAATGCATAATGCAGGATAAATTACAAATGAACCTTTTAATCTGCTGATATAAATAAAGCTATTCAAATATGAGACAATTTTAGATACAATTAACAAAAATAGGTATCCTTATTCTGAATATCTTTAGCTTCTGCTGAAGGCTGCATCATCTTGAATAATCTTATCGAGATTCAACTGTATTGGAACACCACAGTGAAGCGAAAAATTATTAAATTTTAGATGAGTCGCGTTTTTTACACATCTGCTTCACTTTCGTACCTATTTTGAGGACATGTTTCGCAAATCTTCGCTTGCATCTACGGCTCTTGTGCGACTGACGCTAGATCCAGCGGTGTGGGTAATTCTGGGGTTGTTGCTGTCATCTGTTGATTTAGTGATGAACTGAAATGTGGGATTCTCTTCTAGCGGGATTTCAAAGTTCATTAGTTGGTTTTTATGTTTTTCTATGTATATCCTCTCCCATATGACGAGTTCACTATGTTTTTGTACGTATTTTAGTAATTTTGTGCTATCTTCAATTTCATGATTTTCAGACCAGAAATGAGCTGCTATTGCGGACTTATCAATATTTTTGTATCTTAAGTGCCTGAAGTGTTCTTTCTTTCTAGTGCCTATGTTCCTTTTTGTCCTTCCTATGTAAATTTTTTCACAGTCTTTACACTTAATTTTGTAAATGCCTGACTTTTCCTCTGGTTTTATCTTATCAGTATTATTACTGTGAAGTAGGTTTTTAATGTTGTAATTGTTTTTTGGTGCCAATGTTATATTGTATTTCTTGAATATTTTTTGGAACTTTTTTGTGGCCCAGGGGTGGTAAGTAAATTTAGCAAATCTAGTTTCTTGTTTTATTGGTGTGAGAGCTGTGATCTGTTTTAATTTCTTTTGAAGTTTGAATAATTTTAGTTTTTTATCTACAAGGTTTTTTCCATATCCATTTTTGATTGCAGTTTTTAAGATTTGATGGTATTCGTTTTGATATTCTTGTTGGCTGAGAGGTAGATTTACTAATCTGTGTGTTAGACTGTTGATGGTTGCATGTTTGTGTGGAATTGGGTTGAAACTATTTGCTTTGATGTAATTATCTGTGTGTGTTGCTTTTCTATGAATGCCAAATTCTAGTTTTTCATTGCCTTTTTTGATTTTAAGGTCTAAAAAAGGTAGAGTACAGTCCTCTTCAGTTTCTACTGTGAATTGTATGCTGGGTTCTTGCAGGTTGAGTAGTTTCAAAGCATCATCTATTAGTTTGTAGGGCACTATTGCAAAGATGTCGTCTACGTATCTGTACCATGTTTTAAACATATGAGGGAAGGCTTTAGTAATATGTGTTTCGAAAAAGCTCATGTATAGATTGGCCAAAAATGGTGATAATGGGCTTCCCATAGCTAGTCCTGAAATTTGTTTATAATATTTTCCATCGAAGACAAAATAATTTTGATGTATACATAATTCAGTCATTGCCACATATTCTTCTATTGCATTGGCATCCAGGTTTATAGAATTTAGCCATTTTTTCAGTTGAATCAAAAGTTTGTCTAATGGAATGCTAGGGAAGAGGGAGCGGACATCAAAGGACACTAAAGTGTCATGAGGTTTAAGTTTAAGATTTTGAATTTTTTCTACCAGGTCTAAAGAGTTTTTTATACTCTGAGTATGGAATTGTGGAAAGGACTGAAATTTTTTGGTTAGCCATTTTGCCAGAAGGTAAGTAGGAGTGTTTATATTATTTACAATGGGTCTCATGGGTATGTTGGGTTTGTGTATTTTAGGCAAACCATATATTCTTGCAAGGGTAGGGTTGTCTGGTTTGATAGTTTTTTGTTCTGTAGTTGTTAAAATTTTACTATTAATGATGGTTTTTTGTACATCTTTTATGCATCGGTTGAGTGGATTAGAATCTATTTCCTGGAATTCTTTTTGTTGTAGTAACTCTAACATTTTTTCTTTGTATGTAGCTGTATCTAAGATTACTATTTTGTTTCCTTTATCAGCCCTTGAGAAGATTACATCCTTTTTCCTTAAAGATTTAACTATCTGAATTTGTTTCAAATGTTTTATTGGCTTTTTATTTATTAAGTTTTCCAATATAGGAGCTGATTTTTTCCTAATTATATTTTTGTCCATGGTTTCCAAGCCTTCTACTGCTAATTCTATGTCTGCAATGAATTCATCCGGGTTGCTGGAGCAACCCGGATGAATTCATTGCAGACATAGAATTAGCAGTAGAAGGCTTGGAAACCATGGACAAAAATATAATTAGGAAAAAATCAGCTCCTATATTGGAAAACTTAATAAATAAAAAGCCAATAAAACATTTGAAACAAATTCAGATAGTTAAATCTTTAAGGAAAAAGGATGTAATCTTCTCAAGGGCTGATAAAGGAAACAAAATAGTAATCTTAGATACAGCTACATACAAAGAAAAAATGTTAGAGTTACTACAACAAAAAGAATTCCAGGAAATAGATTCTAATCCACTCAACCGATGCATAAAAGATGTACAAAAAACCATCATTAATAGTAAAATTTTAACAACTACAGAACAAAAAACTATCAAACCAGACAACCCTACCCTTGCAAGAATATATGGTTTGCCTAAAATACACAAACCCAACATACCCATGAGACCCATTGTAAATAATATAAACACTCCTACTTACCTTCTGGCAAAATGGCTAACCAAAAAATTTCAGTCCTTTCCACAATTCCATACTCAGAGTATAAAAAACTCTTTAGACCTGGTAGAAAAAATTCAAAATCTTAAACTTAAACCTCATGACACTTTAGTGTCCTTTGATGTCCGCTCCCTCTTCCCTAGCATTCCATTAGACAAACTTTTGATTCAACTGAAAAAATGGCTAAATTCTATAAACCTGGATGCCAATGCAATAGAAGAATATGTGGCAATGACTGAATTATGTATACATCAAAATTATTTTGTCTTCGATGGAAAATATTATAAACAAATTTCAGGACTAGCTATGGGAAGCCCATTATCACCATTTTTGGCCAATCTATACATGAGCTTTTTCGAAACACATATTACTAAAGCCTTCCCTCATATGTTTAAAACATGGTACAGATACGTAGACGACATCTTTGCAATAGTGCCCTACAAACTAATAGATGATGCTTTGAAACTACTCAACCTGCAAGAACCCAGCATACAATTCACAGTAGAAACTGAAGAGGACTGTACTCTACCTTTTTTAGACCTTAAAATCAAAAAAGGCAATGAAAAACTAGAATTTGGCATTCATAGAAAAGCAACACACACAGATAATTACATCAAAGCAAATAGTTTCAACCCAATTCCACACAAACATGCAACCATCAACAGTCTAACACACAGATTAGTAAATCTACCTCTCAGCCAACAAGAATATCAAAACGAATACCATCAAATCTTAAAAACTGCAATCAAAAATGGATATGGAAAAAACCTTGTAGATAAAAAACTAAAATTATTCAAACTTCAAAAGAAATTAAAACAGATCACAGCTCTCACACCAATAAAACAAGAAACTAGATTTGCTAAATTTACTTACCACCCCTGGGCCACAAAAAAGTTCCAAAAAATATTCAAGAAATACAATATAACATTGGCACCAAAAAACAATTACAACATTAAAAACCTACTTCACAGTAATAATACTGATAAGATAAAACCAGAGGAAAAGTCAGGCATTTACAAAATTAAGTGTAAAGACTGTGAAAAAATTTACATAGGAAGGACAAAAAGGAACATAGGCACTAGAAAGAAAGAACACTTCAGGCACTTAAGATACAAAAATATTGATAAGTCCGCAATAGCAGCTCATTTCTGGTCTGAAAATCATGAAATTGAAGATAGCACAAAATTACTAAAATACGTACAAAAACATAGTGAACTCGTCATATGGGAGAGGATATACATAGAAAAACATAAAAACCAACTAATGAACTTTGAAATCCCGCTAGAAGAGAATCCCACATTTCAGTTCATCACTAAATCAACAGATGACAGCAACAACCCCAGAATTACCCACACCGCTGGATCTAGCGTCAGTCGCACAAGAGCCGTAGATGCAAGCGAAGATTTGCGAAACATGTCCTCAAAATAGGTACGAAAGTGAAGCAGATGTGTAAAAAACGCGACTCATCTAAAATTTAATAATTGAATAATCTTGCTCATTTTGTCATGAAACTCACAACAATATGAGCAAAATGTTGGCAATTTACTATAAATGTGGCCTACTCTGGAAGCTAAAGATACTCATCAGGACAATCGTGGAAGCCTTATTCCATCCATATAATTTCTTTTTCTTTCTCTGTACAAAAAGACATCAAATTTCAATGCTTCAGAAAAATTAACTTATTCACTGTAGTAGCTGTTAGCACTTTATGAATTCTTTATCCTTTCAGAGCTTTCAGAGTGAAATGATACCCAATTCCCAATATCATACTGGTTTAAAGCACACTCTACAATGCACCAAGTAAAATGAATGCCATGTACAGCTGAACCTCAAAATAGTCTTAGCAGAGTAACTGCTTCACTGGATATGGTAAATGATTTACCACAAAACTTCCATAAACAAAATCCACATTCATCATTCTTCAAAGTGTCATTTTCCTTTATTACTTGTTCAAAATATTCAGGGCTAAATAAATTCTATTGACAACCACTTTTATCTGGAAAAATAAAAGCAGTGACTGTAATAATAAATGTCACTGCCAATTACTTCTGGTGAAGCCCTATCAGCGAGATTAAAGAATTCAAATAGCAACATTTATCCCACTAGGTGAGAAAAGGGGGGATAGGTGCCTGCAGTAACATATATTATTGGCCACTGAAGATGATACATTCCTCTATTGTTACCTATTTCTTTGACACTAAATATAGTACTTTGTTATATATTGTCTTTATATATTAGGCACATGAGCTTTGCACTTCCCAAATCCAATGTTTTAATGGTTCTCACCAAAACAATATCACAGATAATTATATCAAAGCAAATAGTTTCAACCCAATTCCACACAAACATGCCACCATCAACAGTCTCACACACAGATTAGTAAATCTACCCCTCAGCCAGCAAGAATATCAAAACGAATACCATCAAATCTTAAAAACTGCAATTAAAAATGGATATGGAAAAAACCTTGTAGATAAAAAACTAAAATCATTCATACTTCAAAAGAGATTAAAACAGATCACAGCTCTCACACCAATAAAACAAGAAATTAGATTTGCTAAATTTACTTACCACCCCTGGGCCACAAAAAAGTTCCAAATAATATTCAAGAAATACAATTACAACATTAAAAACCTACTTCACAGTAATAATACTGATAAGATAAAACCAGAGGAAAAGTTAGGCATTTACAAGATTAAGTGTAAAGACTGTGAAAAAATTTACATAGGGAGGACAAAAAGAAACATAGGCACTAGAAAGAAAGAACACTTCAGGCACTTAAGATACAAAAATATTGATAAGTCCGCAATAGCAGCTCATTTCTGGTCTGAAAATCATGAAATTGAAGATAGCACAGAATTACTAAAATACAAACAAAAACATAGTGAACTCGTCATATGGGAGAGGATATACATAGAAAAACATATAAACCAACTAATAAACTTTGAAATCCCGCCAGAAGAGAATCCCACATTTAAGTTCATCACTAAATCAACAGATGGCAGCAGCAACCCCAGAATTACCCACACCACTGGATCAAGCTTTAGTCGCATAAGAGCCGAAGATGCAAATGATGATTTGCAAAACATGTCCTCAAAATAGGTAGGAAAGTGAAGCAGATGTGTAATAAATACGACTCATCTAAAAATTAATAAT
Source organism: Mantis religiosa (assembly GCA_030765055.1). Lineage (NCBI taxonomy): Eukaryota > Metazoa > Arthropoda > Insecta > Mantodea > Mantidae > Mantis > Mantis religiosa. The sequence continues at coordinate 66,278,210 of CM060950.1, read as the reverse complement.
TATTTCGCTTCACTGTGGTGTTCCAATACAGTTAAATCTCGAAATATCTTGAGGTTTTAGTGTAAAAGCTGAAATGAGAGAACACACCTGTCTTTTCATGACATAAGAGAATTTACTTGCTAAGCATAAATAAATATATAATAATTTTCATATACAGGCAGTTTTCTAAAATGACTGCATTCTTCCCATTTTAATTACAAAACCGAAATATTGAGAATGGACAAATTTTATGATAATCTATTCTCTCTCAATTCAGTCAACTTTTATACAGTAACAAGTTTAAAGCATCCTTCATAATAAAGAGATCTTATTTAATGTTAACTGACATTCATGGGAACATGGAGGAAACATTACTGTTTGTAACTGTAATACTCTGTACATACCAAACAAATTCATGCTTACTACATCTGCATAGTAAGGTTTCAAAAACATAAGGTAACCTGCAAGTTGTGGGGTTTTTTTCCCCCCTCACAAAACTGTTATACCATATATGGTAAAAATGTATATAAAGAAATATGCAAAGAACTAAAACATCTGCAAAATATATTAATTACTTTCTGTTGCTGTTAAAACTTGTTTCAAGTTAAACAGATACAAGAGTTAGCCCCAAATGGCTAACATTATTAGTAGGAATGCCACTTTGTAACCTATAAATATAAATTTTACATCTCCAATATATTTAAGTAAATATGAAACATTTGTATGCTCATGAATACTCTTACATAAATAGCTTCCTTTGTTTCTGGTAGTGTCCATCATCGGATACTTGTAAACAGATTCAGTACTGATTTATTCTCCTGAAAAAGAAAATGAAAACCAACTATTTTAGAACACAGACCAGCGTATAATCAAAATTACATTAACCCTTTGAGAGCGGAAACCCATATATGGGTGACGCGTCCAGTCGCCCACAAGTGTAAACCCATATATGGGTGCGCAGTTATTGAGCTATTGTAGTCCACTATTTTCACTCATGGAATTCAGATATAGTGCCAGCAGATGGCAGGAAATGTGCTTTCAAACAATGGTGGTAGGTAAATCCCTGAATTTGCTTTGTAAGGAATTCCTTTCGTTGCTCTCACCAGTGAAGCAATAAACAGTGTGGTGTTTGGTACTAGTAAGCCTCATTTTATTTCTTTTCTTTTGGTATAATGGCAAGAAAGAAAGGGTTGACGGATAAAGAAATTGTAGCTTTGTTGAACAAGAGCGATAGTGATTTGTCAGATTTTGAGTTCAGTGATGAGAGTGAAATATGCAAGAATTCGTGTGTAAGTGTGAGAACGAGAGTGAATCAAGTGATACTGCAAACAGTACACCTATATAGAATAAAAAGAAGTATTTCAGAAAGTGGAGTGCCATTGTTACTAAAATTAGGCAAGTGAGTCAACCTTGTATATACTTTTCTCCACTTTCAAGTTTTTTATGAAGACCAGTTTCTGGGGACTTCTCCCCTATCGTCAGTCAACCATAGTCGTGAGTCAACCACAGAACTGACGATAGGGAAGAAGTCCCCAAAAACTAGTCTTCATAAAAAACTTGTAAGTGGAGAAAAGTATATACAAGGTTGACTCACTTGCCTAATTTTAGTAACAGTACACCTAGTTGGGCAGAGGTGAGTAATTTTGATCCTGGCTCTACATCTGTTACACCAGTGCACAATATCCAGCAGGGACTGATTCTTCCTTCTACCTCCCATAGACTTTTTCAGTCTATTTTTTGATGACGAAATTCTGAAAATAATTATACCAAGGAAACTTGCATTCAAGGGAACAAAAAACAAACAAGCTTCCAGCAAAGAAGCCAGGATTGCATCCTGGAATCCCCCAAAGATTGACATAAAAGCACTAACTGGGGTAGTTAACATGGGGCTTCACCCTACCTCTGATGTCACAGACTATTTTTCTACAAGTTGGGTAGACAAATTTCCATTTTTCAGTAATGTACTTTCTTGTGACGAATTGCTCCTTTTGTTTTGGAATCTTCATTTTGCGCATGCTGAAGGAAACAGACAATTATCTAAAGAAGAATTTATTCAAAATTTAATGGAAAAACTACAGCAAAAATGCAGTTTATTCTATTCCCCAGGTCCATTTGTATCAGTCGATGAGAGCACTATCAGTTTAATGGGAAGAGTAAAATTTCAAGTTTATAACCCAAACATACAAAATCTGGAATCAAAGTTTTCTTCTTATCTTATGCTTCCAATGGATATCTATATAATTTCCAACCCTATATGGGCAAAACTGAATCAAATTCTAACCTCCTGAAAACTACTCTTGTAAAAGACCTGTGTTCTTCACTCCTAAAGGTTCCTGTAGACCCACCTAAAGATTTCCATGTTTACTTTACATCACCTGAATTAGCTGATAAACTGTGGAAAATGAATATGGTGACTACTAGGACAGTTATGGGCAACAGAAAAAATATGCCACACTAACTAAAACCAGGAAACATAAAGAAAATTAAGAGGGGTGAGGTAAAAAGCTTCTGCAATCAGCAAAACCTTACCCTGTGTTGGAAAGACAAAAGAAGTGTAATGGTTCTCAGTGCCAGTCACAGGGGCGATAAAAACAAAATGACAGAGGTGCCTTCAAAATTTCCAAACCAGGCAGCAATATTGAAACCAAACATTATTTTGGACTACACTCGACACATGGGCGGTGTCGACAGAACTGATAATTATATTGCACAATATCAGTTCTGCAGGAGAACACGCAAGTGGTATAGAAAAATATTTTTCTGGTTGCTGAAAGTTTGCATTGTGAATTCGTACCTGTTATACGCAATGCATATGACAAACAAAAATAAACCGATCCTGTCACATAGTAAATTTCGCAAGCATCTCGTCAGATCTCTGGTGGCGGTGCGCATGGGAGCGCAGCAAAATAATGCTACATCAAGTAAGGGTCGTATTTCTCAGGGCCCAACTTTGGAAAGGCTAAATGGATTTCCGTATTTCATGGGGAGAACAGAACAAGGAAGTTGGGCAAATCCTTGTGTGGTATGTAAGGACCAAAAAACAAATAGAGAAAACAATATATTTTTGTGAAACCTGCATCGTCAAGCCTCTCCTGTATTCAGATGTGTGTTTCAAAATATATAACACAAAAGAAAAATTTTAGGGAAAGACTTCACACCCTTGAACATTATATGGTGTCATTTGCTTCCCTGTATGAATAATCCTGAGATAAAATACTCAGTCTCAAAATCGTATATATACTAGATACCCTGTTCCAGCTAGGTGTAACCTCACATTTCTATCAAAATTATGAATTATTATTTATTATTACCACCGACTTTACAAAACATACGTTACATATACTTATATGATAGTATTTAGTTCCTGAACTGTTCCTAATTTATGTGTGAACATGTGTGTATGTTAGAACTACAAGATGTGATGCAAAATCGAAAAATGGTACTTATGCCGATTTTGCAGGAGTATTTTTACGCAGATTACCAAATCTTCACTCTTGTAGGACAGCAGTGGTGGAATTCAACAAAAACAGGGTACAACATGATTTTTAATACATTTGAGTATGACAGTATACATTTATTTGTATTTTGAAGAGTTACATATATTTATAAAATTACCTTCCACTCAGAGCTGTAAAATATGTCCGCTCGGGAAGGGTTAAATCTCCTCATAGTATTGTTTTTTCATGGTTTATTTGTTTCTAAATAACTTCATTTGACTTTAAGGGCTTCAGCTTGTAATTATTCTACAATTGAATAGTTATCCCAAAAGGAGGTCTAACCCACAAACTACAAATTCTTGGGGGAAAAGAAAAAAAAAAGCTTTATTTTTATTTTGGGAATGGTATATTCATTTCAAATATGTTTATATTTTTCCCCTAAGACCTTTATGTAACTGTTCTCCACTACTGGTATTAACAATTACTTCATTACACTAGCCACTGTTTTGCAGATAGATCACTACTTTTATATTAATTTTGACGTCACTGTTACTAAATTCCTCCAAACACACAACAGATCACTACTTGCTGCAATACTAACATTGAAAAATAAATCAATCAGATCTGAAATATCTGAAATGAATCCACTAAGCCGTGACATTTACAAAATAGTTCACTACTGCACTGTAAACCCCTTTCCAATATTTTGTTGGTTAGATCTCTTTTCTCGGTATTATTCAATTGTTCTCCTTGGTCAAATGTAACTGAAGCATCCACTAATGAAAATTACTTACCTTCTGGGAACGAGCTTTACTGAAAACATTCCAAAATCTAAGTGTTTCATCTCCTGCACCAGTAACTATGGCTTCACCATCAGGAGACATGGCCAGGTACAGAACACGATAAGAATGGCCAGTCAAATTGGCCACCTGGGTCAGACTAGGATATTTCCATACCAGAATTTGATTCTGGGAGTAGCCATGAGTGCTTACCTGTAAATGAAAGCATTAAAAATTATAAGTTCTGCCAAAACATATTTTTTCAAATTCAACAAACCTTGGTATAATGATAAACATATGAAAGCATCATCAAGAACAGCAATTCTGTAAGTTTATCCTTTTTTTAACTGACAGGCTATCTCATGAAACTAAACCTAGAAAATTAGAAACAGAATTCAGAATAGAAAAGATTCAAGCACGCATTTTATGACTGCTTTGTTCAATGATTCACAAAAAATTAATTTATAGTGAAAACCAAGGATAATTTTAACACCCTCACTCTAATATAGGCTGCTTCTAAAAGGCTACTACATACAAATTATAACCACTCCTTGAATTATTCCAGCTTAAAACTGATCATTTGAGGGTATAATTTATTTGGCACTGAAATCCTTTAAATGAAAGGGCCCAAATGACCTTGTTGTCGACGGGCCCTTAAACACCACACACTCCACTCCACACTCCTTTAAATGAATGTGGGAAAACAATACTTTGAAGAATGATGGAAATGGATTTCATTTGCATAAAGTTATAACGTAAAACAGCCAGACTGAATAAATAAGCATTGCAAAATAAGTTCCAAGAATGATACATTGATAATTGACTGTGTATGCTTTGGCACAGTCTTTAGGAATGTAAGAAATCTAATAACCATAAACATCTCAATTTTTGACAGAGTCAAACTGAAAAATTCAATGCCATGGCTGGGATTTGAACCACAGATCTCCTGGTTTCCATCCAGTCGCTCTTACCCATTGAGCTACCATGGCCAACGTACCGTCATGATACTAAATTCTCCAACTGACTCATACATTTTCCTGGTAAACCACTAGGGGCTCTCGTATTTGAGATACACTGTTTATCGTGACTTACTATTATAAGTACTTGAAACCCAGGTTTCATCATTAAACTTCCGGTGAAATAGACTACCGGGACCACAAGTAACAATGGATCAAGGCAGAACTTCAAATGGGACCTTTCCCCTCATTCACCTTATTCTCAGGATCTTGCTCCGCATGAGTTCCATCTCTTTTCACAACTAAGTCACACCTTGGAGGCAAACAGTTTGTGACTCATGAAGAGGTAGAATGGAGGTGAACTGCTGGCTATGGAGACAGAACCTGACCTTGTATGATGAAGGTATCAAAAAATTGCTGCCAAGATACCAAAAATATTTGGACAGAAATGGTGACTATGTGGAGAAGTAGTGTATGCATTGTAGAATGAAAATAAAATATTTCACAAGTGTAAATAACCTGCTTGTATTTTTTGTAAAATAGGGAAACTTATTTATTGGATGAACCTCATACCTTCCTTGATACCATGTTCCTCCATTTAATAAGCAAAAAGTCACAGTTCTAAAAAAATTACATATACAGTGACATTACCCTTTTATAGACTGCAAATCTCCCATTTACCACATTCAAATTTGAGGGGTTTCCTCCCCCAAGCCCTGCTCTTACTAAACATATCACCTTATGTAGTAACAGTGAATACATATGAAATGAGATAATTAGAAAAGGAAATTTGGAATGAAAGCACTAAAGACCTAGGTTTAGTGTATTGCCTGACATTCGCCAGTTACAACTGAGGAAAACCTGGAACAAGAACTCAAGTCAGGAGGTATGGTCCTGGTGGAATTTGTAGCTCAGACCATCTATTCCTGTGTACATGTCTTAACCTCCTGTACCCATGTTCATCCAAATTTGAGTGTAAGCAGCGATTTTATAAATGCACATTGGGGGCACTTTGATGTGCATGCTTTCTTCCACTCTCATCCACGCCCACACTTCACTCAAGGCTCACCAACTTGCAGTATACTATCATTTATGCAAGCAGTATTTGTGTCATCATATGTATATGTATGCACTTTCCACTTGGAAGAAGATCTATATTACAAAATACAGTGAAGTAGCCATGAACGTCAACATACATCTTTAGGTATTATCAAAAAATACATTGTCAAGCTATCTGGCAACTCTGGCCAAATTGCATCTCCAATGAGCACCCATGACACCACTTCAGTCATAACAAGAACTTGAGAATTATAGCAAAAGCTATCAAAATTAGTAATTCATCTATTACGAATAAATGAAGTTCAGTGTTAACTCATAATTTATTAGTGAAACATCAGTTCCTCTCCATCCAAATTTTTCAATTAAAATTTCCATCCTAACCTCAAATAAACAAGAAAATCACATGGCTCTGACTGATGCCATGCCACTTTTGAATTTTGAAAAACCTGACATGCCTAAATTGTGCCCATTACTTCCTCCATATAAGCCATTCTTAACATGCCATACGTTTCTGTTGCAGATTTACTGCACTTAAAGCAAAATTTAATCTCTGGTTTTTGTAAACTGGCAATTTTGCTACACAGAAAAATCATAACAGGTGCAAAACAAGCAATTAATTAAGGGTTTCTAACTCTGCAGAAAGTTACTTGACCTCTCATTTTTAACAGGAATGAATGCTGCATGTGCAGTCCGTGTAAGAATGAAACACAGTTCAATGGCACCATTGTTTTGAAGCTATTCCAGAAACTTTTTAATAAAACACTGTAAGAGACACAAGTATATTTGGCCATATTATATTATAAAAGAATAATGGTCATAATATACAATAAATTAAAAACTACAAAAGCATACCATTGTTCACAAAGCATTTGTAAAGTTGATATTCCTCTTCCTAAAAGCTATCCATATAGTTTATGCACAGCTTGTGTGTTTGCTGCATAATTTTTATGCTAAATTAGAAAGCTTATTTTATGGATAGAGTCAACCTGAAAAATTCAATGCCATGGCAGGGATTTGAACCACAGATCTCCTGGTTTCCGTTCAATCGCTCTAGCCAATTGAGCTACCATGGTCAACGTGCCGTTCTGACATTAAATTCTCCATTTGAGTCGTATATTTTCCCGGTATACCACTAGGGGCTCTTGCATCCGAGATACACCGTTTGTGGCGGCTTACTATCGGCAAACGGCTTCAGCATTTAACTCTTATTATTTTAGTTATTTTAGTTAATTGATGGAAATTAATCATTTCTTCACACTAGCCGTATATAGGCTAAGGTTCAAATCCCAGCCATGGAATTGAATTTTTCATGTTGACTCTAGCCATCAAAAACCTTAGCCTATATACGGCTAGTGTGAAGAAATTATTAATTTCCATCAATTAACTAAAAGCTTATTTTAGTCTAAAACTATTCAATGGCTAGAAGAACAGAATTTAATACGTACATACATTTTTTAAATTTAGTTATTTTTTATAGTAAGGATATGAAATTGTCTAAAATGTAATAAATACTCTTTCTCTGCATGAAACATTTAAAATTAAATGATTATGTGGTATAGAAACAATATGAATGAACTTTTATACCAAAATCTATACAATTGCTGCTTCATACTAAAATAATGCAATATGCATTTTTGTTTGGTCTTTATTTCTTACATATTTTGTCTTTGAAGTTCATATACGTTGTTCTCCATGGTCTAAGGGTAACATGCTAGCCTTTGGTTTCTGAAATTGCAGGCTCAAACCTGGTGCAGAGTGATGGATTATTTTCGGATGAGAAAATTCTTAGCATGACTTCCTTCAGTAGAGAAGTGGTCCAGTGTCTTTAGATTTATGGCATGTAAAAGAACCCCAGACCTGATAAAGAAGCCTCTGAGCAAAATTAAGTTCATACCCAATTCACATCCAATGTAGAATGGGAAGCTGAAAACCACAGCAGTTAAAAAGTGCCCATAAAAATAGTTCATACACCTGCCAAAATTATTTTCATCCCCCCCCCCCCCCCCCACAGATGACAAAACTAATGTACTTATATGTATTCTTCATTTCCACATACAGCCACAGCCAATAGTCATTTATGAATTCAGCTACCTTTCATTCTGCGATGAACTCCACATCCCTTTGTTCAGTATTAATCACAGCATTATTTATGTGCAATGATTCCTTGCAACTACCATAGCTATGGAAACATCTTAGCTCTAATTGCTCCTTCTACTAATGGTGATGACTGCTGTGACGTATACATTCTCTTCCATTTATTTGCATTTAAAGCCTACTACCATGAAGTTAGCAAATTGTTAACTACTTTCTTGTTGGCACTGATTAGTACATTGCTGTGAGCTTAATAAGTGAATCTTGTTCATCACACTACATTTTTTCATTTTTTGATTTGACTTCGTTGCTGGAACTGAAGTTACTTTTTATAATTTATTGAAGTTACTTTTTACAATTTAATAAATTTATTTTTTATATTTTTCTCATGGATTATTAAAATTATTCTTTGCCTTTTTACTGTTGATTTTATATGCATTGTTATCCGAGTAAAAGAGGCAATTATTTGGCACACTCTTTGTTATTTGATAACTCTGTGTCTGTGTCTGTGCCTGTGTGCATGTGTGCGTGTGTGCATGCCTGCATGTGTGTGTGTGTGTGTGTGTATGTGTGTGTGTAGGTGTGCGCGTGCGTGCGTGTACATGTGCAGGTGCATATGGTGAGCATTGACAAGTGAGTCACCACTTTCTTACTATGTCCAAAAACAGTGACAAAGTTGGTGCAACCAAACAAAAAGCTAAGCATACTCAGGAACCTAATAAAACTGTATTTGGAAAAGCACTTTCCAGTGGATGTTGCCTCAATCTCTGCACAAAATGACAATATAGATGATAATTATCACATGAATGGCTGACCTGAAGATTAAGCATTTTTGATTTACCACTTTACTTTTATTTTTCCCACTCGGAACTGCCTGACATGATATAAATGGAAGAGTAATATTGTCGCAAACACATTGTTGCGGCAAGGCGGCACGGCCGATGAGTTCAAAGGGACGAACAGTACAGTGCAGAGATAAAAGCTTGCCAAAACGGTGGGGGGAAGGAGACGGATTTCTGGAGAGTTCATCTTTCTTCTAACACTGTCCTGATAGTTTGAGAACATTCCACAAATTTCTGGAATAGTGAGTAAGCTATAAAAGGAGCCGCCGACTGCTACTGGGGACAGTTGTTTATTGGACTCATGTGCGTGAACAGCTGTGTGAACTTTGTTTGTGGTTGATGACCTTGCAAGTTGTATTGTGTATGTGACGTAATTCTGCTACTGTAGGGGTTGATCGAAGTGTGTTTCTAGGAAATAAAGAGCAATTTTTAGTGTTTGTAACCTGGACTTTTAATTTTACGAAACAACAAAGTCACAATATAATATTTCAAAAACATAATTATGAGGATTTAATAAATTGCCAAAACAGAAAATCTGAGGAAACCAAGAAAATGTGCCATAAACAATGTGAAAACACAAAAAAAACAGGATTGTAAATGTGGGATAATGCTGTAGTTTAAAATACTTAAGTGTTCCTAGGATCTTTCAAAATACATAAATAGAACAAAAAATTAAATTTAAAGGGAGTCGACTAATGACACTGAACAACACTTACTTTTAAATTTTTCCGGAACATGTTTCAGAGACTTTGCCTCCATCCTCAACCGGCCATCGACTGGTTCTCAATGGTGTAGTTGACGATATTTTGTCATAGGTCTCCTCTGGTGGCTGTTCAAGGAACTTGCTGAACAAATCTTTCTGTGGGATGTCGAAACTGAATACTTTCTTCCTATTTTTTGAAATGAAGATTTGTTTCCATGTGGATAGTTCTTGTTTTCCTGATGTATGTTTTAGTACTTTTGGTTCTGGATTTATGTTGTGGTCTTTTTCCCCAAAACCAAAAGAAATTTAGAAACACGGGTAAAGGAACACTTTAGGAACATAAAATATAAACGATTAGAAAAATCAGCAGTTGCCATGCATTTTTGGGAAAAAAACCACAACATAAATCCAGAACCAAAACTACTAAAACATACATCAGGAAAACAAGAATTATCCACATGGGAACAAATCTTCATTTCAAAAAAATAGGAACAAAGTATTCAATTTCGACATCCCCCAGAAAGATTTGTTCAGCAAGTTCCTTGAACTGCCACCAGAGGAGACCTATGACAAAATATCGTCAATTACACCTTTGAGAACCAGTCGATGGCCAGTTGAGGATGAAGGCAAAGTCTCTGAAACATTAAATTTATTGGGAGTCGATTAATGACACCAAACAACACTTACCCTTAAACCCTCCCGGAACTAGTCTCAGAGGCCTCCCCTCCATCATCAGCCGGACATCAATGGAGGGGATGGTGATGGTGATGGAGGGGAGGCCTCTGAGGCTAGTTCCGGGAGGGTTTAAGGGTAAGTGTTGTTTGGTGTCATTAATCGACTCCCAATAAATTTAATTTATACAACACTGTTTTCAACACTTCCATGAAAGGATCTCTGAAACATGTTCTAGAAAAATTTAAAAGTGTTGTTTAGTGTCATGAATCGACTCCCTTTAAATTTAATTTATTATAACACTGTTTTCAACACCTCCAAGAAAGGAATTGCAGAACAAAAAGTGCTTAAAAAGAGGTTTCAATTAAAGAAAAATTACAAATATGTGCAAAAATACTTACATGTGTACAACATGCAATATTATATTTCACCAAAACTTTAATATGATATAAAATAAATGCACAGTCTCTCTGATTACAGTACAGTAATATGTTTCATGACTTAATTTAGTGATGTAGATTTTAATGGAAATGGCTTACCAGTTCTGAGGAATGTTTTGACCAAGCAAGATTACAAACTTGGGAACCAGTGTCCACACACTGCATGGGTTGTCCTGTTAAAGTGTTCCAGAAACGAATACAGCGATCAGCAGTACCACCTCCACTTGCTAACAGACCATGATGATGTGGAGACCATGCAATAGCTGCAATAATATTGATATTTCACCATTAACTATAAAAATTCATTCAAAATTATACTTCATGTTGAGCACATTTCTGCAAAGCATTAAGTGTATACTGATTTGGTAAGAAATTAAGCATACAGAGAAACCTCCCTAACAAGGACACCTGTGGTTCAATAAAAAGTCCAAAAGAAAGGACAAGAACAAAGAAAGTTTTGCTGCAACTTTCCTACATCATGGAAAAATTGATCAGTAACATTTCTTCTCTTCAATGGTGAATCAACTTAGGCTTACTCGTATAAATTCAGTGTACAAACTAAACAAAAAGATTTGAAAGTAATGAGTTGGTAATTCAAACACAAACATCACTTAAATTATCCTTACTTGGACATATTTCGGAGAATGGTACCTCATAAAGAGGTTGGCTAGGAAAGGTGAAAGTGGATTGCCCATTGTTAGGCCTGAGATCTGTTGACAGAATTTACCGTTGAATGTAAAGAAATTTTGATGTATGCATAAATTAGTTTTATGAGATCTTCTATTTCTGCTGCTGAAATGTTAGCCTCAGGCCCAACAATGGGCAATCCACTTTCACCTTTCCTAGCCAACTTCTTTATGAGCTACTTTGAAACACATATTACATCATCCTTCCCATACATCTTCAAATACTGGTACAAATGTGTTGATATTTTTATCATTGTTCCACACAAATTCATACAAGGTTCCTTAAAACTATTGAACATACAGAATAGAGCAATAAAGTTCACAATAGAGATAGAAAAAGATGGCTACCTACCTTTCTTAGATCTGAAGATAATCCATGAATTGAATAACATCTTTTGGCATCTACAGGAAGCCAACGCAAACAGATAATTACATCAAGAACGATAGCTACAACCCTACACCCCACAAACATGCAGTTTTGAACAGCTTAGCACATAGACTAGTCAACATCCCATTGAAACAGAATGAATACAACAAAGAATATAACCAAATGATTAACATAGCTGCAATTAATGGATACAGTAAACAATTAACAGAAAAGAAAATTTGGAAATTCAAGAAACAGAAACACATATTGGATACCACAAAATTAACAGAATCAAAAACCGAGACACAGTTCAGGAAATTCACATATCATCCCAGAGTGCATTATAAATTCAACAAGATATTCAAGAAGTACAACATCACCCTAGCCCCAATAAATAAATTCAGTTTAAAAAACTTATTATGCAACAACCTGAAAGAAGTAGTACCTGAAAACAAGAATTCAGGTATATACAAAATCAACTGCTCAGACTGCAATAAGTTCTACATAGGAAACACCAAAAGAAGTTTACATATTAGATTACAGGAACATATGAGATGTGTGAAATACAAACAAATAGAAAAATCAGCAATAGCCCACCATTTCTGGTCTACCAATCATGAAATTGTACCAAATATAAAACTATTAAAGCCAGCCAGTAATGCAGTCGAACTCAATGTTTAGGAAAAGTTGCTAATTATAAAAAACAAACAGTATACTGTGACTTTGTGGGTTCGTGAAATGAAAAGTCCAATTTCACCACTCAAAAATGTTCTTTATTTCCACCAACTTACAGTTAAATACTTGCCAATTACACAAAATTACGTAATGCACACAATTACGATTCACCAGTTCGTCCGTTACCATTCCGATGCACGTACACAATTACACAAATTCTTCCGTTGCACGGCGCTACTTCACTAGCACGTCAAACACTAACACTGACTAACTCTTACACCAAGAACTGCGACCGTCTCCTCACTCACACTCACTAAACAACTAACTGACTGACTGACCTCACTTCGCTCCGGCAGCCCCTTTTTATAGGAATATCGCTGCCTTCTAGTGTCCACAGGAATGTTCCAGTAAAAGAATGATCGAGAACCAGGTGTAAGAGAAACAGACGGCACAGTCATGTTTTTCTCCCGACCACTGCCTGTCACCACTATAAGACAGATGAGGGGGAGGTGTGGCTAACACGAACCTCCCCTGTCTTCCGCTCCCAGCTGCTTCCACAGGGTGTTCCAGCGCTCGCGTTACAATACTTTAAATTTCGAATTGCCACTTGAAAACTCTCTTTGGAAGTTCATCTCACAGACAACAGATGCCACCACAGACAACCACCTCATTTCAGGAAACCATGGATCCAACCAATCGGATAACTGCTGATGATGGGGACAAACAGTTCTCCAAAACATGTCCAAGTTGATACGATTTAAATGATTATTTAAATCTATTTAATAATTTAAATAAGTAAAAATAATTATTTAAGATATTGAATAATGGTATGGAAAAGTTATTATATAAAATTTATGAAGAAATGTATAAAAGTTGAATGATATTGATCTGCCATGATGGCAACAGCAAAAGGACTATAAGCACCTGGACTGGAAGTGATTCCTTTTTCTTCATTTGACTTCCATGGTGAAAGGACGTGTGAGGAAGTCCGCAAATTGATGCTCATGTGCAAAGGCAATTTTTGTGTGTAAGAATATATGTATCAGTATATTTTACTTGGTGTAACAGAGAAGTGATTATTGGTGAATAGTTAAAAGGATTGCACCAGAGAATACTGATATCAATTGATTTATGTTAGAAAAAAGTTGCATCCTTAATAAATCTCAAGAGTTTGGAGATTCGTTGGAGAAATTATAAATAATCTTTTATTTAAAACAACATTATCTTTTCATATCCACGACCACCCCTGAAAAGAAGAGTCCATGCAGATACCAGAGCAGCCGAGGAACGACTAGACCAAACTCTGAGAACTTCGAAGAAGTCAATCACCCAAATTCTTTCTACACCCCACATTGAAACATAATTTTTTATGTTCCAAAGTAAGGGTAATTTAAGTGACGTTTGTGTTTGAATTACCGACTCATTACTTTCAAATGTTAAATACATCACTATTTCTAACCTTTTGCTTCAAATAGTAATAATAAACAAAAAGACTTCTGTGCTGAATACCTCTAGAGAGACTGATTTCCATACTGCAAACCTACTGTTTACTGTCACAATGAAAAATAACAATGTAGGTAGTTCCATGAAGTACAAGGGTCGTTTGATAAGTCTTGTAAGAAACCAAGAATAATTTTTTTTTGTGAACATCTCACCTTATTTCTCAACATAGTCTCCATTTTTGGCTATACACTTGGTCCAGCAATGTTCAAGCTCTTTCATCCCATCACAAAAATAGGTTCTGTCAAGGTCTGTAAAATACTCATTGACGGTGACCATCACTTCTTCATTTGTTGAAATTTCTTACCACCAAGTCAAATTTTCAAGTTTGGGAACAGGAGGAAGTCACTTGGGACTAAGCCTGGTGAATAAGGCGGAAGAGAAACGAATTCAAAGCCCAACTCATGCACTTTCGCCATTGCTATCGTTGATGTGTGCAATGGTGCATTATCCTGGTGAAAGAGCACCTTTCGCATTTCAATCTCGGTCTCTTTTCAGTCAACTCATGTTGCAACCAATCCAACAATGAAGCATAACAGGCTCATGTTATGGTTCTGCCTTTTTCCAAGTAGTTTGAGGATTATTTCTTGAGAATCCCAAAAAACAGTGACTATCACCCTACCAGCTGACAAAATGGTCCTTGCCTTCTTTGATGCACTTTCACCGGCCTTTGTCCAATGTTTTGATTGCTGTTTTGACTCTGGTGCTAAATGATGGATCCAAGTTTCACCCATGGTCACAAATTGGTGCAAAAAGTCTTGCAGATTGCGATTAAACATTGCCAGAAACTCGGTAGAAGTGTTAAAGATGCACTTTTGGTCAACTGTGAGCAATCGCATTACCCATCTTGCACACAGCTTTTTCATGCAGGATATCATGAACTCGCTCAGTTGAGATGCCTACAGCCTCAGCAATTTTATGAATTTTGATTCAGCAGTCTTGTATAACCAGATCATGGATTTTTTCAATGGTTTTTCAATACTATAACAAATCTGTTTTGTGGCAGTTCTTTTATTTCCAGAGGAAGCTTATTGAATAATTTTAACTGTTGATAACAGTGGCTATATGTCTCACATATGGGGGTGTCCAAATATAGAGTTTTAACTGTATATGGTTTTGCAGCCAATAAACTGCTTCTGAATTACTAATGAAATGGATATGGTCACTTTTTTCATGACTTTAAATAAATGCTTTAGTTGATTCAAAAGGCACTTTTCCATACAATGACTTCAATAAGCACTCATTTTTTTCAACTCTAATGCTACATGAATATATAAAGGACTTCATTTTACAAAATATATTGCTTTTATGACAAGGTTCATACTCTAAACAGATTACAAAAATATTATTGCAGAAATGTTCATGCCTATAACATGCACCTCTTATTTACTGAAGATGTCTTAAATTTAAATAAAAATTTTTAAAAAACCTGAAAAAAGTGACATAAAAGTTTATTTATTTACTGAACATCGGTTATTTTACACTACCTCACTCACTTTTGTAAAATCAGAACATGTTTCGGAGACATTAGCTCCCATCATCAGCTGACAACTGACTATTAATTCAGAAGCAATAACTGAGCTGGTGTAAACATAATCAATGTTCTATTAATATTGTTATTAACCTCACTGTTTAAAATATTCCAACTATTATATACATAAGTAAGTGAAGCTGATGTGTAAAAACTACGACTCATCTATAATTTAATATGTTTCACTTCACTGTGGTGTTCCAATACAGTAAAATTTCGAGATATTCCAACTATTATTGAATGTTACTATTTGTTTGTTTTATCCATTTTGAAAATTATAAGCTTCATATCTGAAAAGTAATAATATGCTTAAATACACTTAGTGTAGTAATTTACTGCAAGGGTAAACATTTTCAGATGTCCTGCACCGTGGTGTAGTGGGCTACGGCAGCATGCCTTGGCTCCTGGACACAAAAAGTGACCTAGGTTCAATTCCACCCATAGGATACCGATCTTAAGTCCTGGGTATAGGCCGGTGCCCACTCAACATCGTAAGGAAAGTGAGGAGCTTACGCTAGGTAAGTGGCCCTGGTCATGAAAACCAACATTCCGGCTGGGGGATGCCGAGATGCTGACCACATCTCCTCCCCATATCGGTTAGATGATCGCCCACCTCTACCTTGCTTAAGTGGACATGAGGCCGGCAGTTGGGTTGGTAGGCCTTGGCTATTTTAGGGCTGTCGCACCAGGGTTTATTATTTATACATTTTCACATAAATGTTATTAGGCGAGAAAAAATGTAAGAAAATTATCCATTTAAGACATGGAGTCTTAATACATAATTCTCATTATCTTGATTTTCCTACATTAATTATTCATTCTCATCTCAAAAATTATTTTACACAAAAAATGATACTTTTTCCTGTTCTATTGATGCCTTTCACTGATCTTTTGGCACTGATAGTTTCTTCCTTACATGTAAAATTTAGAGATTTCTTCTGACAAAATAATAATTGCTTTCTATTGATTGTAGTCATTTTATTAGGTCTAAATTTGGCAACAATCTTGTCCACAACATGCCAAAAATATAAGTTTAAAAGTAGGAGCACATTAGCTCAAAAGTTTCAATCATCAGTGGCCTCAAGTTCTGCCTAACAAACAAGAATTACAGTCAAAAGTTACTCTTGTTTCTCTCCTATTTGTTTCCTTCCATAATGGAAACCTTGATGGTTCTCAATTTTGAAAATTAATCATTGATCTCTCAAAGATTAATGCATGACTTTTTTGTTTGTAATTTACGTCCTCCAACATTTAGTCATATCTGACGATGAATGAAATGGGTGAAATGATGCTCCAATGAGTCCAGGGCCAATGGAGCTTAAGAGTTTCCTGAAATTTGTCTTTTAGAATAAGGGAAAACCCCAGAAAAAACCTTATCCAGATAACTCACCCTGACCAAGATTCGAACTCGGGACCTCTTGAACGTGAGCCAGACACGCAACCATCTACGCTATCAAGGCAGGCTAACACGTGACTGTATAACCTTAAACAATCCTTTGCAATCACCATCACTCTCATTTTCTTTTAATTTTGCCTAAACCACCACCAAATCCAATACTCAAACCACAATACGAGAATCGATTGTAGGAAAATGACAGCGCCCACTGCCCAGCTTATGGTTATATCCACCAAGTGAAGCATGTGTTTGTTTACTTTGATTGTGTGTTTGCAGAATTAATGTAATTCACATTAAAAAGGCAATTAATGACTAACGAGTAGTTTATAGTTGAGTTTTTAACAAAGTTCATGTAAATATACAGTTGTGTGAAATACTGTCGAAATGGGTCGTTCGTGTTGTGTTCTTGGCTGCAAACCTAATTATGGCAGCGCACCTCATAGAACTATATTTAAATTTCCTGAAAATCTTTATGGGATAAGTAAGTGGATCACGAACATACATGGTAATGATTTTGAAATGACAAAATTGTAATTTGCATTCATCATTTTGAACAGCACTTTGTGGTTAAGGAAAACATTTTTCCAGTAAATGATAGTGAACCAATTTGTGTCCCTCTAAAAGCACCAAAATTAACTGATGATACCTACACATTTTTTAAAAATCAGCCATCCTATCACACAGTAAAGTTCAACCTGAAAAGTCAAAACCTAAAGAACACATGCAAGACATTTTGCAGAGAGATGGAGAATTTTAATAATTGGTTTGCACAAGATGTTATTGACAGTTTTGAGTCCTTAAAAACCAAAGTGATGATGAAAGATTTTAACCCATTCATAGTCAATATTAAAGAGGATTATGTTCTTTTCATTAACATTCAAGATGCCAGCTTCACTGATGTTCCTTCACTTAATGTGAGTTAAATATTTCATAACCTAGAAGTGAATATGTTTTGCAATAGTCTGAGCCTACCAGTGGAAAATTTTAGATGGATCTTGCAGTGTGAGGGAACTAACACCTTCAAATGTGACAAATGGAGTAACCTGGACAATCTGGCGAGTTCTCCTAACTATTACAGTAAATGCAGTACGTACCTACTAGAAAAGGTTATACTATATGTACAAATATAATAATTTTAACTTAACAACTTTACTTATAAGAAATGAAGGATGTTTTCTTTTAAATTGATTAGGATTGCGATTTCGTGAACATTTTATTCACATAATCAGCTACAGCCATCAACAATCTCGTTAAAGTTAACAACAATCTCGTTAATGTTACAGTTGCTAGATGTCACTATGTTTTTGTCAGTACTACCAAAATCTGAAAATGAAACAAATTTAAAAACAGAATTGACTGCCAGTATTTCAAAATTCATTATGCAATGTTTATTTTTTAAAATAAATATCTATTCCCAAATCATTAAATCCATTTGACCATTTAAATGTTTTAATAATTTAACTTCTAGATTTATTTCATGGTTAACTGACCAAAAATAATCTGCTACAACCGATTTATCAATTTGTTTATACTTAATGTTACGATAATGCTCTTTCGTTCTGGTTTCCAAATTACACTATGTCTTTCCAATATAAACTATATCACAATCAAAACATTTAAATTGATAAATACCAGATTTTTTACTATCAGGAATTTTATCTTTTTTAGAGAACTGCAGTAAATTTTTAATAATATATTTATTTTGAGGAACCAAAGTTATACCAAACTCTTTAAAAAAAATTGAAAATGTTTATTAACCCAAGGATGGTAAGTAAACTTTTGAAAATTATAATTGTCTTTTATTTTTTTAAGGATAGAAATATCACTAACCGTTTTTTGATATTTAAATTTTTCAATTTTTTATGTATAAAATCTTTATTAAAATCATTAATTAAAGCAGTATTAATAATATGTTTATATTCTTTATTAAATTCCTCTTTATTCATTGATATATGTTGTTGTTGTTGACTAATGGCACTGGGATTAGTTGATTTGCATCATTTTCCCCCTAGCTTCCCAATATAAGGCCTGTAGGTTCCCCCTTTTGAGACCATTACATTCACTGATATATTTATTAGTCTATAAATCCAACTATTGAAAACAGCAAATTTATGTGAAAAATGGTTAAAACTTTTATTTTTTATGTAATTATCAATATGAGTAGACTTCCTATAAATACCAAAGTTTAATTTATTATTTCTTATTATATTTAGATCTACAAAAGGAAGAAATCCATTAATTTCAGTCTCTAATGGGAATTTTATAGCTTTATCTTGCAAATTTAATAAAAAAATATTACTATATAAAGTGATAAACGCTTAGGATTTGTCATGCTACTTTTTATTTATGTTATTACATGTTTTGGTTGAACGTATAAAGTGATAAATGTTTAGGAGTAATCCTGCTGCTTCTTAATATGGATTATATTATGTCCTTTTCATACAGAATTCCTATTTTGCGTAACCAGGGTCGCTGCGCTTTGACAGATGCCATCTTGGAATCTGTATAATGGTCTGAGTATTGGAGTTGGTGTTGTCTAAACCCACTCTCTTTTACTTCATATTGCACAAGTGCGGACAGTGACGATACATGAAATGAATTGACACTGAGAAAAGAAATTTGGGAAGGAAACATTTCCAGGGTTAAGTTTAAGGTATCTCCCTGCTATTTGTCAGTTATGACCGAGGAAAACCTAGAAGATGCCTCGATCAGAGAGGGAGATACTGAGAGAATTTGCACTGCAAATCTATCCTAAAGATCATACATTAACAAGCTCCATTGCCCATGTGCAGTCTTATTACAGTAGACAATTCAATTTTGCAAGAAGCAATCTGGTTGGCACTGCAGTTGAAAGAATATGTTTATTGCGGCCAATAGACTCTTACAAGAGCATCTGACACTGTCAATTATCTCTAAACAGTCAAAATACAATTTACAAAAGTAAATGAGTTATTTACAAAGATCAAAATGCCTAAATTACATACAAACCTTATTGTTTACATAGGTATACAACTCATTTATACTACATACATATATATTACAGTTCATCTATACTATACAAACATTTTTCAACCAGGTATGATTTTAAGACCAGTTTAAATTTTGAGTCAGAAGTATTCTTAATTACAGACGGCAGTTTATTGTACAATATGGCTCCTATTTTAAATGGATCTTTATTAATCAAAAACACTTTTTAAACCAATTCTCGAACATTAAAAACACTTAAGCTCCACTAACTTTTAGTGTTTTTACAGTTTGAGAATTGGTTTAAAAAGTGTTTTTGATTGATGAAGCTCCACTGTTCATAAATACTTCTATTTATAGTTTTATTAGGATCTTTATTAGTTTGAGTTTTATTCGTGCTCACCCTATGGTAATCAGTTGCTCTCCTCGTATCATATGTATGGCAATCTTTATTGAGGATGTTATGTTGCTTTTGGTCTTTTACAAGTATAATTGTTTTGAACGCATAGAGTGATACTACTGTTGGGATGTTTTGTGATTTGAATGTATCCCGACATGTTTGTTGAAAACAAAGGCTGTACATGGTTTGTATGAATTTCTTTTGTACTTTTAATAGCCTGTCCATATTGGTTCTACTTGTTCCCCCCCAAATTTCAATACCATATGTTAAGTGTGGGAAGATAATGCCATAATATGCAGTTTTAAGAGTATTGATATTCCCATATTTTGCTAGCTGTCGTAACAGGTAGAGTCCCAAGTTCATTTTATTACAAACCATGTCTACATGTGTACTGTAGGTTAGAGTATCTTCTATATGAACACCCAAAAATTTAAAGTTTCTTACCCGTTCCAAAGGTATATTGTTAATGTTTATATTTAGATCATCGCTTTGAAATGTCATAAATTTTGTTTTCCTATATTTAACTTTAATCCATTGTTTAGAAAGTACCGAGATATTTCGCCAATTGCATTTGTTGTTTTTTCTTCTAAGCTTTCTTCTCCTTCGCTCCAACATATTATAGATGTATCATCTACATATGAGATGACCTTGCTGTTTACTGGTTCAGGTAAGTCATTAATATAAATCAAAAAAAGTACAGGTCCTAGTACTGATCCCTGTGGTACACCAGATTTCACTAAGTTACATTCTGATTTAATGTGGCTTATAACATCCCCTTTTTTCCAAGTTATTTCCGTACATTGCAAACAATTTTTAAGATATGATGTTAATAGTTTATTAATTTGTCCTCTGAAGCCATAGTACTCTAATTTTCAGATGAGATGATCATGAGATACAGAGTCAAAAGCTTTGGAGAGGTCTAAGTAAATTTACGCTGTGTTTCTGTGTGTATCTTTTAGTTCCAGCAATTTGTGAATATATTCTGCTATAGCTGTAATGGTCGATAATTGATTTCTGTATCCATGCTGAAATTATTAAGAATATTATTAGCAATTAAAAAACTATTTATTCTAGCTATTAAGACTTTCTCATACATTTTGCTGAATACTGAAGTTAGAGTTATTGGTCTGAAATTGTTAACATTTGATATGAACCTTTCTTATGAATTGGTCGTGCCACGCTAATCTTTAATACCTCTGGAAATATGTCCTCGTTCATTGAGTAATTTATTAAGTACACCAGTATAGTCAGCAATTCTTGTTTACAATGTTTTAGTATTATAGGTGATACGACATCCCACCCACTGTTGGTTTTTAAAGCTACTAATTACTTTGTCTATTTCTTCAGCATCCGTCTCATGCAAGTACATGCTATTTATAATAGTTTTGTCTTTACTACCTATGTCAATAACTGTAGTATTGTCACCAATGTTTAAGTTCAACAGCTCTTGTGCTCAAATTTGAGATTTTTTAAAATGAACATGCACACTCGCCAAATTCCTTTTTCCCCCCTTTTAACTTTCTCATATGAAGGACTTACTCTCCTAGGATTTATAAGTAAGTACCTGGAGTCAGATGCTTGTTAAGAACTCTGATCTGAGAGAAAATCCAGAATGATGAGTCACCCCAGTACCTGGTATGAGGATGAAGTGGATGATATGAAATCGTGATGCAATGGATGAAAGGGAAAATTATGGAGCAGCTAGTGGAATAAATGGCATGGGAAATTGGAAAAACCAGTCTGGATGTCATTTCAGCCACCATAAACACTACATGCAATCCCCTGGAATTGAACATGTGCTGCTTTGGTGAGAGACGAACATTCTAACCACTCAGCCATTGCAAAATTTGAAGCCATAAAACTTTTTCTTGCAAAGCAAAGCCTCATAATTTTGCAATGACATGAAATTTACAATGTTTAATGTTTTTAGCCCTGTAAATACATAAAAAAAAAAATGCTTGGAAAATAAATATGAATTCCACACGCACCCACACACACAGGGAATATAGTACTCCTGTGAAATTCTGCCATTTTTGTACACTGCTTTGCAAGTCTTTTTATGAGGGTGGATTGAAAAGTAATGCACAACAGTTTTTTTAAAAATGTAATTGTTAAAAAGCAAAAAAATCACAACTACACTTACAACTTTTATCTATTTTTTGACATAGTCACGACGTTTCTCAATACATTTCTCCCATTATGGTACCAGTTTCAATATGCCCTGTTCGTTAATAGGGAGGGTTTGAGCTAACAACAATTATCAAATAGATGCATGATAAAATTAACACTTTGAATTTTAGTCCTAAACTCTGTTGGGGGAGGAGGGAAATTATGCAAAGGAGAAAACTGTGGGCGCACGCGCACACGCACACACCAACAATTTTTTTTTAATTAAGGAGCAAGTTGAAATACATGTGTTCCTCTGAGCCACTCCTTTGCTGGTAAAGAAATGGTGTAAATATTTTAAATTCAGCTGTGGTATAACTAATACTGTACAATTGAATAAGTAAAATCTATATTATATCCAAATAGAGACTATCTTATTTTACGAAACTCTTCTAGAACCGGCATCATGTTCTTGGATATACAGAAAATATGTTGGCAGACTTTGCCAACCCACTTTAAGAAATGCATGTTTCTCTAGGTTTACACTTTATATATATATATATACAATAAGGCACAATGTTTTGAAAAATTTACCTTTCACAGCTGCCAAATGTTCCGTATATGTCTGAACTGGTGACAAGGAGTGCAAGTTCCATACATATAAACGGTTGTCATTTCCACCTGATGCCAAATACTGGTTGTCAGGTGACCATTTTAAACCACACACCTGGAACACAATGGTAATAGCTTTTATTAACTAAGATTTTCAAACAGAAGAACTACTATTAACACTACTTTGAGAATATTACTTGCATATAATAAGTTGTAAAGAAAATTAGTAGGTTTAATTCAATGCAATAAATAGAACAACCTAACCCATAGTGTGAGAGTCCATATAGGGACAGGACCTGCCAATCCGACTGTCAGCCTCATGCTCACATAAGCAAGGTAGAGGTATCCAACCAATATGGGGAGGAGATGTGGTCAGCATCTCGGCACCCCCAGCCGGAATGTTGGCTTTCTTGACCAGGGCCGCTTACCTATCGTAAGCTCCTCAATTTCCTCACGATGCTGAGGGGGCACCAGTCCTATAACCGGGACTTAAAATCCGCACCCCATGGGTGGGATCAAACCCCTGTCACATTACATGGCAGGGAACCAAGGCATGATGCCTTGGCCCACAACACCATGGTTCGGGACAATAAATGGAATAAGACCTTTATAATTTTGGCACTCGAAGATCATTAGTCAAAAAAATGAAATTTACAGCAAAAGAGCTCACACATTTTTCTTGTAAAAGTAAAAAAATTTGAATAGGTAAGCATTTATCCATTAACTTATAACATTATATATAGATAGAGAGAGAGAGAGAGAGAGAGAGAGAGAGAGAGAGAGAGAGAGAGAGAGAGAGAGAGAGAGAGAGAGAGAGAGAGAAGTATACACCAACACAATGTTACTAAAATTAGGCAAGTGAGTCAACCTTGTATATACTTTTCTCCACTTACAAGTTTTTTATGAAACAATGGCACTCCACTTTCTGAAATACTTCTTTTTATTCTATATACCAACACAATGGTTTACAAAAAATTTACATTCTTGTACATACTACCCACAAATTTAGAAACTGCAACAAAACCTCTTAAGACTAAAACTGCACTAAAGAGAAAAGAAATTTAATGATTAAGTCATTCAACAAGCTATAATGGCTATAGACATCCAATATTTTTAAAGCTTACCAATACTATAATTGATAACATTTGTCACATCGGTAGCTGGCATTGAGTTCTTGTTAACAGCAAATACAAATGCCCTATCGTAATGTTAAATTATGACTTATTGTGACAATAAAGTGGATGGTTTACTGAGCAAGATGTTTTCCATCAGTGGATGATATTGGTCTGGAGAAAAGATTCACACTGATAAGTTTTTGGAAGTGATTACAAACAGTGCAACTTTTCTATATTGAAATTATGAGTGGATTGATGACAGTTTAGTTTCGAAGGTTCAGAGCTATGAAAAACTTTCTAAAAACAGAGTGTAGGATAAACAAGACATTAGAACATTCTGGAAAAACAACCCAAAGCATCAACATGAAGCTGACATGCAGCACTGAGAGTGGTTGTATTTTAGCTTTAATGTGGAGCAGATGAGAATAAAAAAATAAAACAGAGTGAGTAAAAAAGAAAGGGTACGTGTTGATGCAGACACATATTTTTGTTTTACTTCCTATTTATTACAATATCTAGCATATACAACTTCATATGTATAACTAATATACCATAAATACAATATCTTACACACTGCTTATTTTGGAGTTACATATTCCCATGCCCCATGATTAACCCACGTTGTGTATAAAATGAAGCATTTTAAAACTTGGAATCTATATTTTGTACCTTCTGCTATTTTTCCTAGTTGTTCTCATTAGTCTCCCCTGTATTCCAAAGCCAAGTCTTACCTTGCCAATAAATTTTCCCAGTTTTATTATATTTTTTTCTGATCTTAGATTCAAGATTCTTTTGTCTCATTTCATTTTGATATGTTTTCCCACTTATGCAAAAGAAATTTGTCTCTCCAATATTTTGTTTTTTGACAATCAAAAATATAATGCCAAGAACTATCTTCTTTTTCACACATTGGACATCTTACCTTAATACATCCATTCCTTATACCCCTTAAGATTATTACTCCTGTTCTAAACCATGCCAACCCTTCTCTTCCAACTTTATCACAGATGTCAATATATTTTTCTCTGCCCCAATCATTTTTCAGTGTTTTATATAATTTTAGAGATCTTTTGTTATTAAGATTAGCACGTAATTCTTGTTTTCAATATCTTCAATTCCTGTTTTTACTTCTTTCCAGAATCCCTTTTCTATTCTTCCACTATCTAACGATAATGAACCCATACCTATTTCCTGTAAAGTCTTTTGAGTTTTATATATCGAAGTCTCTCTCCTCTTTATTCTTGTTTCTTGTTTGTACTACCAAACACTGTTTAACAATATTTTCCTCATCTAAATTCCATATTCTGAGCCAATATTTCAGAATTCTTTCCATCACCTTGCTTTTGTAACCTAATCTTCCTAATTCCATTAAAGCTGCCTCATTCGGTGAGGATCTAGGTAAGCCTAAAACAAGTAACAACATAGTCTATTTATACCATTTATTGCTTTCCATCCTTCATCTGGGTCTCATATTTCTATTCCATATAGCATTCTGCATTCTACAACTGAACCAAACACCCTTTCTAACCATTTTACTTGCATATTTGGTATTTTGTTAATACATGATCTAATAACACTCATAGCCATTTTTCCATCTGCCAGTGCTTTCCTTTTTTGGTCACTCCATTCACCATTACTAGATAATCTTTATTCCTAGGTAATCAATATTCTTAATCATCTCAATTTCTGAACCTTCCCACCACCATTTTTCTTCTTTTTAGTTTGAAACCTTTTTATACCACCATGATCTTAGATTTAGTTTTATCTTCAAACCCCATTCTTTACAAACCCTGTCTATTGCTTCCAAGGACTGTTTTAAGCCTATACCTGTTATGGAACCTGCTACTAAATCATCTGCGAAGAACAGACCTGGTATCTCTCTATTATTTAAAATTGGTAAATGTGTTAACATTTTTACTTATTTCTAGAATATCATCAATAAATAAATTAAATGGCACTGGACTTAATTTGCAACCTTGTCTGAGTCCTACATTGTTTGGTATTTTCTCTGTTATCATTCCCAAATCATATTTTATACTAAATTCATTTTCTTTGTAAATATTTTGGATTACTCAAAGTTCTCGCTTACTCCTTTTTTCTTCAATTTAATCCAAAGTGCTTCCCTAGAAATTGTATCGAAGGTTTTCTCTAAGTCTAGGAACAGTAAATACAACCTCCCTCTTTTGATGCTGAGATACTTATCTACTAATGCTCTAAGTATAAAAATGTTTTCTGCCGTTCTTTTACCTTTTCTAAAACCTCGTTGAAATGGTGAGAATTTTCCTTCTTTCTCTGCCCAATTTTGTAATCTTTCTGCTAACGCTCAGGTGAAGACTTTCCCAAGTATTGAAAGTAAACTTATTCCTCTATAGTTTGCCGGATTTCGCAAGTCTCCTTTACCTTTATATATTGGGGTTACTATTCCCACTCTCCAATTTTTGGGTACTTTACCCTCCTCTAAGAATTCACAGTGAATTTACTATCCAACATGTCTATTTTCAACGGATTTATACTTCTCAAATTATCCTGTATAATCAATATTTTAACTCCCAGAAGTCCTTGAAAGAAATTGTACTACATTGCTGGTGATATATTAGTTCCTCCCCTACTTTTAATATACTTACCATTGTCCAAATGGTTTTGTTACCATTCTTTTTTGCTGCCTCATTTAACTTTTGGCTCAGCTTCTCCCCCCACTCATTTCTTTTCACTTCTAATAATGACCTATATCCAAGCCTTTTTTACTGGATAATTTTCCCTACCTATTTTATCCCCTGTTTGCCTCCAACGCTTTAATTCTCTCTGTATCTTCTTTTAGCTTCTAAACATTCACTGTCAAACCAACTATAATTGGTTTTATGCCCGCTCTCTATCACTTTCATTTCATTTCCAGCTTTTTTAACTACTTCCTCTGGGCTAAAAATACTTCCTTTTATATTTTTATCCTCCAATAAACTCTTTGGCTTATTTTCCTCTAACCATTCCATTTTTTGATTCAATTTAGTATAAAATTGTTCAGCTCGACCATTTTTCCATTTGCAAATATCTAATTTTATACTTAAACTAAAATCCTCATCCCTAATATTATGACATTCTGAACTCTATTTTTAATGGGAAATAATTGCTTGTGCATATTATATTCATAATTTCAAAATCTGCTGTATATCTCGACCAATTGAATATAATATATAGTCAATGACACTTTGGCCGTTTTTGTCTACAAAAGTAAATTCCCCCCATTCGTCTTTCCCTTTCACACCATTACACATCAAGAGTTTCTCTTCATAAGACTAAATTAGTTTTTTATCCTCAATGTTAAATACTTTATCACTGCTACAACGGCTTTCCAGGTGTACTTCCTTTAAATCAAAACCATTAAAATCTACCCTAATTTGCTCCTCTGCTACTCTTGCATTTAAGTCTCCTATTAAAATTATTTCTACGACTACATATTTATCTTGTAATTTTTCTATATTCTGCCTCAATTTAATAAACCAGTTTGAATGTTAAAAGCAGAAGCATTATTAACAGTGAAGTATTCTTCATATTTAAGTTTGATTTATGAGTCACTATGTTTACACTCAAACTTCACTTACTTGTATAATTGAAACGTTTTCAAGATCATTCGATCTCATCCTCAGCTGTTTGGTGACTAAATGAACCTTCCTCTTCTTCTACAATCCCCAACAATTTGAAATCAGGAATTTGTCAGATTAATTGTGAAACCTGTGAAAAAAGCTACATAGGAAAAAACTAAGAGAAACTTGTTAACCAGGCAAAAAGAACACCAGAGGAACATTAAGTTGAAACAAACAGAAAAATCTGCAGTTTCACACCATTTTTGGACAGAAAACCACAACATTGGCCACAATATTAAACTGTTAAAATCTTTAAGTACACCCATAGAATTGGATATTTGGGAAAAAATATTCATAAACAAAAACTGTGATAAAGTTATAAATTTTGAAATCCCGGCATTAAATGAAGTATTAAAACTTAGTGCCCCTAACACCAGATGGCAGAGTGATCGGAGCTCCATAGTAGTGGAAGAAGAGGAAGGTTCATTTAGTCACCAAACAGCTGAGGATGAGATCGAATGATCTTGAAAACGTTTCAATTATACAACAAGTAAGTGAAGTTTGAGTGTAAACATAGTGACTCATAAATCAAACTTAAATAAAAAACCAGTTTGAGTCATAATAACCGGAAGTAGTAGGTGGATTATAAACAATGCCTACACACGTTTTTACGCTGCTTTTGAATAAATCACTAAAAGTACACCAGAACACTTTGTCACTTCCTAGATCATTTTCAACCTTGATTCCCAACCTCTTACTTTTTTTTTTTTTTTTTTTTTTTTACAAACAGCCCTAAGCCACCAGACACTCAGCCCTTATCTTTCAATTTCACCCCTTTTCTCCCAAAATAATCATAGGCTGTGATATGAATGATGGGCTCTTCTTTCTAATATATGACGCGGCAATTTTTTTCTAATTCCTCCGCACTTTTTTATGCTTTTATATACAACCATAATTTTTAATATAATTTCTTTACTTTTTAGTGCAACTTCGTGTTCGAGAGCATTTTTTAACGTTGTTTGTTTATTTACTTACTGCATAATGTAGCCATATTGAAGAATTCAGTGCAGCCAAACTACGCTTGTTTCTCCACTGAACGCAGTGCTGCCAACAGTCTTACTTGTCCCGAAATTACACTATATCGCCCGGTCAAATTTTGTTACTCATGCACTGCTCCGTACATAAACAATCCCACGACACGATAATGGAGCGCTCCGTAGGAAATACATATACTAGTTCGCGGACCTATCGGACTGGTTCGGCTACTGCCGCGAAGCGTGCATGACGTCAAATGACTCCAAGTACACTACAAGGGGAAAAATTGGCGATCCCGGTCACGTCGTTCAAGTCGACGAATGCATAATAGGACAACGCAAGTTTCATCATGGGCGCTGCAATGAGACTGTAGAGCGATCACGTCGATCATTCCCAAGATACAGTTACCCTCTACGACGCGCCAACGATGAAAACCGCGTCATCCCATCTTGCATTCATCGATTTGAAGACCACCAATTTGCCCCCTTGCAGCATAACTGGTATCATCCGACGTCACGCACACTTCGCGGCAGTAGCCAAACCAGTCTGATACAGTCCGCGAGCTCATACATGTATTTCCCACGAAGCACTCCATTATCGTCGTGCATGAGTAACAAAATTTGACCAGGCTATAACTTCGCCTGCTCAAACCATGTAATCATTATGTGACAATAAAGATTCTATTCTATTTGCACATTGACTGCGTCATCTATGTCTGGGGCATTTTTTGCAGAGGTTGGCTACAAGTTTTACATATCTTTCTCATGTTGCCTGCAATGTGAGAACCAGCTGGTCATCTACTTGCGCATGCATATACGTGCACCTTTGGACTTTGAAAATATTCTCGCGTCGCACAAAAGGAAGTTTCTCCGAATGTCACAATCTTTTAATAACCATGTTTCCACCACCGCTATCACATCCGCTCACTTTGCTATTTGATGAATTTCACCATTTTGTTATTTAGCATATAATCCTTCCACATTCCACCCTACTATAGAAAGAGAAATTAACCGCTATACAGAGCCCTTTCTGTCAAATCTAAACTGATCCAATTTCGCTTTGCTTGTTTGTATCGCCATCGTGTGTGGCTCACATCTCCTCTTCCACTTGTATAATGCTTCCACCCGGTGTAGACACTACACTCAGGCCTGCCTCTCTCCACATGTCTACATCAGCTGTTGTGGTGCCGTAACGATGTAACGTGTTGTTGGCAGTTTTCTGTCCTTCTCACACCTTCCACTGCTGCTTCCCTACTCACGTGCTGTTGTTTCAGGTTTCTTGCAGCTGCGTTGCCTCAGTCAGTCATCAAATTTTGTCCACTCATATCCTGTTTCCTGCAGTCTATGAATAAGTTAAGCCTCTAACATAAGCAGTTTTACCGTCTTCTCTGGCTTTCTTCATTTCTTTCAATAAAATAGCCCTAAATTCTCCTTTTTTATCTCTATTGGGTTGCACAAGTCATTTTAAAAATCCATTTAAAATCAACCAATATAAGTTTTCTTTCATGAAATTTTGTATATGTAATACTGAAACATTGTCTCACCAATATTATTCATCTAATATGATTTTAATATATTTTGATATGATATCAAAGTACTTCTAATGAAAGATGACACTTTTTGCAACACCAAGAAGTTTTGATTAAATTTTCCACATAAAATAGATTAAACACATTATTGTTAGATTTGTTTCTTGTCTGTAGGTGGAATGTGCACGTTTTAGCTTATAATCTCAACAGAATATCCCCAGCTTAAGGCCAATCTGTAAAATTGTGCTCCAGCAGTGTTACTTTTTGAAGCAGCTGATAAACAACATTGGTTCTGAAGTCTATGCAGTTAGATTTGTTTTCCAGTTATTTTACAAAACATGACACAAATGAATATTCTTGTCTAGCTGTTCATGCTGTTGCTGTAGCTTCATGTTTTGTGAGTAGAGGAGGCAGGCAAAGTACCAACTGTGTATAGTGAAGCAGAAACCACAGGTTTCTGATAGGATAAGGTAGATATGGGTTAATAAATATATAGATATAATAGAATAAACAATATCACTAGGGGTGGTGATTTTTGCATATGCAATATAGTGCAATAAAGTGCAAAATTGACTCAAAATGCAATATAAATGCGAAATCGAAGATTCTCCCAAGTAATTATTTTTTCCCAATGCTTTTTCTTCTGGAAACTAACTGAAGAGTCTGTAGAACCTTTACATGTTTAGAAAGTTATAAAGTAAGTGACCACTATTCTGAAATGTGGAAAGCAACCCTTCCCGCTAAATTAGCCTATTGTTCCACCATTGCCCATATGAGGTATGTTTGGTACTGAAGCAAGTTCAGTTGTTTTACAAAAGAGACCCACCCCTCTTACGACGCCTAATGACTGTCATAAATCTATCTTCACAACCCAGTTAACGGAAAATTTCAATCCTTGTCTCTGAAAACCAATAACAATCCTAATTTTAAGGAAGTGATAAACACATTATTAAATTTTAGATGAGTCGCATTTTTTACACATCTGCTTCACTTTCGTACCTATCACCTAATTGTGATAAACACATGTTATAATTCCAGTTGGAGGTCTCAGTTGTCAAAGTTCCGATTTTCATTGTCTGTTTGGTTTTATGCGCAACTTTCATTCATTCATTGCATAGGTCACGTTAGTAAGTGCGAGGCTAATTTTGTGCATTTTCTTTTAACTGTGTTAGTTTTACCTCAGCTTGCATTTATCTTTTTTGTGTTATGCAGTATGTTCCAACTTGTTCTATATTTCTGTGTATTGCTTTAACCTACATTAATGTAAAATAAATTAAACTTTATGCGCTTTTAACTCATTGTCATTAATTACCCTCCATAAATGTGTTTTAAATCTCATATAAATAATGTTAATATTAATCATTTAAAAAAAATTAACACAAATTAAACTTTTTTCAAAATGCTATAAAATGCTAAATTGCAAATGTATAAATGCTATAAAATGCTAAATGTAAAAATCAGAATGCTAAATTTCTTATTTCAAAATGTTAAATATCACTACCACTAAATATCACAGTTAAATCAAGAATGAAATAATATATAATACAGAAACAGAAATAACATAAATGCAAGACACAGAATATAAGATCAGATGCACATTTTAGCAAGCAACTTTAGCAACTTTATAGCGTCCTACAAGAAAAATCCATAGTTTTCACCACTGAAGTAGAGCAGGATGAATGGCTACCTTTTCTAGATTTGAAAATCATCAGAACACCAACAGGATTACAATTTGGAATATACAGAAAATCAACAGATGTTGACAATTACATTAAATGCAACCCATTTAACCCAGTACAACATCAACATGCAGTATTCCATAGTTTGGTTCACAGATTAATCAACATTCCGCTAACAAAAAGAGAATATGAACAGGAGTACACTCACATACACCAGGTTGCCAAATTGAACAACTATAACACAAATTTCATCAAAAAATTGATCTACAGATAAAAAGAAACAAAAACTTAAAAGACATTACTACTTTAAAAAAAACTAGAAAACCCAAACACCAGATATGGCAAATTTACATTTCATCCAAAATACTTCAAAAAATTTGAAAAGATATTTAAGAGCTTCAACATTAAATTTAGCCCCTCAGAACAAACACAACATCCGCAACTTACTAAACCACCCTCTAAAAAAATAGCACATTGGTAAAACCAAAAGGAATCTAGGAACAAGAATGAAAGAACACTTCAGAAATATCAAATTCAAACACATTGACAAATTGGCCGTAGCACATTACTTTTGGTCTGAGAATCACAACATAAAACAAGAAATAGAACTGATCAAACAGGCAAAGAAACCTCTGGAACTACAGATTTGGGAAAACATATTTATTAGAAAGAAACAGGACCTCTTGATGAATTTTGAAATTCCCGCCGTAGATGACGTCATCAAACTTACCAGAACATTAGATGGCAGCACAACACCATGCCAGATGCAGACACCGGATGCATCATCAGTCAACCACAGAACTGACGATAGGGAAAAAGTTCCCAGAAACTAGTCTTCATCAAAAAACTTGTAAGTGGAGAAAAGTATATACAAGGTTGACTCATTTGCCTAATTTTAGTAACTATTTGATTGTTCTATTGTATCTGCATTTGTTGAAGATGTAATCAATCCAAGGTATTTATTGACATGATTCAATTGTGAATTTCACTGTATTGAATTGCAATAAACTCTACTCTACTCTACCCTGCTCATGTCAGCTCACAGTCTATAAAATTGGTTTCATGTTCATTTAAAAACAGTATTACAATAATTAAAAATGGAATTTTCTCACAAATAAAGTGGATAAAACCTATGGAAAATATACTTCTAGGTTAATAGTAAAACTGACAAGCACAACAACAAAAATTTCAAATCAATACGCCATCAACAAGGCTGATTCACTTTATTCCAAATCTCCATGTACAAACTTTATATATACTTTAAAATTATGAACAAAACACTGCACTAACCTCCTGACGGTGCCCTACTAATCTTCTTTCTGGTACAAGCCCTGGGGTGCGAACATCTCGTTGAAGAATAAGTCTATCACGACTTCCTGAAGAAAGCACATCACCATTCCAAGCCAAAGCACCAACTCGAGCTGAATGTCCCTGCATCTTATTTACTTGTTTATTGACAGCAACATCCCATACTTGCACATATCCATGGTGAGTTCCCACTGCCACTAAATTACCCTAAATATATGCAAGAAGAAAGCAAGCTGTTTAGCATTTATAATTGTATAAAAATTAATACAACAATATTCCTAAAATTGGTAGCGTAGTTGGTAGCATGTCTGCCTCACATTCAAGAGGTCCCGAGTTTGAATCTCGGTTAGGGCGAGTTACCTGGATAAGGTTTTTTCCAGGGTTTTCTCTTATCCTGATAGACGAATGTCAGGTAACTCTAAGCTCCATGGATGGACCCCCCGATTCAGTTGAAACTCCTTCAGACCTGTTTCAGAGTAATAAAAGTATACAGTACTTTAAGAGCCCTTGATATCTATTTTGTGATTTTTGCTCCTGTCAAGCTGAAAAACATAGCAATAGTAAAAAGTGACTCCAGTTCTTAAGGAATTAGTCCTGTTGAGAATGTTATGTCTCTTGATGTTCATATTACAGAGTAGAATCACATCTGTAAATGGCCAGTTGCAGTATTATCATTTCCATAAACATTACAATTTATTATAATAAATGTATGAAGAATAAAAGAAAAATAAATTCAATTCAGCTCAATAAAAACATTTAAGAATAATGAAGATATTATGTGTTTCAAATGGAGTGACATTCATCCTTCAATGCTATTAGGTGAGCAACCAATCGGAGTCCTGCGGTGTTGTCATACTGCATTCCCCATAAGTTGTGTGTGTGTGTGTGTGTGTGTGTGTGTGTGTGTGTGTGTGTGTGTGTGTGTGTGTGTGTGTGTGTGTGTGTGTGTGTGTGTGTGTGTGTGTGTGTGTGTGTGTGTGTGTGTGTGTGTGTGTGTGTGTGTGTGTGTGTGTGTGTGTGTGTGTGTGTGTGTGTGTGTGTGTGTGTGTGTGTGTGTGTGTGTGTGTGTGTGTGTGTGTGTGTGTGTGTGTGTGTGTGTGTGTGTGTGTGTGTGTGTGTGTGTGTGTGTGTGTGTGTGTGTGTGTGTGTGTGTGTGTGTGTGTGTGTGTGTGTGTGTGTGTGTGTGTGTGTGTGTGTGTGTGTGTGTGTGTGTGTGTGTGTGTGTGTGTGTGTGTGTGTGTGTGTGTGTGTGTGTGTGTGTGTGTGTGTGTGTGTGTGTGTGTGTGTGTGTGTGTGTGTGTGTGTGTGTGTGTGTGTGTGTGTGTGTGTGTGTGTGTGTGTGTGTGTGTGTGTGTGTGTGTGTGTGTGTGTGTGTGTGTGTGTGTGTGTGTGTGTGTGTGTGTGTGTGTGTGTGTGTGTGTGTGTGTGTGTGTGTGTGTGTGTGTGTGTGTGTGTGTGTGTGTGTGTGTGTGTGTGTGTGTGTGTGTGTGTGTGTGTGTGTGTGTGTGTGTGTGTGTGTGTGTGTGTGTGTGTGTGTGTGTGTGTGTGTGTGTGTGTGTGTGTGTGTGTGTGTGTGTGTGTGTGTGTGTGTGTGTGTGTGTGTGTGTGTGTGTGTGTGTGTGTGTGTGTGTGTGTGTGTGTGTGTGTGTGTGTGTGTGTGTGTGTGTGTGTGTGTGTGTGTGTGTGTGTGTGTGTGTGTGTGTGTGTGTGTGTGTGTGTGTGTGTGTGTGTGTGTGTGTGTGTGTGTGTGTGTGTGTGTGTGTGTGTGTGTGTGTGTGTGTGTGTGTGTGTGTGTGTGTGTGTGTGTGTGTGTGTGTGTGTGTGTGTGTGTGTGTGTGTGTGTGTGTGTGTGTGTGTGTGTGTGTGTGTGTGTGTGTGTGTGTGTGTGTGTGTGTGTGTGTGTGTGTGTGTGTGTGTGTGTGTGTGTGTGTGTGTGTGTGTGTGTGTGTGTGTGTGTGTGTGTGTGTGTGTGTGTGTGTGTGTGTGTGTGTGTGTGTGTGTGTGTGTGTGTGTGTGTGTGTGTGTGTGTGTGTGTGTGTGTGTGTGTGTGTGTGTGTGTGTGTGTGTGTGTGTGTGTGTGTGTGTGTGTGTGTGTGTGTGTGTGTGTGTGTGTGTGTGTGTGTGTGTGTGTGTGTGTGTGTGTGTGTGTGTGTGTGTGTGTGTGTGTGTGTGTGTGTGTGTGTGTGTGTGTGTGTGTGTGTGTGTGTGTGTGTGTGTGTGTGTGTGTGTGTGTGTGTGTGTGTGTGTGTGTGTGTGTGTGTGTGTGTGTGTGTGTGTGTGTGTGTGTGTGTGTGTGTGTGTGTGTGTGTGTGTGTGTGTGTGTGTGTGTGTGTGTGTGTGTGTGTGTGTGTGTGTGTGTGTGTGTGTGTGTGTGTGTGTGTGTGTGTGTGTGTGTGTGTGTGTGTGTGTGTGTGTGTGTGTGTGTGTGTGTGTGTGTGTGTGTGTGTGTGTGTGTGTGTGTGTGTGTGTGTGTGTGTGTGTGTGTGTGTGTGTGTGTGTGTGTGTGTGTGTGTGTGTGTGTGTGTGTGTGTGTGTGTGTGTGTGTGTGTGTGTGTGTGTGTGTGTGTGTGTGTGTGTGTGTGTGTGTGTGTGTGTGTGTGTGTGTGTGTGTGTGTGTGTGTGTGTGTGTGTGTGTGTGTGTGTGTGTGTGTGTGTGTGTGTGTGTGTGTGTGTGTGTGTGTGTGTGTGTGTGTGTGTGTGTGTGTGTGTGTGTGTGTGTGTGTGTGTGTGTGTGTGTGTGTGTGTGTGTGTGTGTGTGTGTGTGTGTGTGTGTGTGTGTGTGTGTGTGTGTGTGTGTGTGTGTGTGTGTGTGTGTGTGTGTGTGTGTGTGTGTGTGTGTGTGTGTGTGTGTGTGTGTGTGTGTGTGTGTGTGTGTGTGTGTGTGTTGAGCAACAACTGAATCCATCTCTAGTAAATACTATTTGCGCTACGACAAAAATTCAGATTTTGCAAAAAGTAATCCATGAGGAAGGTAGAGAGTGATGTATCTAACACAACTGTAAAAACCCCATATTTTTAGCTCAAATAGTTTTCCTAATACAAATAAACACATTACCAATATATTATAACACATCGCAACATATGCACTATAATGAACATCATTACTGGTTGACATGTATGCCAAATATGTGCGTACATATATTTGTAATTACTGAGAACTGAAATGTAAATGACATGACGTGACAAAATAATTACTTTGAATAAGCCAAAGTGTTTGTTAAATTCGAAAGAGACCACAGACCTGCTGGCCTGTAGATTGCTGCACTGGCAGAACATAAGTCGACACTATATGTTTGTTTACGAATGGTTCATGATCTCTATTTCTACCAGAGAGTTCAAAACTGTATTATTCAGCTGTTCTTCCATTTAAAAACCAGAGAAAAATATATCAGCTGGATCAACTTGCAACTGAAATGAGACACAAGGAAATCCACCTTCCCCCATTCTACTGCCAGTAGAATTCAATTGAGCTAATGTGGGCTCAAATTATGCTGTAAACAGAAATAATACTTTTAAACAGACAAACAACTTATTCACAAAGAAACTGACAAGGCAACACAAGATTGGGAAAACTGAATGAGACATGCAAATAAACTACAAGATGACTTTTGGAAAGAAACAGCACGTGACGAGATTTTGGAACATTTTATCATAAATCTGCAACACTCACATGATGAACACAGTGACAACAAATTGTCTTTTGACATAAGTAACATTCATAGCTATATAGATGAGTCACTGGTCCATTAGATTAGAAAAATAGGTGGCAACACTGAGTGTGATAATGCATCTGATTCACAATGGTCCACAAGTATTTCCATTTGAAACACATAAGAGTTCATCACAATAGGCAATAAATAACTTAGAATAGTCAGGTAAAGCTAGTCAGGTAAATATGCACCAACATAGGCCCTATCAGCAGTAATAAGCATTGAAATAGGAAAAATCATTTAATCATTTCTTATATATACACTCCTGGAAATTGAAATAAGAACACCGTGAATTCATTGGCCCAGGAAGGGGAAACTTTATTGACACATTCCTGGGGTCAGATACATCACATGATCACACTGACAGAACCATAGGCACATAGACACAGGCAACAGAGCATGCACAATGTTGGCACTAGTACCGTGTATATCCACCTTTCGAAGCAATTCAGGCTGCTATTCTCCCATGGAGACGGTCGTAGAGATGCTGGATGTAGTCCTGTAGAACGGCTTGCCATGCCATTTCCAGCTGGCGTCTCAGTTGGACCAGCGTTCGTGCTGGACGTGCAGACCGCGTGAGACGACGTTTCATCCAGTCCCAAACATGCTCAATGGGGGACAGATCCGGAGATCTTGCTGGCCAGGGTAATTGACTTACACCTCCTAGAGCACGTTGAGTGACACGGGATACAAGCGAACGTGTATTGTCCTGTTGAAACAGCAAGTTCCCTTGCCGGTCTAGGAATGGTAGAACGATGGGTTCGATGACGGTTTGGGTGTACCGTGCACTATTCAGTGTCCCCTCGACGATCACCAGAGGTGTACGGCCAGTGTAGAAGGTCGCTCCCCACACCATGATGGCGGGTGTTGGCCCTGTGTGCCTCGGTCGTATGAAGTCCTGATTGTGGCGCTCACCTGCACGGCGCCAAACACGCATACGACCATCATTGGCACCAAGGCGGAAGCGACTCTAATCGCTGAAGACGACACGTCTCCATTCATCCCTCCATTCACGTCTGTCGCGACACCACTGGAGGCGGGCTGCGCGATGTAGGGGCGTGAGCGGAAGACGGCCTAACGGTGCGCGGGACCGTAGCCCAGCTTCATGGAGACGGTTGCGAATGGTCCTCGTCGATACCCCAGGAGCAATAGTGTCCCTAATTTGCTGGGAAGTGGCGGTGCGGTCCCCTACGGCTCTGCGTAGGATCCGACGATCTTGGCGTGCATCCGTGCGTCGCTGCGGTCCGGTCCCAGGTCGACGGGCACGTGCACCTTCCGCCGACCACTGGCAACAACATCGATCTACTGTGGAGACCTCACGCCCCACGTGTTGAGCAATTCGGCGGTGCGTCCACACGGCCTCCCGCATGCCCACTATACGCCCTCGCTCAAAGTTCGTAAACTGCACATACGGTTCACGTCCACGCTGTCGCGGCTTGCTACCAGTGTTAAAGACTGCGATGGAGCTCCGTATGCCACGGCAAACTGGCTGACACTGACGGCGGCGGTGCCCAAACGCTGCGCAGCTAGCGTCATTCGACGGCCAACACCGCGGTTCCTGGTGTGTACCCTGTGCCGTGCGTGTGATCATTGCTTGTACAGCCCTCTCGCAGTGTCCGGAGAAAGTATGGTGGGTCTGACACACCGGCGTCAATGTGTTCTTATTTCCATTTCCAGGAGTGTATATACACTTCAAAACAATTCTGACCTGACAGAACAGTACCAAACTATCAAATAGCCTTATACCATATTACAGTAGAATACTGATGATCAATCACTCAGTTAACCATTTGGCTCATTAACCATCATCTTTTTCTTGTGTGTGCATGTGTATGTTCTGACATGGAAATTCTCTGCTTGTAGCAGAAATTGTTTTGGAACAAAAGTGTATGCTACATTACTTCCCATGTGAACATGGCAACAATTATGTTCCAATGGGGAACTGAAAGCAGTTTGAGTTCACATTCCACAGTGAATACAAACTGCCTTTTGAGTTAAATTCAATAGTATTAAGATTCCTATGAGTAAGGAGTATGATACAGTGAAGCACAAAATTAATATAATTTTGAGTCGAACTAGTACTCAATGCTCCATATATTGCTAATGTTTACCTTGAACGCATTTCATTAGGACCTTCCTAACATCCTCAGCTAATGTTGACTATTGAATGTCGGTTTTGTGAACTCCTTGCAGGTGATAGAGGCATGTCTATTAGTATCTTGATGAACTTGAAGTTCGGGTTCTCTTCAAAGGTGGTGTCAACATTCAAGTTTTACTTCATATTTCTTTATGAATATCTTTTCCCTCGTGGTTAATGTAGTTGGACCATGAACACTGTTTAGTAAGTGGATTTCTCTTTCTATATCATGATTATCATTCCAAAAATGATATGCTATCGTTGATTTGTCTATTTCTTTGTTCCTGAAGTTCCTAAAATGCACTTGAAGCCTAATGTTCAAATTCCTTTTAGTTTTTCCAATGTAAAAGTTGTCAGCCTTTGCAGTTCATCCGGTATACACCTGATTTTTTGTCTGTGGCTATCTTCTTTGTATTATATAATTCCAATAATATGGAAGACATCTGTGTGATAGTAAATGAGAAACAGGTGGATGATGTGTTAAGACTGCTTAATTTACAAAATCCTGTAGTAAAATTTTCCATAGAAAAAGAGACAAACAATGAAATCCCTTTCTTAGACTTGAAACTTACCAGAAAACATAATAAACTTGAATTTGGCATACACACACAGAAAATTTCATAAAATCAGATGGATATAACCCAAGACAACACAAGCATGCTGTTATCAACAGTTTAACTTACAGGCTTGTTAATGCATATTTAAATTTGAATTTATGAGTCACTATGTTTACACTCAGTCTTCACTTACTTGTTGTTGTATAATTGAAACGTTTTCAAGATCATTCGATCTCATCATCAGCTGTTTGGTGACTAGATGAACCTTCCTCTTCTTCCACTACTACGGAGTTCCGATCACTCTGCCATCTGGTGTTAGGGGCACTAAGTTTTAATACTTCATTTAATGCCGGGATTTCAAAATTTATAACTTTATCACGGTTTTTGTTTATGAAAATTTTTTCCCAAATATCCAATTCTATGGGTGTACTTAAAGATTTTAACAGTTTAATGTTGTGGCCAATGTTGTGGTTTTCTGTCCAAAAATGGTGTGAAACTGCAGATTTTTCTGTTTGTTTCAACTTAATGTTCCTTTGGTGTTCTTTTTGCCTGGTTAACATGTTTCTCTTAGTTTTTCCTATGTAGCTTTTTTCACAGGTTTCACAATTAATCTGATATATTCCTGATTTCAAATTGTTGGGGATTGTATTTTTCAGTGGTTTATTTAGCAGGTTCCTCAGAGTGAATTTGTTTTGGGGTGCTAGTTTTAAGTTTAGTCTTTTGAAGATTCGTTCAAATTTTCCAAAAGCCCATGGATGGTAGGTGAATTTTCTATATTGCCAATTTGTGTTATTAAGTGGTGTGAGAGTGGTATTTTTTGATCTTATCTTCAGTTTTTCTTTCCTCTTCATCATATTCCTTATGATGGCTGGGTTGAATCCATTTAATACCGCTATGTCTTTTATGTGTTGTTGTTCTTTCAAAAATTCATCCTTACTCAGTGGGACGTTGTATAGCCGGTGAATTAGACTTCTAAAGGCAGCTAGTTGATGTGAAACTGGGTTGTATTCATTTTTCTTTATGTAATTATCTATGTGTGTGGGCTTCCTGTATATTCCAAAATCTACACCATGATGATTTCTAGTTATCCTGAGGTCCAGAAAGGGTAGGGTGTTGTCTCTTTCTACTTCCATAGTAAATTGGATGTGATTATCTTGCAGGTTTAGTAATTTTAGAGAATCTTCTCTAAGTTTTTCTGGAATGATAGCAAAAATATCATCAACATATCTCTGCCAAAATTTATAAATCTGTGGGAAGGCCTTTACTATGTGTGTTTCAAAATAGCTCATGTATAGGTCTGCTAAAATAGGCGAAAGTGGGCTCCCCATTGCTAAACCTTTTGATTGTCTGTAGAATTTTTGGTTAAACATGAAGTAATTATTCCTTATGCATAAATCTGTAAGATTGATAATATCATCTATTTCTCTGGGGTCCGTTGTAGTCTGGGTTAGCCATTTTTTGAGGAATGTAGGTATTTCTTCTACTGGAATGCTTGTAAAAAGTGCCTTAACGTCAAAAGAAACAAGTATGTGATTTTCCGGGATGTTGTATTTCTGTAGGTGGTTTATCAATTCTAAGGAGTTTTTTATTCCCAAACTTTGAAATTTGTCATATGATTTTAATTTTCTTACTAACCATTTTGCTATGTGGTATGTAGGTGAATTGATGCCATTGATGATGGGCCTCATGCTGTTGTCTTGTTTGTGGATTTTTGGCAGACAGTACAACCTTGGTAGTGTGGGGTTGGACGATTTTAAGTTGTATTTTTCAGATGTACTTAATGTTTTTGTAATTGATAAGGCTTTATTAACAGAGGTGATACTTTTTGATAATGGATTTTTTGGAATTTTTTCATATTCTGGACTTTCTAACATGAGGTTTACTCTCTGAATATAGTCTTCTGTCTCCATTATTACTAGAGAATTACCTTTGTCGGCTTTTAGGTATACCACAGGCTTCTTATTTAAATTTCTTACTGTTTTGTTGTTAGTATTATTGTATGTTGGGGATAACTGCTTTATTATATCCAGACATTCAATTTTGGCTTTGGTTAAGTTTTCGTCTTTTAGGTTATGTGTGGCTATTTCTATGTCGGCGATAAAATCGTCTTTATTACTTGAGAAGTTCACACACGTATTGAAACCTTTCTGGAGTAATCTAATTTCATCGGTTGTAAACTTTTGTTGCGAAAGGTTTATTACGTTAACTTGCTCTTTGAAGTCCCGGTGTTTTGGCTGATGAGGGTGTTGA
Source organism: Mantis religiosa (assembly GCA_030765055.1). NCBI lineage: Eukaryota > Metazoa > Arthropoda > Insecta > Mantodea > Mantidae > Mantis > Mantis religiosa. The sequence continues at coordinate 66,236,118 of CM060950.1, read as the reverse complement.
AAACGTTTCAATTATACAACAACAAGTAAGTGAAGACTGAGTGTAAACATAGTGACTCATAAATTCAAATTTAAATATGAAGAATACTTCACTGTTAATAATGCTTCTGCTTTTAATATTTGTTAATGCATGTTTAAACAAGATAGAATATATCAAAGAGTACAATCATATAATTCACATTGCAGAATACAATGAATTCAGTGCTGAATTGATAAATACAAAAGACAACATAGATGCAAACAAGTAACTTCTCTTTCCCCGATCAGTAATAAAACTTCATACAGAAAATTTACATACCATCCCACAGTTAAATACTTTTCCCAAACGTCTTCAAAAAAAAAAACATCCCTTTGGCCCCACAGAACAAATTCAGTGTACAATAACTTGAAATTGTATAATGCGAAGATGCCCACAGACAAAAAAAAAAATCAGGTGTGTACCAGACAAACTGCAAGGGCTGTGACAACTTTCACACTGGAAAACCTAAAAGGAATTTGAACATTAGGCTTAAAGGGCATTTTAGGAACATCAGAAACAAAGAAATAGATAAATCGGCAGTAGCCACCACTTTTGGAATGATAATCATGATATAGAATGAGAAATCAATTTATTAAAAAGTTTTTGGACAGATTTAGCCAAACTAAAAAATTCAATGCCACGGCCAGGACCCTAATCACGAATCTCCCAGCCCCCATTCAGTCGCTCTTAACCACCGAGCCACCATGGCCAATGTGCCATCATGACATTAAATTCTCCAATTGACTCGTATGTTTTCCCAGCAAACCACTAGGGGTCCTCGTATTTGAGTTACACACCATTTCGAGCGACTTACTATTGCAAGTACTTGAGTACCAGGCTTCATCGCTAAACCCTTATTAAGTTATATCGAGATTTAAGTTAATTGATGGAAATTGTTCTTTCACACTAGCCATATACAGGCTAAGGTTTTGGATAGATAGAGCCAAACTGAAACATTCAATGCCATGGTAAGGACCAAAACATGGATCTCCCTGCCTCCGTCCGGTCACTCTTAACCACCAAGCTACCACAGCCAACGTGCTGTCATGACATTAAAAAGGTAGAAGGAGCAGCCATGGGTTGTCCCCTTTCTCCTGTTGTGGCAAATCTCTTCATGGAAGACTGAGTCATTGGCCATTGAAACATGTTCCCTGAAACCAGCAATGTGGTTGAGGTATATAGACAATACTTTTGTCATTTGACCTCATGGAGAAAACACCATCTCAGAATTTTTAGATCATCTCAATAGTCTACACAATAACATCAAATTTACTATGGAATTAGAGAAGGATTCAAAATTATAATTTCTAGATGTCCTAGTGGAACGGGATATGGCCAAGAAGGCACTTAAATGTTCCATGTTATCAGAAACCAACACATAAAGACCAGTACATAGAAGACTCCTCACATCACCCTCCAGCTATAAAAAGAGCCATGATAAATGCACTCCGTCAGCATGCTTTATTTCATGTATGTGCTAAAGAATACATTAATCCAGAATTGAAGCACCTCCAAAATGTACTAAAGGCCAATGGTTATCTGAACCGAGATATCAATATAAATAAGAAATATCCAAATATTAAAAACTCGGAAAAGACTGACATGAAGAAAGTTTACATTCCTTACGTTCAAGGAGTAACGGAAAGAATTGCAAAAACATTGCAACACCATGATATTTAAACAAGATACATGCCAGTTAAAAAGCTGCATTCTTTCATAAGGCCAGTTAAAGATAACCCTCTACAAAATAATCCGGGTGTTTATAAAATAACTTGTGATTGTTGTGAATCGTATGTAGCTCTAACTGGCAGATCTATCAACACCAGAAATTAAAAAAACATATAGGATACATGAAACTTTTGCAACCAGAAAAATCTGCCATCGCAGAACACACAGAGAACACCGACCACCACATTGACTTTGATAATTTGAAGATTTTAGCTATTGGTGACAATTTCTCTCAAAGGATGGTGAGAGAAAGCATAAAAATATTTAAATAAAGAAGCAACTGAACTGTGACATACGCAAACCACTCAACACGATATGGAAGACCCTATTACCATTACAACCTCCCATTGGAGGAGTAGGAACCAGTAGGATTTCGAGTGGGCTGGTACAGAGAATATAAAAGCAGTGACCATTTGAAACATCTGCAGTCGCCCAGTGAAGAAGCCTAACATAGTTTATGGTGAAATATCAGCAAGATTTTTAAGCCAATAGGATGCAGACCACACCGGAAGCCAAGTAAAGAATTAACATTACTTTTCATTTCATTTTTATTTCATTCATATGATCCAAAATACATAGGATACGTCAACAGGTTTAACAAATACAATGTGTACACAACAATATAAAAATAATAAAATAAGCAGAGGGTACATATTCTACTCATCTATAGAGTAGACTGGGTTTTCTATAAGGTACTTTTTAATTGCTTTAAGTTTAAATTTTTCTTTTGTTATGTTTTATTTGATTCGGTAAATGATTGTACAATTCTTTAGATTTATTTTCTATATTTTTGTTACTTAATGTTCCTCCTAATCTGTTAAGAAATAATTTTGTTTTGTTCTTGTGTTGTGTATGTACATGTTTTTATTTTGGTTGCTACAATTTTTTATTGCGTATTTAATGCAATATATATATATATATATATATATATATACACAATGCTGTAAATGTTAATACATTTAATGTTTTATAAACATTTCTACACGAATCCGTCTTTTTTAGTTTATAAATTATTCTGATGGCATATTTCTGGAGTCTTAGTATTCTTATCATTGCTTTTTTCTGTGCATTTCCCCATAATACCACCCTATAGCATAAATGAGAGTGTATGACTGCATAGTAAATTTGTATCAGTTTCTCTATCCATTTGTTGTGCTGCCTGTTTTAAAATATACAGTCCCATATTTATTTTCTTTACTACTTTTTCTATGTGTTGTTTCCAATTTAGTTTATCTATTATTAGTCCAAGGAAGTTTGTCTTTGTTACTTCTTGTATTTTGTTATCCAATGTTAATTGCATATGTGATTGGGTTTCTTTGTTTAAGGTGATTTGCATCCATTCTGTTTTGCTTGTATTTATTACCATGCCTAGTTTTCCTAACTCACTACTAATTTTTTCAACTATAAGATTGGATTTATTTTATACTTCACTTTCCGTTTTTCCCTTCACTATGATTGTGATGTCATCAGCATATCCAATGGCCAATCCCCCTGCTTCTACTATTGTTCTGAATATTGACGCGGCAAAGCACATAAAAGTTTCAGCACAAATAGATAACAGACGGCGGATAGTGTTTCATGGTAATAAAGAGCTTGCATAAGCAGTTAACAATAGCGTGGCTAGTGTACACAAAGAGCCGGCAAATAAAGATAGCTGAGGTAAAGGACTTGTCGGCACAGATAGGATTTCACGTTTGGAAGGTTCTAGTGATATCTTGATTGACAGGGAAAAGTGGTTTTCTGTGTATGAGAAACCTCTCAAATTTATGAATGAGATATATAAAATGTGTAGTGTTTAACGCCCGCTTTTACTACATACGGCACCGCAGGCGATGACATTGATGATACATGAGATGAAGATGGAGCACCGGTGGAATGAGATGGCGGGGGAAACCGGAGATCCAGGGAAAACCCGCCCCAGCGCAGTGTTGTCCACCACAAATCTCACTTTGTGGTCACCTGGGATCGAACCCGGTTGTGACATGCCAGCAGAGAGTTGTTGTAAAGACATGTAACAAGAGTGTTGTAAACAGTGGAAGTTGCATAAGCTGTTTGTTATTGTCACTGAACTTGGTGTTGTAGATTGTGATATGTAATGTAATTCTGCTGCTACGCAGTGTGTTTCTACGCAAATAAAGAACATTTAAAATTTCGGCAAATTGGACTTTTAATTCCACGAACCCACAAAGTCACAATATACTGTTTATATATATATATATATATATATATATATATATATATATATATATATATATATATATATATATAAGGAATAAGTAGGGCCCGAGTTTCGAGCCTTGGGGTACACCGTAAGTTATTTTCTTAAATGAAGATCTAATTTTGTCCAATTTACCATTTGAATTATGTATTATTTCCACACACTGCTCCCTGTCCTGAAGATATGATTTCACCCAATCTAATGGTATGCCCCTTATCCCATAATTTTCTATTTTGGTAATTAGTTGATTTATGTTTACGCAATCGAAAGCTTTTGTCAGATCAAGAAAAATTGCCACCATACATTATTTTCTGTTTAATGCATTTATAATGTAATTTCCTTTACATATTGCCTGTACAGTAGATTTTTTTTTTTTGAAAACCGAATTGATAGTCTGAAATTATTTTATATTTCCTACAAAAACCCTGTAACTGATCTAAAAATAGCCCTATTATTTCTGAAAAACTCGAGCACAATGATATAGGTCTATAATTTTCTAATGTTAGTTTTGAATATTTTTTCTTATATATTGGTCTAACTATTACTTTTTTTAGTGCTTTAGGAAATGTTCCTGATATAAATGATTGATTACTTATATATGTAATTATATCAGCAAGTTCGTGTTTTTTTTAAGTTCATGTTTACAGTGCTTTAACATTTCATTTGGGAATTCATCTAATCCATAAGAGCGCTTACATTTTAAAGTGTTTATTTGTTTTATAGTTTCCTCATATGTTACTTCACATAATACCATTGAGTTAGAAATACTGTTCTCAAATTTTTGATCAGACTGACATTTTTTGATACCTAAGCTCTTTACTACATTGATGTAATAATCGTTAAATTTCTCTGTTAGGGTTATTGGGTTCTCTATTAGGGTTATTGGGTTCTCTATTAGTCTATTTTCAACCTCAATGCAAATATTTTCTTCCCATTTTTGTTTTGTTTCTTCGTGTAATGATTTTATAATATTCCATGTTGCTTTGGTTTTATTTTCTGCATTTTGTATCAGTATTTTATTGAGTTGCACTTTTGCTTCATTTATTACGAGTCTCTCTCTGTATTTTTCGATATACGTGTATGATTTGTGATCTGGTTTTGGGTGTTTCAGGCTGTTTAGAAACTGCATATGTCTTTAAGATATAGTTATACCTTTGGTAGCCCAGTTTTCACACTGAGCTTTCCCTTTACCCTAAGTATAGGCATTACTGTATATACACATTTTTCTATATTTTTAGCAAAACGTTCATATTTTTCATTAATATTAGATTTTTCGTATATCTCAAGCCATTTTGTTTCTTTGATATAGTTTTTTTAATACTTCTAGGGTGTTTTTGTTTACTTTTCTTTTAAATTTTACCAGACTATTTTATTTTTTATTTTATCTAATATTTTACTATCTACTAATGGTCACTTATTCCATTTCTTACTATAGTTTCATAACATTACTTGTTTAAATTAGATATCATGAGGTCAACACATGTCGCAGAGCTTCTAGTTACCCTCGTTGGTAACATAAATGCAGATACAAACATATAGTTATTCTGGAAATTAATTGTTCTTCCAGAGTTAGAATGAAAATTTCAATACCATAGACAGGATTTTTCAGTCTGACTCTACCTTTTCATAGTGCGTCCTACGCACAGCCAGTGTGAAAGAACAATTAATTTCCATTAATTGTATTTATTTGTGGTCCACTATAAAGCCCAGGCCTTAAAGTACTTACAGCATAGTAAGTCACCATTAAGGTAGTTGTTTCATGTGTTTGAGAACTCTTAGTGGTTTACCAGGAAAAACCCGAGTCAGTTGGAGAATTTAATGTCCTGCAGGCACATTGGCCATAGTAGCTCAATGGTTAAGAGCGGTTGGATGGATCACCAGAAGATCCGTACTTCAAATCTCAGCTATGGCATTGAATTTTTCAGTCTGAATCTACCCTTTCATATAGTTATTCTTTTTACTTCTCAATTAATTTGGGCTTCAATATGATTCTGGAAGGCATACGGTATTAGAAGGCATATGATATGAGGTAAAGCTAGGGAGGACCTGCCTAGAGCAACTGTACTATCATAGGCGTGCAGAATTGCCTAGTTCGGAATGCACAGCACACGTATGAGCGACACAGATTTCTCTTTTTCATATGTCCAAAATGACTACTGGAAATTTGACACTGTGATATGCCTTGGTATATGCGACAAGAACTTTTGAGACAGCCTGTACAAAGGCCATTTTTCTATGAAATATGGTTCTCAAGTTATCACTTTGAGAATAAACATTTGACTCGCTTATTTATGCTTACGGATGTTTCAACTTTCAATCTTGCCCATGTGTTATTCCTTTTCATTACACAGTACTAGGTAAGATATTACATAGTGTCGTTAAGAACTGCATATATTTAGTTCATAAATTAACTGACCACAGAGACTGCAGACTGCAAGCGCGCATGAGTATTCTTTGAAGTTCGGTTCAAGACTAATGCATAATGCAAATTGAGTGTAAGATTATTATTGAATCTCGATATGAGTGTAAGATGTTTTGTGTAACTGTGACACTAAGCAAAAAATTCACATGTTTACATTGTATTTTGTGAACAGTTAACAATATCACTTTCAAAGCCTAGTACCAGTGGTGCAGGTACTAAGGGTAAAGTACTCCACTCCAAAGCCAGAAATATTATTTTTGAAGTGCACAGTTTCTTTAAGGAATTGTCATCAGAGGAAGTGCATGAATGGATCACTTTTTCACAAAGCCAGGAACTCAAGGCCAGAGAGTACAATGTGAGTATGCATACTGTATCATGTATTGTAAAAAGGGCAAAACTTCTAGCACAAAAACTGGTGAACCTTTGTTTAATTGTTTTAAATGGTCCAATAGATTTAATGGTTTGGGAAAAGATATTTTAAAAAATAAACATCACATAATGAATTTTGAAATACCAGCAGTTGATTCTATTTTTAGGTTTGTTTCATTTTCAGATTTTGGTAATACTAAAAAAACATAATAACATGGCAACTGGTATCCTTAATGACGAGGTGTGTTGACTGACGATTCAAGCGATTTGTTTGTGAAATCGATCTCAATTAATAAGAAAAATTTACATTTTCTTAAGATAAGTAAAGTTTTTGTTACAAATAGTTATATTTGTGTAATATTCATTGCTCCACTGTAGCTAGCTTCATTTTCTACGAAATTGAATGTCTAAGTTTATAATGTTATCATAATTATCCTCTGCTGCATAAGTTTGCATTCTGACAATTTGTGAGACAACAAATGTTACTTTCCTCGTTCCCTCTTCCGATCTTCCACTCTGGCGCATAACTTGGCAACAGTGCAGCCACTGTGTGCATGCCTTGATTCAGCTCACATACCTTCTAAAACTGTACGCTGCATAGTTTATACCATAATGCTTTGTATGCAACGTTAAATAGAAGCAATTATTTATGATGGATAGAGTCAACATGAAAAATTCAATGCCATGGCCGGGATTTGAACCACGGATCTACTGGTTTCCGTCCAGTCGCTCTTAACCTTTGAGCTACCATGGTCAACGTGCCTTCCTGACATTAAATTCTCCAGTTGACTCGTATTTCCCCGGTAGACCACTAGGGGCTCTCGCATCCGAGATACACCGTTCATGGCGACTTACTATTGTAAGTACTTAAGTCCCAGGCTTCATCATTTAACTCTTATTATTTTAGTTAATTGATGGAAATTAATCATTTCTCCACACTAGCCGTATATAGGCTAAGGTATTTGATGGATAGAGTCAACATGAAAAATTCAATGCCATGGCCGGGATTTGAACCACGGATCTACTGGTTTCCGTCCAGTCGCTCTTAACCTTTGAGCTACCATGGTCAACGTGCCTTCCTGACATTAAATTCTCCAGTTGACTCGTATTTCCCCGGTAGACCACTAGGGGCTCTCGCATCCGAGATACACCGTTCGTGGCGACTTACTATTGTAAGTACTTAAGTCCCAGGCTTCATCATTTAACTCTTATTATTTTAGTTAATTGATGGAAATTAATCATTTCTCCACACTAGCCGTATATAGGCTAAGGTATTTGATGGATAGAGTCAACATGAAAAATTCAATGCCATGGCCGGGATTTGAACCACGGATCTACTGGTTTCCGTCCAGTCGCTCTTAACCTTTGAGCTACCATGGTCAACGTGCCTTCCTGACATTAAATTCTCCAGTTGACTCGTATTTCCCCGGTAGACCACTAGGGGCTCTCGCATCCGAGATACACCGTTCGTGGCGACTTACTATTGTAAGTACTTAAGTCCCAGGCTTCATCATTTAACTCTTATTATTTTAGTTAATTGATGGAAATTAATCATTTCTCCACACTAGCCGTATATAGGCTAAGGTATTTGATGGATAGAGTCAACATGATCAGTAGATCCGTGGTTCAAATCCCGGCCATGGCATTGAATTTTTCATGTTGACTCTATCCATCAAATACCTTAGCCTATATACGGCTAGTGTGGAGAAATGATTAATTTCCATCAATTAACTAAAATAATAAGAGTTAAATGATGAAGCCTGGGACTTAAGTACTTACAATAGTAAGTCGCCACGAACGGTGTATCTCGGATGCGAGAGCCCCTAGTGGTCTACCGGGGAAATACGAGTCAACTGGAGAATTTAATGTCAGGAAGGCACGTTGACCATGGTAGCTCAAAGGTTAAGAGCGACTGGACGGAAACCAGTAGATCCGTGGTTCAAATCCCGGCCATGGCATTGAATTTTTCATGTTGACTCTATCCATCAAATACCTTAGCCTATATACGGCTAGTGTGGAGAAATGATTAATTTCCATCAATTAACTAAAATAATAAGAGTTAAATGATGAAGCCTGGGACTTAAGTACTTACAATAGTAAGTCGCCACGAACGGTGTATCTCGGATGCGAGAGCCCCTAGTGGTCTACCGGGGAAATACGAGTCAACTGGAGAATTTAATGTCAGGAAGGCACGTTGACCATGGTAGCTCAAAGGTTAAGAGCGACTGGACGGAAACCAGTAGATCCGTGGTTCAAATCCCGGCCATGGCATTGAATTTTTCATGTTGACTCTATCCATCAAATACCTTAGCCTATATACGGCTAGTGTGGAGAAATGATTAATTTCCATCAATTAACTAAAATAATAAGAGTTAAATGATGAAGCCTGGGACTTAAGTACTTACAATAGTAAGTCGCCACGAACGGTGTATCTCGGATGCGAGAGCCCCTAGTGGTCTACCGGGGAAATACGAGTCAACTGGAGAATTTAATGTCAGGAAGGCACGTTGACCATGGTAGCTCAAAGGTTAAGAGCGACTGGACGGAAACCAGTAGATCCGTGGTTCAAATCCCGGCCATGGCATTGAATTTTTCATGTTGACTCTATCCATCAAATACCTTAGCCTATATACGGCTAGTGTGGAGAAATGATTAATTTCCATCAATTAACTAAAATTATTTATGAGTTAATGGATACAAGCCTTCAAGCAAAAATTTTTATAGTCTACATAATAGAAATAGGTTGAGGGGGTTCTGCCCGGGGAACCTCGTTGAGCGGTCCCTCTGTCGCTCAACACCTCACAAGTAAACAGTCGTAGGTGAATGATTAAGGATCGAGAGGGCTCATCCATGGGAAGGTGTCGTCTCCTGTGTAGCTCAGCATGAGATTCTGGTCGGATATGTCACGGATGGGTGCGTCCTGACTGGTGGTTCAACTGGAAGGAGAAAACCTCGGTTTGGTTGAGTATAAAGTTTTAATATGATCCTTAATCAAGATGATGCTCGCCACCTGTGAGAGCGTGATGTCGTCTTAGTGTTGCGTCTAACGTCGTCTCGCGTACTTGGAGAAGAGGATTTGGTTGTTAGTACTTAGTGTGTTATTGTGCGCCGAGAGGTATTTTGGCATCGCTGGTGATGTACGCTCGTGGTCCCTTGGTGCACGGTCGTTTCAAATTATTACACGTAATGTTCCTAGATGGTGGATTTCACTCGCGTCGTTCTCTTTATGACTCTAGTGTGTAGACGAGATAAACGGTGCAAAGTAACGTGCCTGAACACAACTATATTGAGCGCGAAACTTAATGTTTTCGGATGCGTGACATCACACACGTGATTTACCGCGGTCGTCTGTGTAGAGACTGTTCTATCATGGAAAAATCTATTTCTGCCATGTCTCAAAATTTCCTCTGCGCATACTGATTTTGGGCGGTGCAAAGATCACATGACAAGTAATTTCTTCCTTATAGGTCGAAATTTATTCCCACCTTAAGATTCAGTTGATTTTTCACGTTAACGCGCATGTCGGATGCTCCACTTTCTCTTTTATTGCCTTGTTTGTAATTATGCGGTCATGTTCTCTCGGCGTCTACCTAAATTCCTTCGACTATTGTATAGCTCATGTGTTTGTCAATTTGTATAGATTTGCTCGCCGGCATGCTGGAGCCTAACGTAGCCTGAGGATATGTCGAACAAAAGAGCTAAGGGTTGTTTGCTCAGACTCTGCACGGGGTCGACACTCTCTTTTCTGCCTTGGCTCCACGTTATGTATTTCAGATTCATTTGCTATTACTTATTTATATCTCGATTCATTCAATTATTACTACTATTTACGTCTTTATCTCATTTTAGATGTCATGTCACTATGTCTAACAGGGACGGTTACAAGGTGGAGCATTTAGTACTATTTCGACTCAAAATTATATTTACGTTTATAGTGTTTATATCTTCAGAAATACTGCCACACTGCACAGCAATTTAAAAAGAAATTAGGCTCTTTTCAAATGGGTGACATTTCAATACTGGCACTACTTACTCGCTCATTCCATGCTACTGATGTTACAGAATTGCCATCTCCAGAAAGATCACATAATCTGGTAACTTGACTTGTGCATGCTGACCAAAGGTAGACACAGCTTCCAAGACCAACACTCAAAACATTCTGAGAAGACCAATCTACCAGGTTAAGATAAAAGTCATCTTGAAGCTCAGGTGCATCCAAAACCTGAAATATCCCACAGTAGTTACTTCCATTTTGCTTTACTTTTAAGAATTACCCATTTACCAGAACTGATTATGAGGAAGTGAAGGTTTCATTACACCCAATTTATTCCTATTCTTACTAGTTTATAATAATTAAATTTTCTACTTGTTTATCTAAATTTTAAAATTACTTCTGTAGCTATTGCTCTAGTTATTGTAAAACCCACACACTAGGTATCTCACATCATATATTTATGTATATTACCTGCATGGACTATTTACCTATAATGCAGACTGGCTTCTCATCAAACTTTTTTGAAAAAATGTGGGCAACTGACATAGAGAACCATCTAACCAACAAATAAAACTAAGGAACACGGAGGAAAAAAAGAGTTGAGAACAGCAAATACGTTTAACTTACTTTAAAAGGAATCCTTGAAATTTTTCGTGTTGCTTTTCTTGGAGATCTCAGCAACTTCTGACTTTTGGCACTTACAGGAGAGAGTGAATAGGAAGCTAAAGATGACGTATCTCCAGAGTCGTTTCCATTCTGATTCTGTGCTGTGAACTAAATATAAAAAATTAAAAACTCAATTAATCAATAAAAATTTATTGATGCTGAAATAAACAAGTTATATAAACTCTATAGGATACTCTTTTCAACATAAAACTTCATTATGATTCTCTTTAATAAACAGCTCTTAAGTCAAAAGTCCATGGCATTGAATTTTTCATGTTGACTATCAAAACCCTTAGCCTATATATGGCTAGTGTGAAGAAATGATAATTTCCATTAACTAAAATAATAAGAGTTAAATGACGAAGCCTGGGAATCAAGTACCTACGATAGTAAATTGCCACAAACGGTGTATCTCGATTGTGAGAGCCCCTAGTGGTCTACCGGGGAAATATATGAGTCAAATGGAGAATTTAATGTCGTGACGGCAAGTTGGACATGGTAGCTCAATGGGTTAGAGCGACTGGACGGAAACCAGGAAAACTGTGGTTCAAATGCCGGCCATGGCATTGAATTTTTCATGTTGACTAACGATTGAAAGGTGTTTGAAGACACAAATACTAGCTTAGATTTGTGGCACTCCAGTGCCCCAATCTAACCCCAGTTATTTCTACCTCTGGGATAAATAGAACTAAGCTTAAATGTATACTACTTGTAACATTGTTGGTTATACATGGAATGGCAAAAGCATGAAGTGCCTCATGCACACACTGTGGCTTGGCAAGTTAAAATCAGGCCAGATAGAGTAAATACAATCATCTCAGATGAAATCCCACATGAAGTAGTTGATCCAAGATTGCACACAGTGGCAACTAAGAATTTGATCCAATTGCTGTTATGATCGTCATAGGGCAAGACATTCATGTGGAAAATCATTGGATTGTGCCATATTTGCTGATATTTTCAAAAGTCTTTGAGGCTCACATTGATGGAATACTGTAACTCTGTCAAGTTGATCAAGTACATATGCAAATATGTGAACAAAGGCAGCAATACGGCTCTTTTCGCTGTGAAAAATGCAAACGATAAAGTATTTCAGTAACACCTGCGTTGCTATGTCAGCAGCAACAAGGTAATTTGGTGCATGTTTTCATTTGTGATCCACCAAGACACCCTAAGGTTGTACATCTGGAAAATGGATGAATGTATTTTAATCCAAAGTACGCAACGGAGAGAGAGCAGCATGGCCACCATCAACAAATTTCTTCTCAGTTTGTCAAGCAGATGCTTTCACTTACAGAAAGCATATATAGCGCATGTAAACCAAGCACTTCAGAAGTGAATAAACTACTTGCAACTGTTGCATGATGTTCTTCACATCACAAGGTTTTCTTGCTTGTCCTAACAACCATGAGTATCAAGCAATGCATGCCATTAGCACTTGCACAAAGTGGCACAGCAATTCACTCCTTATTTCTTATTCAAATGTGCCAGATTCGTGTTTGTGCACAAGGATGTTTTAGAGTGCACAACTGCCTTAGTCATTAATGCCCAAACAAAAATACAAGGTAAAAGTGCAGGCACTAATCCTGCAGTTTAAAATGAAACAAAAAAAAAACCTTCAGTAAAACAGTACCAGCAACTGAAGAATGTATAACAAAGGTAAAACTACACAATGCCAACACAAAAACACAAAATGCACCAGTGACTAAACAACCAAATAAAAACAAAAACACAAAAATTGCTCAAACATAGCTACTCATACCACTACTACGAATAAAATGTGACCACAAAGTGCCTGCCAGCATCTGAGCTTGGGTTGCTCACAAGCCCAAAGAAACACGCAACTGAGCTAAAAATTGACAATGGTTTTGAACATGTTGCGTGATCAACAGCTCCTGAAAACAAGCCTAATCACCTATTTGTAGATAAATGACCGACTAAATCGGCAGTGCCAAATATACAAACTGGCTAAAATGATAAATACGTAAAATATGAAGGTATTAACAGAGCAGCAAACACATATATATAAATATAATAATTTGTAACTTAAAAAAGTTCACTTATCTTATAAGAAATGATGACCGTTTTCTTATAAATTGACTAGGATCACAATTTCGTGAATATCTTATTCACATCAGCTTGAACCATCAACAATCTCGTTAATGTTACCCTGTTAGATGTCACTATGTTTTTTTTTTTTTTTTTTGGTACCAACATCTGAAAATGAAAAATTTAAAAACAGAATCGACTGCCGGTATTTCAAAATTCATTATATAATAAATCCTTTCATGGAAGTGTTGAAAACAGTGTTGTTGTATAAATTAAATTAATTGGGAGTCGATTAATGACACAAAACAACACTCACTTTTAAATTTTCCCGGAACCGGTTTCTGAGGCCTTCCCTCTATCTTCAGCCGGACATCGACTGGTTCTCATTGGTGTAGCTGGCAATATTTTGTCATCGGTCTCCTCTGGTGGCGGTTCGAGGAACTTGCTGAACAAATCTTTCTGGGGGATGTCGAAATTGAATACTTTGTTCCTATTTTTTGAAATAAAGATTTGTTCCCATGTGGACAGTTCTTCTTTTCCTGTTGTATGTTTTAGTAATTTTGGTTCTGGATTTATGTTGTGGTTTTTTTCCCAAAAATGCGTGGCAACTGCTGATTTTTCTAATTGTTTGTATTTTATGTTCCTAAAGTGTTCCTTTGCTCTTGTTCCTAAATTTCTTTTGGTTTTTCCAATATAAATTTGACTACAGTCACAGCATTCAATTTGATATATACCAGATTTTTTGTTAGATGGAATGGCATCTTTGATGTTTGAGCAAATTAGGTTTTTTAAGGAGTAATGGTTCACTGGAGCTAGTTGAACGTTTTGTTTTTTGAAGACTTTTTTGAATCTAAAAATAATCAGAAATAAAAATAGAATAAACTTTGGCATTTACAGAAAACCAACACAGACAGACAACTACATAAAAGCTAATGGCTACAATCCAAGATCCCACAAACAGGCAATCTTCAATAGTTTAGCACACAGACTGTTCAACATCCCTCTCACAGCAGAAGAATACAAAATAGAATACAACAAAATTATTGAAATAGCACAGAAAAATGACTTTCCCAAATCACTAGTAGACAAAAAAGTGAACTTAGCAAAAAAGAAGAAACTACTAAAGGAAACCACAACCCTCTCAGCTACAGAAATTAAAATGATCTTCAAAAAATTCACTTACCATCCATGGGCCTTTGATAAATTCAAAAAAGTCTTCAAAAAACAAAACATTCAACTAGCTCCAGTGAACCATTACTCCTTAAAAAACCTAATTTGCTCAAACATCAAAGATGCCATTCCATCAACAAAAAATCTGGTATATATCAAATTGAATTCTGTGACTGTAGTCAAATTTATATTGGAAAAACCAAAAGAAATTTAGAAACAAGAGCAAAGGAACACTTTAGGAACATAAAATACAAACAATTAGAAAAATCAGCAGTTGCCACGCATTTTTGGGAAAAAAACCACAACATAAATCCAGAACCAAAATTACTAAAACATACAACAGGAAAAGAAGAACTGTCCACATGGGAACAAATCTTTATTTCAAAAAATAGGAACAAAGTATTCAATTTCGACATCCCCCAGAAAGATTTGTTCAGCAAGTTCCTCGAACCGCCACCAGAGGAGACCGATGACAAAATATTGCCAGCTACACCAATGAGAACAAGTCGATGTCCGGCTGAAGATAGAGGGAAGGCCTCAGAAACCGGTTCCAGGAAAATTTAAAAGTGAGTGTTGTTTTGTGTCATTAATCGACTCCCAATTAATTCATTATACAATGTTTATTTTTTAAAATCAATATCTTTTCCCAAACCATTAAATCTATCAGACCATTTAATTGTTTTAATAATTTAACTTCTGCATTTATTTCATGGTTAAATGACCACAAATGATTTGCTATGGCCGACTTATCAGTTTTATATTTAATGTTATGTAAATACTCTTTTGTTCTGGTTTCCAAATTACGTTTTGTCTTTCCAATATAAACTTTACCACAATCGAAACAATTAAATTGATAAATACCAAATTTCTTATTATCAGGAATTTTATCTTTTTTAGAGAAATGCAGTGAATTTTTTTTTAAAAAATAGACGGTTAAAATTTTAAAAAATTTACTTACCATCCTTGGGTTAATAAATATTTTCAAAATATTTTTGAAGACTTTGGTATAACTTTGGTTCCTCAAAATAAATATAGTATTAAAAGTTCACTGCAGTTCTCTAAAAAAGATAAAATTTCTGATAGTAAAAAATGTGGTGTTGATCAATTCGATTGTTTTGATTGTGATAAAGTTTAGTTTATATTGAAAAGACAAAACGTAATTTGGAAACCAGAACGAAAGAGCATTTTCGTAACATTAAGTATAAACAAACTGATAAATCGGCCTTAGCGGATCATTTTTGGTCATTTAATCATGAAATACATCCGGAAGTTAAATTATTAAAACAATTAAATGGTCTGATAGATTTAATGGTTTGGGAAAAGATATTTTAAAAAATAAACATCGCATAATGAATTTTGAAATACCAGCAGTCAATTCTGATTTTGAATTTGTTTCATTTACAGATTTTGGTAGTACTGACAAAAACATATTAACATCTAGCAATGGTAACGTTAACGAGATGGTTCAAGCTGATGAGGTGAATAAGACATTCATAAAATCGTGATCCTACTCAATTTATAAGAAAACGGTCATCATTTCTTATAAGATAAACTACAAATTATTATATTTGTATATGGCTAAAACGACTTTCTCGCAATAACAGGCATGTGATGATGAAGTAGACCAGCTGATAGGCAGGGGCTTTACCTTTGGGCTATTGCTTTTAATTAACATTATCACAGTTATGTCATCAATAGTGAACTAGAGCTAACACAATAGTCTCTAGCCCCCAAGCCTGCAGGTTCAAACTTGGCATAGGTTAATGGATTTTTTGGGCCTTAATATCCTTAACATAGCTTCCTTTGGAAAGGAAGTAAAGTTGATGGTCCCAGATGATAAATTTACAGCACATAAAATAACCTAAAGAATGATAAAGAGGCCTATCAGCAAAATTAAGCGGTCTTTCATGCCTAATATAGAACTGGATGCTGCAAAGCATAGCAGTTAAATAAAGAGTGTCCATAAATAAAAACTCAGTTTAATTTTTTAGCTTTGTTCCCCTAAAGACCAGTCCAGTCAGCCTTTAAGCCCTCTAGGATGAAATAATGTAAAATTGTGATAAAACCATCAGAAGGTACACACACCTGAGATAAAAGGGCTGCTTTCACAGCAGTGTCAGTCTCACTTCCATGTAGGATGAAGCATCCATAAACCCACACAAAGGACACATTAACCCCAGCATCAGCGAGCAAGTGAACACAATCCTGGACATAATGTACGACAGGATGGTAACCATATAGCAAACTAAGGCTTTGAAGGGTAGTCAAAGGCACTGGAGCAAATAAGCCACTGCTACAAGCTTATCACTGAATATATAAGAGAGCTCAATAAATACCATAAAGCTCAGCTGTAAAATAATGAGCACTGTGGTGAAATGTAATACTCTGAGTCTCATGGTATATACCACTATCCAAACAACCTTCAAACCATTAATGTACACGAAAGTGCAGTGGTCAAACTGCGCTTCAATATCTAAAAAGGCCATATTAACAGCCAAAGTTGGTGTCATCCACTTCAGCATGGAGATTTACCTGAGTGACAGGGAATTGGAGCCATGGAGGGAAATTGTGCTTTTCTTCTGGGAAATGTCACTCAACTGACGAAATAAGTAAAAATGAACAGCAGTAAGGGCAGAGACCTCAAGTAATGAATCGCTAAAAACTGGAGTAAAAAACAGAAGTCTCGGTAGATTAGAGTGTCTGCACGTCTAACTGCAAAGAGGAACACAGCTCCACCGAGTTCAGCAGCTCCTGTGCTCAAGGTGATAGCTGGACTCAGGAAAAGTGCTAATACTGATGCTGTTACCACGGTGTTCTATTAGCCTTTCTTCTTTTCATTCTGGAAATACTGTAACCATAACTTTTCTTTATTATTTGCATTAATCCTGCTATTTAAACTTTTTTCCACCCAGAAATTGTAAAACTGCTTTATTACATAAATAAAACTTCTTCTAAAGCACACAATAATACTTAGATATAAGTAAACAAGACTTGTAAAACATATGTAAATATTACCATCCCTTCAGTGTATATATCTGCTTGTTTTATTAGATATAAGTTATTGACAAAGCTTACAGTAATTATTGTAATTACCAAATGGTGAATAAACTATTACTAGGTATCTATTAGATACTGA
This sequence comes from Mantis religiosa, assembly GCA_030765055.1. Lineage (NCBI taxonomy): Eukaryota > Metazoa > Arthropoda > Insecta > Mantodea > Mantidae > Mantis > Mantis religiosa. The sequence continues at coordinate 66,218,348 of CM060950.1, read as the reverse complement.
TACCTTGTTCTTCTAGCTTTTAAAGCAATACAGTGGTGTCTTGCTAATCCGAGGCATGGGGCTGAGGGGACCTCAGATTATATGGACCATGAAAGGAAAAATCATAAAAGAAACAAACTAATAGTAAATCAGTAAAGACTTTAGTGTGACTGTTTTGTTTAGAAAGAAGTAACAATACATATTAATTTCCATTAATACACGGCTGTTAATCTGTTAGCAATAGTTATAACAAAAATTGCATTTCACCAGCAAGTGTTAGCTTAACATTCATGTTAAATCTATCAGAAGAACATTTTCTACAGAGGTATAGACTCTTGAAACAAGTTGTTATGAAGGTTACTGAGGAAGTACAAGAGAGGATATAATATGCATCAAATAGGAATATGCAGATCTCGCCTTTGCTTCAAGTATTAATAACTTTGCAATTTTATAATTCACTTAATTCTATGGATAATACACTGTCCACCTCCTGTCTTGAAACGTTCTAAGTCATTCTTCACTTCTGTCCTTTGCACCTGGTTTCAAATTTACGCAATACTGATGAAGTTGCTTCATACTTATGGTTGTGACATTTGCATTCAAATGAAACTCATTTCCAATCTTTTTCCACATCACATTTCCTCCTTCATATTTACCACATCTGTCCTCTTATTTTCCTCAACATCCTTATATTTAGTTACTAATTCAACTAACAATTTTTTCTCAATTGATGAGAAATTTGTCCTCTGGCTTCTGATTTTGTTCACCCACCATTTTTTCAGCTGTGTGTAAAGGAAAACAAAAACAAAAGTGCATTGCAGTATGTTCAGAAAATAAGATTCATCAACAGCCTTCTATATCTGCAATATTTACAAGTTGCTTGGCGTTAACACGTGTTTGTTATTATTTTCAGAAAACAAGTTGGTGAAATGCAAGAGTTTTAACACTTTTGCTAATGCAGTAACAATTGTTACATTACATTTGTTAACGTCGATTTTAACCATTGGTGAAATCGGGCATTAAAGTACTTATATGTTGTAAGTCACTGTTGAGGTAGTTGTCTGCAAGGACTCCTAGTGGGAAAAATGTAAGCAGCTGGAAGAACCAGAGACCAGGAGATCCATGGTTCAATTCCCAGCTATGGCTAAGAATTTTTTCTAAATAATATATATGGAACCATTATTTAAAGAAATATTTAAGCATCTTCCGCTTCAATAACATACTGTGCTCTTCTTAAGTCTTCTTCCTCCCTTTCAGTTCATTCAGCATTTCAACAAATGTGAAGTATGTGATAAACACATCAGGTGTAAACTAATAGGTACTAAACTAAATGAGTAAACTAAATGAGTACTAATTCAGAAATGTATATATAGGTTAGATGAATTATAATGAATAATTATATAACAAATGTATGTATATATTCAATTTAGTTTAATCTTGTAATATTAATGTAACCTATGAACAAATTTATGTATACCCATTGTATTGTAGAATCTGACAATATCTGAAACTTGTATGAAGTCTACAGACAATAAACATCATTATTGTTACTGATGATGAAGGAAAAACTACATCAAGTGGCTCAGATTGTATGGAAACTTGGTTTTACAAAACTCTACTGTATATGTTCCCGATAATCTTATAACATTTGATGACAAATATCAAATCAATGGAATGCAACACTGCTCTCAATTACATCTCAGGCCGCGCTGTAGCTCAGTGGTTAGACCGCTTGGCTCTCACCAAGGCGGCCCAGGTTCGATCCCAGGCGACCGCAAAGTGAGATTTGTGGCTGGGGCGGGTTTTCTCCGGGACCTCCGGTTTCCCCCACCATCTCATTCCACCGGTGCTCCACCTTCGTCTCATGTATCATCAGTGTCACCGCCTGCGGTGCCGTATGTAGTAAAAGCGGGCGTTAAACACTACACACACAATTACATCTCAAAATTTAAAAAAAGGAGAAACGTCATTTTGGTAATTGCAGAAGACAACCGAGTGACATACCTGGAAAAGGTTGGTATTTTCCATTGATGGAAGTGCTCGTCTTTCATCACACTGGCCTTTCACATCTTCTATATTTGCACCCAGTAGCTCATTTTTTAACAAGCATGAATATGCAAGTCCATCGCGACCACTTTCTCCATTTTCTCTTGCTTTCTTAGCATTAAGACCATTTCTACCACTTTCCTAAAATAAAACACATGGTTACTTAATATCTGGACTTTAATTTAAGATACAAGACTTAATGTAGTGTATGTATGTACAGTAAAAATAAGCTGACAATATATATGTTTATAGCACATTTTTAGACAAGGGCTATTTTTATTCAACCTCCAATAATACTTCTGGTCACAACCAATGTGAACAGAAGAATGGTTTTATCGACAAGAGTTCACTACACCCATAAGCTAATTTTCAACATAATCATGAAGACTGAAATCTTTGTGATGCCAATGCATCAGTTTTCCAATACCCTTTGCAAAAACATTTACCACCTGTCTTTTGGGCCAGGTCCTAAGATCACTGATGTGGAAATACTGTCTCCTACAAACAGTTGTTAATATACAGGTAAAGATGGAAGTCATTTGATACTAAGTTTAGGCTGACAAACACTTTCGTCCTTGACCATATATATCATGAAAATCTGTTTGGCCACATTCAAGAGGCCCCGAGTCTGAATCTCAGTCAGGGCAAGTTATCTGGATAATCCAATTATTCAATACAAAATTATTAAAAGGCATGATAAACCAAAATAAACTGACAACATGGGAGAAAATATTCATATGGAAATATAAGGACCGCGTAATGAACTTCAAAACCTACAGTACATAATTTGACAAAGCAGCTCATAGTTCCACCACCAGAGAGAGGAGAGCAGATGACAAAAGATGCTAGTTGGAGAGAGGTTGAAAATGGAGGCAATGGCCTTTGAAACTAGTCCCTCGATAATATAAAAAAACGTAAGTGACAAGTGTCAATAAACCAACTACAAATATTAATTTTTAGATGAGTCGTATTTATTACACATCTGCTTCACTTTCGCTTCACTGTGGTGTTCCAATACAGTTAAATCCCTTATCCTGAAAGATGAATGTCGAGTAACTGTAAGCTCTATGGACTCTGGGCTCACTTGAGCATCATTTCACCCATTTCATTCATCGTACAATATGACAATGCTGGATGTAAGTTTAAAACAAAACCTCTGAATACCACATAAACAGCTCATTTTGAGGTGGACTTACACTACATTATGCCCTCATTAAAATCTGTAACTTGATCTTAGCTGGGAGGCTAAAGCAAAGGGCATCTAAAGAACTCATCTTTAAGAAGCTAATGTATTAAATGTGTTTAACTTTTTCTTTCAACATTATAACACCCTGACCATGAAAGACAAACTGATATTCGGAAGCAACTGTTGCATCTGTGAACACTATTTCAAATATGAGAACCGAAATTAAACAGGAACTGTAAAAACACCCTAAAAAGGAAAAGGAAAGGACATGTAGTGTTTTAGGACAAGTGGATGATTTTGTTCAGTGCTATTCACTTTAAAATGCATCGCTTCTTTTTAAACAACCAGTCTCCTACTAAGATTAGTTGCTTTAGTGAACAATGACCCAGATCTTCCAAATTTTAAGAAAGCCATGTTCCACACTTGACTGAAAGACATCAGGTTTGAGTTTTCACAAAGAAACAAAATTAACATAATTGACCGGGAAGATATTGTGGTTTGGAGAAAATATTACCTGAAATCTGTGTGACAATTTTGTGTAGAAGGACACATAATTTATTACTTAGACGAAACCTGGACAAATGAGGGACATGTCACTTCAAAGTGACAGATAACTGTAGAGTCAAAGAAAGGTGCACTTTTTCTGGACTTTTCAAAGTTTTCAAAAATTCCAGCTGGCAATGGTAAGCGTCTAATCATTTTGCATATTGGCAGTGATAACGGGTTCCTTGATGAGGGGTTATTAATCCTGATTAACATAAGTTTTCAGTCACAAAATTATGTTTTATAACTTTTCTTTAACAGTTTCTTTAATTACTTGATTTACTTTATTCAGTAAATATGAGCCAAGTGCTTTCCTAACCCTGCACTGGTACAGTGAAAGATATCACTGTTGCGATAAGAGATTTAAACAGCTCATGGCAGAGAACTTCAACCATGTATTTGTTGGTGGACAGACACAAACCGCAATGCTCATGTGCATCCCACTTTAAGCCTAGAGGGACTTTGAGGACAGTTCAATTTGCATCTCTTCAGCAGTACACAAATTCCAAACCTTCTTGGTAAATGTATACAATCAGCCCCAATAAACTAGAGTGTAAAACATTCATTGGAACTGGAACCTAATAATCCACATAAAATAAATCAAGTATTTACAGAACAGAGTGCAAAGATTGTGAAAAGATACATGCTGTAAAAATGAAGAGAGTCTACTATCTGTTTTAAATGGGATGATGTTTGTCTTTGAATGCTACTAGATGAGCAACCCATTGGAGTCCTGCAGTGTTGTGTGACGAGCATTCCCCCTAAGTGTTGTGTGACAAGAGCCAACCTAATCAATCTCTATTAAATACTATTCATGCTAAGAGAAAAATTCAGATTTTCCCAGAACTGATCCTTATGGAAGGTAGAAGGTAATGTATCTAACAACCATAAAACCCCCATATTTTTAGCTCAAATACAAATAAACCACTATTATACTATAACAATACATCACAACATAAGCACTGTAATGAATAGCATTATTGGTTGGCATGTATGTAGATATATTTTTAATTACTCAGAACCAAAATGATATATTTTTAATTACTCAGAACCAAAATGTAAACATTTGATATGACATGATAAAAGAATTACTTTGAATAAGCAGAAGCGTTTGTTAAATTTGAGCGAGAGGAAACATGACACTTCCTATTGGCCTGGCAAAACGAATCTATTCAAATTATGTCTTTGTTTAGGAATGGTTCATAATCCCTATTTACTCTAGAGAGTTCAAAGCAGTATTATTCAATTGTTCTTCCATGCAAAAGTGTATCAGCTCAAATAGTTTTTGTAATATAAACAAATAAATATAAATATATTTACTGAATGCATCTTGAGGTAAAGCACTATCATTATTGGTTGGTTTGTATGTGTATACATATACTTGTAATTACTTAGAACTAAAATTTAAACTATTGGCATGACGTGATAAAACAATTACTTTAAATAAGCCAAGGTGTTAAATTTGAGAAAGAGCAAATGCTTCATTTCCTGTTAGCCGTGGAATCCTGTATGCTTATGTTTATGAATGAATGCTGGATAGTGTTTATTTACTCTGGAGAGGCTTCTTCACCTTCCCTAGATGTACCACTATCGTGGCACTAGGGGATTCTTGTTCCTCTATCCCTTTTAAGGGCAGGCCTGAGGAACCGAAGCTTTGGTTCCGATAGTGGATCCAATAGAAAACCAGGATAGGTGATCAGCCCAATGCCTGTTGTGAAGGTGAAGGAAATGGATGATATGTATGAGGGCGACATGAATGATAGGAAAGATAGTATTATTTTTACTGTCTACACGTTCTTTAAAAAATTGGGCAATGAGGAATATAGAAATCAGCTTGATTTCAAAAATGCTCAATGGCTTACTGCTGAAGTGTGTGGTGCCCTGGTAAGTAAAGCAAGTGTGTCCTGCATTTGTGGAGAGGCAGGAAAATCTAATCCCAGTGGTGCCCAAGTGTTTTGTGTCGCCCAAGAAACATGTTGGTCCTCCAAAGAGGGTTTCAAATTGAAGTGACTTTGACAAGAACGTACTTAGAACTGTGTTCGAGTTTTATGATCAAGGTGAATTTCCAACTATACTGAAAATAACTTGTGCTCTTAGGACTAAAATTTGAAACCAAAATTAGGGATTCAATAAATAATCGTAATGGATCACACATGAACATTTGGTATATATGTTAAATATGAACAGGATGTTAGTTAAGCTGTTTACCATGAGGTAGCTGGCTCCTAGGGGGGTGTACATATGGTCGACACTTGAAAAGAGGCTGGGACCCTTCTTAGTAGCTGCTGACCGAAACAAATGTAACAAAAGGACCACTTGAGTAGGGGGTGATGAAGCTTAGTGCAGATTCCACATGCAGGAAGTGCAGTGGAAAGGATGAGTCTTCTCTACATATTTTGTGTGAATGTGAAGCACTTGCTACACTTAGACACTTTATTCTGGGCTCAGACAAACTGAGACCAGATACTATACGGAGTGCTCATCCAAGACTTATCCTGTCCTTTTTGGAGGCCATGGGACTTGAATAAACACTCCAGTAAGAGGGGCACAATGGACCCAATATGCGGACTACGTGCAAGGGACCAAAAGGGCTCAACCCATTTAGTTTCATTCATTCACTCGCCACTTGAGTAGGCGATTTCTGATATGATTAACACATTTTCTTGAAAGGAATCTCTAACACAGCTGGACGGATTGTCCACGAAGAAAGATGTGGCTGGACGAAGCATCTTTTCTTGCCATACATAAGGAACCACGTGTTATCGCATAGTATGTTTCCCATACGTAGCTCCGGACATTAATATAGATGGATGCACATTCGTCAGCAACTTTGCGATTTCCGTGAATATCATAAATAGATGCAATTATTAAACAGGTCTTAAACTTGGATTCCAATGTCATCCTTACTCCTATATACCCCGCACAGCCTAGGATAAGACTGTTGCTCGAGACTGAGGCTAGACCGCACATTGCTTCCAATTTGCATAACGTTGTCGGAAAAAGTGGTGACAAATTTCATACACTGGGTCAAAATTGACAGAATTTTGAGGGGATTAGGGTTCAGGTACAGAAAGACAAATGATGGGCATCAATTTTTAATGGAGAGGAGTGACACTGTTGCAGCAAGATTAAAATTCTTACACAAAAAGCAAGAAATTAGACATTCTGGTGATGCGAGACTATCTTTTACTTAGACTAGACATAGGTAAATCAAAAAGGCACACTCAAAAGTCAATCTGGCAAGACTCCTCAAAAAAGAGTGGCCTAAAGGTACATGTTGGAAAAGGCTGCCGGCTCATCATTTGTAATGCAGGATCTGCTAAGACAGGGTTCCTACCAGAAAGCAAATGGATTTTTCTCTCCAAAAGTACCTCAGACTATCACAAAGAGATGACAGCTGATACATTTCAAAAATGGCTTTTTAACAGATTCTTACATTTAGAAGAGGGAAGCATTATTATAATGTATAATGCACCATATCATTCAATTATTGCAAATAAAATACTGAATTCATCCAGGAGAAAGAATGAAATTGTTGAATGGTTGCAAAAAAAGGGGGTTGAATTTTTGGAGAAACTAAAAATGAGTTACTGCAAAGAGTACTTCTGTTTAAAAATATGGAAAGATGTATCAGCTGGATCAACTTGCAATTGAAATGGGACACAAGGTAATATGCCTCTCGCCTTATCACTGCCAATATAATCCAACTGAATTGGTGTGGGATCAAATAAACCAGGGAGTTGCAAACAGAAATAATACTTTTGAACGACCTGTTCACAAAAAAATTGACAAGGTAACACAACAGGACTGGGAAAACTGCATGAGACATGCAAAAAACCTACAAAAAGGTGATTTTAAGAAAGAAATAACACGTGAAGAGATTTTGGAACCTATAATCATAAATTTGCAAGACTCAGACAATGAAGACTGTGATAAAGACGAATTGTCCCTTGACGTGACATTGACAGCGATATGGATGAGCCACTGGCAGTTCCATTGGATTAGAATAACAGATCATTCATAAACTGTAATTATAGCATTTAAAAATACATATAATTTGCAAAACTGCTTTTCTCATTTTTTATTTTGACAACTGCATCACTATAAAAGTTTGGAAAATTTAATTGGGTTACCCTTACATCTAGCACCAAGCAGACCTGCACAAGTGGGAATAACAAGCTGGCAACACTGAGTGCACTAACACATCTGATTAGCTGGACTCCAGAACTCATCCCATTTGAAACATAATAAGCATCAGACTGCAGAAACGCTGGAGGACCATAAAATTGAAACTTAGATGATCAGCAGTTCCTTTTCATTTTAAGGGAGAAAATAAAAATAAACTATTAACATCATTAAAGGATACATCTAACTAGGGTATGAGTAAAGGTATTAACAAAATGATATGAACATACGCCAACAAACCTTTGACTTACCAGCTGAAGATAGGCTCATACAGAATTTCACTACATGTTCGCCAGTCATCGAAGAAAAACAACAAAATCTATAAGGTCTAACAGTCAACAAGTAGCTGACTATTCAGACAATGGCCAAGAAAACCACTTATAAAATACCATAAAAAAGTAAATGAAGCTTGGAGTGAAGTGTCAGCTGATACATAATTTCAATGCACTGCCTAACTATAGGGACACACACATTTAATACTCGTCTAATATTATGCTGATTGTAATAAACAAAGATGAAACCAGTATATTTCTTCAGTACATTTTAAAATATTTGTCATCAGAAATATTTCTGTATCCACAATACAATCATTAATATTCATACAACCAACATGTTGTTTTGCTAATACTTACAGTGATCATGGCAAACTTGGTTTGCCAATTATTGCCAACTCTTGAAGGAATGAAACGATCACTCTTTATAGTCCCAGGGCTCTGCGGCATTAACGATGTTGGCTGTAACAGTAGCAACAATGGAACATTACCTCATCACCACCATCAACGAAAAAGAAAATTACTCTTTGGTGTCACCATTCAAATTTAAAATTAAGCATGAGCATAACAATGTGTGTCTGGAGGAATTTAGTCACAGTGACATCAAAATTAATCGTAAAACTATTTGTAGTCGGTTTGAAACTAGTCCCTCAATAACAAAGAAAAGTAAGTGACGAGTGCCAATAAACCGACTACAAATAGTTTTACAATGAGCATAACAAATTTAAAAGCTAAATAGTATAATACACTGTTCATGCTGATTTTATAACAAAAAATAAACAATGATTTAAACATAAACTTAAAATAATTATAAGTGTAGAAATGGTTGACCATGAAACATTTCAAATGAAAATAAGAGAGAAAAACTACTATATTGAAGTAGATCAGCAGCTGATGAGAAAGACAATTTAAAAAATATTTGTATACGTATGTATATTGTTAAGTGTGTAAATGAGATTTCCTACTCCTTGTTTATTTTTATTTCATAAACTTAGAAGTTCGCAAGGTCCAAACTTTCAAGTTTATAAATATTAAAAGCAGAAGCATTATTAACAGTGAAGTATTCTTCATTTTTGAGTTTGATTTATGAGTCACTATGTTTACACTCAACTTCACTTACTATGTTGTATAATTGAAACGTTTTCAAGATCATTCGATCTCACCCTCAGCTGTTTGGTGACTAAATGAACATTCTTCTTCCTCCACTACTACGGTGCTCCGATCCCTCTGCCAATCTGGTGTTAGGGGCACTAAGTTTTAATACTTCATTTAATGCCGGGATTTCAAATTTTATAACTTTTTCCCGGTTTTTGGTTATGAATATTTTTTCCCAAATATCCAATTCTATGGGTGTACTTAAAGATTTTAACAGTTTTATATTATGGCCAATGTTGTGGTTTTCTGTCCAAAAATGGTGTGACACCGTTTGTTTCAAACTTTATGTTCCTCTGGTGTTCTTTTTGCCTGGTTAACAAGTTTCTCTTATTAACTTTAAAGAGAGTCGATTAAAGACACTAGACAACACTTACTTACATGTTTCTGAGGCTTTGCCTCTATCATCGGCCGGCTCTCGACAGAGCCGGCCGATGATAGAGGCAAAGCCTCAGAAACATGTTCCGGAAAAATTTAAAAGTAAGTGTTGTCTAGTGTCTTTAATCGACTCTCTTTAAAATTAATTTATCATAACAACACTGTTTTCAACACTTCCAAGAAAGGAATTGAAGTTTCTCTTATTTTTTCCTATGTAGCTTTTATCACAGGTTTCACAGTTTATCTGATAAATTTCCAATTTCAAAGTGTTGGGGATTGAATTTTTTAGTGGTTTATTTAGCAGGTTCTTCAGACTGAATTTGTTTTAAGTTTAGTCTTTTGAAGATTTGTTCAAATTTTCTACAAGGATGGTAGGTGAATTTTCTATATTGCCAGTTTGTGTTTTTAAGCAGTGTGAGAGTGGTCTTTTTTTATAGTTAGTTTTTATTCATCCTTTTGATCATATTACATGATATAGGACATGTCAAGTACTTATAACTAAAAATTATACAATATACATATATACAACACAAGTTTGGAATGAAAATTCAACTGTATGTACAGTATAATAATAATAATAATAATAATAATAATAATAATAATAATAATAATAATAATAATAATAATAATAATAATAATAATCATCATAATAATCATAATAATCATAATAATCATAATAATCATAATAATAATCATAATAATCATAATAATCATAATAATAATAATCATAATAATAATCATAATAATAATAATAATAATAATAATAATAATAATAATAATAATAATAATAATAATAATAATAATAATAATAATAATAATAATAATAATAATAATAATAATAATAATAATAATAATAATAATAATAATAATAATAATAATAATAATAATAATAATAATAATAATAATAATAATAATAATAATAATAATAATAATACACTTGTAGTTAACATATTCAAACAATTCACCTATACTATAAAACATTAACATCATTAACATTAACAAAATCAATTGTCAAAGTAATCATAATATTCTTTTATGCTATAAAAACAATGGAGTGAAAGAAGTTTTTTTGAGACAAATTCTAAATCGATGCAGTGCAGGTATTTGCTTCAGATAATTGGGTAATTTATTATAAAGCTGGAGGCCAGTATATACAAAACTTTTTTCAAAAGAACTAGTGCTATGTGTGATTACATGAAGGTTATCTTTTCTTCTGGTATCATGAGAATGTATCTGTGAGTTTGTTGTGTACATACTGAGATTATTAGATTAGATTAGATTGATTTGCATTCAGTAGGTTCACTTGTAGCCAGAAAAGGCTGTGAACATTGAACATGTCTATTTTTTATGTAGCATAATGTTTCATATATGTAAATACAGGGGAGGGGCAATATATTTAATTCCTTAAATAGTGGCCTACAACTGGTTCTTTTATTAACATGTATTATCCTAATTGCCCGTTTTTGCATTTTAAAAATAGATTTTGCTCCTGTTGAATTACCCCAAAATAATATTCCAAAGCTAAGAACAGATTGAAAATATGCATGATATAAAGATATGACCGATTTCAAGTCCATGATTTTTGAAATGACTGTGATGGCATAAGTTATTTTACTCAGTTTTTGAGATAGTTTTTGAATGTGAGCCGACCACTTTAAATTATTATCCACCCATACCCCTAGAAATTTTGTACTATCTGTGTATGAGATATATTTGCCCTGGAACTCTATAAAGGGATGACTGGCAAGTGTATTTTGTTTATGATGAAAAGCTATTGCTGTTGTTTTTTCTGTATTTATTAATAATCTATTAATGTTGAACCAGTTTAGCAATTCAGACATTGTCTGTTCTATCTTAAATTTTAAGGATCTCAAGTTGTAACCAGAAATATATAAGTTTGTATCATCAGCAAATAATGTTGGATAACTATTTTTTAAGGAACACTCTAGATCATTTATATATATATATATATATCAGAAATAAAACAGGTCCAAGAATTGAACCTTGGGGGACACCACATTTTATTGCTGCCATAGATGATAAATATGTTGTAATTTCCATTTGTATTTACATGTGTATAAGCGATTTCTACCATCTGTTGTCGGGATGTTAAATATTCTTTAAACCACTTGTTCACTGTTCCACGTATACCGATAACAGCTAGTTTTTCCAATAAAATTTTGTGGTCTACTAAGTTGAATGCCTTTGACAAATCTAAAAATATACCAATATTTTCTTCTTTTTTATCCATAGATTCATATATATGTTTAACAAAATCTGCTATTGCTGTGTTTATTGACTTGTCTTTACGAAATCCATGTTGTTTGTTTGTTATTATACTGTGTTTATCGAGGAATGATGTAAGTCTGACGTACATTACTTTTTCTATTAATTTTGAAAAAACGGATAGTAGTGATACAGGTCTATAGTTACCTACATCAAATTCTTCTTTCAAAAACTCCTCCTTACTCAGCGGGATGTTGTATAGCCGGTGAATTAGACTTCTAAAGGCAGCTAGTTGATGTGAAACTGGGTTGTATTCATTTTTCTTTATGTAATTATGTGTGTGGGCTTCCTGTATATTCCAAAATCTATACCATGACGATTTCTAGTTATCTTGAGGTCCAAAAAGGGTAGGGTGTTGTCTCTTTCTACTTCCATTGTAAACTGGATATGATTATCTTGCAGGTTTAGTAATTTTACAGAATCTTCTTTAAGTTTTTCCGGAATGATAGCAAAAACATCAACATATCTCCGCCAAAAATTGTAAATATGTGGGAAGGCCTTTACTATGTGTGTTTCAAAATAGCTCATGTATAGGTCTGCTAAGATAGGCGAAAGTGGGCTCCCCATAGCTAATCCTTTTGATTGTCTGTAGAATTTTTGGTTAAACATGAAGTAATTATTCCTTGTGCATAAATCTGTAAGACTGATGTCATCTATTTCTGTGGGGTCCGTTGTAGTCTGAGTTAGCCATTTTTTTGAGGAGTGTAGGTATTTTTTCTACCGGAATGCTAGTAAAAAGTGCCTTAAGGTCAAACAAATTCTAAGGAGTTCTTTATTCCCAAACTTTGAAATTTGTTGTATGATTTTAATTTTCTTACTAACGACTTTGCAATGTGGTACGTAGGTGAATTGATGCCATTGATGATGGGTCTCATTCTATTGTCTTGTTTGTGGATTTTTGGTAAACAGTACAACCTTGGTAGTGTGGGCTTGGAAGATTTTAAGTTGTATTTTTCAGATGTAGTTAATGTTTTTGTGACTGATAAAGCTTTATTGACAGAAGTGATACTTGGGGTTAATGGATTTTTTGGAATTGTTTCATATTCTGGACTATCTAACATAAGGTTTACTCTCTGAATATAGTCTTCTGTTTCTATAATTACTAGAGAATTACCTTTGTTGGCTTTTAGGTACACCACTGGCTTCCTATTTAAATTTCTTATTATCTTGTTGTAATTTTGATAGTATTTTGGGGACAACTGTTTTATTATATCCAGACATTCCATTTGGGCTTTGATTACGTTTTCATTTTTTAGGTTATGTGTGGCTATTTCTATGTTGGCGATATTATCGGTCTATAATTATTAATATTCTTTTCATCACCCTTTTTATACAAGGGGCGTACACAATGCTCACTTTAAGACAATGTGGAAAGCTACCTTCTTCTATAGAAAGATTAATTAAATAAGATAAAGGCTTTGAAATAGCATATTTACAGTATTTTAAAATTATCGGACTTATTTCATCCCAACCATGGGATGATTTGCTTTTAAAATCAGAAATTATATAAATTATCTCCTTAACCGATGTTGGATTTAGGAAAAGAGAAGAGCTAACGTTTATATGTTTATCACAGTTAATAGAAGACCTGTTTGGTGAAGATGATCCAACATTAAGAAAAAAATTGTTAAAAGCCTCACTGACATGTACTGGATCATCAACTATATCATCATCTACTTCGATTTTGATGTTCTTATAGGTTTTCTTATTTTATCTACTTTCGTTTATAAATCTCCAAGCAGTTTAAGATACATTACTGGATTTAGTAATACTATTTTTATAAAAATTTGCCTTCAAGTTATTAAGAGCATCAAAATATTTCCTCCTGGCATTTTTAAATTTCTCTTTATAATAATAAAAAAACAGTATTTTTTTGTAGGTGATATAATTCCTTCGTTTCTAATTTTAGTTTCTTTAACTCCAAAGGAAGTTTAATTGGTTTTTTGTTCTTATTTATAAGTTTAGTACAGATCATTGGACAACAAAATTCAAAATAGGAATAAAATTTTTTATAAAATTCATTCCATTTGTCATTAACACTAAAATGTTGATATACACTATTCCAAGACTCCTCATTTAATAAACTCACCAACAAGTTCAAACACTCATTTTTTAATATCCTATGTTTACGAGTCGGTTGGACATGTCTTTTATATCTACTAAATTTAAAGTCAACATAATGAGATATAAGTATTAATTACACATGTATTTAGAACTTGACCATGCATGTTAGTAATAATATGATCAATAGTAGTACTAGAAGTATCTGTAACCCTTGTTGGGTTATGAACCAGCTCCACAAGATTAAATGATCTTAAGACTTCCTCTAATCTTTTATAGTGGGAGTCGTGGCTATCCACATTTACATTGAAATCCCCAGCAAGAATTATTTTTTACTTTGTAGTCCAGAATTTATCTAATAGACAATCTAATATGCGTAAAAACTCATACAGGCAGGCACTAGGGGATCTATATAATCCAAATATACAAATAGTATCATTTTCTGTTATTACCTTTATACCTGCTACTTCAATTACTTTTTCCAAGCAAAAACTGTCTAAATTTAACTGAACTATTCCAGATCATTTTGTACATAAATTACCACACCTCCACTTTTACATGAAGGTCTCACATATTTACTAACTAATTTGTAATCACAAAAATTAACTAATTCTAATTCATTGTCCTTCATTCCATATTCCGTTAGAATAGCCACCTATGGTTTAATATCATTAATTAGGCACTCAAATGCGAAATGCTTATTATTTAGATACTAAATATTTAAGTGAAAAAGACTAAAGTTATGATTTAAATTACTATTGGAAGGCAGGATGCATTGAGCTTCGTTAGAATTAAAATTGCCTATTTTACAATCACTATTTACCCCTATACTATCTGGAAAAACATACACCACATTATTAATCAGTTTTCCGATTGCACTGATCTTATGACATTACATAATAATTTTCCAAATTTAAAAGATTCTCTTCTATTTAAATGCACACCATCCATTGAAAAATCATTTTCATATAACCAAAAATTTCCATCAACAAACACATAGGACTTGGCTGAAAAAAAAAAAAACAGTTCAGTTCTTTATTAATGCACCTAACCTTTCCTATCGTAGCATCACGTCTACATTACACACCACTGATCACTATCTTGACGTTTGGTACCTCAACTTTTATAGAATTTATTAGGTCTTTCATTTTACACAAAATTTCTTTTGCATAGACACCCAACTTCATGTTATTAGAACCTGCATGGGTAAAAGTGCAGAATGAGTGTGCACAATTATGTTGGTACGGAATGACGTCATGAAAACAACTTGTTGCCAACTGCAGCACTCCGATATATGCCAACACAGCAGAGCGTTGCCAACACATTTTCTTTTTATCATAAACTAACGATACTGTATATACGCAAATACAGAGGAACGTTGCCAAACACATTTTCTTTTTCTTATTATAAACTAGGGATAGTAATGGGAATAGTGCATAGTAAGCTTTGTTTATTATTATACAATTATATTAATATAATAATAACAATTAGTATTAATAAAAACATTCTGGCAATGATCCAATGATGTTTAGGTCAGTTAATTTGGGTATTACAGTATTGCTGCATGCACTACCACTACGTCAGGTTTTGTAACCTTTAACCGCTTCGCCGATGGCCATTTAAACCCTTCAGGGGCAGGAAACGGATACCCAATAAACAGAACAAGACACTTAAATTGTTAAATGCTGTAAAAATGCATCATAAATACAACTCCGTATCTTCCGTATTTATTAAGTTATTTAAACGAAACAAAAACTGGTTTAAAACCCATTAAAGGCAGTATACATCTACAGTAACAATAAAGTAGAGACTACATTAATAAATCGTCGAAATTTCACTACATTGTTTCACTGTAGCAAAAGCCATTATTTGAATCATTTTGTTTTATGTGTATATGAGCCAATGTATGTATGTTTAGCTACGCAAGCGACTTCTACGGTTCAAGTTTAGTTCATTTATGCTATAGCAAGCGATAGTCATACAAGTATATGTTGCGTTACACTGAAAAGAAAACTCTGTCAGCATCTGTTATTACAGTGTTTCTCAACCAAGGTTTCTGGTAGCCTTATGCAGCTGTTTTTGCTCAGCATTTTAGTTATTTATACTCTCTCTGTGTTCAGAGTGATTTCTTATAGCTATCAAGAGCTAAATGAATTTCACATTTGAAATTGTTAAATTTCAATGTTAACCATGGCTTATCCCCGTAATGTAGCAAATAAATTAGCTTGGGTATGATGTATATACAGGCTTCTGATATTACTGTAGAAAATATGGAATATTTGTTGAGCGATTATTAAGATGTTTAGGATACAGTTAGCAGTGACGTGTACTGGTCTACAGATGGCAAGTTAGCTACTCCATTGTTTGGGGGAAATGGTGGGTCAAATATGGGTGATGCGGATCAGCTATTACTAGCTATCCCTCTTTACGAAAAACAGTTAAATGGTAAAGAAAAAAGTATTTTTATACCACTGGATGTAACCATGCACAATTGTTTAGTAATTTTCAGAGCTGTAAATTCACGCAAGACATTCATCTACCTGTACTTGCGCATATAAATAGCTCGTAACCTAATTGAGTATTATAATACTCAGAGGTAAGGGGTAAGAAATTCACTACGACATCACCCCTCATACTTGAGAGAAAACACTTTCCTAAAAGCATACCACCCACAACCAAAAAAGTCGCAACCGTTTCAAAAATGTCTAGTGTGTTGCGAAAAAGAAGTTCGCAAGGAAACCAATATTATTTGGTGTGAATCTGCAGATGTGCTCTTGGGTGTTTATCCCAGTTTGGAGGTGTACAATTCAAAAGGAAACCTTTAAGGGTACGTTTACATCCCATATAGAACTAATTTAAATTTATTGTAAAATAGGAAGATTAAAATAATTGGCGTTAAATGAGCATTAAATGCATGTATGTGCAGGACGTCTATACACGTCCATATTGGTTTGGGGCATTTTAACTTGGACGTCATATGACATCCATATCGGTGAAAGGGTTAAATTCAGAACTTCCAGTTTGGATCGAAGCTCCTTTAATTTTAATCCCGGAAAGCATCTTACCTCATGACCTTCACTTTTACCAGTATTAGATAACTGTAGATCACTGATTACTTGTTTTAACCGAGTATTTGCCTTTTGTAACTTGTCAATTTTACTTTTTAAAACACTAATATCTTCCTGATCTTTATTGCTGGATGTTGTTAGGATTCTTAATGCACTGAGTTCACTTGTTAGTTTAAAATTTTCCTTTTGCGCAGCACTTAGGTCCTTATTTAACTAAGTCTATTACAACGTGAAGAGAAGCCACCATTTCCTTAACTCGTTGCTTCCTTCCCACTATCGGAATCACTTTCATGTCGGTCGACTGATTGAAACACCTTGTTGCATTTATCCTTCTCCCTATCTCCATTTGCACAGGTTTCAGAATAAGTACGGATAACTTTAACACTATTATTAGAGTCCATTTCATCATATTTCACACATTTACTATCCGTTTTTTGCTGCATACTGCAAGTCATAACTACCTGCTGACGCCATCTTGTTCACATCTCTTGGGCTGCCTCCATTCTCAGCATGGCCATTAGCATTACGTGAATGGCCAAACGGTGTCATATTTTAGTGTCATACAACCCATTGAGAAGGGTGCACACTTTCACCCTTAATATTTAATATTTATTTACAGAATGTCATTCATAAATGGCAAACTACTTTAACTATAAACTTTAAATTGAATAAGATAAATATGGACACTTCAGCTTTAGCAGACGACCAAGCAATTATATCATCTACGGAAAACAATCTGCAAAAAGCTATTTATAATTTAAGTATAGTGGCTACTGAATATAATTTGAAAATTTCAGCTCTTTTATGGAAAAGATCCTGTAAGAGCTGAAATTGTGATTGATAATGTACCTACAGAACAAGTTATGGATTTTAAGTTTTTAGGAGTTTTCACTGGCAAGGATAAAACAAGACAAATGGAAAACAATTTATTTCAACACATATGTGGACAATTAGAACCTTATCAAAGAAAGTTTGCAGAAGACTCCTACTGAAATTTTATACTATTTTAGAAGTTCCAGCTCTATTATACGGGTCTGAGAGGTGGACTCTAAAGGTGCTTTAAAATGGTTGGAAGTTGAATTCCTGAGGTTTGTTGCAGGTTATACTTTAACCGCTTCGCCGATGGCCATTTAAACCCTTCAGGGGCCGGAAACGGATACCCAATAAACAGAACAAGACATTTAAATTGTTAAATGCTGTAAAAATGCATCAAATACAATTCCGTATCTTCCGTATTTATTAAGTTATTTAAATGAAACAAAAACTGGTTTAAAACCCATTAAAAGCAGTATACATCTACAGTAACAAAAAAGTAGACTACATTAATAAATTGTTCAAATTTCACTACTTTGTTTCACTGTAGCAAAAGTCATTCTTTGCGCTGAGCCTGCCTAATATTTGAATCATTTTGTTTTGTGTATGTACGAATGAATGTATGTATAGCTACGCAAGCGACTTCTCCAGTTCAAGGTTTTAGATTTTACTTTATTTATGCTATACCAAGCAACGAGTATATGTTGTGTTAAACTCACACGCTGGAAAGAAAACTCTCTGTCAGCATCCGTTATTACAGTGTTTCTCAACCAAGGTTTCTGGTAGCCTTATGCAGCTGTTTTCACTCAGTATTTTAGTTATTTATACTCCCTCTGTATTCAGAGAGATTTCTTATAGCTATCAAGAGCTAAATGAATGGCACATTTGAAATTGTTAAATTTCAATGTTAATCATGGCTTATCCCCGTAATGTAGCAAATAAATTAGCTTGTGTATGATGTATACAGGCTTCTAATATTACTGTAGAAAATCTGGAAGATTTGTTGTGCGATTATGAAAGAGATGTTTAGGATATAGGTAGCAGTGATGTGTACTGGTCTACAGATGGCATGTTAGCTACTCCATTATTTGGGGAAATGGAGGGTCAAATATGGGTCAAATTCAACCAGAAGATCTGTGGTTCAAATCCCGGCTATGGCATTGAATTTTTCAGTCTGACTATGTTTCCACAATTTAGCCTACACACGGCCAGTGTGAAAGAACAATTAATTTCCAGAAGAGTAGATGTTCAAGAACAGTTGGGAATATTTTCAAACTAACAGACAAAATAGCAGAGTACAAGGTAAGATAGTACAACCATGCCTGCAGAATGGAACATAATAGGATCACCCAAAGAGCATTAAGTTACAAGTGAAGAGGACAGCAAAGTCGAGGAAGACCTGCTAGAGGATGGATAGAACAATTTTAGTTTGGAGGTGGAACAGATCACTCATGGTCTGAACGTTGTTTAGATGATGACAACCCATCAACTAACAGTGGGCAGCTTCCTGTGATATATAATAGAGGAGGTTCACCTTGGCTTTGTTCACTAACTGTCCAACTGTCATGGCATACTCCTGCATCAACTGTGGCACTTGCGGCCTTGATTTACTGACTGCAATAACTGTGACCAACCACGTATCTTCAGACACCTCTGGCATCAGGTTTACATTCAAAACCTCAGCCACCCACACCTGGAGACTGGCTATTAGCTGAGAAACTTCCTGCTTTGCTGACCATAGGCTGTGGGTGGCAATAGCAGCAAATTGTAGGTGGAAGGAGTTCATCTTCCTGCAAAGCTGTTCCATGTCCTCCACACTGGCCAGTCATTTGTCAAGTTTGGACAATAGTGCCATCTTTACTTTGGACATTTCTGTTTGCTTCTTCTCCATTCCAAAATCCACTTACTCCTCCATTTTCTCTATTGCAGTTTCCATTATCTCTTCCAACTTTCCACTGTAGATTCTATTTTCTCCAATGTGGAATTTGCTGTCATTATTTCACTTCCCACTTTCTGTACTTTAGTTTCCATTCTTTTTCTTCATCTTTTCCATTCCAGACTTCTTTCTGGCATCAGTGCAACAAATGATTATTCCACTGTCTGCAAAAAAAATTTCTCCTCGCTTTGACTCTCAGCTGCACTCATTTTCTGAGCTGACAACTGCATTCAATCTCTCTCAGATTACTATAATTGACTATTTGTCGACTCTATGTTCAATGACAATGACCTAATTGACTATTCTTGGTGCTACCTCAGGCTGAACAAAACACACTAACAACTTTGTCTCAAATGACATCAGTTGGAACTAACAAACCCTAATATAGTCACCCCTGCCCATAAAAGGGCAGAATATTCTCAAAAGGGAGAACTTTTCTCACACCTGCTATCAAGAGATTAACAGAACTGCACTGTGCACACAAAGAGTCTGTTGCTCATGCCATTAATGAATGCACCATTTGTTCTAAAGGGGCAGGCAAAGAGCTGCAATTATTCAGGAGGCAATGTAAAAGCACCAGCTTGCCTTCAAACCTGCACACTACTGGCAACTTGCACATGTGTCACACTTCCAATAATCCACACAGCTGGGTATGCGGCCCAGGATGAGCTCCACAAGTGTGGACAAACAGCTTCTTGCACACCTGGTCACACTGTTCCTTACCCTGACCAGCACTGAAGTTGCAGGCAAGACGATCAAAGTGTATCACCATTACATCCCTCAGGACAGTTTCTGGATGAAGTAGACTACAGCATTAATACTTTTCTCCAAAAAATTTGTCCTTGCAAGGTGTTAAAGCTTGATCCAATGCCTCAAAGCAAGACAAATCAACAGTATCAGAACACCCTACTGGAAATCTTAGCAGTTGGCTTCCTGGTGAAAATGGACCATCATCGAACATGTGAACAGAGGTCTTTCTCAACATCCAACATGCATTTGACACGATGTATCACCCAGGCTTGTTATACAAGCTGAGAAGATTAAACTTTCCTGATACCATCGTGAAAGTTATAGCTAATTATTTAAGCAAACGTACCTTCGAGGTAGTAATCAATTAAACCATGTCAACTACAAGATATAAGAATCAGGGTTCCCAAGGGAAGTATCCTGGGACCCGTATTACTCAACCTGTATATAAATGACATTCCCACCACTGCGAATACACAATTATCAATATATGTGGATGACACGGCCACAACCACACAGTCGTAGAAACCAGAGATGGCAGCAAGATAACTGCAAAGCACCCTAGATGACCTAACGCCCTGGTTATGCAGCGAACATCCCATAAAGGCGCCCTAAGACCACTCACACTATTTCAGGAGAATATCCAATGAACCGACAACGTAAAATATCTGGGAGTTATACTCAATAAGAAACTTACACTTGCACACCATGTAAAGAGCACCAAACAAAATGCCAACTACCAGCTACACCGGCTATACCCACTGCTAAATAGAAACACAGATATTAGCACCAAATTAGGTCTAACACTTTATAAAACACTGATATGTCCAATCATTACATATGCAGCTCCTCTCTGGGGTCACTGTGCAAAGTCACACATAAAACAGCTGCAAATACTTCAAAACAAAATACCAAGAATAATCATCAAAGTACCACAGACTGCACCAGTAGATATACTCCACCACAAATTCAGCATGCATAACATAGAACAATTTATTAAACAGCTTGCTTTTAACATGTACAAAAGATGAATCACTTTAATCCCCTCATTTCGAACCTGGGACAGTACGAAGCCAATATTGGCAAACATAAAAGGCACCTGTCACTGTTTAACAGGACCATACCGATCTATAAACACACTGACGAAGATGTAAATGACTATCTCACCAGACTGATGCAACCAGCCAATTAGCTAAAAACACACCATTAAGACACACCACTGTCCCTCTGTGGCCCTCCAAGTCCTTGTGCTATCAAGTCAAGGAGGACCCGAGGGTAGAGCCGCCTCCCCCCCCCCCCCAAGTGGCATAGGCTTGCACCTGCATCAGTACTGTGTGCACTGATGACAAGTTACACACCAATGGACACGAGAGACAAACGCAGCTGTAAGGCCACAATGCATATATTAATTGCATAGTCCACCAATTATTATTTAAGGGAAAAAAATTAATAATACTAATATGTGTATATATATATACACGAAGTAAGCTCGAAGTTACCTCTAGATGCCATAAAAATAGTGATGACGCCCCCCAGGCCGATTTTTATATGATACCTGCATGATACAATCACATGTTATGACAGTAGCACAGCCACAACTTGACCCACCTGTACAAGGGGGCAAAGACTTAGATTAGACTTCTAGTAACGAAAGCGCTATGCGCGGAGCTGATGAGTTATTTCCAGATTACATCCTGAACACGCAGCACATCGCCTAAGACTACCTAATAAGAAAAGGTGGGTGTCAGGATCCTGTGATCATGACATCTCCCTCCCCAATACACCACATCGGTTCGCCACAGAGAACAAACCGACCACATGAATCTGGGTGCTTTATGCGGGACCAGCAAACATTGCCAGGGCTCCTGTCCTAGGTAGTGAAGGTTCTTTTAGTAGGTATTCTGCATTGGTGCGCTCCACCAAGGCGGGGACTCCTATGTCACCAGCCCATGGGTAAACTCCATTTTCTTCTTCCACGCAAAAAAAAAAAAAAAAAATAAAAAAATTTGCAATGCTGCTGGCTTCTTGGATCCATCACGTGGCAGTACATTCACAGATGGATTTAACTCTGTTCCAACTTAGATGCTTTGGTCGCTCAGTGTCAGATGGATTCAGCAGTCTCCTTCCAACAAGTCAACAATCCTATGACAATGCATAATTTATTAATGATGTCTTTCGATCTAAAACCATGTTCCTTAATCACTGGCCTTCCAGACACACCTTCTCAATCACCTCTCTTCTTGCAGATGGGATTCCCTCTGTCAGTATCACCTTAAACATCTCTGGATCTCCATTGAGGTTCTGGAGCATCACCTCATTTCAGCCTAGTCACAAGACCTTCCTGCCAATGTCAATTATCAATTTGTGACTCCTGAGGACATCAAACCTTAATATCACATCAGCCACCCTCAAGATGAACACCCCAGCATTACAATGCTCTACCTCAGGGTTAACTCCAGCAGATGAATTATTTTTGGAATGAGAAACATAGAACTTGACCAACTTTCCTGTTGGTATTCTTGGGATCCAGAAAGCTTTTTGTTAATTGTACATGTTCACATTTGGAATAAGCATTTTAACCTTATTTCATAATTCCAGTTCTAGTTTATATTTCTGGTTAACTGAGCAACAAGCTTTACTGCTGAGTTGTATGTCAAAGAATGTTTTTCAAAAATTATCATGGATGCAAAAGTGACACCCAAAATCAACAAATGCATGTCATTTATTGTATACCTCAGCAAAAGGTGCTATCTGAACAAAGGAAATTCTAGGGAGAAAAGGTATGGTATAAACATATACTCTACTCCTGATCTGATTTTGTCACTTCTTGTTTTCAAAGATTGACATAAATGTCTGGGCAACAGCTTTAAATAAACAAGAAGCCCATGACATCTTACTACACGATTTCAAAAGAGGTTTGAAGTGAGGCATTTTCAGATATTTTCAAAGAAGGCAAAAATTATAAACAGAGAATGATTTGATAATCATTCTATAAATATAAAAAAGTATTCAAGATACTACAAAACCTTTTAGGTGCTCCCTAATACACTTTTCAAAGAAAATGTAATCAACTTACACATTTTGTTGGTGTTAGCATGAGTGGGGATGCTGATTGAGGTGAAATTTCACTCTTAGTTACAGTGTCAAGCGTAGCAGTCCAGTTGCCAACAGGTATAGGACCATTGTGCTGCCGCAGCAAACGTTTCTCATATTCTTGATTAAACATGTTACCTGTAATAAATATACATGTCTCTATTAAAACATAAACCAAAACACTTGTGTAAGATAACTGATGCTTAATGAAATCAGTTATTTTGTATTTTCTAATCTTTTACCTCTATACACCATCTGACCAAAAAAAGTACAAAGCAAGTGAAAGGTGATCACTAACCTTGTCAACACCAAATACGACCTAATCTTGGATAGCTCACCTAGTGTTATGGAGTTAGCAACCTGTCTATTAATTCAAAGAGCCCAAGTGAGTTTCCTGGGTAAGACTACTTCTAGCATTTTCCCTATCCTCTTAAGAGAAATATTCGGTCACACCTAATTCAACAGATCTCAGATTGACCAAATTCATTATAACTGCATACCCTACTTGCAAACTTTCTGAAATTGAAACCATAAAACATATCCTTGTCCAACAAAACATAAAATACCTTTGGGTGACATGAAATTTAAAGTGTAACATCTAGAACAGTTAACATTCAAGTGTATAATTTGCAACCATTTTGATTTACATTTTTCTATTCTGAGCAGTTATAGGTTATTTTAAATTATTGAACATATTTTGCATGCACTATTTAATAACATGCGTAGAATATGTAATTAATATTATCAAATGCAAATTTAACACAGTGACTTAAATATAATTAAAAAGTAAGTAAATTTTAGAATGCACAAAATCATTGTTTTATTAGTGTATAACTTCGGCTATTAGCTACTACTCTTTTCTAGTTTTTCAAAATTGAGCTTTAACCTCAAGTTAAATCTGTATGCTTGTATGCATTTAGCAAAATTAACCTTTCCATGCTTCTATAGTCAACATTATGCACATCTGAACAGATTCAATGAGCATGTTTGACACCATGCACTGCCTGCAAGACCTCCAAATATTTTTGGTAGGTCTGCTTTTCAAACAACCACATTTTAGCATGATTTTCTCTTTGTACTGCAGCAGCTTTTTTGTAGACAATTTATCTGTGTATAAATTTTGCCAAACCATGACAAATTTCAAAGGGAACAGCTCTCCTTTGCTGCTGGATTGTGACCATTAGCCAACAAAAAGTGACCCTCATAAACAGGGCGAGAGGCATTGTAGCCAGTCTTCTGGTTCCTTTATTCCCTACAGATACATACTGTTACCCTGGCGGTAGACTCGCAAAGCCAATGAATAAATGATGGCCGGTGGAGATTCGGAAAACTTCGGGGCCGATCGTTACCGGAAGCGAGAGACAGTTGAGCATAGTGTTTGAAAAATAAACGGTTTCAGGTTATCTAGCAAATTGAATTTGGAAAGAGTGTATTTGCTACGAGAATAAAGTACAGTTTTTGTGTTTGTAACCTCGACCTTTATTTCACGAACCCACAAAGTCACAATACCTTGTAAACCCAAACCTCAAAGTAATGCCATCCTTGACAGAGGAGTGGACAGAAGTGTCATGTTTTGGAAAAAACTATACATGTGCATGGCATAGCTTGATTTCCAGAGCCCCTAGGGCCTAAGTTCAAATTGGGGCTTCTAAATGCAATTTCCAGATGCGAATTCAGGAAATGTACATGTAACTTAAATATTTAAATAGGCAAGCCAACAGCATGGCCGAGTGGTTATGCCACTGGCCTCTGAACAAGGCATCCAGGTTCAATCCCAAAAGACTGCATGTGGGATTTGTATGAACAAAGCAGCATCTAGGTAGGTTTTCTCTGGGTTCTTTGGTCTCTCACATCAATTATTCCACCTGCTGCTCCATAATCACCTTTCCTTTCATCCACTGCACCGACATTTCATATCATCCACTTCAACTTCATACCAAGTACAGGGCTGATCCCCCAACCTGGACATTCTCTTGGATACAGAGTTCTTCTGCTCCACAACAGGTGTCTGACCTTAGCTACCCCACTTGTAAGTCCTAAGGTATGTAAGTTCTAAATAGAAGGAAGGTAAATTTGAAATGAAAAAATAAAAATTATACAGGCATTATACAAAATTAATTTTAACCATATTTAAACAATTATGCACATGTAATGCTTTGTTTTACAAATATGAAGCGCTGTGGTATCAAATAATGAAGTTATTGGTTTGATTTAGCCTTGTCACTTGTCTAAAAAGTATGACACTCAACATTACAATGCAATGCTTTAGTCCAAACTCTAATAGGAAAATATACCAACAGTAAAAACATGACTAAACTTGATGTATAGGATTTCTTTTTTTATTTAATTATTGGAAAATAAATCAGTATCTTTATCAACATTTAACCTTTATTTTCTACTGACAATATAATCCAACTATTAAGATTCTTGAGTGACATACTTTCAAAGGCAGTTTCTGTACAATTGTAATTTATAAAATTGTCTCACAGCTTAAGTAGAAAATGAAGCTAGTGACAGTGAAGCACTGCATATTACACAAATATAAATATTTGTGTAATTGTCTTACAGCTTTGATCACCGTAAGAGGAACAGTAAGCAGTATGGAAAATACCTCAGTCAACAGTAATTAGCATAATGTTTCACATCAGTCATATTTTTAATCTTACATCTGAAGGTTCTTCAGATAATAATTGTGGTCTAGTCTAAGATGTTATACTGTCAGAAAATATTTCTACAAATACGGGGACTGTTCATAAAGAATGAAAATAATTTTTTACAGTCAAGATTTCTCGTGTTAGAATTTAATCTTATGATATTCTGTTAGTTTAAGTGTAATAAACATGCCATAGTAGTTTCACAATAGACACTCCTGGCTTCCGCCCAGTGAGAGGCAGGCAGACAGACATGTTCAGTATTGCCTACCGCAATAATGGACATAATGCGCAAGGAACAATGTGCAGTTTGAAATTCTGCTTTTGTCTCAACAAATCTTCAGCCAAGACCTATACAATGTTTCAAGCAGCCTATAGAGAATCTGTTTCTACCTACAGCGCAGTTCACCAATCCTCCAAAAAGCAAAAGTGGTTGCTTCTACTGGGATATTATGGTCATCTCATTTTCTGGTATTCATGGAATGGTTTATCAGCATGTTGTACCTGCATACACATCAGTAATTGGAAAATACTAAAGGGATGTCCTGAAAACATTGCCGTCTGTATCAGGTGCAAAAGACTACATTTTCATGAAACAGGCTGGATGCTGCAGCACAATAACACACGGCCACATATTGTCAATGTTGTTGCTGAATACCTAGCAAAAACCAATGTGAAGTATGTCCATCAACCTCCCTATAGTCTCACCCTCACTTAGGAAGTGTTTCTTTCCCAAACTGTGTGCAGAGCAAGAAATCTGATGATGCATTGCGCAATAGATGTGTGCGCCTCTTACCCATAGTGTTCTGATGCAGCTCTGTTCTTCGCGGTGCATGCACGCGCAACACCCCCTCTCGAGATACCCCCACCAACATACTGACAAAGTCTCTTCTCAAAATTATTACCAACAGCAGCATTATGTTGTTGTTGTTGTTGTTTATATTCAATCTACCCTCGTATAATTGTAATCTTGATTTTGTATTCCAGTTGATGATGTAAAAGGAAAGATGAGAAATAAATTACAAGTGAAAAATAATAGCTGTCATAGGATAGAATAAAATGAAATGAAATTGACAGGACAATTAGGGAGGTGGATGCCAGAAATAAGTAATTAATGCTCCAAAATCAGGTGTTAACACTAAACAGTTACATAGCACAAACACCATGTCCAAGAAAACAAGTTTGTCACAGGCCACATTTTGCATCATGTTGAATGTACCAGATAAATTGTCAAATTATTTTCCAGAGCAGTAAGTGACATGAAAAAACGCAGCCATTTGTATAAAGCTTGAGTCATGATCTTTGACCAGAGTTATGACCAGTAGCTTCCAAACAAGAGATTTAAAATATTTATGCATATATACAGGGGTACATCATAACACGATAGCACTACAACTAGGGAAGTTGAAGAAGTAGGAAAGTAGTAGTCTGCTCTGCATATTTTCCTTATGATTCAGAGGATCCTCCTCCCTTCAGGGAGTTTGAGGACCTAGTTACTTACTGTAGACGAGAGGGATTTGACCTGCTGGTTGGGTGCGACTCCAATTCCCACCATGGGATTTGGAGGAGCACCAATGTTAATGCCAGTGGTGAGACTCTTGCAAACTACATAAGTACAACGTAATTTGGAAATTTTGAATAGCGGCGAACCTATGCACTACAATAACAGAAGGCAGGAAGCTATAGATATAACCTTAGGATCCATAGACATCCTGGGAAAGGTCAGTGGCTGGCAGGTTGGAAATGAACCATCCCTCTCGGACCACAAACATAGAATTTCAGTTGGCACGCTCCCTCGATCTGAGAACCTTCAGTGTCCCTGGGAGGACCGATTGGGACTCCTATAGGGAAGACCTGTGGGGGAGGGGTGGAGGGGGGGGGGGAGAATCAGGGGAATGCCCAAAAATCTTTATAACAAGGAAAACTTGGGGGACTGCTTGATTGGATCAGTGCGGCCCTCAAGGATTCTTTTGAGGATAACTGTACACTCAGAGTAGTTAGGACAGCGAATGGGAATTTCCGATGGAGCTCGATTTTGAGCAGACTTCGGAGCTCTACAGGTCGGCTCTATAATAGAGCCAAAGATAAATACGAAGAGCTGGGACCTTCACAAGGATGCACAGCGCAAGTATAAGCAAGAACTGAGGAAATCCTCCAGGGAAGTCTGAAGAGATTTCTGTCAGAGTATAAACCACCTACCAAGTATGGCTAGGTTGCATAGAATCTTAATGCGGAATTTGAGAGCCACTATGTCCATTAAGGACCTCCTCTGGGACATTTACTGGCTCTGAAGAGGACACTCTACGAACCTTAGTAGACACACACATTTCCCTGGATCACAGGTAGTTAATGAGGAGGCAGTTTCTGGGCAAGCTTGCCGACCTGTTATGCAGGATTGGCGAACTGCCAAAGAAATTGTCACCTATAAGCATATAAAGAGGGCAATCCAATCTTTTCCCACTTCCAAAAGTCCAGGTGTTGATGGGATTTACCCGGCTCTGCTTCAGCAGGGACAGGATTTACTCATTCCAAACCTGGTAAGAATTTTTAGAGCTTGTCTGGCGATGGGTTAAGTACACACATTGTGGAAACAGGCAAGACTAGTTTTTATTCCTAAGCCCGGGAGGAGCTCCCTACCTTGGGCCTAAGGATTTTAGACCTATTAGTCTGACTTCCTTTCTATTAAAGACTTCAGAAAGGCTAGTAGATAGACATATTAGAGGACTTATATTTATTGAAAAGCCTCTGAGTACTGAACAGCATGCCTACCAGGCTGGCAAATCTGTGGATACGGTGCTTTATCAGCTGGTTTTTAGAGCTGAGGAAGTGCTTGACCAAGGAGAGCTATCTATGGCAGTATTTTTAGACATAGAGGGGGCCTTCAATTTTACTTCGTATGGCTCTATCTATAGAGGACTGATTAGACATGGAGTTAACCTATGTGTAACTCGATGGATTATGGCATCCCTGGAGGGCCGCTGGGCAATAGTGTCGCTCAACCAGAGTAGGTTGATGTGGTAAACGAGTTACTTGTCAGGCTCAATGAAAGTGGAGTATATGCCCAAGGCTACACAGATCTGCATTGTAGTCAGAGGCAAATTTGCAGATACAGTTTCGGGCCTTATGCAAACGGCACTTGAAGCTGTTGAAAAGTGGTGCCTTGAGGTACAATTGTCCGCTAACCCTGATAAAACTAATCTCATTGTATTTACAAGGAAGAGGTGGCTTGATGGTTAGTGCGAGCCAATCTTTTTTGGGAAGAAGTTGCTTCGATCCAGGTCAGTCAGATATCTGGGAGTTATACTGGATTCTAGACTAACGTGGAGAGAGCATATTGCACATAAAGTGATTAAGACCTGCACTACTTTGTGGGCCTGTCAGAGGGCCGTTGGTGTGAGGTGGGGACTTAAACCACGAGTGGTTTATTGGCTCTATGTCTCCATCGTCAGGCCCTCCATCACTTATGCTGCAGTGGTATGGTGGCCTTGTGTTATGACACAGGCTACCAAAAACAAATTAAATAAGATCCAATGGTTAGTGTGTTTGTGGATTACTGGAGCCCTGCGCACCACCACACTCAGTGCTCTAAAGGACTACTTGGTTTGCCTCCTCTGGACTTGTTTATCCAAGGGGAGGTCGGGGTGACTGCTCGTCGTCTCTGGAGTCTGGGCTGTTGGTCTTTTAAAAATCCGGTTAAAGGACACAGAGAGATATTGAACAGGCTTCAGAAGTCGCGGACTATCCTAACGATGGGTTGCAGCAATATAAAACCTATTTATAATTTTGACTCTGAATATAGAGTTAGTTTCCCGCCCAGAGAGGAATGAACTCATGGCCAACGGGTTCCTGGGTGTGTCAAGGGAACTGTCTGGAACACAGACGGCCCCAAGGCCGACTTGGGGAGTGGGGCTGGCATTTATGGGCCTAAGATGAGGCTATCATACTCTCTGGGAGGTTATTCTACAGTATTCTAGGCCAAAATATATCCCATTTTGGCCTGTGTTTATCATATCTTAGGGATGCCCTGGCTGCATGGTTGGATGAGTATCTGTTCTGACAGCTAGGCTGCCCTGAAGGCACTATGTGCTAGCACAAGGTCTAAGTTGGTACAAGAGTGCCAAGAGACCTTGAATATTCTCTGTTCTTGCCAACCACTACAGCTCTGCTGGGTTCCTGGGCATGCTGGGATCAGAGGAAATGAACTAGCTGATAGGCTTGCCAGGAAGGGCTCGGCCAACACGTTTATTGGTCCAGAACCTGGCCTTGGTATTACACCGAGAAGGGCCAAATGTGAGATCTTTAATTGGGTATCACTTCAACATGGCACTTCATGGCATAATCTTACCACGGTTAGGCAGGCTCGATCTATGATCGAGGGACCCAACAAGAACAGCAGGATTCTGCTAACCTTCAATCCGGTACAACTTAGAAGTGTTGTTGGGCTGTTGACAGGGCACAACACCCTGAAGAGACACCTGCATGTGATGAAGCTTAGTGCAAATTCTACATGCAGGGAGTGCGCTGGAAAGGATGAGTTTTCTCTACATATTTTGTGTGAATGTGAAGCACTTGCTGCACTTAGGCACTTTATTCTGGTCTCAGACAAACTGAGACCAGATGATATAAGGAGTGCTCATCCAAGACTTATCCTGTCCTTTTTGGAGGCCACGGGACTTGAATAAGCACTCCAGTAAGAGGGGCACAATGGGCCCAATATGCAGCCTACGTGCAAGGGATCGAAAGGGCTCAACCCATTTATTGTCATTCACTCTTTCACAAGACCTAAACTAAAAGCTGCATAAAAGGCTGCATACACTGATCACAGATAAATTCAACAATTAAGGAAATACCCCATTCAGGTGATGTAAGATTTAAAATTTTCAAGGCAAGTGTTATTAACCGTAGCTTCACATTTTTAACATTTTAAATGTGGCTTGACATGGCTGTTCTCCCATTAAGCTATCATCATGTCTATTTATAATAGATGCTCAAAATGTGCTCGATTAGATTCTTTGCTTGGGTTTGGAGTACTCCTATTGGTAAACTCATCTTAAGTGTGTGCTTAATGAATGTTCCAGTCAGCTTTGCCATAAGCAAGAACCATACTCTTGGTTTGCAAACATTGCCATCCATACATACATAGTTCTGAATGCATTAGACACATCTGAAACACTGACAGAATCCACTGTTGTGGCAAGTGTCGCATAAGGTAGTTTTATTGTTTACGCTCCTGACCTTCCACCTACACACACACACCAATGTTGCTGAGTTGCCAAGCATAAACCTGCGACTTAAATGCAATAGATATGCAGGAATCCAGTCCTTTCATATCATTTTGTGACTAAACGAATAAATTTAGCAACACATGGTAAATAAACAAATTAATCAAATTACTCATCTTTTCTTGCTCTACCTCCTTATCTTCATTGCAAAAGTAAATTATAAACATGTGATGACATTTAAGTTAACTGTTGGAAACTAATCATTTCTTCACATTAGCCATAGGCTAAGGTTTTTGATAAGAGTCAACATGAAAAATTCAATGCCATGGCCGGGATTTGAACCACGGATCTCCTGGTTTCCGTCCAGTCGCTCTAACCCATTGAGTTACCATGGCACCATGGTTCATGTTGGCTCTATCCATCAAAAACGTTAGCCTATAAATGGCTAGTTTGGAGAAATGATTAATTTCCATCAATTAACTAAAGCCATATTTTATTTTTGCCCATAAATTTTTGTATTTGCGATATGACATCATTATAACATTGTGGTAATTCTTGTTTAAGTAAAGCTGATTGGGAAGGAGGATCTCGTTTAGTATACTTTTGTATGAAATACTTAAAATGTGTATTTTTTACTGTGTACATCGGTATATTTTCACACACAATCATCTTACACAAGTCCTGAAAGAATTCAGACTGAGACGGTGAAGTTACACTTAGCCCTGATTGTTCCTCGACCTCTGTTCTTGGTAAAATCCTTGCTTGAGGTTTCTTAGTGATGCAGTGCTGTCTCAGCCATTTGGGCTTATTGCCCTTAATTTCTACATAGCATGCTTTGCATTGAATATGTTATCCCTTCTGTGTGAAAATATCACCTCTTGCTAACTCTTCGTCCATTGTGCGTTTACGTGCTTCTGACATTTATATTCTTCACTGTCAGTGAACAAATCACTGTCTGCAAACACAGTCACTGCCACTAACGGCAGTGTGTGTACAGCCCTGAGTGTTTTGACATATGACATAGTAGGTTGTATTAGGTCGCATAGCAGTTAACTGTGTTCTCCAGCAGGGTCCTAAAAGTCCTAACTCTAGTAATGACATATTCGTGATCAAATCTTTGATCAATTTTATTTTTTATTTCTGCAACCATGCGCTTTAGAGCGAAATGATACAGGAATTTATGTTTCAGCTTAAGGTCAGGAAATTGTTGAAGTCTGCACACTCTTACCCCTAATACATTGTATCAATTTCTAAAGAAAACTCCAGAGAAAATATCATGGTTAGAACATTTGTACTGGCAGAAAATTTTAGCTAAACTTCAGAGATGATAAATCTTTGAGACTGTATCAAAATCTGATTGGTAAAGAAGCATATACTATATAAGCAAGAAATATGGGAGCAAAGGTTTTATTTTGATGAGTTTGGTAGTGGCAAACCTTAAATCATTTAGGAGTGGCATAATTTTCAGAGAACATTTACTGTACAGAGAATGTGAGTATAATATACATCAAATATAATAACCAGAAAGTATAAGAAACAATTTTGGCAAAATACTACTCATTTACTACTGAAAATAGTACCCATTATAATTTTAAGAGTCAAAGGCAAAGATGAAATTACAGAATTAGTCAGCCATTAGGGAAAAAAGAGATCACATGCTTGAGAAAAATGCCACAAAAAATGCTAGTACTCAGAATTAATAACAAAGAATTGGATTTTGAAAGATTCCAGTGTAACAATACATGTTAAGGATACAACAAAATTAACTCTTTTATATAAACCTAAGGAAAGCTAGGAAATTATAAATACATGTTCGTATAGCTTAAAAGGTGGAATTTTTGTTTAAGCGAGTGTGCTTGCAATGCTAATAGCTACCACAACAAGAGATAAAAGTTTTGTATAGTAAAAACTGTCATGCACTACAAATAGATATGAAAAAATTATATCCATTCCAGGAGAATCTTTCACGCTAATTTGCTGTGGTCCCTTGGAGTAAGTGGATCCAGACATTTTGTCGACAACTGCGGTGGCCATCATCAAAGGGTGCAGTGGAAGTCTTCTTGGTGAAGGTTCAGTTGACACAGACAACGGCAAATCAGATGGAAGATTCTTCGATAATTACCAACTCTGGCCATGAAAGCCTACACTTATGATATCCATGTATTTTAGTACAGGAGATTCAATTCCATCCAAGAAATAAAATGTGTTACAGATATCTAGCAACTCTGAACCACTATACATTAATATGTTCACTAATTATTATTACTATTCGTACCTTTTTAGGGTTGCCCTACAACACTGTCAGTCCATTTAATTATCAATTCTGACAAAGATTGGTACTAAGTGTGCTAAAACAGTTTTACACTCAAGTACCATTATACGATCCTTTTATTCAAAGCTATGAGTAAATAATATTCACCAGGTATATAAGAGGTAAGAATTAGGGAACAGTATAAAAGTGCTACAATGCTCTTTTAGTTTAAACTGACTGATATCTTTTGGCATATGTTGGTGCCACTGTAATAGGTTAG
This sequence comes from Mantis religiosa, assembly GCA_030765055.1. Taxonomy (NCBI): domain Eukaryota; kingdom Metazoa; phylum Arthropoda; class Insecta; order Mantodea; family Mantidae; genus Mantis; species Mantis religiosa. Next base: position 66,184,199 of record CM060950.1, on the reverse strand, counting down.
TTACACAATGCTTCTAGCATATGAGCTGGCTACTTGGCATATAAACATATACCAAGCAACCAACCAACCAGTTTCTATATCAGAAGCACTGTATTAAGGGAATGACTACTAACAGATTTCAGTAATACAGCAATTCATCTAATGCTACCAAACATGTCAAATTAAAAAAAAAAAAAGAAAGAAAGAAAGAAAGAAAGAAAGGAAATATTCCCTAAAGACAGAATTACAGATATGGAGCATGTACGCACATAGAGCCTAAACTTAATATTTTCAAACTCAACTTCACGCTACTGAAATATTCGTTCTATACATTCACCTCAGTTCCTGTCATTCCATTTCATTATTACTAACAGAGAACTAACAAGTAATATTCTGCACTCATTAATCTCATAAAAAGAATTGCATCACAATACTTGCAATACCCGGAATGGTAGCTACTCATCTTAAAATCATTACAATTTTCTGACAAATCAGGCAAGTACCCATGACAAACTCTTCAGGTGAATTCACAATACTGTAGCATTAAGGGTTCTTTTGTTTTCTTGTAATGTTTGTGTGGTTGTAGCTGTACCAGGTCCCAATCAATGTATTAGACAGTAAAAATAAACTATAACTATCAATATGAAAAGATCCTCTTGCTTAATGAAGCATCTACTGAAAATGTATAAATCAAATATGCTTAAAATTAAAAAGTAGTAGCATTTTTAACAATGACATTTCAATATCACAATTTACTAGCACAGACGGCTTGAGGTATTCAGCAATAAATTCTCTTTAGCGCATGTTTCAGCGTTTAAGCTAGGATGCAACTTAAGCAAAACAAGCTTTGGAAGTTGTGCTCTATTGACCTGAACAGTTTCATAAAACTGGTAAGTTGGCAGTATTTGCACCTGTGCATCAAGTTATTTCTCATCATTTAAGGCAACACCATTCACAAGATAAGTTTCCTTAGGTTATCTAGTAGAATATAGTTAATGTGACCAAAAAATATAATAAGAACGTTATTTCTCTGGAAGTCAAAATTCTCTTAGAAATTGTGAAGCAGCATAAGCATGTAATAGTGAATGCAATCAGACAGGTAAATACGGACTAAGAAACACCAAATGTGGGCAAATATGATACAAAGAGGAATATGAGTAATGTAAAACAATTCTGAAATGGCTTTGTTATCAAGATATAAAGGAATATATTATTATACAATAAGGACAAAGTTTCAATTAAAATACGAGTATAGATTAAGCTTTGATTTCTAGTCTTTTTTTCTTTTAAATTGATGTCCTCCAATGTTTAGTCACACAATGATCAGTCAGTGTTATGTTTAATTGTATCATCAATAATTTCTGATACTATCATTATCAACTCTTCACTTAATCAAAATCCCTTGCAGAATTCTGTCATTCCATAAGTGAAAATAGTTTGAATGCATTCTCTACACTATAAGTAATGTTTTGTTGTGCATAGGGTTAAAATAATACTCATCAATAACAGTTTTTAGATAACATGGTACTTCTTAACTTAAACTGTAATTCAATGCAGTTCAAGCCAAGCCACTAAGAAACTCTGTTTATCCTTGCACTCCAGTAATACTCCAGTAGCTTACGCCTCCATTTAAGCTGGTCATAAAAGCATAAAACGGTTTAGGCTTGACATAAAGTACTCTTCTAAATGAATTGTATTCAAGTTCTAAAATAAAGATGCCATTATTGTATGCTCAATATCATTTCTCATTTGTACAAATAATTATTAACTGAACAAATGTTTCCCTTGACAAGACTGAGACAACATGAAATATTTATCTCTAAGATTAATATCTGAAATTAAAATACTCAAACAAGACACTTCGATGAACTTAGAAGATGAAGTTTTTCTACCTGAATGCATATAAAATCACACAAGTTTGAGAGAAAATTACACTAGTAAAATACTCTTGAAAAGTTTTTAATGGGATATATTTACAGAGTCTCTAGTTTTCAGAATATATCAATATAAGAGTAAATACAGTGCTTTTCCTTCACACTGTGACCACTATTCAAGTCATACACCAGCTACCTTAGCCCAATCTATTGACAAAAGAGGTACAATATTCCAGCAACCATTTACTGTTCTCATAGTGATAATTACAACCACATGCTTAAACACCAGTGAAAGGACAATTGGTCTTCAAAAGAATGTGGAAATGAATGGGCTAGGAGAGGTATGGAGGAGAAGAGAAAATAACACTGTAGTTTTGGAGAACTGCAAGAAAAACATGGCAAGGTGTAGAAATATAAGAGCTCTTTGATTTTCTATACTCAAAAAGTTCATGGGAAAGACACATCTATGTAAGGAAAATGAAGAGAAACAAAATTGCATGAAAATGGTTAAGAACTGGGATATGAATATGAAACAGGTTTTAGAAATGCCATATCCCAGGATCAATGTCCCTAATGCGACAATAAAGAGGATATGTTATCAAGTGCTGGGCTTTGGCAATAAAGTCATTGGAACATGAGCAGGATATTGAGATTATTATATTTAAATGTAAAGGAGCAGACATGTAAGAAAAAACATTTCTAACAAAAAGATTAAAAGTTAGCAGAAAATAAGGCATTAGTAGTTCTGTAAAGAGAATAAGAAGTTAGGTCTGTTTTTATATTAAAAAACCAGTGGAAAGAGAGATTGTAATATGTCACAGAGAAACATTTAAACTTTGCTGTTTTGTGCATGTACTAATTATAACTTGGTACAAAAAGCTCATAGAAAGGCTAAGGAAACATACTGAAGTGAGCCTTTTGAAAATGTAAATTCCTTTCACAAAAAGGTACTGAGGTGCAAATGAGAAGGGTTTCCCAGGTAAAATACTCGAGCTACAATGGCCAATCCATACCGTCACACAAACTATTTTCTCGGGATACTTCTAAAACATTACACTCTTTGCAAATTATGTATGTATATACTTAATATACAATACACATTTTTATTGATTTTTTTTATCCGAAAAACAGTGCTAATGGCAGACTTTGGAAGCATTACAGAGAAGGGCCCATCAACAGCAACATCATTTGGACCTGAGAATTACACAGCAATGATATGGAATGTCCAGGAACATAACAGATAGAACGTAATAAATGGGATACTGTTATAATCAGGAACATAGCCACAGGGTTTTATTGCATCTTAAAAGGAGAAGGTGGAAGTGCTACAGGCTATCCAAGCACTCACATCTTCTCTCAAAGCCCTTCTTATATGTGTTTTATTCAGTTCATTTCTTAGTTTTAACATTTTTTTTTCTTTCGGGTGATTACAGCACTTTTACCATGTATTTTACACTGTGGTGTACCAAGTTATAAATTTAACACTAGAATTGCCACTGGGATCACTCTCACCCATTTGAAATTAACTGCTCACTCATCTCTTCTAAAAACAATCTGAAAATTAGAATATTTTCTGCTTTTCTCAGAATGTGCTGTTAAGTGCTCACCGCAAACCTCATTGGAAGAAAGAAAAAATTCCAACTGTTACAGATGTTTCCATTTATTTTGATCTGCAGTTCGTATCATTTTGACCTATTTAATACGCAGCCTACAGTTTCACCAAGAATATTGATGCAACAATGTGCATTGTTGCCATTTAGTGGACATACTGCTGCACTGTATATATGTTCTGTGCTTACATTGAATTTTGCATACAATGTTTAAAACATGTGCATGCAGCAAAAATGTAGTGCACCTAAGTATGCCAGATGGCTTCAAGGAAACCACATACAGATTTTGGAAAACCTGAGAAGAATTTATATACTTCAAAAACTACAAAGGGAAGCTACTGCCAATAATGAAGTGTAATGGCAATAAAACCTATGTGAAATGTTATCACCCATAATATAGAAAAGGTGTTAGTTTTATGTTAAAATGCCGTATTATGATAAAAAGCCTATTGGGATATTCTGTAGCTGAAATGCATGCATCACTATCTCTGTACTCAAGCATGTTAAATTTTTATTTCTTCCGATTATTATATAAATAAAAGATGCAGCAAGAGTAGCTATAATGTACTTATGATTTTTCATAATTACATTTCACAAAATTGTCCACAATATTCAGTTGGGTCAAAGTGACCCCAAATGCACATTTAGGTGCACCATTTATAACACTTTCACTGTTAAAGATTAATCAAGAAATATGTTAAACAGAATCATTTATTAACCCAGAGATCAAATAACCAGGGTAGGGCATCATAATACATAAGAAATGAAGTTATTAATTACATTAGTAGTAATACCCATAAACCTTGCAACAGCCTATAAAGTAGCCAATTATATAGGTTTTCTTATGTAAATTAGCAGAGTTGCAAAGGGCACAATATTATAGATGTAAAACATAGTATGGGTATGACAATGAAACGTAGATTATTCTCAACAAATTATAAGACATTGGAATACTAAAAGGAAATCCTCATATAGTTTGATTTATAATTACTGCACACGCAATCTTTGTTGCTGTTCTTTTTTCTTTGTTCCATTTATACCCCGTCTTTAACTTGCGATGGCCATATGGGCAGCCATTCTCCTTTGAAACATATCGCCTCTTGGCAATGATGTTAGTTCGTAGACATTGGGTTGTTGGTACTTTTTAGAATTTTAATCATTAGATCATGCACACATTGAAACTCTCATTCATACTTCCAGACTCTGGGGAGGACAGGGAATAATCTTGGTTGGAGAAAAATCCCCACAGCCGGGAATAGAACATGGAATCACTCACACAGCAAGCAGGTACTTCACTGACTGAGTTTGGCCAAAATTACAAACCTTTATTCCTCTGCTTTCTATCAGTAAAAATATTTTCTTCAATGGAAGCATCCGTGACACCAGTAGATGCCTGTTGCCCTTGTGGGACACAGGGAATTATCCACCTATGTCGATGGTGACACACTCTAAGGGTGCTCCCATATACTGCTGTTCCATATAAGCCTGGTTCCTGGTCTACCAGCCACAACTTACTGCACACACATGACATTAATTGAACCATTTCTCAGCATGGAATGGTCATCCTTTAGGTGGAATAGCAGACTGTAAAGTGCTTCTGGAAATGTTTCAGCACCTTCACTACTGCCAAGAGCTCACACAGGGTAATACATTAGTTCTTCTCAGCATTAGAGCACATCTTGTTGTAAGCAATTACTCCTGGACCTATGACAGCATGCCTTCAATACCGCTGTTGCTGGCATCAATGTCCACAATGAAATTCCCACCCAGTTGTGGGAAACCTAAAATAGGCACATTGCAGAGTGCTTATTTCAGTGGTTAGAACTAACCCACAGTCTCTTCCATCCAGATATTCTTTCATCAAACGAGAAACCTCTGACAAACCAGTAGCTGCATAGACCCAGAAAACTGCACAACACTCGTTTATTCCTTTGAGCGTGCACAACACTCGTTTATTCCTTTGAGCGAGGTCTCAGAGACTGAGCCTTCTCCAGATTGTGGCCATTCCAATAGGTGGGACTATGTGACCCAAGTGAACCTTCTGGCAAAAGAGTTACCATTTCCTCACATTCAGCTTCAGGTTGGCTTAAATTTAATTTATCATAACAACACTGTTTTCAACACTTCCAAGAAAGGAATTTCAGGTTGGCTGCCTGTACTCTCTGTAATACCTTGCTCAGGTTCTCCACATGGCCTCAAAATGTGCTAACAATTTTGATACCATCATCCCCCTCATCACTGACTACATGAAGTGTTGAAAGATGGCTGACGTGTTGCAGAGGTCAAAGGGCATAACCATGAACTACCAATGTCCTTGACTCATCAAACATTTGGTCTTCTCTACGATCTAGAGCCACCTGTCCATATTCGATTTCAGCTCCAAGATAGGGAATCACACCAGCAAGTGTATCCAAGGTGTTACCAATCCAGGGTAAGGGAAAACAGTCCTTTTGGGTAACAAGAGTACAGCTTCCTAATGTCAATGCAGAAGCATAGTTGGTCGTTATTCTTCACCAGGATTAAGGGGAGCATCAAGGTCTATCTGATTCTTTGATGATCACCCTGGATATGGTGTACTGCAGTATGCTTTGTACCTCTGCTTGCTATGTAAGAAGAATACATCTTGGTGGTTCCTAGATAGGTTGGGTGTCTCCAATGTCAATGTGGTGGAGCACTTGGTAGAAGCAGCCATAATTTTCATCCCCTTGACTGAAGACTGACTTGTACTGTCCAAGTATGTAGATGTCGGACTCTCTCCAGTTGTTCAATAACTTGGATATTCTTTCAGCTACATACCTCAAAAAGAATTTTTTTAACTCCAACAATGGACCAGCTGAAATAAGTGCTGACAAAACCTGGCAAACTCACCATGAATAGCAGTGCAAATAACCATGATAGTTGCAGTCATTTGCTGCTTACCCCAGCACCAATGCCCCAGACATGTGTTGCAGACAGTATTAAAACTGCACATGTGTAGAAGTTCATTTACCGTTTATTGTGAAAATGAATGTCTTTTGGCCCCTGCCATTCAGTAAATAAAATTTGCAAGTCTAAGCTGTGTTTCACTGCTTTTGCCAAATTCATTAATATTGATCTCACATAATTGGGTTATGATGAGGGACAATGCTTGCAGCTTCTGTGTGATGAAAATTTACTAACAATGCATATGTTATGTTGGGCGTGTGGTGCCGCCCAACACCATTTTAGGAAACAGGATAAGAGATAAAAGATATTTTTGTTTAGGCAAGGTCATGAACAGTTCTCAGGGTCCATAGCAAAGGATACTTAGTTTGAGACCTCTAGGTTACCACCTATGCAAGTACTGCTAGTTACGCTCAGCTATGCTCACGCATTCACTTAGTTATCCATTGCTCCATTGGAGACACAAGTATAAGCCACAGAACAATATCTGATTGTTAAATTATAGATGAGTCGTATTTTTTACACATCTGCTTCACTTTCGTACAGTTAAATCTCGAAATATCTGATTGGTTTGGCTATTGTCAGGAGTGTGCATATCCTCAATGGACAACAAATACAACAGCAGGGGCAAAATAGGTGGTGCTGAAAAATGTAAAACTGGAAGGAAGAAGTATCACTGCGACCAAATCATGGAACAAAACTGGATCCTCTGGGATGATCGCCGTGGTCACTAACAAAGTACAGATGACAACATACCCCAATAATTGAAAGATGATGCCACTCTCCCTGTTTTAATTGAGGAGCATGTGAAATTTGCTAACACAATCCACAGACTGCATTTCATGGGCCCAAGAACAAATGTCCACACCAACAACTTTAATTCGTGTTGGCGATCTTTCCAGCATCGTCTCTCAAGTGATGGTATCTGACATAATCAAATGAATGTACATTTAGCAGAGTACCTATGGTGTCCCTCCCTGGGGGACGCCGCCTTATCGTAGCACTGACCATGGAGGTGGAGAGGTTTGTGAGCTCTAACAAGGCTGAGAGCTATACAGACAGTAGCTATGCTACCAGAAGGGTCACCCATGTCGGGCAGGTCTCATGCGGAGGAGCCAGACGAAGAACGTCCCACAACGACCTATCCCTCCTACCCCATCCTACTTCTATCCCCTATTTACCTACCCAAGCCAAGGTGGAAGGCATCATGCTGAGGACTGAATGGCACTGGGGGTAGATGGTGTCTTGAACGATCCCCTTGGGGAACCAGATCGAACCCCATTGTATTGTAGACCTTCTACTCCAGCAGGGGGGCTCCAGGGGTAGTAACAGATTATCCCCCATACTTGTGGAACAATTGATCCTAATAAATTTAAACATCCAGAGCACTCCTTAGCTGGGGACTCTGATAGAACTAAGGTAGATCAGACCCTGGCAATGGAACCTGGTGAATCAGAGAGCTCCTTTATTGGGGACTCAGGTTTTAAGGCGAACATTCCCAGGGCGAGTAGGAGGCCGGAGGGCTCCCTAACGGGGGACTCCAAGACCGAGCCTCTGGGGCCTCGCAAGAGGAGGAACCAGAAGCTGATGAAGGTATAGGTATCGATCTAGGGGAGCTAGCCAGTAAGGTGGGCTCTCTAAAGATCAAGAGGAAAAGGAAACCTGGAGCAGAGAAGAAGAGGAGGAGGCTGGCCAGGATAGCGGTGGGGGGAGGTGCAGGGCTAACTGCACCCTCCTCTTCTGCTGTGGTCGGGTCTGCTCTCCCGGGCCCCTCTAATGAGGGAACCACCCCTTCTTCGCACAAGAAGCGACCAAGGCCTTCAACCACACCGGAGGAGGCAAAACATTGAAACGACCTAGGGCTGAATATTCAAGGATTGTTCAGACTTGGCTCAGGATGGCTATCGTAAATGAGGGCTATCCTGAGGCACAGATTACTCTGGAACAGCTAGTGAATATTCAGGGGCAGCTATTGGCAGGCTGGTAGATGAGCTACCGGATGATTCCGACGTGGTTCTCCAGCTTGTTGACTGCTACCTAGCAAAGGGGGCAGCCATAGTGATTTGCCAGGATGAAAATTCTCTGTCTTGGCTTACCAGTATGGTACCCAACATGAAGGCGTGGGAGGGCTCCAATCTAAAAGTGGTTGGTATGGATGCTCTCCCTACGTATAAGAGGTTGATGATCTGGATCCCAGGACCTCCTGTGGAGACGGACGTCATCTTCAGACGTCTGGTTCGTCAGAACCTGAATATTGAGATGCGGCAGTGGAGGGTGCTAGAGCACAAGGTGGAGCCCAAAGGGGTTTGACTTGTAATCATCTGCCGCAAAGGAAATCATAGAAGGAAGAAAAGAGAAGCTCTTCTGCAGCACGGGCCTAGCAGCGTCACTTTGCTGGGAGATGGAACCAAGGAGGACAAGAAGACAGTGTGATATACATGGTGAGTACTTCAAATGTAATTCACTGAGTGCAGGCCAACCGACAGCATAGCTTCGTAGCATCTAGGGTGCTTGTGCGAAGGCTAATGAATGAAAGGATAAAAATCGCTCTGATACAGGAACCATGGATTCGTGAGGGCCGTATCATGGGGCTGACAGTTGAAGGCTTTTCTATCTTTAGTGCTCGCACTACAGATAGGCCTAGAGTATGTATCCTTACAAAGGATATGAAAGCATGGGCACTACCACAGTTCCGTTCACAGGATGTGGTGGCAGGTCTCGTGAGATATAAAGAGGAAGGTTCAGAGAGGAAAGTAGTAGTCTGTTCTGTATATTTTCCTTATGATTCTGAGGGTCCTCCTCCCCCTAGGGAGTTTGAGGACCTAGTTACTTACTGTAGATGGGAGGAACTTGACCTGCTGGTTGGGTGCGACTCCAATTCCCACCATGGGATTTGGAGCAGCACCAACATTAATGCCAGGGGCGAGGCTCTTGCAAACTACATAAGTACAACGGACTTGAATCCTGAATAACGGCGAAGCTATGTACTGTAATAACAGAAGGCAGGAAGCTATAGATATAACCTTAGGATCCATAGGCATCCTGGGAAAGGTCACTGGCTGGCAGGTTGGTAAATGGTCCCTCTCGGAACACAGACATAGAATTTCAGTTGGCGATCTGAGAACCTTCAGTGTCCCTGGAAGGACCAATTGGGACTCCTATAGGGAAGACCTGGGCGGCAGAATCGTGGGGGGAATGCCCAAAAATCTTTATAATAAGGAAAACTTGGGGGACTGCACTGATTGGATCAGTGCGGCTCTCAAGGATTCTTTTGAGGATAACTGTCCACTCAGAGTAGTTAGGACAGTGAATGGGAAGTTATGATGGAGCTCGATTTAGAGAAGACTTCGGAACTCCATGCATCGGCTCTACAATAGAGCCAAAGATAAACAAGGAACAAAGAGCTGGAACCTTCACAAGGATGCACAGCGCAAGTAAAAGCAAGAACTGAGGAAATCCTCCAGGGAAGTCTGAAGAGATTTCTGTCAGAGTATAAACCACCTACCAAGTATGGCTAGGTTGCATAGAATCTTAATGCAGAATTCGAGAGCCACTATGTCCATTAAGGACCTCCTCTGGGACATTTACTGGCTCTGAAGAGGACACTCTACGAACCTTAGTAGACACACACATTTCCCTGGATCACAGGTAGTTAATGAGGAGGCGGTTTCTGGGCAAGCTTGCCAACCTGTTATGCAGGATTGGCAAACTGCCAAAGAAACTGTCACCTAATAAGCATACAAAGTGGGCAATCCAATCTTTTGCCCCTTTCAAAAGTCCAGGTGTGGATGGGATTTACCCGGCTCTGCTTCAGCAGGGACAGGATTTACTCATTCCAAACCTGGTAAGAATTTTTAGAGCTTGCCTGGCGATGTGTTATATACACCCATTGTGGATACAGGCAAGACTAGTTTTCATTCCTAAGCCCGGGAGGAGCTCCTACCTTGGGCCTAAGGATTTTAGACCTATTAGTCTGACTTCCTTTCTATTAAAGACTGGAGAGGCTAGTAGATAGACATATTAAAGGACTTATATTTATTGAAAGGCCTCCGAGTTCTGAACAGCATGCCTACCAGGCTGGCAAATCTCTGGATACGGTGCTTCATCAGCTGGTTTTTAGGGCTGAGGAAGTGCTTGACCAAGGAGAGCTGGCTATGGCAGTATTTTTAGACATAGAGGGGGCCTTCAATTTTAGGTTGATGTGTACTATGCCCAGAGGTTGTCCTCAGGGGGTGTCTTATCTCCACTCATTTGGTGCCTGGTGCCTTGTCATGCTCAATGAAAGTGGAGTATATGCCCAAGGCTATGCAGATGACATCTGCATTATAGTCAGAGACAAATTTGCAGATACAATTCGGGCCTTATGCAAAAGGCCCTTGAAGCTGTTGAAAAGTGATGCCGTGAGGTAGAATTGTCAGCTGACCCTGATAAAACTAACCTCATTGTATTTACAAGGAAGAGGTGGCTTGATATTTTGTATGAGCTGATCTTTTTTGGGAAGAAGTTGCTTCGATCCAGGTCGGTCAGGTATCTGGGAGTTATACTGGATTCTAGACTGACATGGAGAGAGCATATTGAACATAAAGTGATTAAGGCCTGCAATACTTTGTGGGCCTGTCGGAGGGCCGTTGGTGTGAGGTGGGAACTTAAACCACGAGTGGTTTATTGGCTCTATGTCTCCATCGTCAGGCCTTCCATCACTTATGCTGCGGTAGTGTGGTGGCCTTGTGTTATGACACAGGCTACCAAAACCAAACTAAGATCCAACGCTTAGCATGTTTGGGGATTACTGGAGCCCTGAGCACCACCCCACTCAAGTGCCCTAGAAGCACTGCTTGGTTTGCCTCTTCTAGATTTGTTTATCCAAGGAGAGGCCACGGGACTGCTCATCGTTCTCTGGAGTCTGGGCTGTTGGTTTTTTAAAATTCCGGTTAAAGGACACAGAGAGATACTGAACAGGCTTCAGAAGTTGCAGACTATCCTAGCGATGGGTTGCAACAATATGTAACCTATTTATAATTTTGACTCTGAATATAGGGTTAGTTTTCCACCCAGAGAGGAATGAACTCGTCGCCCATGGGTTCCTGGGTGTGTCAAGGGGTCCGTCTGGTATACAAATGGCTCCAAGACTGACTTGGGGACCAGGACTGGCATTTATGGGCTAAGACGAGGCTATCATACTCACTGGGAGGCTATTCTACAGTACTCCAGGTTAAAATATATGCTATTTTGGCCTGTGTTTATCATATCTTAGGGATGCCCTGGCTGCATGGTCGGATTAGTACCTATTCTGACAGTCAGCATGCCCTGAAGGCACTACGTACTAGCACAAGGTCTAAGTTGGTACAAGAGTGCCAAGAGACCTTGAATATTCTCTGTTCTTGCCGACCAGTACAGGTCTGCTGGGTTCCTGGGATCAGAGGAAATGAACTAGCTGATAGGCTAGCCAGGGAGGGCTCAGCAAACACGTTTATTGGTCCAGAACCTGTCCTTGGTATTACACCGAGAAGGGCCAGATATAAGATCCTTGACTGGGTATCACTTCGACATGGCACTTCATGGCGTAATCTTACTACGGCTAGGCAGGCTTGATCTATGATCGAGGGACCTAGCAAGAAGAACAGCAGAATTCTGCTAACCTTCAATCGGGTACAACTTAGAAGTGTTGTTGGCCTGTTGTCAGGGCACAACACCCTAAAGAGACACCTGCATTTGATGAACCTTAGTGCAGATTCTATATGCAGGAAGTGCGGTGGAGAGGATGAGTCTACTCTACATATTTTGTGTGAATGTGAAGCACTTGCTGCACTTAGGCACTTTATTCTGGGCTCAGACAAACTGAGACCAGATGATATAAGGAGTGCTCATCCTGTCCACTTTGGAGGCCACAGGACTTGAATAAGCACTCCAATAAGAGGGGCACAATGGGCCCAATATGCGGCCTACATGCAAGGGACCGATAGGGCTCAACCCATTTATTTTCATTCATTCACCTATGGAGTCAAGATTGCAAAACCAGGAAAGTTGAACCATTTAAAGATCTGATCAAAACCATCCAAGTGGTTTAACATTAGCTTGCTTTAGATACTAGTTTAGCTATACTTTAATTATACAATTCGTTTAATGACAGTGTACTGACTTGTCTGATGCTGACAACAAATAACAGTGTGACTGTGGAAGAAATGTTGGCAGCAACTTGCACATGAACAGTAAGTAAATTTAGACTTAGATTTTATTTGTTTTATTTCAAATGAATTGATGTATTTTTAAGATTTTAGAGAGCATTTTAATTTTTTTTTCAATATCTTTAACTTATAGCATGCAATATCACAAGCAAGTTCAGAAATTAGGAAAAAAACTTGGGGGACATAATGGAAAGAAAAACCCAATGTCTTCAACGACACCCCAAATAAACTGCAAAACGACACACTCAAAAGTGGCTTGCACTTTCCCAGCTCGGTTCCAGGTTTATCTCCGAACTGGCATTCAATGGATTCACCAGCATTGCAGGTACTTCCTCCTGACAATACAACAATGACCTGGTGACACATAATCTGTCCAAAGAAGTCTTCCAGTCCAATACAGGTTCGTTGTCTGCTGCTCCTCCTGGTGTACCTTCATGAAGACCATACCTGTGGCAGGCACTACCACTTCCTCTATCAGATCCTGAATTTTTCTTTTGTATACTAGTAATTATGAAATGAATTATTCATTTTAGTTAATTGAGGGAAATTAATCATTTCTTCACACTAGCCGTATATAGGCTAAGGTTTTTGAGAGGCAACAATAAAAATTCAATGATACGACCAGGATCTGAATCACGGATCTCCTGGCCTCTGTCCCCAGTACACCACTAGGGGCTCTCGCATTCGAGATACACCATTTGTGGCAACTTACTATCGTAAGTATTTGAGTCCCAGGCTTCATCATTTAACTCTTATTATTTTAGTTAATTGATGGAAATTTATCATTTCTTCACACTAGCCTTATAAAGGCTAAGGATTCTGATAGTCAACATGAAAAATTCAATGCCACGGCCGGGATTTGAAGCATGGATCTCCTGGTTTCCGTCCAGTCGCTCTAACCCATTGAGCTACTATGGCCAACTTGCCGTTATGACATTAAATTCTCCATTCGATTCATATTTCCCCGGTAGACCACTACGAGTTCTGGCAACTTACAATCATAAGTACTTGAGTCCAAAAGTTTAGCCAGAAAAAAGTATAGAAGAATGAACTTAAGGTAAAACTCTTAAAGTAAAACAAAGCTTAAAAAAATAGAAAATGTATAGACACCTGACACTTTGAAGTGTATTCAACTTTTAGCAGTAGAGCAGTATGTTTTCAAAATGCAGGAAATTTGCAAAATCACTTCATATGACAACCATGCCATTATTATTCAGCATGAGCATATGAAGCTGTAAACCTCATGGCGAAAGTGAAATATGCTAGAAAGGCGAGGTTATACTTATTTTTCTTCTTCAATGCCTTCCTCATACAATATTAGCCTTCTTTACACTACAATCTCTTGCACATTACTAATTATTTGAAACCAATGTTCTCTCCTTGATCAAGAATAATGGGGGTCAGGTTTATACATTGACTTTGTGGGTTCGTAGAATTAAAAGTCCAATTTGCCGAAATTCTAAATGTTCTTTATTTCCGTAGAAATACACTTATAGATTACAGCAGCATTACGTTACGTACACAATCAGTCTACCAAGGTCGAGATGACAATAACAAACAGCTTACTCAACTTCCACTGTTTACAACATCAACACGCTCAGCTGTTCTCTGCTTACTCACTCGCTGTTTTACAACTGCAACTCAACTCATGGCCAGTCCTTGCCTCTTTAAATACTTCACTGATAATTTTTAGATTATTCGAAAATAAACCAGAACCCGAACAGTCTCTATCAGTCAAGAAGTAACTAGAAATTTCCATTTAGCTCAGTTTGTTTCGGCAGACCTTTATCTGCATGTTAGCTTTGTCTGCCTGCTCTTGGTTTTCACACTGCCTGCTTATCAGTTCCTTTTGTGTAAACAAGCCGCATGATCGTAGATACGTGTTCGCGACAATATCCCATGGCTCTATACCAGTTCACCAGACATAACCTTGTATATGATATTAAAACTCTGCATGTGCTATTGTTTGAAGCAAAGTACCTTCACTGTTTACTGTGAAAATGAATATTCTGTACAGTCTCTGCAATTCAGTAAGTGAACTTTTTAAGCTTGTTTTTCCTGCTATGGTTTCATTTGTAAATATTGTTCACCTCACCTTGGTTTCGATGACAAACAATGCATGTTGTTCCTATTTGCTGAAAGTGTTAAGAATGTACATATTATGTCGGGAGTGTGATGCCACCTTTCAACCCTTAAGAAACTGGATTGCCGATACAAGTTAGTTTCATGTAGACTAGAGCATTAACACTTCTCAAAGTTTGTGGCAAAAGATACTTGGTTCGAGAACTCTTAAGATACCATCAGCCCAAGTACTATTAGTATGCCCATGCATTTTTCATACGAGCAAACCCTTAGCCTTCATTCTATTGAAGACACAAATACATTCCAAAACAATAGCTGATTGGATCAGTTATTGTCTGTGAATGTGCATATTGTCACCCAAACGTCGGAACTCCCTATAGAACCGGCAGCAGCAGCAGCAGGAGACAGTCGGCGTTCGCCACGCCCACTCGTTTGTCTCCTGTCACTAACTGAAGGGATGATTAGGAGAGGGATTGCGGGCCACTGAGCCATCTCTTTACCATCCCCCTAGGTTCTCGAACGTGCGGGTTGTTTCGTCTAATCTGGAAACTTCTAGATTGGCCAGCTGACCCTATATAAGCAACACGTCGGGCTGCAGGAGAGTCAGTCAGTGTTTGTTTGGCGAACAGCTGGAGGAGCGCCCAGTGAGGGGACAGACTGCGTATGTGCGTTGGAGTTTACGTAATCGCGAGTGCAAGTGGAATTGTAACGGACGAACTGGTGAATCGTAATTGTGTGCATTACGTAATTCCGTGTAATTGGCAAGTGTTTAACTGTAAGTCGGTGGAAATAAAGAACATTTTTGAGTGGTGCAATTGGACTTTTCATTTCACGAACCCACAAAGTCACAATATCTTCACTGGACAACAAAATAAACAAACACATCAGGGACTGTCAGCCATGTCGTTCAGATCGAAGAATGCAAAATTGGAAGGAAGAAATGTAGCTGTATTGTGGAAGGACACTGGATCCTTAAGATAATCGATGTAATCACCAATGAAGTATAAATGGCATTATGCCCCAATAATTCCAAAGATGATCCCACCCTCTTTGCATGTGGAGTTTGCCAGCAAATCCACAGCCACTGCTATACTACAGTTTAAAGTCTGGGGGTTTTACAGCCCAAATAACTAAACTACAACCTCCATTTTGTGGATATGATAACAAAGGTCCACCCAAGAAGCATTGAGTTGCAATAGTGATCTCCAGCATCACCTATCAACACAGTATCAAACAGGAAAAATTGAATATACATTTGGCAGAGTGCCTGTAGCGCCAACACTGCAAAAACAGGAAAGTCTATCCATTCCAAGAGCTGATAAGAGGAGATCCAGAAGATCAACCCTGAAGTTTAGTTGAATAGCTTAGATATGTAAATAAAATGTTTGTTCAGAAATTGAGTTATTTAATGAACGCTACATCACTGCTGCGGTTCTCTGCATTCCAACTATATTGGGCATGAAATAACACTTAATTTTTCTCAGAGGCCTCTTTATCAGGCTTGAGGTTCCTTTATGCATCCTTAATTCTATAACATAGGACCACTGGCTTCCCTTCTAAAGTAAGCCATGCTAAGGATTTTTATACCTGTAAAAACTGGTCATGCATCATGCATAGCAAGGTTTGTTATGAGGTTATCTTGATTACTGTAAAATAGCTTAAAAGAGACTATATGTATTCCCGGAAAGAGTAGGAATTTGTTGAGATTTAAATAAATACCTATAGGAATGACAGGGCCCAAAACCATAATACCATGCATGGCATTTTTTTAATACAAAAGTTTGCTTACTGCATGCTGAATTACACCAGAAGATAATCTCATACTATAACAGGGAATGAAAATTGGCAATATATACTGTTCTTGGTAAAAGTGCAGAATAGGTGCGCAGAGTTATGTTGGTACGGAATGAGGTCAAAAAAACAAGTTCTTGCAAACTGCGGCGCTCCGATATACGTGAAAAGAGTGGAGAGTTGCCAAAACTTTTTCTTATTATAAACTAGCGATACTGCATATACGCAAATACAGAGGAATAATAATTAATAATAAACTCTGGCAATGTTCCACTGATCTTTACGTCACTTTATTTAGGTATTATAGTATCGCTGGTTTACTTACGTAATGCTTATTCCAAAACTTTGATATACTCGTTTAAGTTTTTAACTAATTATGATAATAGTGAGAATATCAGAATATATAATAAGGATAATAACTCTGGCAATGATCCACTAATCTTTACGTCAGTTTATTTGGGTGTTATTGTATCGCTGGTTTGCTTACGTAATGTTGACTATTCCAACACTTTGTGCTAGATTCCTTTAAGTTTTTAAATAATTATAATAATAGTAAGAATATAATAATACATAATAACTCTGGCAATGATCCACTGATCTTTACGTCGTGTATTACAGTACCGCTGGTTTTCTTGCGTAATGTTGGTATTTTCCGCGATAGGATGCTCTGGAAGTTGGCAATGCCCGAGCTATGCCGTCTGAACCACGATATCCCTTCGTAACTATTCTGCACTTTTACCCTGTTCTTAAGGGGGGACGTACGAGAAAATGTTCAAAAAATCTAATTATTTTATTGTTTTGTAAAATAGTATATAGTGTTAGCTATCAAACACCAAAATATTATGACTGTACGTGGCCTGTATCTACCTTTAAAAAATTAAATGCCCTAGTGTTGCATAGTAGTAACACAGTCTTCCCATCAGCTGACTTGGAATCTATAAAGCCCACCTACCAATTCTTAGCACGCCCAGACTTGCTAAAAAAATGTCTCTATGGAGAGACACAAAACTCAAATGAAAGCCTCAATAGTTTGATATGGAAAAGGTGTCCCAAAACATCATTTGTGTCTTCCATAGTGGTGAAAATTGCTACATTTGATGCTGCAATAATGTTTAATGATGGGAATGTTGGCAGAAAGAAAGTTATGCATCAGTTAGGGTATCAACCTGGTGTGCTTATGGAAACAATTTTGCAGAGTATCGACAACATTCGCATTGCTGGTGCAGAAAGGGCTATGAAATTAATGCAAAAAGAAGCAAGACAGAAGAGGAATTTAAAAAGAAAGGCTGAAGAAGACCACAATGAGGATACAGACTATGGATATGGGAAGTTCTGACTTAAAATTAAAAGGCAAACTGAATAATACTTATTGTATTTTTAATTGCCTTTCCCCGTAACTACCCATTTTTCTCTCAAACTACTTCATCTACAGTGATGCAATTTAGCACACAGCTTTCTTATGTCACGATGAACATTTTGTTGGTTCTAGAATTTGAGATTAAGCTCCAGATGGAATGTGATGATACAAAATATATTTTAATGTTTAAAGGATGCATATGATTAACATTTTTTTTTTAATTCTATACAGCTTCAATAAGAAATCTAAATCTAACAAATTCATTTTTAGTGTGTTTTAAAATAACATACCAAATTGCAGAAAGATAGCATATGTGAATTTTGAAAAAAAAAAAATGGGCTTAAGTTTGTAAATATCTCTGCATATAGAAAAAATATGTAGCATTAGTTATAAACAATGGATAATTATGAAAAAAATTGTACATATTAACTGTTATCTTAAATGAGTAAGTTTCACTTCTCTAACTTAAAAACTTTGGATGTTATGGCTATTTATGTAAGACTCTGAATATTTGCATACGTCCCCCCTTAAGGTATTTTGGTTTAACAGAATTTTTAAGTCTCTTAATACAAAGCAAGCAAAGCTAAGCCATTGTAGCATGACACTTTTTGAACGTTGCATGAATCATTTTCTCAAATTGGAACCCATGAAATTTTGTATCGTTAGCTTACTAATAGTGTGATTGCTGTATCCGACTGTTCATTCTATTAGCTGGTTAACCTTTGTTTTAAAGCGAATAAAGTTAGTTTCATCGTAGTTTAACGGTAGCTTGTTTGAACTTTTCAAATGCTTTATTCAGTGTCTTTTTAATTACTGGTGTGACTTTTCACACGTAAGTATACTAGTATCAACCGCAAAGAGGACATCAATTAACTCCTTGCTACAATTATAAGGTAAGTCGTACGTAAATATTAACAGTAACATTAGACGAGTATAGTAACTCCATTCAAACACCACACAAATATTTCCAACAGAATAAAAAAATACGACACATCTCTCTCTTCTAGTAGATTTTATCCATAACTTTTCTAAAATAAATTCATAAGACAACCATTACTCACCACCAAAATTGTGTTTAGACAAGTACTTAAACACTTGTTTAGTATCTCGCGGACTCTTTTCTGGCAAAAATCATTTGCCGTTGTGTACAAAACTAGCTTCAAATTTTCGTTGTTTGGGTTTAACATAAATTTAAAACGTTTAAGTTTACATCATCCAATCCTAACTGTATAATTACACCTTCCAACAAAGCATTCTTCCTCACGCACAGACGGTCGCTGATGAGCTCAGCAGTTAAGCGCCCTTACACTCAACCAGGGCTGTTGACTCAGATAGGAAACCAGGAGACACATTAAGGTTCGCAAAAAACCCGGGGTCTAAAGGTACATTTAGAGCGCTGCATGCGCCGGATTCAATGCCGACAATATAATTATTTTGGCTGCCGTGTTGTATACTAACTAATGTATAAAATAACTTCTGCTTGGTTCAAAATTTAATAGCTATTGTAATATTTTACTACTTATGAAGTAATTTTCGTAATATTATTGGCCTATTATCGACCTTATTTGAGCTCAATGTACGATATGAATAAGACACTACGTTGGCTAACCTGTAAATATTTGGAATTAAAGCTTTAACGGCAAGGAGCCAAGCCAATTTAAGTTCTGAATCATATTTTCATCGATTTGTGAAATTGTAAAAATTTGTAAGAACTACGAGGACGTATGGGCAGCAGGAAGAACGAGAATAGATTTTCACAAAGACCTATTGGTAAGTAAGATTTAGCATGTAGCTAAATACCGACAATTAATATGACATGACCTGAAATGTGCCTTAATACATATTCATGCATAGTTAAATTCTCTAGATTAATGTAGCACCTTATAATGGGAAAAGTGTGTTGTTTTACATACAAAAGCATTAGTTTCATTAACCTTGTTACTTTATTACTGCAATAATGGGATTTTCTGTTTTTTGTCTTTCAGGGGTCATCCATCATCTCAGGCTACCAGGAATACGATGGCAGAAATCAGAGTGCAGGATTATTGGATATTGTGTATGTTTCTTGTTTTGGTGATGTGCAGTGATCTTCAGGAACTTAAGTAATGTAGCACAAAGCATTCTTTCCCACGTATACAGCAATTTAATGTGGCATATCAAATATTTCTGAAAGTTTGAGTTGCATTTCATATCAGTGGAAAATTTAACAAAAACTTTGAGGAATACAGTGGCCAACAAGGAAAAGTGAAAAGTGAAGTTATTTTAGACAGTTGATTGGGTGTATTAGTTTTTGTGTTTGTACTTGTAGTTTTAAATTTAAAATATATAAGTCATATATAAGTCCATGTAAGGTAAGTAATATTCAGTTTAAATTACTGAAAAAATAGCTGTGAATTTTCAGATATACCAAAATTAGCATCATCTGTGTTTACGTATAATCTAGGTGGCTTAAATTAAAATATTTGGGCGAGATGCTTGATATGAATTTTATAAACTTTTTCTTTAAATTGCAATGATAAGTATTTTGAAGAATTAAGTTCTCTTAACCTTACTCATCAGTGTATATCTACATCATTGATCAAGAATGTCACAGCTTTTAACAGCAATTAAAAGTATGATCTGAGATTCCATAAACCTAATTCGTTCTATATTGTTTAATGCAGTAGTCACTATGCAATATTATTGTACACACTACACTAAATTATTTACCTGAATAACCATCTTAGAAGAGATCTGATGGGATTAGAATTTATGTGAAAAAGCTTTACAAGTTTTTAGGTGTAATTGTGCATTGCAAGAAATGATTAAAATGTCATTGTGTCATCATCATTATATGCTACTTTTAATTTTATTTCTATTATTCCAGTTATTCTTAAAAAATGCACAATGTCAGCTAGCTAGGACCTAAACACAGTGTGGCTTGATCTCAAATTAATAAAGCTTCACAATAAATAATAGGTTATAAATCCTCTTTCTTGTTAACACACACACACACACACACACAAATGGGTTCAGAAAAATAACAAGTTAAAGTGATATTTGCAGAGCATTTATGTATTCTGTGGTACATCTGTTCTCAACATGTACTTGCCACCATTTATGAGTAATATTGGTACACAATTTCTGCAATGCTAACCATTTTAAGGGTGATATAACGTTACTAGCATGACCCACAGAAATGTTACATGTGACATGAAACTACACTGTTAAACATCCTCTCATTGTTCTAATTTGGAATGAAAATCTAAATCTTTGGCATGGGAAAAAGATGTTTAACCTAATATATGAGCCATTCATTACATGCAGTGACGCGAAGCCACATAATAATTTTGAAAATTAGATAAAACTGCACATTATTTTGCCATATAATGCACTTCTTGTTTCTTTGTAGTGAACACATAAGGGAATTATGGACTGTCAAAAGAAATAATGGTTGGATGTGTGAGCAAATAAATTACATTACTAAATTATTTTCTATTAACTACTCAAACACACAGTTCCATCACTTTCACTTCTTAACTAAAACTTCAAACAGCATTAATAGTTCATAGTGCAATCTTTCATTGAGTTATTTATTTGACACACATTCAGTTGTATGTCATGGACTGAGAGGTTTACACTATGCAGAGGGCTCCATTTGCCATCTTAGTCATAAAGTACATTGCATAAAGTCTTATCAAGTTAAAGCAAGCCATTTAACCAAACAATTGCTCTGCACATTAAGCAAATTATACTTCACAGTCAGATAACTACATGAAATAATCTCTTATTGGAAGATACACTGTGCATTAAATTTTATTTTTAAAACTGCACATTTTCTTCTTCAGCATTCATTACTGTGCATATGCATGCCATTGAAGCATTTAAAAATTCAACGCTGTAATATTCTTGTGTTGTGAAGACAGAGTTAAGCTTAGGAAAATTTTAAATGAATGATACAGCTTTAATGTAATTATTATTTTTCATCATTTATTCTGCACTTGTGAATGTTAATTCAACCAAAGTGATTAGAAGTATATAAAATAGTGCCATTTATGAAATTTATGTCACCAGTTGCTAATACTTACTTCTGTACTAATTTGACATTATTAATCTTATATGAATCGATCACAAATTTCAGGTTTTTCTCTGAATATACTTTAGTATACTTGTGCTGAAAATAATGTATGTACTATTGAGCTTTTAAAATTCTTATTAAATATAACCATTAACAGAGCTGCTTTGTTGTCATTTTAAAGAAATAGTGCTATTTTTTTGTACATAGTTGTTGGTATCATTTCAAATTTATATACATATTTCTTTAGGGTTTTTTTTTTTTCTCTCACTGTTATTCCAGGGAATTTTTCAACATTCTGTGTACAAAGAAATTGCATTACATGTAACATTATGGTATCCTTACCTGTTTTCCTGTATCTACAGAATCATTATTTTAGTGTTAAGTTATCTTTATTTTAAGTATTACACTAAGAAGCTTGAGGGAAAGGGGATACAGATGTCTTGTATAATCTCAACAGCATCTTAAGTGATCTCACTCTCTCGTTTTTAAAATTTTAATTGTTTTTAAAGACAAAATTATCAATTTGCAACAGGAATAAATATATAATGCTTTGTGGAAGTCAATTATTCATATTTAACAGGAAAAGTTCAAGTGGATTCTTGGCAATTTTTTCACAAATTAGACAACTTCTTTCGAAGTCACATCTCGCACACTGATGAATAGTTTACCGCATATTTCCTCAGCGTATTTCACGCGTATTATCCTAATATGAAATAGTTGATATGTGACGTAAACTATTCATGTGTGACGAGAAGTGATTTCGAACGAAGTTGGATTCCATCAATCAGTGAAAACTGGAACCGAAGGGAAGGGGAAGCCAATGCACCATAGCTCGGTCGCAATAGAAGCTTACTACATAACCGGCCTCACCGGCAGTAGTTTCCAAGGTCGCCAGGGTCTAAAGGTACAGGAAAGAGCGCCCTATGCGTCTTCAGTTTTTTACACGGAGTTGAGAATCTGATGAACCCAACTATCACACACAGAACACCAACTTTACGCCATGTTTCTCTACGCGTGGTCTACATAGAGCACCGAATACAAACCTAACACGAAGGCCTTCGCAACTCGAATACCAGTGAACACCAAACTTGAATACTTATCCACCAGAGAGTAACCTATGAAAAATTCCGACAACAAATGCCAACGCTGCTTGAATGTATACTGGTCGCCAATAAGTGATTGACATTTCGTGCGGAGAGAGAGGCGACGTTGCCGCTTATTGCTGCCACGTGGAGAGCGTGATAGCACTATGCGTGCAAAGGTGATTCAGTTGGGACTGCAATGGGTATTTTATTATTATTGTTATTTATATTTATTATTTATAATACTATACACAAAGACAATAGAAAAGCCGTGGATCTACATGTAAACGCTAGAACATGGAAGAACACATCAATGTAAAGATCATCGTAACAAAAAAGGCATACCTGTGACATTTTGATGCTTATTGAAGTGGGAAAATGCCGCTTACATATTTTTTCCCGGGAGTTTCTAATTTATACCCCAATGCTTTAAAATACTTTTCTTTTCCAATCTTAACCTTAATGCCGTTACTGCTACCTACGCACGTGAAGTCCTATCAAGCACCTCAGAGAATGGAATACTAAGCTTCCCTTTCAATTTCTCCTCATCGAAGTATTCTCTCACAGTGCATATTATTTCCCGAGTATGTCCTTTAATTGGAATACCTTTACCAAATACAGTTTTATTTGGTTCCCGAGCACGTTCAGGTTTTTGCTTGTCACTATACTTTGACATAATTAAACATTCATTAAACACAATTGCAAATGATCACAACACGCACTTAGATACACGGACTCAGGCAACCGTAAACCAAGGCAAATTGCCACAAATAAAATTCAAAGTAAGTTACCAGTACAGGATCTCTAACTATTGCATACGTCAGGCATTCTGTTTATGCAGCATTATCGTCAAGAGAAACAAACACCAAGGTATTATGATTACTGCAGCGTTTGAATAACTCACTCGGCCGCGTCATGCTAAGCACATGTTAGAATATCGGCAACCAGGCTTTAGCGTCTAACGTTGTCATGGAAACGTCTCGATTATAATTGGTCATTTCAATCGTTACTATGACAACCGTTATGACGTACTCATCCCCTTCCATTTATTTAGACCGTTATTCTATGTGGTTACTGTCAATCACATTCTAGTTTGACGACCAGTATACTAAAGAGTATTCTCTATTTTTCATACCTGCATAGTACAGCAACGTGGGTATGAAAAGCAACAGCTACATAGGTAGGTATGGTCTCAGCGAAAATACGTAGAGATAGCGTATTCCTCCTGATGATGCGGCGCCAATGTAATTAATATGTGACCTTCAACATTGTGACTTGAGTTGTTTACCCTTGCAATATCAACGAGAGGGCGGGGGTATTTTATGCCCACCATGTATTAATTTTTTATTAAAGGCATGCGATTAATACTGAACAGTATAATTGCTTAAAACTTTTCATTGTTGGTCTTTTAAAGAAATAATTAAATATCAAGGTGGTCGTTAAGTAACCCCTCACCCTCTGTGGTTCGTGTGATGCCTGACATGTGCAGTATACTGCGAATCCTAGATTCTATTGATTTCTACAATAGTTGTTACGTGTTCCTAATTTACACTAATGAAGTTCATTTATATTATTGTTCTTCTCATTCTTGTTTGAGCTGGCAATTTTTCGTCATCTATCTTTTTTTCACTTATGCAGTACTGAATTTCCCTGTTGTGCAGTACAGTACTTATTACACGCAATTCGCCAAGTAATTTCAAAATATCTCGATATCATTTCACCAACAAAGAAATTATGGATATATTTGAAAATGCAACACTTTATAAGTTTTAATTTGATTTTGAGACAGTGAGACCTTTTTAAATCAGAAGATCAGTATACTTATGCCTGAGAAATTTGATGACGCAATTTTATCACATTCTGATGATCAGGAGACGGAGGAGGAAGAGGTAAATGTAAATAATGGTGTAGTTGAAGATGACATCAGTGATAAGCTAGCTAGTAGAAGGATTTACATATCTAATCCTTCTCGGCCCCGTAATATGTGTGGGATAAAGCATTGTAAAAGTACGAGAAGAACTAAAAAATGAAGGTATAAAAAGTTATAGAGAACTCTTTGAAAAGTTCTTAATATTGAGCTTATAAACATCATCATGAAACACACCAATGAAGAAGCAGTAGGTATAAACGTACCACAAACAAATTTATGTCAGTTTATGGCTGACATAGAACTTAATTGTGTGTGTATATATATATATATATATATATATATATATATATATATATATTGGTGTGGAAGGTGACATTCACATCTGTATTTCAGAACTCTGGTCCAGTATTTCTGTAAATTCACATATGCTGCAACTAAAAGTACTGCCAAATTTCTGCTACTAACTAGAACAGTTAGATTTGATGGCACAGAAGCCCGAAATGAACGCAGGTAACAAGATAAATTTGCAGCTATACGTGAAGTATATGAAAATCTGATCGAAACATTGTCAAAGTATTCTGCTGCTGGGAATATAATTCTTCTGTTGAAGGTGGTCCCTTCCTTAGGGAAACACGGAAAACTCATTGTACATCATTGCTGGTTCAAAAGCATGATACATATGGAAAAATATGCTGGAAAGAAGAATCATGACACTCAACAAGAAAATTCAACTACCTCTGTTGTAAAACGCATGTGCATCCTATAAATAATGTTGGATGCAATATAGCAACAAGTAAATACTATCAAGGTTCTAAGGCTTTCACGGCCGGTGTCAATACTAGTTGAAGTATATTCCGGGTTTGTAGGCCGTGGTCTACTGGGCCCCTTCTTCTTCTTCTTCTTCTTCTTCTTCTTCTTCTTCTTCTTCTTCTTCTTCTTCTTCTTCTTCTTCTTCTTCTTCTTCTTCTTCTTCTTCTTCTTCTTCTTCTTCTTCTTCTTCTTCTTCTTCTTCTTCTTCTTCTTCTTCTTCTTCTTCCTTCTTCTTCTTCTTCTCTTCTTCTTCTTCTTCTTCTTCTTCTTCTTCTTCTTCTTCTTCTTCTTCTTCTTCTTCTTCTTCTTCTTCTTCTTCTTCTTCTTCTTCTTCTTCTTCTTCTTCTTCTTCTTCTTCTTCTTCTTCTTCTTCTTCCTTCTTCTTCTTCTTCTTCTTCTTCTTCTTCTTCTTCTTCTTCTTCTTCTTCTTCTTCTTCTTCTTCTTCTTCTTCTTCTTCTTCTTCTTCTTCTTCTTCTTCTTCTTCTTCTTCTTCTTCTTCTTCTTCTTTCTTCTTCTTCTTCTTCTTCTTCTTCTTCTTCTTCTTCTTCTTCTTCTTCTTCTTCTTCTTCTTATTCTTCTTCTTCTTCTTCTTCTTCTTCTTCTTCTTCTTCTTCTTCTTCTTCTTCTTCTTCCCAGACGTTTGGTCTGAGTCAAACGAAAAAATCAGCGATTGCGAATCATGCCATACTCGAAGAGGGAGAACATATCATCCAGTATGAAAATACAGATATTCTAGGCATCAACATCACATTACCATTCACGCTTATTCCGCGAAGCCATCGAAATACATAAACACAATAACAACATAAACCGCAAAGAGGAAGGCCTTAAACCAGCAGACCAGCAGAAGATTCGAGTGGTCCAGGTTTACCTGGACGTGATGTGTTTGCTGCCCAGCACCTAGCCGCTTATTGCGGCTTTATCTGGGCAGTATAATAGAGTCATCTTTGTCTCAGGCGGTTGTCTTCGGAAGTGGTATGTCTAGCCTTATGCGCGCTGTTGCCCCGTGGGGGGGTTGTGCGCCCAGTGCTGGCTGTGCTCTTCCGCCTGCCTGGGAGGCATCTGAGCACAGTCCGCTTAACAGCCTAGAGGGAAAGGAACAATATTTAGGTATTGGACTTACCAAGCCCATTTCTGGGCTTGGGGGGTTGAAGTCAGGGGAATGTGGCCCTGTTCAGTTCTGGTTACTCAAAGCATCTTTGGGCAACCGGTAGCTCGGTCGGCGGCGAGGAGCCTTGTGGTTGTAACGGCCAAGGGTGTTCACCAGGATGTTGGGATGGGAGTCCAGGTTATCGTAGATCTCTCCCGGACCAGGGCCACGATGTACGGGACCTGAGCAGAATATGGCAAACAGCTCTAGCAAAAGTGAAAACGAAGAACTTCACCCGAACCAATCAGACGCCCAACAGAGTGCAACACTCCGCCCACACCCCAATCCAGCCCACCGTCCACCCGGACCAATCACAGCAGACCCCCACTCCAGCCCACTTGTATAAATACCGCGGTCCACGGTGCAAACAGCCAGATTTTTTCCCGGACTTCTCCTCGAGACGCCGAGGAGTCAACATCGCCTCTTCAGAGAGACCAGCTTAGGACTACGCAACGGCAGAGCAAGCGGATTGCAACATCGGGAGGGACCTTAGGGAAGCTCCCGGCAATCGCGCCACTCTACGGACCTCGCAGAAAACGCCTGCCTTCTTCTGAGGGACAACACTCAGCTGCCTTCTCCACCTTCTTCTGAGGGACAACACTCAGCTGCCTTCTTCTCCATCTTGTGCAGGCCCAACCCAGGGTCAAGAGATTAAATTGAAAACATACGCCTTTAACAGAACCTTAACATGTATTTATTTTCTCGTTTGTTCTTTGCTACACTTTGCTTAAACCAACCAGACAGATAAAGATAACTATATACTTCTGGCCCCGAACCTGGGAGAAAGAGCCCCACCAAAACACACGGCTCACCAAAAGACCAATTATAAAAAAACTAAGAGAAAAATCGGGGAACCCGAATTGGAGCACTCACCCTAGAAAACGCCCACACGACACCAACCAGGCACACACTCTCACTGCTCTCCCGGCTCGAAGGAGCCACCCAAGAAGTCTCGGGCACCGCAGCGCCCCCAGAGAGAAACGGCGGAAAGCCCAAACCAACAAGACGACAGCGCCCCCGAGCCGGAAGGGCAACAAAAATGTGCCGGGTAAAAAACAAACGGCACAAACACCCCCTCCCCATCGGAAACACAGGGTGGAGAAGCCAAACGGAAAGAAAGGAAAGCCTGGAAGAAACCAAGGAAAGGAAGAAAGCCATTCAGACCCCGGGGTAAAGAAGCCCGAAGAAGGAAACCCTAGGAGAGTCGGACGCGCACCAAACATCATAGAAAGTCTGCCCCTGAGTAGCAATGAGTATGAGTATTGCGTACACTTGTTGAGTCTTTCCTTCTTCACAGCTGTGACATACCATACGTCACACTTACACGGAGAACACTGTCTCTATTTTGCACACACAGTCGTGACGTAGAGAGTAGATGTGAAACTGAGTTTCCTCCTTTTTTGTTACACTCACAACCGTGGCATACCATACGTCACTCTAACACGGAGAACACTGTCTCTATTTTGCACACACAGGCGTGACGTAGAGAGCAGAACACTGCCGGCAAGTCTTTCAGGAGCAGAAGTGAACAGAGGCAAAACGTTACCAAAGGGCAGCAGGTTAGTCCTTTGAACGCCTAACAACAGCCAGGTAGGTCACGGAAGGGTGACCAAGGTAAAGACGGATGACGTGGCTTGAAGTCGAAGAAGAAGAAGCGAAGCTAGCTCCCACGTGGCGACTCTCCCGAGGTGGAGAAAAAAGCGTGGCGCACGTGAAGGTCACTGTCACACCGGGACCCCCGGATGGTGCTGGCACAACGGCGGAAAAATCCAGGATGACAGAACAGGCAAGGATCACGGTAGGAGATGGGGCGGCTGAAACATAAAACAAAAGCCAGAAACGGAACCAGAAGCAGAAGTGGTAACCCAAGAATATTAACCAGCCAAATTTGTAAAATATTTTTTTTAGATCATAAGGGGCAGAAATATCTTTGAAGGGCAAGTAATAAATATTTTCAAACGAGTAATAGCAATAAATCTCTATAAATAAATACAATAAGGATAAATACCATTGAAGTGACCAATACATAATAAATACCTTTCAAGTAATAAATATTTTCAGCAAAACAATTATCCAAATTTTAACAATAAAGAAAGAAATACCTTAGACAATATTGAGCACATCAACATAATTGGACACATTGTATATATACACATACACCCATACATATATAAACCAGTAAAATAACACACAATCATGGGTACCCAACAACCCTTTTTAAATAACACTCACACATAAGGAAAACACACGCACAGAAAGAAAGAGAAAGAGAGAGATATGCGGCATAGAACGAGAGAGAGAGAGAGAAAGAGAGAGAAGAGAAAGTGAAAGTGAGAACATGCCCTTGGCAGCACGGCACGCGAGCTACACACAACACAACACAACCGTGCCCCGAGGTCAAGGGCGCAGAAGCAAAACAAACACGGGAACGAAAACAAACACTGAAATACCAAAACAAACAGTGCAAAGCCAAACAGACATCAAATCATCGCGTCAGGGCACGGTTTTAGCTGAGTGATGTGAGCCCGACGCATTTCATGGGTTTTACAGTGCTCCAGAGTAACGGACACGCCCTTAAAAATGTTAATGATCTTATAGGGGCCAGAGTAACGCAGAGCTAATTTAGCAGCAAAAGCATCCTTACGCGAACTTATAGGGAAAGATTTGCACATAACCAGTTGACCGACCGCGAAAGGAGAGGGTTTTCTATTTTCTTCATAACGCCTTTTGGTGAGCTCATGCGCACGTTTTAGATTATTAAAGGCTCTCCTCCAGTTCTGTCTAATAGTTTCGGAGAAAAGGTCTGAGGAAGTAGATCATTTAAGGACCACATATTCGCCAAAGGGAACTGGGTACAAAAGCAAACATTAAACTGAAAGGGGTGGTCTGGTGTGAGCTTCATGACGAGCGGAGTTAAAGGCAAACTGCAACTTTCCCAAGTTAGTATCCACTGATTGTGGTGCTCATGATGGAAAGCAATCAAAGCGGATTTCAAATTTCTATTAACCCTCTCAGCTTGGGAAGGATAGGGTAATGTGGGGTGGTAGTGATATGTCTTACCCCCCACTGAAAACAGAATTGTTTGAACCAATTGGAAGTGAACTGCGAGCCATTGTCAGACACAACGTAACGTGGAGCACCAAAAGCAGCCAAGATGTTATTCAGGACCTTCGTAGCAGTACGAGCCGTGGCACGTGGCACGGCCGAAATCCACACGAACTTAGAAAAGGCGTCAACAACCACAAGGGCAGAAGTATTACCTTGAATCGACCCGGGGAAATGGGCCTATAAAATCTACAAATAATTTTTCCATCGGCTTAGATGCCACTTCAGACGCGAGACCACCCCACGTGGTTCGCTGCGCCGGCTTAGCCATGGAACAAATATTACAAGCTTTAACACGGGTCGCAATATCGCGATCCATGCCTTTCCATATAAAGCGCTCACGTATTTTATCGCGAGTCTTGTTTACACCAAGGTGCCCACCAAAGGGTGAAAGATGAAAGTAAGCAAATACCATGGGAATGATACTATCGGGCAAAACGATCTTAAATTTGCCGTCAAAATTAGCACGCGCCATAAGAACACCATCACTGTAAGCAATACGGCGGGACAGGATGGCCGTCCTCAAACTGCTGTATAATCTGATTAATGCAGGCATCCCTGCGCTGATGTTCAGCGATGCTGGTAAACATTTCGGGGAACGACAGACAGGCGTTAGAGCCGGAAACCGTCCCCGAAGATGGTAACAGGGGCGGTTCCTCAGAAAACATACGTGTAAGAGCGTCAGCAACTACATTATCAGAACCACGAATGTGCCTCGGTGTAAACTTAAACGCCCCAATCCGCACGCCCCAACGGGCGAGCCTACCGTTTTACGTGGTGTCCCTAACGCCCACGTGAGAGCCTGGTTATCACACTCCAATATGAAAGATACATGTTCCAGGTAGGGTTTATACTTCTCGAGACCAAACAAAACTGCCAAGTTTCGAGCTCATAGATTGAAAACTTGCGTTCAGCTTCAGATAGAGTTCGCGAAGCATAGCAAATGGGACGGCGCCCCTCCGGAAAATCCTGGAGAAGAACCGCCGCCAGGGAATAAACTAGAAGCGTCAGTCTGGAGAATAAAAGTTCTATTGAAATCTGGAAACGCCAAAACAGGAGGAGAGGAAATGGCGGACTTAAGGTCTTCGAACGCACGCTGTTGTTCGTCACCCCAGACGTACTTAATACCCTTCCGTCGAAGGCGATTCAAAGGTTCAATCCGGGCAGCGAAGGAAGGAATAAACTTGGAAAAGAAATTCACCATACCAACAAAACGAGCCAATGCACGTAGGTTCTTAGGGGGTGGAAAATTGCGCACGGCTGTGGTGCGTTCTAAATCAATAGTAATGCCGGCGGGCGACACCCAATGGCCCAAGAAAGAAATCTCTGTGGTAGCAAACTTCACTTTAGACTTTTTAACCGTGAGGCCAGCCTTCTGTAAGCGATCAAACACCTCACGTAAATGTAAGATATGGGAATCAAAATCAGGAGAGTACACTACTAGGTCGTCTAAATAGTGGTAAAGAAATTTAAATTTAATGTCAGAAAACAAATTGTCCAAGAGACGGGAAAGTACCTGCGCACCGGTAGCAATCCCAAACGGAATCCTATTAAACTCATACAATCTCCACGGAGATGAAAAGGCAGTCACGTGTTTACATTCATCCGACAAAGGAATCTGATGATAGGCGCTGTTTAAATCCAGAGTCGTAAACACGCGTGCACCAGCAAAATGATGGGCGGCAGTATGGAGGTCTGGCATGGGAGTAGATTCAATAAGTATTTTTTTATTGAGTTGGCGATAATCCACGACAGGACGGAAATCATTGTCACCCTTAGGAACTAGGAAAACCGGGCTACTATAAGACGAAGTGGAAGGTCTAATGATACCCTTATCCAACATATCATTGATTTTAGCCCTCAAAATGGCCATTTTGGGTGGTGTCAGACGGTACGGAGAAAGCTTAACAGGGGACGGGTCAGTCAGCTGAATATCGTAGGTAATAAGATGAGTAACACCCAATCGGTCGGAAAACAAGGAGGAAAATTCCTGAACCAAACCTTCCACCACTGCGGCTTGTTGATGAGTCAAATGAGACAAGGAAATATCTGCCTCACGCTCGTCTAATAGCGTGACGTTACCTAGACGAGGGCGAGGTGGAACATCATATAGTTTCTCCTGAAAAGGTACACTACTTCCAGTCGCGAACCCGAAGTGGCTTGTTTCTTCGCAAAATCTAAACACACACGGGAGCGTGACATAAAATCGGCCCCCAAGATTACAGAATAGGGTAGGGTCAGGGACCAAATAACACTCATGTTTCCAAGTGAACTTAGGAAAGCGGATAGTACACCTAACCTTGCTAGACACATTAAAGGACCGGCCATTAACTGCCAAACATTGCACCTGACAGTTCACCTCCTTGGGACACGAAGGCGCCAAAAGTATTGCGAAAATATACTTGATTAATGAGAGAAAATGAGCTACCGGAATCAAGGAGGGCTAAAACGCTCACCTTACCGACAACAACCTGCACAAGAGGTTTAATAGAATGGGGTAAAGCCAAAATGCGCCGCGATGGGGCCAAACTCGCGCTCATGGCAGGCAACTTCTGGCGTCAAATGGGGCGCTTGCCGGAACTGACTATCACGTCCAGATTTCGAAGGGTCCATGCCCGTTGGGCGAGGAAAACTACAGTTCTTAACCATATGCCCTACCTCCTGACAACGGTAGCATCCTACCCGGGGCCCGTGAGTTGATGACCCAGGTCGGACGCCGGGCGTTAAAACCATCTCCACGATTCGCTCGTGGTGGGGGAGGTGAATTCAACACTTCACCTAAGCGAGATCGATCTACAGAAGAACATTCATTAAGCAAGGGCACTAAAGATTCCAAAGCCGTGAACGTATTAGGACGTGTCGCGAAAACAAGACTGGAGCGAGCTTCGGGATTCAAACCCGAAATGATGACGTCACAAACCGCCTGCTCCGTATCTGGGAGACGTAAGGCCAAGGCCACGTCTCTGACCCGTTCCATATACTGGACAAACGGTTCGGCCAGACCTTGAGGTCGTAAATAATGGTCTTGCAATAATTTTAACGATTCACGACGCGGGATAAAGAATTCCAAAACCAAAGCATGAAAAGTACTTAAAGGGTCAGCTGATTGCCTTGCTCTAAGCAAAAGATTCAAACTACACCTTTGAGCTTGGTCGCAACTGCCTGCATGGTTAAATCGGAAGAAACCGAGTGCACCATGGCTACCTTGTTAAGCTTTACTACGAATTTCAAAAACGTGAAAGCCGACAGCACATCCGACACCTCGAATATCCACTGCCTCCACCAACTGTTGTAAAGGGTGAATGATTTTTAAGGCACGAAATGGCGTCGAAAGAGAAGCTACGGGACTCAGCCGGGGAAGACGAGGTCTCCGGAAAATGCAGCTTAGCGTCTTCTCCCCCTTGACGAGCCATGGCGTTAAATTTCTCGAGGAGCGCCTCAAAATTTTGTTTGAGTGTCTTAACACGAGGTAAAACCTCGGAACGCGGAAAATAGGTAATGAGATAATCTAACCTGTTGATATAATGCTGGATGCGCGCCAATAAACGAACCTGCTGTCCTCTTGAAGGGGTCCCCCTCACGCTCCAAATCTTGGATAACCTCACCCAACTCTAAAAGCGCTTCAGAACACACTTGAGGGGAATTGGCAACTAAATCATGCTTATCAGGTAAAGCAATAAACGGTTTGTCCTTGACCAGCCCCAATGCGTCTAATATGGCCGACCAGTCGGCCGCAGGGGAGACCTGCCCACCACGAATTAACAACTCAAACATCAGCTCACCTTTACGCAAGCGGTCAACATTTACTAAGGAAGTCGCCATTCCTCACTGCCAAAGAATGCAGTAGTAGGCACCGAGAACGTCAAAAGCAACAAACACGAACGCGCGGAAACCAAGCCGAGAGCCAAGCATCAAAATTAACCACGCTCTGCTACCAAATTGTGCAGGCCAACCCAGGGTCAAGAGATTAAATTGAAAACATACGCCTTTAACAGAACCTTAACATGTATTTATTTTCTCGTTTTGTCTTTGCTACACTTTGCTTAAACCAACCAGACAGATAAAGATAACTATATACTTCTGGCCCCGAACCTGGGAGAAAGAGCCCCACCAAAAACACACGGCTCACAAAAGACCAATTATAAAAAAACTAAGAGAAAAATCGGGGAACCCGAATTGGAGCACTCACCCTAAGAAAACGCCCACACGACACCAACCAGGCACACACTCTCACTGCTCTCCCGGCTCGAAGGAGCCACCCAAGAAGTCTCGGGCACCGCAGCGCCCCCAGAGAGAAACGGCGGAAAGCCCAAACCAACAAGACGACAGCGCCCCCGAGCCGGAAGGGCAACAAAAATGTGCCGGGGGAAAAAAACAAACGGCACAATCTTCAAGAAGGAAAATCTACAAAGGTAGCGGGACGACTCACGACCTGAGCCATCCAGTCCTTGTGACTGGGTAAGGTGCATTCTGTTGAAACAGGTGTCCGGTCCTCTGAGTTGCACGCTGTTCAGCACCCGCTGCCTAGAGGTAAGGACACTCGTAGGGCGGTTGATCGCACTGCACCTTCGGGTGCAGGGCTGTTAGTGTCCCTGCTCAGTACCTCCTCCACTAGTTTTTTTTTCTTTCTCTCTTTTCTCACTTCCAATTTTTCCTAATGGCAGAAGCCAGTGCTATTCCATCCACCTCGACCCGTACAGGGTCTGATGAACCGGCTGCTATGGCCAAACCAAGCACCTCCACTGGAGGATTAAGGAAGAGGAAACCTCGCCAACAACGCTACGGCGGAAAGGGCAAGGGTAGTCCTGCTTGAACAACCTACTGACCAGGGCGTCTCACGGGAAGCTGTTTCTCGTGCAGGCAAAATTTCGGAGTCTGACTCCGAGGACGAGCGCAATAGTGTGCGCAGTTTTCAATCAAGGAGTGGGAGAACATCCGTGCTCTCCTGCAACTCTGCTTACTCCTCGGCATCCGAGGGAGGCCGGGAGCCCAGCTCATCGGACCTCTCGTCGGATGGCGAGGGTGACGAGTTCCGTGAGGTAAGATCACGGAGAACCAAGCGAGCAGCAAGACTGGCTGCAGAGGGCGTGCCCTCTGGCCAGTCTTCTAGACCCACCTCCGGTCAGAACCAGGCTGGAAGTCAAAGGCGGCACATACCGCCTATCATCGTGGACAACTTCTTGGGGGCGGTAGGCTTCTTTAAGGAGGTTATGCCGACCCTCGAGAACGAGTGTTCGGTGAGAAGGAACAAGAGCCGATTTGTCTTCCACGCTAAGAACGAGGGGGACTACACCAAGATTCTGCTACAACTCAAGCAGAGGAAAATTCACATTTTACCTTTGGCCTGATAAGGCCCGTGATGTACGACGAGGCATCGAGGGTTACCCGCGGACACTTCCGTGGATGACATAAGGGCAGACCTCACCCGCCAGGGTATCACCCCTAGAATAGTGAAGCAGCTCACTCGACCTGCCTCCAGATCGCCAGGAACTAAAGCTCCCCTTCCCCTGTTCCTAGTTGTGGTGGAGCGGGTAAACGACCCCGAGGTCAAGTTGGATGATGTTCGCACCATCTGCTACCTCCGGGTCACTCTGGAACCAGCCAAAGGCTCTGGCGGGCCCCACAGTGCTACAGATGTCTGGATTTAATCATTCCAGCCTCTTCTGCCACCGTAATCCTCGCTGCTTGAGGTGCGGTGGCACCCACCTCAGAGAGGACTGCCCCCGTGCCATCACGGAAGACCCAACCTGCGCCAACTGCAAAGGAGGGCACATAGCGTGCTATGGAGGTTGCCCTACCAGGAAGGCGGTTATTGCCTCTAGGAGACCAGCTCCAGGGCCAATAACCCGGAACACCCGATCTGAGCCAGAAGCGAAGAGGGCAACCTCTTCCATAGCACCACGGCAACAATTGCCTAACTCCAACAGTGCCCCATCCTTTGCTGAGGTGGTGCGCAAACCAGCCGGTGACTCGACGACGTTGCGGGGCAAGACACAACCCCCCAAGGATACACACACACGCACAGTCAAACCTAAAAAAACAACACAAAACTCCAGCCCCACCTAGAGCCACTCCAGAAGGGAAGAGGGTCGTGAGGCGGCCAAAAGGGCGGACTCGGATTCCGAGGCTGGGAGCGGGTCTGGTGAACCCAAGCTCCGCTCGACAGATTAGGGACGAGAAAGCCAAAGGTAGGCCAGCCCCAAGACACTCCTCACCTTCGAAGTCCCAAACTTCACACACTACTCCCTCCACCTCACCACGGTCGGAGTTGCTGACGTGGCTGTATCAGGTTGTTACAGTCCCACGGTGAGCGACTCTGTGAACTGCTGGTGCGGTATACCTCCACGACAGACCCAGCAACCCGCATGGTGACAGCCATGGAGGGGCTTGCCCTTCTGACCTCCTTTACCCGCCCCGGCCCAGAATGGCAGCCACGAACTAGGTCAAGCACCTCGTTCAGGTTCGCGTTCTGGAACGCGGCTGGAGTGGCGGATCAACGAGACGAGCTCCTACATTTTGCAAGATCCAATGTCTTGGGACCTCATCTTGGTGTCGGAAACCCATCTCCGCCCCCAGATCCCCTTCCATCTCTCGGGGTATCACTGTCTCCGAACGGATCGCGCTGGTCGCCGAGGAGGTGGCACAGCGATCCTGGTGAGGAGAAGTGTGGTCCATCGAGCTGTCCAGCTTCCACAACTCCAGACACTAGAAGCCACGGCAGCCTGCGTGAACCTTGGCGGTTCTGAAGTCCTGGTAGTATCAGCCTACCATCCTCCCCGCTCACAGTTCATAGCCAATGACTACCAATCCATTCTTTCTTTACATCCTAATGTCATTATGGCCGGGACTTCAATGCAAACATCAGCGTTGGCATCATGGTCCCCGAGCGGATAGGAGAGGCAGTGACATTATCCGCATGGTAGATGCGGACCCTCACCTTCGAGTTGAGGGCCCATGGCAACCCACTCATTACCCGCGTGGTCGGGGTCGCCCATCTCATATAGACTTCGCTATCATCAAACGCTTTCCATTTCATCTCTCACTCACTTCGCTTAACGCATTACATTCAGATCACAACCCAGTACTTGCTGAGGTTAATACACGGATTGCCAATCATGACGTCTCGGTTCAAAACCGGGATGTGGACTGGGATTGCGTCAAAGTCTGCCTGAATGACTCCATTCCTCCCAACCCCAACATAACCGACATTCCTCCCTTGAGGCTGCGGTCTCGTCCTTCACCTCAGTCGTGAAGCGAACGGTCCGCAACCTTACAGTTATCACCCCAGCCCCCCTTCATCCGGATGTTCTTCCCCTAGACATCCTACTTCTCATTCGCCGTTCTTGGGCAGCAAGGCGGCTATACCAAAGACACCGCACGCCTCATAATCGAGGGCTTCATCGGCGACTGTGCCGAGAGGTTCGTGCCCGCCTCCGTGAGCACAGAGTGCGCGCGTGGAGGACACGATGTCTCGTATGAACCTCGAGGATGGAGACGTGTGGAGGGTCATTAAAAGACTTCGGAACCGCAAGGGACACCAAACTCCCCACTCCAGGGCATCCAAGGCCCTGTCCTACGAACCACAGGCCAAGGCTACGGTGTTCGCCGACTACCTTGAGAGGACCATGAGGCCTAGAGAAGACCCCCAGGACCCTGCCTTCTCTGACCGCGTTAGGCAGGAGGGTACGTCGAATACTTTCGGCGACCCCCGGCTGAGGCGGACAGACTCCCAGTTATAAGGGCCCAGTGAGCTGCAGGGCGTACTCCGGCGCCTCAAACCAAAAAAGGCAGCGGGACCTGATGGCATAACGCCACTCATTGCTCCGCCACCTTCCCTTCAGGGCCGTGTTATTTCTAACCAAAGTCTTCAATATGTGTCTCTCCCTGAGTCACTTTCCACGTAGTTGGAGAGAGGCTCGGGTGATATGCATCTTGAAGCCAGGGAAAGACCCGGTTAATCCTGCCAACTACCGTTCATCAGTCTCCTTTCTGTTCTCTCGAAGGTTTTCGAGAGACTTTTCTTAGCCCGCATGTCCCCCCTTCTGGGTGACATACAAGCTATCCCTCCTCACCAGTTTGGCTTTCGTCCTGGGTATTCTACGTCACAGCAGTTGCTGCGCGTGGTGGAGGCTGCAGCCCTGGGTTTCCAGGACAAGGCATTCACCTCGGCGGTATCTCTGGACGTGGAAAAGGCCTTCTCTACGACCTGGCACGCGGGTCTTCTGTACAATTCATCCAACTGGAGCTACCCACTCAAGTCATACACCTTCTTCACTCTTTCCTAAAGCATAGATTCTTCACTGTCACAGTGGCGGGAAAAAACATCTACACGAAGGTCTATCCGCGGCGGAGTCCCCGAAGGTTCTGTGTTATCCCCGACGCTGTACAGCGTCTATGTGGCTGACCTTCCCACTGAACAGCACGTCAACATAGCACAGTATGCTGACGACGTGCTGCTATTCTCAACAAACAGACACCCACGCAGAACCTTCAAACCCCATCCAAAGATATCTAATCCTCCTCCAGGAATGGTGCACGCTTTGGCGATTGTCCATTAATACGGAGAAAAGCCAAGCGATATTGTTCACCAAGCGCCGCTTTCCCGCCAACTTCCCCCAATTTACCTACTTCGGGCAAGGGATCAGGTGGGAGAATTCAATCAAGTACTTGGGAGTCAAGCTGGACAAGGGCCTAACTTTTCGGGAGCACATCCAGGAGCAAGCTCATCGGTCGTGTGGTGCCGTGGCATCACTATACCCTGTGCTTCGGTCTGCGATGTCTGTTCCCCTAAAGTTGCGCCTCTTTATGGCTCT